>OZ020310.1:61143016-61823605 GCA_963971305.1 Arcuatula senhousia | reverse complement strand
GTCACGAAATTGAAAAGTCAGCCCCGTAGGGGCAGTACTTTTTAACGGGCAACCCGATGCAAAAAACTGCAAGTCTCTATCTTGTGTCGTTCTCAAGTTAGGTGTATCATGCGAAATGACGAAAAAACCGATTTTTCAGCTTCAATGCATTGAGTTCATTATGAACAATCTCAAATGTCATGGTTTCCCTGAACTCTACTCTGAATAGACTATAGATTTGACCATTTTTACGCTCCTGTTACAAGGCAAGAGAAAGCAGTGACTCGTCAAAAGTGACAAAAAAGTTTAATTCTACAAGCTTCAAAACCCATATTTCAAGAATAAACCGATCACCCAACTACATGTACCAACCGCCAATTAATTGTAGGTCTTCCCGTAAGTTATCGAAAGTTGAAAAGAACAAAATACACATAGGAACAAAAAACAAAAAATAGGAACAGGAAAGGGATGATACACCACTGGAAAAGGGGGAGTGGTGGGTAGGGGCAATGATGATGTGATCGAATGACAAAGGCTCCATCTGCAATTTCTTCTATACCAATCAGTGGATCTTAATGAAACTTTCACACAATCTTGGTGATACATCACAGATGTCTAGAATCCATGTTAAACTTTGATCGCAGTGGTATCCGGGTTTCCAGCAACGAAACATGGAGTTGGGCAATGGTTAACGGAAAGCAGCTCCTATCGCCCGCTACTGCAAAACCACTCAAGGGATCTTCATGAAACTTTCACACAATGTAGATAAAGATGTGCACTTCCTGTCTGTGCAACAATAGGGCCTCATTACATTGAAACACATTTTTGTCTGATTTTTTTTTTAAATTATTCTTTGGTGTTTCAGAACTTGTTCCTGATCCTGAACTTTTCATTGTTTGTTGGAAAACACTATACGATTTTAGAAGTGAGTGAGTTGGTGTGTTTTTACGCCCGTGCAACGCTATAAAGGTTATTTACAGGCGATGAACATGAAAAGAATGATACAATGAACATGAAATGATGATGATAAATGAAATATGGGGATGGGGTACGGTAAATTTTGAAGAACCACAGGAAAAGGGGGAGAGGTGGGTAGGGGCGGAAAATTTAGCCTATGTGGTGCATGTTTCGCTTATTTCGCCCTGTTTCCTTGCTCCAATCGTCTCGAAAATTGACCGATTTTAAAATTGAACCATGATTGTAAAGCTAATTGTTCATTCTCCAGACCTAGTTTAGGTAAAGAAATGTACACGGTAAGTAAGCTTTTTCCTACCTCATTGAACATTGCTAACTTGTACAATGTCTAGACTCGGACCTGAAAGTGATGCAAGTTTGAGGCATCATAACTTTTGATCGGCGATAGGTAGCCCGGGTTCTGTAAAATGTGTTAAACGGCACAAATCGTGATCTGTCGGACACAGTAAAGGGATTGTACGTCGGTTGAGCACAGGCGAGACTGGAATTTTTTTCTAGGAACAAGATTTTCCTCTCAATGTAGGCGATTTTTTTACCATTCGGGTCCTTGTAGCTTCTAGATCGGAAAAATACCAACAAATTGGCGACAGAATTCGACAAAAACCGCAAATACAAAGCCTGTTTGATCAAAAAACAATAGCCTGACTGAAAACAAACGTGTAGCTGAGACAGTGAACCAGTTATTTACAGGCTGGGCGCACGACGAATATGTGCAAAAAATCCGAGAAAAAAAAAACGAACACAAAAAAGGGACAAAGAGAAAAAAAAAAGAAGGAAAGAGAAGGCAAAAGGAAGAAAAAAAATCAGTAGCTAATTCAAAAAAAAAAAAAAAAAAAAAAAAAAACAAGTCCACGCGCATACTTTTTGTTACTGGCATTCCTGCGCACAAAAATGATACAATGAATATGAAATGACGTGGTCACTTCAAAACATGATGACAGCCTTTTAAGCTGCTATTACTTCTACACCTGTCGTGGGATCTTTATGAAACTTTTACACGATCTTTGTGACTTAACACAGATGTGTAAAATTCATGTTTAACATTGCTTAGATAGATATCGGGGCTTCTATAGGCTAAAGTTGGAGATGAGCCATGGTTGACCAAGGACAGCTCTTATCGACCGCAACTCTGAAACCACTCGATGGATCTTCATGAAACTTTTACACAGCGTAGATATTGTTGTTGACTACCTTTTCCTGTCATAACCATTCACGATTGACTTTGTGGGGATCGAAGGGCGGTTTAATGTCCTTTTCGTCCAAAATTGATCCTGAACTATTGATCCTGAATTTCGTATTTTTTCATGCGAAAGTGTTGGATGTGCAAATAACTCATACGTTTTACCCCTTTTTGTTACAGAACATTTACAAGACAAGACGATTATGACAAAACAAGAAAGACGAAGGCCGTTTCTGTAAAAGATTGGGGTAAGTAGATTTTTATTTTCTTTCTTTTTGTAATCAATCCGAGCGTCTATGCTCATCCGCTCCATTTAGTTGAAAAGCTTATTAAAATACTTTCCAACGCGATTTTGATCGTTTAAATCGGTTAAGAAATGACTGAGATATTAGCATGTAAAGTTTGTAATTAAAATTTTCAAAAAGAAGTTCCGGCTAACCCTAACCCTTAACCCTGACACTAACCCTTTATTCATACGCAACCAAGACGGTTTACCGTTGGCGGAATGTGCAGATAAGGGTTACCCCTAATTACCTAACCCGATACTTAACCCTAACCCTTAACCGTCTAACCCTAACCCTAACCTTCTAACTCTAACCCTAACCCTTAACCCTAACCCTAACCCTGACCATAAAACTGACCTTAACCCTAACCCCGACCCTAACCCTAACCCTTAACCCTAACCCTAACCCTTTTTTCTTAAAAAGTGTGTTTTTCGCGTATTTTTCTACAGAATTTTTTATCAAGAAACAGGGAGGTCAGGGAAGAAAACCGATGAGTGATTCGTATTAAGTTTTTGGATGAAAAACTCGAAAAAAATATTTTTGGGAGGGTTGGGGTTACGGTTACCATGTTGACCACTTTGCAGATATCAATTTGTGCTCATTTGGGCATGTTCCCGTACTCTTATCGTCACGAAATTGAAAAGTCAGCCCCGTAGGGGCAGTACTTTTTAACGGGCAACCCGATGCAAAAAACTGCAAGTCTCTATCTTGTGTCGTTCTCAAGTTAGGTGTATCATGCGAAATGACGAAAAAACCGATTTTTCAGCTTCAATGCATTGAGTTCATTATGAACAATCTCAAATGTCATGGTTTCCCTGAACTCTACTCTGAATAGACTATAGATTTGACCATTTTTACGCTCCTGTTACAAGGCAAGAGAAAGCAGTGACTCGTCAAAAGTGACAAAAAAGTTTAATTCTACAAGCTTCAAAACCCATATTTCAAGAATAAACCGATCACCCAACTACATGTACCAACCGCCAATTAATTGTAGGTCTTCCCGTAAGTTATCGAAAGTTGAAAAGAACAAAATACACATAGGAACAAAAAAACAAAAAATAGGAACAGGAAAGGGATGATACACCACTGGAAAAGGGGGGAGTGGTGGGTAGGGGCAATGATGATGTGATCGAATGACAAAGGCTCCATCTGCAATTTCTTCTATACCAATCAGTGGATCTTAATGAAACTTTCACACAATCTTGGTGATACATCACAGATGTCTAGAATCCATGTTAAACTTTGATCGCAGTGGTATCCGGGTTTCCAGCAACGAAACATGGAGTTGGGCAATGGTTAACGGAAAGCAGCTCCTATCGCCCGCTACTGCAAAACCACTCAAGGGATCTTCATGAAACTTTCACACAATGTAGATAAAGATGTGCACTTCCTGTCTGTGCAACAATAGGGCCTCATTACATTGAAACACATTTTTGTCTGATTTTTTTTTTAAATTATTCTTTGGTGTTTCAGAACTTGTTCCTGATCCTGAACTTTTCATTGTTTGTTGGAAAACACTATACGATTTTAGAAGTGAGTGAGTTGGTGTTTTTACGCCCGTGCAACGCTATAAAGGTTATTTACAGGCGATGAACATGAAAAGAATGATACAATGAACATGAAATGATGATGATAAATGAAATATGGGGATGGGGTACGGTAAATTTTGAAGAACCACAGGAAAAGGGGGAGAGGTGGGTAGGGGCGGAAAATTTAGCCTATGTGGTGCATGTTTCGCTTATTTCGCCCTGTTTCCTTGCTCCAATCGTCTCGAAAATTGACCGATTTTAAAAATTGAACCATGATTGTAAAGCTAATTGTTCATTCTCCAGACCTAGTTTAGGTAAAGAAATGTACACGGTAAGTAAGCTTTTTCCTACCTCATTGAACATTGCTAACTTGTACAATGTCTAGACTCGGACCTGAAAGTGATGCAAGTTTGAGGCATCATAACTTTTGATCGGCGATAGGTAGCCCGGTTCTGTAAAATGTGTTAAACGGCACAAATCGTGATCTGTCGGACACAGTAAAGGGATTGTACGTCGGTTGAGCACAGGCGAGACTGGAATTTTTTTCTAGGAACAAGATTTTCCTCTCAATGTAGGCGATTTTTTTACCATTCGGGTCCTTGTAGCTTCTAGATCGGAAAAATACCAACAAATTGGCGACAGAATTCGACAAAAACCGCAAATACAAAGCCTGTTTGATCAAAAAACAATAGCCTGACTGAAAACAAACGTGTAGCTGAGACAGTGAACCAGTTATTTACAGGCTGGGCGCACGACGAATATGTGCAAAAAATCCGAGAAAAAAAAAACGAACACAAAAAAGGGACAAAGAGAAAAAAAAAAGAAGGAAAGAGAAGGCAAAAGGAAGAAAAAAAATCAGTAGCTAATTCAAAAAAAAAAAAAAAAAAAAAAAAAAAACAAGTCCACGCGCATACTTTTTGTTACTGGCATTCCTGCGCACAAAAATGATACAATGAATATGAAATGACGTGGTCACTTCAAAACATGATGACAGCCTTTTAAGCTGCTATTACTTCTACACCTGTCGTGGGATCTTTATGAAACTTTTACACGATCTTTGTGACTTAACACAGATGTGTAAAATTCATGTTTAACATTGCTTAGATAGATATCGGGGCTTCTATAGGCTAAAGTTGGAGATGAGCCATGGTTGACCAAGGACAGCTCTTATCGACCGCAACTCTGAAACCACTCGATGGATCTTCATGAAACTTTTACACAGCGTAGATATTGTTGTTGACTACCTTTTCCTGTCATAACCATTCACGATTGACTTTGTGGGGATCGAAGGGCGGTTTAATGTCCTTTTCGTCCAAAATTGATCCTGAACTATTGATCCTGAATTTCGTATTTTTTCATGCGAAAGTGTTGGATGTGCAAATAACTCATACGTTTTACCCCTTTTTGTTACAGAACATTTACAAGACAAGACGATTATGACAAACAAGAAAGACGAAGGCCGTTTCTGTAAAAGATTGGGGTAAGTAGATTTTTATTTTCTTTCTTTTTGTAATCAATCCGAGCGTCTATGCTCATCCGCTCCATTTAGTTGAAAAGCTTATTAAAAATACTTTCCAACGCGATTTTGATCGTTTAAATCGGTTAAGAAATGACTGAGATATTAGCATGTAAAGTTTGTAATTAAAATTTTCAAAAAGAAGTTCCGGCTAACCCTAACCCTTAACCCTGACACTAACCCTTTATTCATACGCAACCAAGACGGTTTACCGTTGGCGGAATGTGCAGATAAGGGTTACCCCTAATTACCTAACCCGATACTTAACCCTAACCCTTAACCGTCTAACCCTAACCCTAACCTTCTAACTCTAACCCTAACCCTTAACCCTAACCCTAACCCTGACCATAAAACTGACCTTAACCCTAACCCCGACCCTAACCCTAACCCTTAACCCTAACCCTAACCCTTTTTTCTTAAAAAGTGTGTTTTTCGCGTATTTTTCTACAGAATTTTTTATCAAGAAACAGGGAGGTCAGGGAAGAAAACCGATGAGTGATTCGTATTAAGTTTTTGGATGAAAAACTCGAAAAAAATATTTTTGGGAGGGTTGGGGTTACGGTTACCATGTTGACCACTTTGCAGATATCAATTTGTGCTCATTTGGGCATGTTCCCGTACTCTTATCGTCACGAAATTGAAAAGTCAGCCCCGTAGGGGCAGTACTTTTTAACGGGCAACCCGATGCAAAAAACTGCAAGTCTCTATCTTGTGTCGTTCTCAAGTTAGGTGTATCATGCGAAATGACGAAAAAACCGATTTTTCAGCTTCAATGCATTGAGTTCATTATGAACAATCTCAAATGTCATGGTTTCCCTGAACTCTACTCTGAATAGACTATAGATTTGACCATTTTTACGCTCCTGTTACAAGGCAAGAGAAAGCAGTGACTCGTCAAAAGTGACAAAAAAGTTTAATTCTACAAGCTTCAAAACCCATATTTCAAGAATAAACCGATCACCCAACTACATGTACCAACCGCCAATTAATTGTAGGTCTTCCCGTAAGTTATCGAAAGTTGAAAAGAACAAAATACACATAGGAACAAAAAACAAAAAATAGGAACAGGAAAGGGATGATACACCACTGGAAAAGGGGGAGTGGTGGGTAGGGGCAATGATGATGTGATCGAATGACAAAGGCTCCATCTGCAATTTCTTCTATACCAATCAGTGGATCTTAATGAAACTTTCACACAATCTTGGTGATACATCACAGATGTCTAGAATCCATGTTAAACTTTGATCGCAGTGGTATCCGGGTTTCCAGCAACGAAACATGGAGTTGGGCAATGGTTAACGGAAAGCAGCTCCTATCGCCCGCTACTGCAAAACCACTCAAGGGATCTTCATGAAACTTTCACACAATGTAGATAAAGATGTGCACTTCCTGTCTGTGCAACAATAGGGCCTCATTACATTGAAACACATTTTTGTCTGATTTTTTTTTTAAATTATTCTTTGGTGTTTCAGAACTTGTTCCTGATCCTGAACTTTTCATTGTTTGTTGGAAAACACTATACGATTTTAGAAGTGAGTGAGTTGGTGTTTTTACGCCCGTGCAACGCTATAAAGGTTATTTACAGGCGATGAACATGAAAAGAATGATACAATGAACATGAAATGATGATGATAAATGAAATATGGGGATGGGGTACGGTAAATTTTGAAGAACCACAGGAAAAGGGGGAGAGGTGGGTAGGGGCGGAAAATTTAGCCTATGTGGTGCATGTTTCGCTTATTTCGCCCTGTTTCCTTGCTCCAATCGTCTCGAAAATTGACCGATTTTAAAAATTGAACCATGATTGTAAAGCTAATTGTTCATTCTCCAGACCTAGTTTAGGTAAAGAAATGTACACGGTAAGTAAGCTTTTTCCTACCTCATTGAACATTGCTAACTTGTACAATGTCTAGACTCGGACCTGAAAGTGATGCAAGTTTGAGGCATCATAACTTTTGATCGGCGATAGGTAGCCCGGTTCTGTAAAATGTGTTAAACGGCACAAATCGTGATCTGTCGGACACAGTAAAGGGATTGTACGTCGGTTGAGCACAGGCGAGACTGGAATTTTTTTCTAGGAACAAGATTTTCCTCTCAATGTAGGCGATTTTTTTACCATTCGGGTCCTTGTAGCTTCTAGATCGGAAAAATACCAACAAATTGGCGACAGAATTCGACAAAAACCGCAAATACAAAGCCTGTTTGATCAAAAAACAATAGCCTGACTGAAAACAAACGTGTAGCTGAGACAGTGAACCAGTTATTTACAGGCTGGGCGCACGACGAATATGTGCAAAAAATCCGAGAAAAAAAAAACGAACACAAAAAAGGGACAAAGAGAAAAAAAAAAGAAGGAAAGAGAAGGCAAAAGGAAGAAAAAAAATCAGTAGCTAATTCAAAAAAAAAAAAAAAAAAAAAAAAAAAACAAGTCCACGCGCATACTTTTTGTTACTGGCATTCCTGCGCACAAAAATGATACAATGAATATGAAATGACGTGGTCACTTCAAAACATGATGACAGCCTTTTAAGCTGCTATTACTTCTACACCTGTCGTGGGATCTTTATGAAACTTTTACACGATCTTTGTGACTTAACACAGATGTGTAAAATTCATGTTTAACATTGCTTAGATAGATATCGGGGCTTCTATAGGCTAAAGTTGGAGATGAGCCATGGTTGACCAAGGACAGCTCTTATCGACCGCAACTCTGAAACCACTCGATGGATCTTCATGAAACTTTTACACAGCGTAGATATTGTTGTTGACTACCTTTTCCTGTCATAACCATTCACGATTGACTTTGTGGGGATCGAAGGGCGGTTTAATGTCCTTTTCGTCCAAAATTGATCCTGAACTATTGATCCTGAATTTCGTATTTTTTCATGCGAAAGTGTTGGATGTGCAAATAACTCATACGTTTTACCCCTTTTTGTTACAGAACATTTACAAGACAAGACGATTATGACAAACAAGAAAGACGAAGGCCGTTTCTGTAAAAGATTGGGGTAAGTAGATTTTTATTTTCTTTCTTTTTGTAATCAATCCGAGCGTCTATGCTCATCCGCTCCATTTAGTTGAAAAGCTTATTAAAAATACTTTCCAACGCGATTTTGATCGTTTAAATCGGTTAAGAAATGACTGAGATATTAGCATGTAAAGTTTGTAATTAAAATTTTCAAAAAGAAGTTCCGGCTAACCCTAACCCTTAACCCTGACACTAACCCTTTATTCATACGCAACCAAGACGGTTTACCGTTGGCGGAATGTGCAGATAAGGGTTACCCCTAATTACCTAACCCGATACTTAACCCTAACCCTTAACCGTCTAACCCTAACCCTAACCTTCTAACTCTAACCCTAACCCTTAACCCTAACCCTAACCCTGACCATAAAACTGACCTTAACCCTAACCCCGACCCTAACCCTAACCCTTAACCCTAACCCTAACCCTTTTTTCTTAAAAAGTGTGTTTTTCGCGTATTTTTCTACAGAATTTTTTATCAAGAAACAGGGAGGTCAGGGAAGAAAACCGATGAGTGATTCGTATTAAGTTTTTGGATGAAAAACTCGAAAAAAATATTTTTGGGAGGGTTGGGGTTACGGTTACCATGTTGACCACTTTGCAGATATCAATTTGTGCTCATTTGGGCATGTTCCCGTACTCTTATCGTCACGAAATTGAAAAGTCAGCCCCGTAGGGGCAGTACTTTTTAACGGGCAACCCGATGCAAAAAACTGCAAGTCTCTATCTTGTGTCGTTCTCAAGTTAGGTGTATCATGCGAAATGACGAAAAAACCGATTTTTCAGCTTCAATGCATTGAGTTCATTATGAACAATCTCAAATGTCATGGTTTCCCTGAACTCTACTCTGAATAGACTATAGATTTGACCATTTTTACGCTCCTGTTACAAGGCAAGAGAAAGCAGTGACTCGTCAAAAGTGACAAAAAAGTTTAATTCTACAAGCTTCAAAACCCATATTTCAAGAATAAACCGATCACCCAACTACATGTACCAACCGCCAATTAATTGTAGGTCTTCCCGTAAGTTATCGAAAGTTGAAAAGAACAAAATACACATAGGAACAAAAAACAAAAAATAGGAACAGGAAAGGGATGATACACCACTGGAAAAGGGGGAGTGGTGGGTAGGGGCAATGATGATGTGATCGAATGACAAAGGCTCCATCTGCAATTTCTTCTATACCAATCAGTGGATCTTAATGAAACTTTCACACAATCTTGGTGATACATCACAGATGTCTAGAATCCATGTTAAACTTTGATCGCAGTGGTATCCGGGTTTCCAGCAACGAAACATGGAGTTGGGCAATGGTTAACGGAAAGCAGCTCCTATCGCCCGCTACTGCAAAACCACTCAAGGGATCTTCATGAAACTTTCACACAATGTAGATAAAGATGTGCACTTCCTGTCTGTGCAACAATAGGGCCTCATTACATTGAAACACATTTTTGTCTGATTTTTTTTTTAAATTATTCTTTGGTGTTTCAGAACTTGTTCCTGATCCTGAACTTTTCATTGTTTGTTGGAAAACACTATACGATTTTAGAAGTGAGTGAGTTGGTGTTTTTACGCCCGTGCAACGCTATAAAGGTTATTTACAGGCGATGAACATGAAAAGAATGATACAATGAACATGAAATGATGATGATAAATGAAATATGGGGATGGGGTACGGTAAATTTTGAAGAACCACAGGAAAAGGGGGAGAGGTGGGTAGGGGCGGAAAATTTAGCCTATGTGGTGCATGTTTCGCTTATTTCGCCCTGTTTCCTTGCTCCAATCGTCTCGAAAATTGACCGATTTTAAAAATTGAACCATGATTGTAAAGCTAATTGTTCATTCTCCAGACCTAGTTTAGGTAAAGAAATGTACACGGTAAGTAAGCTTTTTCCTACCTCATTGAACATTGCTAACTTGTACAATGTCTAGACTCGGACCTGAAAGTGATGCAAGTTTGAGGCATCATAACTTTTGATCGGCGATAGGTAGCCCGGTTCTGTAAAATGTGTTAAACGGCACAAATCGTGATCTGTCGGACACAGTAAAGGGATTGTACGTCGGTTGAGCACAAGCGAGACTGGAATTTTTTTCTAGGAACAAGATTTTCCTCTCAATGTAGGCGATTTTTTTACCATTCGGGTCCTTGTAGCTTCTAGATCGGAAAAATACCAACAAATTGGCGACAGAATTCGACAAAAACCGCAAATACAAAGCCTGTTTGATCAAAAAACAATAGCCTGACTGAAAACAAACGTGTAGCTGAGACAGTGAACCAGTTATTTACAGGCTGGGCGCACGACGAATATGTGCAAAAAATCCGAGAAAAAAAAAACGAACACAAAAAAGGGACAAAGAGAAAAAAAAAAGAAGGAAAGAGAAGGCAAAAGGAAGAAAAAAAATCAGTAGCTAATTCAAAAAAAAAAAAAAAAAAAAAAAAAAAAACAAGTCCACGCGCATACTTTTTGTTACTGGCATTCCTGCGCACAAAAATGATACAATGAATATGAAATGACGTGGTCACTTCAAAACATGATGACAGCCTTTTAAGCTGCTATTACTTCTACACCTGTCGTGGGATCTTTATGAAACTTTTACACGATCTTTGTGACTTAACACAGATGTGTAAAATTCATGTTTAACATTGCTTAGATAGATATCGGGGCTTCTATAGGCTAAAGTTGGAGATGAGCCATGGTTGACCAAGGACAGCTCTTATCGACCGCAACTCTGAAACCACTCGATGGATCTTCATGAAACTTTTACACAGCGTAGATATTGTTGTTGACTACCTTTTCCTGTCATAACCATTCACGATTGACTTTGTGGGGATCGAAGGGCGGTTTAATGTCCTTTTCGTCCAAAATTGATCCTGAACTATTGATCCTGAATTTCGTATTTTTTCATGCGAAAGTGTTGGATGTGCAAATAACTCATACGTTTTACCCCTTTTTGTTACAGAACATTTACAAGACAAGACGATTATGACAAACAAGAAAGACGAAGGCCGTTTCTGTAAAAGATTGGGGTAAGTAGATTTTTATTTTCTTTCTTTTTGTAATCAATCCGAGCGTCTATGCTCATCCGCTCCATTTAGTTGAAAAGCTTATTAAAAATACTTTCCAACGCGATTTTGATCGTTTAAATCGGTTAAGAAATGACTGAGATATTAGCATGTAAAGTTTGTAATTAAAATTTTCAAAAAGAAGTTCCGGCTAACCCTAACCCTTAACCCTGACACTAACCCTTTATTCATACGCAACCAAGACGGTTTACCGTTGGCGGAATGTGCAGATAAGGGTTACCCCTAATTACCTAACCCGATACTTAACCCTAACCCTTAACCGTCTAACCCTAACCCTAACCTTCTAACTCTAACCCTAACCCTTAACCCTAACCCTAACCCTGACCATAAAACTGACCTTAACCCTAACCCCGACCCTAACCCTAACCCTTAACCCTAACCCTAACCCTTTTTTCTTAAAAAGTGTGTTTTTCGCGTATTTTTCTACAGAATTTTTTATCAAGAAACAGGGAGGTCAGGGAAGAAAACCGATGAGTGATTCGTATTAAGTTTTTGGATGAAAAACTCGAAAAAAATATTTTTGGGAGGGTTGGGGTTACGGTTACCATGTTGACCACTTTGCAGATATCAATTTGTGCTCATTTGGGCATGTTCCCGTACTCTTATCGTCACGAAATTGAAAAGTCAGCCCCGTAGGGGCAGTACTTTTTAACGGGCAACCCGATGCAAAAAACTGCAAGTCTCTATCTTGTGTCGTTCTCAAGTTAGGTGTATCATGCGAAATGACGAAAAAACCGATTTTTCAGCTTCAATGCATTGAGTTCATTATGAACAATCTCAAATGTCATGGTTTCCCTGAACTCTACTCTGAATAGACTATAGATTTGACCATTTTTACGCTCCTGTTACAAGGCAAGAGAAAGCAGTGACTCGTCAAAAGTGACAAAAAAGTTTAATTCTACAAGCTTCAAAACCCATATTTCAAGAATAAACCGATCACCCAACTACATGTACCAACCGCCAATTAATTGTAGGTCTTCCCGTAAGTTATCGAAAGTTGAAAAGAACAAAATACACATAGGAACAAAAAACAAAAAATAGGAACAGGAAAGGGATGATACACCACTGGAAAAGGGGGAGTGGTGGGTAGGGGCAATGATGATGTGATCGAATGACAAAGGCTCCATCTGCAATTTCTTCTATACCAATCAGTGGATCTTAATGAAACTTTCACACAATCTTGGTGATACATCACAGATGTCTAGAATCCATGTTAAACTTTGATCGCAGTGGTATCCGGGTTTCCAGCAACGAAACATGGAGTTGGGCAATGGTTAACGGAAAGCAGCTCCTATCGCCCGCTACTGCAAAACCACTCAAGGGATCTTCATGAAACTTTCACACAATGTAGATAAAGATGTGCACTTCCTGTCTGTGCAACAATAGGGCCTCATTACATTGAAACACATTTTTGTCTGATTTTTTTTTTAAATTATTCTTTGGTGTTTCAGAACTTGTTCCTGATCCTGAACTTTTCATTGTTTGTTGGAAAACACTATACGATTTTAGAAGTGAGTGAGTTGGTGTTTTTACGCCCGTGCAACGCTATAAAGGTTATTTACAGGCGATGAACATGAAAAGAATGATACAATGAACATGAAATGATGATGATAAATGAAATATGGGGATGGGGTACGGTAAATTTTGAAGAACCACAGGAAAAGGGGGAGAGGTGGGTAGGGGCGGAAAATTTAGCCTATGTGGTGCATGTTTCGCTTATTTCGCCCTGTTTCCTTGCTCCAATCGTCTCGAAAATTGACCGATTTTAAAAATTGAACCATGATTGTAAAGCTAATTGTTCATTCTCCAGACCTAGTTTAGGTAAAGAAATGTACACGGTAAGTAAGCTTTTTCCTACCTCATTGAACATTGCTAACTTGTACAATGTCTAGACTCGGACCTGAAAGTGATGCAAGTTTGAGGCATCATAACTTTTGATCGGCGATAGGTAGCCCGGTTCTGTAAAATGTGTTAAACGGCACAAATCGTGATCTGTCGGACACAGTAAAGGGATTGTACGTCGGTTGAGCACAAGCGAGACTGGAATTTTTTTCTAGGAACAAGATTTTCCTCTCAATGTAGGCGATTTTTTTACCATTCGGGTCCTTGTAGCTTCTAGATCGGAAAAATACCAACAAATTGGCGACAGAATTCGACAAAAACCGCAAATACAAAGCCTGTTTGATCAAAAAACAATAGCCTGACTGAAAACAAACGTGTAGCTGAGACAGTGAACCAGTTATTTACAGGCTGGGCGCACGACGAATATGTGCAAAAAATCCGAGAAAAAAAAAACGAACACAAAAAAGGGACAAAGAGAAAAAAAAAAGAAGGAAAGAGAAGGCAAAAGGAAGAAAAAAAATCAGTAGCTAATTCAAAAAAAAAAAAAAAAAAAAAAAAAAAACAAGTCCACGCGCATACTTTTTGTTACTGGCATTCCTGCGCACAAAAATGATACAATGAATATGAAATGACGTGGTCACTTCAAAACATGATGACAGCCTTTTAAGCTGCTATTACTTCTACACCTGTCGTGGGATCTTTATGAAACTTTTACACGATCTTTGTGACTTAACACAGATGTGTAAAATTCATGTTTAACATTGCTTAGATAGATATCGGGGCTTCTATAGGCTAAAGTTGGAGATGAGCCATGGTTGACCAAGGACAGCTCTTATCGACCGCAACTCTGAAACCACTCGATGGATCTTCATGAAACTTTTACACAGCGTAGATATTGTTGTTGACTACCTTTTCCTGTCATAACCATTCACGATTGACTTTGTGGGGATCGAAGGGCGGTTTAATGTCCTTTTCGTCCAAAATTGATCCTGAACTATTGATCCTGAATTTCGTATTTTTTCATGCGAAAGTGTTGGATGTGCAAATAACTCATACGTTTTACCCCTTTTTGTTACAGAACATTTACAAGACAAGACGATTATGACAAACAAGAAAGACGAAGGCCGTTTCTGTAAAAGATTGGGGTAAGTAGATTTTTATTTTCTTTCTTTTTGTAATCAATCCGAGCGTCTATGCTCATCCGCTCCATTTAGTTGAAAAGCTTATTAAAAATACTTTCCAACGCGATTTTGATCGTTTAAATCGGTTAAGAAATGACTGAGATATTAGCATGTAAAGTTTGTAATTAAAATTTTCAAAAAGAAGTTCCGGCTAACCCTAACCCTTAACCCTGACACTAACCCTTTATTCATACGCAACCAAGACGGTTTACCGTTGGCGGAATGTGCAGATAAGGGTTACCCCTAATTACCTAACCCGATACTTAACCCTAACCCTTAACCGTCTAACCCTAACCCTAACCTTCTAACTCTAACCCTAACCCTTAACCCTAACCCTAACCCTGACCATAAAACTGACCTTAACCCTAACCCCGACCCTAACCCTAACCCTTAACCCTAACCCTAACCCTTTTTTCTTAAAAAGTGTGTTTTTCGCGTATTTTTCTACAGAATTTTTTATCAAGAAACAGGGAGGTCAGGGAAGAAAACCGATGAGTGATTCGTATTAAGTTTTTGGATGAAAAACTCGAAAAAAATATTTTTGGGAGGGTTGGGGTTACGGTTACCATGTTGACCACTTTGCAGATATCAATTTGTGCTCATTTGGGCATGTTCCCGTACTCTTATCGTCACGAAATTGAAAAGTCAGCCCCGTAGGGGCAGTACTTTTTAACGGGCAACCCGATGCAAAAAACTGCAAGTCTCTATCTTGTGTCGTTCTCAAGTTAGGTGTATCATGCGAAATGACGAAAAAACCGATTTTTCAGCTTCAATGCATTGAGTTCATTATGAACAATCTCAAATGTCATGGTTTCCCTGAACTCTACTCTGAATAGACTATAGATTTGACCATTTTTACGCTCCTGTTACAAGGCAAGAGAAAGCAGTGACTCGTCAAAAGTGACAAAAAAGTTTAATTCTACAAGCTTCAAAACCCATATTTCAAGAATAAACCGATCACCCAACTACATGTACCAACCGCCAATTAATTGTAGGTCTTCCCGTAAGTTATCGAAAGTTGAAAAGAACAAAATACACATAGGAACAAAAAACAAAAAATAGGAACAGGAAAGGGATGATACACCACTGGAAAAGGGGGAGTGGTGGGTAGGGGCAATGATGATGTGATCGAATGACAAAGGCTCCATCTGCAATTTCTTCTATACCAATCAGTGGATCTTAATGAAACTTTCACACAATCTTGGTGATACATCACAGATGTCTAGAATCCATGTTAAACTTTGATCGCAGTGGTATCCGGGTTTCCAGCAACGAAACATGGAGTTGGGCAATGGTTAACGGAAAGCAGCTCCTATCGCCCGCTACTGCAAAACCACTCAAGGGATCTTCATGAAACTTTCACACAATGTAGATAAAGATGTGCACTTCCTGTCTGTGCAACAATAGGGCCTCATTACATTGAAACACATTTTTGTCTGATTTTTTTTTTAAATTATTCTTTGGTGTTTCAGAACTTGTTCCTGATCCTGAACTTTTCATTGTTTGTTGGAAAACACTATACGATTTTAGAAGTGAGTGAGTTGGTGTTTTTACGCCCGTGCAACGCTATAAAGGTTATTTACAGGCGATGAACATGAAAAGAATGATACAATGAACATGAAATGATGATGATAAATGAAATATGGGGATGGGGTACGGTAAATTTTGAAGAACCACAGGAAAAGGGGGAGAGGTGGGTAGGGGCGGAAAATTTAGCCTATGTGGTGCATGTTTCGCTTATTTCGCCCTGTTTCCTTGCTCCAATCGTCTCGAAAATTGACCGATTTTAAAAATTGAACCATGATTGTAAAGCTAATTGTTCATTCTCCAGACCTAGTTTAGGTAAAGAAATGTACACGGTAAGTAAGCTTTTTCCTACCTCATTGAACATTGCTAACTTGTACAATGTCTAGACTCGGACCTGAAAGTGATGCAAGTTTGAGGCATCATAACTTTTGATCGGCGATAGGTAGCCCGGTTCTGTAAAATGTGTTAAACGGCACAAATCGTGATCTGTCGGACACAGTAAAGGGATTGTACGTCGGTTGAGCACAAGCGAGACTGGAATTTTTTTCTAGGAACAAGATTTTCCTCTCAATGTAGGCGATTTTTTTACCATTCGGGTCCTTGTAGCTTCTAGATCGGAAAAATACCAACAAATTGGCGACAGAATTCGACAAAAACCGCAAATACAAAGCCTGTTTGATCAAAAAACAATAGCCTGACTGAAAACAAACGTGTAGCTGAGACAGTGAACCAGTTATTTACAGGCTGGGCGCACGACGAATATGTGCAAAAAATCCGAGAAAAAAAAAACGAACACAAAAAAGGGACAAAGAGAAAAAAAAAAGAAGGAAAGAGAAGGCAAAAGGAAGAAAAAAAATCAGTAGCTAATTCAAAAAAAAAAAAAAAAAAAAAACAAGTCCACGCGCATACTTTTTGTTACTGGCATTCCTGCGCACAAAAATGATACAATGAATATGAAATGACGTGGTCACTTCAAAACATGATGACAGCCTTTTAAGCTGCTATTACTTCTACACCTGTCGTGGGATCTTTATGAAACTTTTACACGATCTTTGTGACTTAACACAGATGTGTAAAATTCATGTTTAACATTGCTTAGATAGATATCGGGGCTTCTATAGGCTAAAGTTGGAGATGAGCCATGGTTGACCAAGGACAGCTCTTATCGACCGCAACTCTGAAACCACTCGATGGATCTTCATGAAACTTTTACACAGCGTAGATATTGTTGTTGACTACCTTTTCCTGTCATAACCATTCACGATTGACTTTGTGGGGATCGAAGGGCGGTTTAATGTCCTTTTCGTCCAAAATTGATCCTGAACTATTGATCCTGAATTTCGTATTTTTTCATGCGAAAGTGTTGGATGTGCAAATAACTCATACGTTTTACCCCTTTTTGTTACAGAACATTTACAAGACAAGACGATTATGACAAACAAGAAAGACGAAGGCCGTTTCTGTAAAAGATTGGGGTAAGTAGATTTTTATTTTCTTTCTTTTTGTAATCAATCCGAGCGTCTATGCTCATCCGCTCCATTTAGTTGAAAAGCTTATTAAAAATACTTTCCAACGCGATTTTGATCGTTTAAATCGGTTAAGAAATGACTGAGATATTAGCATGTAAAGTTTGTAATTAAAATTTTCAAAAAGAAGTTCCGGCTAACCCTAACCCTTAACCCTGACACTAACCCTTTATTCATACGCAACCAAGACGGTTTACCGTTGGCGGAATGTGCAGATAAGGGTTACCCCTAATTACCTAACCCTAACCCTAACCCTAACCCTAACCCTAACCCTAACCCTAACCCAAACCCTAACCCTAACCCTAACCCTAACCCTGACCCTCACCCTAACCCTAACCTAACTCTATATTCATACGCAACCAAGACGGTTTACCGTTGGCGGAATGTGCAGATGAGGGTTACCCCTAATTACCTAACCCTAACCCTAACCCTTAACCGTCTAACCCTAACCTTCTAACTCTAACCCTAACCCTTAACCCTAACCCTTAACCCTAACCCTAACCCTGACCATAAAACTGACCCTAACCCTAACCCCGACCCTAACCCTAACCCTTAACCCTAACCCTAACCCTTTTTTCTTAAAAAGTGTGTTTTTCGCGTATTTTTCTACAGAATTTTTTATCAAGAAACAGGGAGGTCAGGGAAAAAAACCGATGAGGGATTCGTATTAAGTTTTTGGATGAAAAACTCGAAAAAAATATTTTTGGGAGGGTTGGGGTTACGGTTACCATGTTGACCACTTTGCAGATATCAATTTGTGCTCATTTGGGCATGTTCCCGTACTCTTATCGTCACGAAATTGAAAAATCAGCCCCGTAGGGGCCGTACTTTTTAACAAGCAACCCGATGCAAAAAACTGCAAGTCTCTATCTTGTGTCGTTCTCAAGTTAGGTGTATCATGCGAAATGACGAAAAAACTGATTTTTCAGCTTCAATGCATTGAGTTCATTATGAACAATCTCAAATGTCATGGTTTCCCTGAACTCTACTCTGAATAGACTATAGATTTGACCATTTTTACGCTCCTGTTACAAGGCAAGAGAAAGCAGTGACTCGTCAAAAGTGACCAAAAAGTTCAATTCTACAAGCTTCAAAACCCATATTTCAAGAATAAACCGATCACCCAACTACATGTACCAACCGCCAATTAATTGTAGGTCTTCCCGAAAGTTATCGAAAGTTGAAAAGAACAAAATACACATAGGAACAAAAAACAAAAAATAGGAACAGGAAAGGGATGATACACCACTGGAAAAGGGGGAGTGGTGGGTAGGGGCAATGATGATGTGATCGAATGACAAAGGCTCCATCTGCAATTTCTTCTATACCAATCAGTGGATCTTAATGAAACTTTCACACAATCTTGGTGATACATCACAGATGTCTAGAATCCATGTTAAACTTTGATCGCAGTGGTATCCGGGTTTCCAGCAACGAAACATGGAGTTGGGCAATGGTTAACGGAAAGCAGCTCCTATCGCCCGCTACTGCAAAACCACTCAAGAGATCTTCATGAAACTTTCACACAATGTAGATAAAGATGTGCACTTCCTGTCTGTGCAACAATAGGGCCTCATTACATTGAAACACATTTTTGTCTGATTTTTTTTTTAAATTATTCTTTGGTGTTTCAGAACTTGTTCCTGATCCTGAACTTTTCATTGTTTGTTGGAAAACACTATACGATTTTAGAAGTGAGTGAGTTGGTGTTTTTACGCCCGTGCAACGCTATATAGGTTATTTATAGGCGATGAACATGAAAAGAATGATACAATGAACATGAAATGATGATGATAAATGAAATATGGGGATGGGGTGCGAAACAAAGGAACGGTAAATTTTGAAGAACCACAGGAAAAGGGGGAGAGGTGGGTAGGGGCGGAAAATTTAGCCTATGTGGTGCATGTTTCGCTTATTTCGCCCTGTTTCCTTGCTCCAATCGTCTCGAAAATTGACCGATTTTAAAAATTGAACCATGATTGTAAAGCTAATTGTTCATTCTCCAGACCTAGTTTAGGTAAAGAAATGTACACGGTAAGTAAGCTTTTTCCTACCTCATTGAACATTGCTAACTTGTACAATGTCTAGACTCGGACCTGAAAGTGATGCAAGTTTGAGGCATCATAACTTTTGATCGGCGATAGGTAGCCCGGTTCTGTAAAATGTGTTAAACGGCACAAATCGTGATCTGTCGGACACAGTTAAGGGATTGTACGTCGGTTGAGCACAAGCGAGACTGGAATTTTTTTCTAGGAACAAGATTTTCCTCTCAATGTAGGCGATTTTTTTACCATTCGGGTCCTTGTAGCTTCTAGATCGGAAAAATACCAACGAATTGGCGACAGAATTCGACAAAAACCGCAAATACAAAGCCTGTTTGATCAAAAAACAATAGCCTGACTGAAAACAAACGTGCAGCTGAGACAGTGAAACAGTTATTTACAGGCGGGGCGCACGAAAAATATGTGCAAAAAATCCGAGAAAAAAAAAACGAACTCAAAAAAGGGACAAAGAGAGAAAAAAAAGAAGAAAAGAGAAGGCAAAAGGAAGAAAAAAAAATCAGTAGCTAATTCAAAAAAAAAAAAAAAACCGGCTGCCTGCTTTCTCGCGGAAAAATGTTTTCTGGGTCGAAGCCGCGGCCGGCCTGCTTGCCCGAGGAACTTGGCGTCGACGAGAAAACCCCGGCCGCCTGCCTTCTCGCGGAAAAATATATTCCGGCTCGAAGCCGCGGCCGGCCTGCTCGCGCGGGGAACTTGGCTTCTACGCGAAACCCCGGCCGCCTGCCTTCTCGCTGACAAATAGACTGAATGGGCTAGGAACAAAACCGATAAGAGATTCGTATTAAGTTTTTTGATGAAAAACTTGAAAATAATGTTTTTGGAAACATTGGGTCTACCATTGCCATGTTGGCCAAGTTGTCGAAACCATTTTTTGCTGATTTATCCCTGTTCCCTTGCTCCAATCGTCTCGAAAATTAAAAATTGGCCCCATAGGGGCATTAATGTTTTACGGGCGAGCCAATGCAAAAAACCGCAAGTCTCTAGACAAAGCCGTTTTCGAGTTAGGTGTACCATGGGCATGCAAAATGGCAAAGGTTAATTGTTAACTTTAAGTGCTTGTATCTCGGTCATCTCTTGACCGATTTTAAAAATTGAACCATGATTGTAAAGCCAATTGTTCATTCTCCAGACCTAGTTTAGGTAAAGAAATGAACACGGTAAGTAAGCTTTTTCCTACCTCATTGAACATTGCTAACTTGTACAATGTCTAGACTCGGACCTGAAAGTGATGCAAGTTTGAGGCATCATAACTTTTGATCGGCGATAGGTATCCCGGTTCTGTAAATTGTGCTAAACGGCGCAAGTCGTGTTCTGTCGGTCACAGTAAAGGGATTTGACGTCGGTTTGAGTACACACGAGACTGGAATTATTTTCTAGGAACAAGATTTTCCTCTCAATGTAGGCGATTTTTTTACCATTTGGGTCCTTGTAGCTTCCAGATCGGAAAAATACCAACGAATTGGCGACAAAATTCGACAAAAACCGCTAGTACAAAGCCTGTTTGATCAAAAACCAATAGCCTGACTGAAAAAAAAACGTGCAGCTGAGACAGTGAAACAGTTATTTACAGGCGGGGCGCACGAAGAATATGTGCAAAAAATCCGAGAAAAAAAAACGAACACAAAAAAGGGACAAAGAGAGAAAAAAAAAGAAGGAAAGAGAAGGCAAAAGGAAGAAAAAAAATCAGTAGCTAATTCAAAAAAAAAAAAAAAAACCAACAGCACCATGTTCTCAAATATAACTGACCTAGTATTGTAAATGCATTGGCCGGTCTTTAAAGAAATCAAATTATCCATTCAAGAACCTTTTAATTAAATCAAAAGATGAGACAATTCAATTGAATAAGAAAGGAATAGCTAACTGTAAAGCTTTTAAATTTATTTCCAGGCATGAAATTCGTAGAAATTTACTATTAAGGTCTAAGGCAAACTTTTTTGTTTTTTAATTATGCAAACTGGGAAATTTTCACAAGATATGTATACATATTTGACAATGTTCCGTGTAATTACTTTTTGCATAAACAAATAAAGGGATTTTTAATTTATCATTTTCCCTTGGTAAACGGCTATCAAACGGACTATAACCCTTTGGCTTCAGTGCCGTGTGGAGGTCTTAGAAAGCTTCCCCGTACTTCAGTTGTATGCTCTTATATATTTTCGAGTACTGGATATGCTGGATTTGGCTTCCTTGTTCGAACATTTTGGTTTTGAGTACTTTTCGTTTTCAATAGTTTTGCGTTTTGGATCTTCCAACGTTTTGATTCAAATGCTACTGATGAGAGGTTACTCCTTGAAATATCGATATATAGCATACCCAAATTAACCGTTTATACCCGTTTTGGTATTTGTATTTTGAACTACTAGGCGATAACCACTGCTGGTGGACCAGAGGTCCCCGAGGGTAATCACAAGCCTGGTCGTCAGACTTGTCTGACACGAATTTACCATTAAATGTCTAATATTTTTGTCGTTGAAATTTCCGATTATTAAATTCAAAATTGTTTAAAACACCAGGTTTCTTTCCTTGTAATGCACATGGTCGATATCCTCGGTGCTGGATTTGGCTTCCTTGTTCGAACATTTTGGTTTTGAGTACTTTTCGTTTTCAATAGTTTTGGTTTTTGATCTTCCAACGTTTTGATTCAAATGCTACTGATGAGAGGTTACTCCTTGAAATATCGATATATAGCATACCCAAATTAACCGTTTATACCCGTTTTGGTATTTGTATTTGGAAAGACGCTGTTTTCATATTTCCAGTTCACTAACTTTTGGCTATCTCTAATACAGTTGATAAATTTACCCCCGTTTAGTCATTGTAATATTTTGGCTTTTGTATTTTGGTTTTATCAAATCTAATATTTTACCGGTCTTCCAATATTTCGATCCCTAGCGTGTCTGATGAAGGTTAATCCAGAAAAGCGCTTCACACGCAGTGAAGTTTTGATTGTTTTCATTTAATAAAATCATGTCATAAAATATGTGGATCGTGTCTTTCTGGCACATATTCCATATTCTTTCATATTTAATATACAGTATAATCCTATAATCTCATTCAGTATGTATTTTTGTGTATGACCACAAAATATTTACTATCGTATTATGTCTGTAGACACATTGGTTTTCGGGAGGTAAATCAAGTTGTGGTTTACCAATTAATAACATTTTGTTATAGTGTTTAAAACCACTAAATGAATGTTTGTATTGCATATTGGGGTTTCATGGGTAGTACCTCTTAGAAAAGATGGAACAAAATAGATGTATAAACACAACTGCAAATAGAACATTTCATTTCCATCTTATTTTGATTAATCTTTTTTGTATTCAGCAATACATTATGTTAACAAAATGTATTTACAGCTTTGATGTATCTTGTACTATTTACTGGATATGAGGGGTCAAAAATGGGACATTTGAAAATAGAATTGTTTATTGATGGTCGGATTTTGAATTGTAGAGGCATCTTTTACACTTGTGCATGTCTATAAAAAAACTGGTGTAAATAAAATCAACAGAAAGGCCTTCAAAAGTCCTTTACAGTGCACTTAAAATTTTTCAAATCAGCAAGGCATACCAAAGATATCCAAGGTCAAAGTTTGTCCTTTTTCATATAACAAATTATCTCCCTTTGATATAATTTACATTGTTTATGTCCATCAATAAACTGGTGTAAATGATATCAACAAAAAAGCCTTCAACAGTCCTTTACAGTGCACTTTAAATTTTTCAAATCGGACAAGGCATACCAAAGATATCCAAGGTCAAAGTTTGCCCTTTTTCATATAACAAATTATCTTCCTTTGATATAATTATGCAAATTAATTGTACCACTATTATTGTTTCTATACCAAAGACCTACTATATATAGAAACTGATTACTCTATAATAAAGGGGGACCCTTGATTCCATCAAATATCGGCGCATGCGCAGTCGATGTAAAGGGTTAGGGTTAGGGTTAATTAAAATAGTTCCGGCTAACCCTGACCCTAACCCTCACCCTAACCCTAACCTAACTCTATATTCATACGCAACCAAGACGGTTTACCGTTGGCGGAATGTGCAGATGAGGGTTACCCCTAATTACCTAACCCTAACCCTAACCCTAACCCTAATCCTAACCCTAACCCTAACCCTAACCTTGACCTAAAATTTGATATTTCAGTTTTTAGTTCAAATAATAAAACGTCATTAATGGGAGGCGTAATTTGGGGATGTATTATAAAATTTCATATATATTAGACAATATATTTGATAAGAGTGATTAATTGGATTTCATTTGGCGTTGTGCATTTCCGAATTATGGACATTCTATGGTTGCACATAAGTGCTGTAGATGCAACCTTTTATTGCTATAAATATGTTTACAAAATGAAGCACTAAGTATATATTATTAATATTTTTAAATATTTATTTTTGTAAAAAAAGTAAATTGTAGATTTTCAATGCTTGCATTGTTAATACGATATTCAAGCCAAAAAAAGGACACTTTTGCATAGCCTGCATACTTTCAGCGTTGCCGACTTGTTTTTGTACTCTTATGAGAAGTTCTTCAAGAACTTCAAGAAAATGGTAGACGCAAGGTCCTTAAACTTCATGCACTCATTAGCATATTGATGACATCTTCTCTGTCAACAGTGCTTCGTTGGTAGATGGATTCTTCAATATATCCTTTAGAGCTAAATATTTATGAAGCGATCACAAATAAGGTTTAAGCAGCCGAATCTTTGATCTTAAATTGTATTAAAGATTTAAGGACTGACAAAATGACCGTTTAACCATTACATTATTTATTTAAACTTCTTTAGATCAACGTTAAAATAAATTAAACCGGTAATAACAAAACTACAGAACTTGAATAATTAATATCAGTGTCCAGAGAAAATGACAAAAAAACGAATCAGTCATACCAGAGAATTAGAGGATCGCAATGGTCCTGAATTGGTACAGGCATTTCAAACGAAATGGTGGGTTAAACCAAGTTTTATGGCGCAAAGCCTCTCTTTTCCGTTGAGATCTTCGGGTCCGGTAATGACCATATAACAAAACATAGTTGTGAGACACAATAGGGATACTGAGGTGATCATCTCAGTAAAGCAGACCAGTCAAACACTAATTCAACCAATTAATCACCATATCTTTTAACTCAATTTTGAACTTTTCTACTAGTGGCTGATAACGAAGAAAAATTTTTTTTATGGATCGTATGAGACATATTTTCTTATAGTATAGTCCAGCTCCAAAAGTCGGTCACGAAGAAATCGATGACTGATAAAAAAAAATCTGTGAAATGTGTTCAAGCTCTGGTACATCGAATTAGTTGTCAAATATAAACACTGTATGATGGGAAGTAGGTATATTGCTCTGTAGATTACATGTAGGAAAATTTGTAATTTGAAAATTTTTGAAATCGTCTCTTTTATCGTAATTTTTTGTACTGAGATGACCACCTGGGTCAAATTCGAGGTGCAAATCCAAGAAATACTTGAAGAAATCTTATTCGGTGGTCTCTTTAATCTGCAATTCTGAAAGATATCTTGAAGGAAAGAAGCAGAGGTACCAATGGGGCATCCGAATGTTAAAAGTCCGAAAGGGCAGAGACAAAAACACCAAACACCAACATGAACGGGACAAAAACAGACAACATGTAAAGCATTGAAACACAAAATAACTGAATATCAATCAACAACGCCAACTCCAGTCGAAACAACAGAGATACAAATACCAAATGAAGTTTTATTGACAGAAAGGACATCATCAATATATCTGAATGTAATATTAAATGACCTTACCTCTTTCATCTTCTTGTTCTTTACGAGTCCCTGAATAAATTCAGTCTCGTAAGAGTATAAAAACAAATCGGCGAGAAGAGGAGCACAGTTTGTGCCCATTGGAATGCCGATTTGTTGTTGAAAAATCTCTCCTCCGAAGGTGACAGATATGATGTCAATGAGGAAATCAAGCATACTGCAAACTTGTTCCAGTGTGTAAAAAAAATTATCTTTGAAAGATGTTTTGGAAAAAGAATGTAGAGTTATAACCCAAAACAACAAAATTCATAGAATTGGAAAAGACTTTATCGAAAAGTTTTTTTTCAGACGACATTTTAGTTGTTCGTGTGGCAAAGTAGTGTATAAAGTTGAAAAATTAAACGTGTTCAAAGAGTAAACCTCAGAAAATGATCTAGATTTAAAATGATCGAACAAATCTGTTGAGATCTTCAAAATCCACATAAGGTTGAATCTAATACGATTATAAATAGTGTTGCAGTATGCTTGTTGACCTTCTGTGACAGCAGACAAGATTTTAGTTAAATTGACGGACAGCTCTGTAGCTAAAAATGATGAAGATCCAGTAATATAACTTTCTTTGTACGGATTTTTGTGAAGTTTTGGTATCCAGTACAAATATGGTAACTCTTTCTGATCCTTTTTCATTGGAATATTGAAAAAGGACATAAAAGAGCTATGGTTGGCTATGATTTCATCTTTGTTAAATGTAGTCCATTTGTATATAGCACTAGCGGAAGTATTACCATCAATGCCTAGTTCTTTTATTAGACAATTGTAATAATGTGCTTTAGAAACAAAAGCTATATTATTGGAAGCCTCGTCTGCAGTCGTGACAACATACTTGTCATGTAAGGAAGAAAGACAATTGAGAGTCTCACGATCTCTAAATACAGAAGAAGGCCGGGCTTCACACATTTGCGCAGTTAGTCTATTCGGCTTCGTACAAGAGATCGGATCGTCCTTACCCAGTCCGACAGTGATTCAAGCTCTGGTTCTTGGTCCTTTTCCCTCTTTATCCAGGCTCTAGCATAGTCCTCTACAGCGTCCATGATGATCTTAAAGTTGCGAATCCAATTTAAACGTTGATGATGCTTGGCTATTATTTTTCGCTATACGCTTGTGATATTTTTAGAACGAAATATGTTAACAATTTGCAATTCCAATTTCTTTATTATCTTTAAATATTCTTTTCAAGATATCGAGGTAAAAACTCACGCGGCAAAATAATTCCTACATAGATTTTTCTAAATATCAGGGCAAGTAGATCTTGAGGTGCAAATCACTTTAATCAAACGCTTTCCATTTCGTTTGAAATGCCTGTACCAAGTCAAGACCATTGCGATCCACCATCTTCTGACTGATTCGTTTTTGTCATTTTCTCTGGACTATGAGATTGATCATTCAAGTTCGGTAGTTTTGTTATCACCTTTATTAGATATTTGTTAAAATTCTATCGCTTGCAAAAAAAACCCAGAAATTTACCCTTATATTTAGGTTTGGCCTTTATACAAAGCAGTTAACCAAACGACATAATTTTTAACATTCATGTCAAGAAGCAATTCTTATTGGACTGATGGTGTCAGATGAGTGCACTTTTGAAATATTTGCCGAAGCTCTGATTATTGGTCCTTTTCCATCTTTATTCAAGCTCTAGCATAGTCCTCCTCAGTATCACATTTCGTTATATTGATGATGTCCTTTCACTAAACAATCCTCGATTTGGTGACTATTTACATCTCATTTATCCGAAAGAACTTGAGATAAAGGACACTACAGATTCTAGGAGGTTTGCTTCATAGTTGGATCTATTTCTCGAAATTGACACACAAGGAAGGCTTTGTACAAAGCTCTATGACAAACGTGATGACTTCAACTTTCCAATAGTTAACTTTCCCTTTCTGTTTAGCAACATTCCGTCCGCTCCAGCATATGAAGTTTACGTATCACAATTGATTCGTTATACCAGAGCATGTGGGGAGTACAACGACTTCCTTGATAGAGCTACACGGCTGACAAGCTAATTGTTAACACAGGGGTACGTTGCTCCCAGGTTGTTGTCATCACTAAAGAAATTTTACGGACGACATCATGTGCTTGTATACAAATACGGGATTTCTATCTCTCAGATGTGCACAGATATTGGTTTGACATAGAGTTCTGTAATATCATCCTTTCCGGATTTGACCAACACTTAATCGATATTTTGCAACGTGAGGGGTGTGCTATGCAAGCAGGAACTGCTTACTCTTCCTGAGCACCTGAGTTCATTCTCGTTTCGACTTGAGTTCGCGTGTCTGAATGCAGTTTTGTTGTTATGTGTGTGTTTGTGTTTGTATGTTGTTATGTGGTTTGTTTTGTTGTGATAAATTTTTGTCTGCCGGTTTTATCTTTGTCTTTACGGTTTTATGATACTGATTACCCCTTTGGTACACCTTTGCTTCTCTGGTATCTAATGTAACAGAATGACTCAGTCGTTCGTATGAAAGTTTCAACGTTCATCGTGCGTTTGGTTAGTTTGAATTTTAGAGGGTCTGTATGTTCATGAATGCACAGACAGAAACAAGACAATTACATATATGATAGTCCATATTTTTCAATTATAAAAATTTATATGAGTTGAAATATAGGTTGTACAACAATCTGAAAAATGCTTATCAAATGTCCCAACATTGCTATAAAAGACATTACTTGAACACATATTCCCTTTTTCGTGATATCAGTGCCGTTTTTATTCCTTCGTGCCCCAAGGAGTCATTGACGGTGTTAACACGCACAGGGAGTTCTGACATAAACTTATCCAGAGGCGATAGGTGTTAGCAACCGTTAGGCAAAAACACTTTTGTCTGCACTTAAATTTGCCGATTTTTGAATAGTATTTTTAAACACCTGCACGTATAATCGCGTTCTCCAATAATGTTTTTGTCTTTTAGAGGCTTTAATTAATTGGTCTAGAGAATATGTGTGTGTGTGTTTTATGTTGTTATGTGGTTTGTTTTGTTGTGATAATTTTTTGTCTGCCGGTTTTGTATTTGTCGTTACGGTTTTATGATAATGATGACCCCTTTGGAACACCTTTGCTTCTATGAAAGAGGCAAGTTCTTTTAATCTCACTTTCGGATACATTGATGACGTCCTCTCTGTTAACAACTCGTCGTTTGGCAGATGGATGCCTTCAAGATATCCCCCAGAACTAAAGATTAAAAAAACTACAGAATCAACTTGCTTAACATCATTCTTAGATCTACATCTCGAATTTGACCTGGGTGGTCATCTTAGTACCAAAAATTACGATAAAAGAGACGATTTGAATTTTAAAATTATTAATTTTCTTAACCTGGAAAGTAACATACCAACGTCACCTGCAAACGGTGTCCTTATTTCACAACTAATTCGATTTGCCAGGGCTTGTACACATTTTTCAGAATTTTTATCCGACACCGCTTTCTCCGTAACCGACTATTAAACCAAGGTTATAAGAAAATATGTCTCATACGATCCCTAAAAAATATTTCTTCGCTATCAGCCACTGGTAGAAAAATTCAATATCATATTAGCCATATGTTGCGTTTTTTGTAACTGCCGGACCCGAAAACCGCAATGTAAAAGGAAAGTTTGGCACGCCTTAAAACTTGGTTTAACCAACCGTTTCTTATGAAATGCCTGTACCAAGTCAGGACCATTGCGGTCTTCATTTGTAGTGGTATGTCTTCCTTGCTTTGTCTAGTCTTATGGATATTTGAGATTGATTCTCCAAGTTCTTTAATTTTGTTATTAAGTTCATTTAGAGAAGCAAAGTTGTACCAAAGGGGTAATTAGTATCATAAAACCGTGAAGACAAAGACAAAACCGGCAGACAAAAAATCATCACAACAAAACAAACCACATAACAACATAAAACACACACATAACAACAAAACCGCATTCAGCAACGCGAACTAAAGTCGAAACGAGAGTGAACTCAGTGTGTTTACTTTTGTAAGGTCAATTTGTGTATTGGTATATGTATATGTATCATATTTATAGGAAGCTGTATCGAATACCCTAGGCTCCTGCTGAGAGTATTGTACAGCTCCCTCACTCTGACAAAATATCAAATTTATTCTTACGTTTTGCATGCCTTTAAAACCCGTATATATTTTTTTTTATTCTTTTTTAAATGAAATCTCTATCACAGTCTAAATAGCTCCGAACCCTCTCAAACCCTTGTCATGATTTTTCTCTTGTTCTTTCTTCATTTTTTCTTTTCTCCTGCACAAACTCTGCTTCATTTGCCTATTTGTTTCCCATTCCCGACATCGTTTTTGCACAAAACCTATATCCTGCATCCAAATTCGAT
This sequence comes from Arcuatula senhousia, assembly GCA_963971305.1. NCBI lineage: Eukaryota > Metazoa > Mollusca > Bivalvia > Mytilida > Mytilidae > Arcuatula > Arcuatula senhousia. The sequence goes on along the minus strand of OZ020310.1, from coordinate 61,793,772 downwards.
TTATTTTTGTCAACAGATGTTTACCGTGTATTTCGTTTTTCTGTGCTATTATCATGATTATCGCTTTAAGATTCTCTCGCTTTTGAAATCCAACATTCAATCCAACCCCTATTTAATATACCTCGATGGCGATTGATATTGCAGCATATAGAGAGAGAATAGGACAGTTCGTGCCGCTATCGCATAAACGCAAGAACAATAAAAACTTATCGCATTCCGATATTCTCTTCATCCATCTTTTCATTTGTTATGGAGTAAAATCAATTCCTCTCTTCCTACTGATAAAAATTATTCTACAGTTACCTTCCGAGTGAATGAAAAACTGCGAATATACGGATGAATTGTACGAAACTTACAATCTCCGTAAGCAAATCGTTAATAGCAATATCATATAGATACGTTTCTTCTTTTACCTAATAATTTATATATTGTTAATTATTGGCGGTTAATTATTGAACTTACAATCTCGGTAAGCAAATCGTTAATAGCAATATCATATAGATACGTTTCTTCTTTTACCTAATAATTTATATATTGTTAATTATTGGTGGTATAGAGAGTAATCCTGGTCCTATCTCGAGTTCCGAAGCATCTAGCTCGTTATCCGATTCTAGTCTTCTCTCACAATATTCATTTCTCATGAAGAACACTGTCTCCTTTTTGCACTTAAATGTTCAAAGTATTCAAACAAAATTAGAACAGATTTCTATTGAGTATAGAGAACACGATATACTTTCCTTCACGGAAAGTTGGCTCAAACCATCAATACCAGACACGACGGTATCTCTACCAGAATATAATGTTTATAGAAATGATAGAGAAAACCGCGTTGGCGGTGGATTAGCTGTTTATATAAAATCACATATAGACTGAATTAAGCGTAATGAACTTCAAATTTGTCAATTAGAATGTGTATGGCTAGAATTGAAGTTGAAAAAGAAAACTGTTTTGTACGGAACATTTTATATTCCTCCAAACAGTGATAACCAAATTTGGGAGGAATTATCACAGTCTATTGAGCTTGCTCTTAACACACAAAAAGTCATTATTATTACCGGAGATTTTAATGTCGACCAAATGCGCGACGCACCTCGAAATAAAATAAAAGATTTATTACAATCATACAGTCTCCATCAATTAATTACAGAACCAACGCATTTTACTGAAACCTCCAGTTCCCTTATAGATCTTATTATAGTGAGTGACCCCAACTCTATACTTTTGACGGATGTTGGTGCTCCTCTGACTCATCATATCCGATACCATCTTCCTACTGTCGGTATTTTAAACCTACCAAAATTAAGTATTAACAAGTCATTTAAACGAAAAATTTATCTGTATAACCAGGGCGATTACAACTTATTGAGACAAAAACTATCAACTGTAGACTGGGACTCTCTGATCATTAATGATGACATCGATATTTCTACTTCTAATATCACACAAACAATTATTTCTATTTGCGACGATGTAATACCAACTAGAAATATTTCTGTTAAAAAAGATGACCCACCGTGGATAACTACCCAGATTAAGAAGTTGATACGCAAGAAAAATAGAACACATAAACGCGCGAAAAGATTGAACACTCCTAATTATTGGGAAAAATTTAAAACGATAAGAAATAAATGTAATCTAGCAGTAAAAAATGCAAAAAAAATCTTATTATTGCCAATTATCCGATAAGATCTTAAATGACAATCTCAATACTAAAAGCTGGTGGAAATTAGTAAAATCTCTTATTGGAAGATCAAGTAAAAGTCAAATACCTCCAATAAAAGACGGTGACGAGATTTTCGAAGATGACAACGAAAAGGCATCTATATTTAATAGATATTTTAATGAACAATGCACCGTTAATGACGAAAATAAAAACCTTCCCATTGAAAATGTTATTTCTCTTAATAAGCTTAATTATATTCATATACCGGAAAACCAGGTTGAAGACATACTCAGATGTCTTGATACATCAAAAGCTGTAGGACCAGACACCATAAGTCCGAAGATCTTAAAATAATCTGCTTCTGTCTTGAAATACCCTTTAAGCAGATTGTTCAATATGTCACTGCGATTACGTAAATTCCTTTCCCATTGGAAACTTGCAAACGTCATCCCGGTGTTTAAATCAGGATCTGCGAACAATGTAAACAACTATAGACCTATATCGCTGATAAGCGTTCTTGGTAAGGTCATGGAACGCTGCGTTTTCAAACACTTATACAACTTTTTAAAATCTAATAATATAATTTCCCAAAACCAGTCTGGTTTTACCCCTTGGGACTCAGCTGTCAACCAACTAATCGATATAACAAATGACTTCGGAAAAGCTTTAGATCAAGGAAAAGAAATTAGAGTAGTCTTTTGCGATATCAGTAAAGCCTTCGATAAAGTTTGGCACCGCGGGCTAATATTTAAACTTCAATCAAATTAAACTGGTTTGATGACTACTTGACCAACAGAAAACAACGTGTTGTTATAAATAACTACTCTTCAGAATGGCTTCCTATTAAAGCCGGTGTTTCACAAGGATCCATTCTTGGACCCTTGCTCTTTCTTATATTTATAAACGATATAGTTGCTGATATTGAATCGTCTATTAAATTATTCGCAGACGATACGAGTTTATATCTCATTGTTGACAAACCAGAAACCACTGCGACTATTTTGAACCGAAATCTCCAAAAAATTCACCATTGGTCAGACAAGTGGCTCGTAACGTTTAACTCGCGTAAAACTGAAACACTATTTGTATCAAGAAAAACCAACCGACAACAACAACCTGACTTGTACTTAAACAATGATGTGATATGCACAGTCAAGCAGCATAAACATTTAGGTCTCATGATCTCAGAAGACGGTGGATGGGGTAGTCATATTGAAATGATAGTCACTAAAGCCTTTACTCGTCTTAACATATTACGCAAGCTGAAATTTATTTTAGATGGACGGACATTGGAACAACTATACCATTCATTCATTAGACCTATCATAGAGTATGCAGACATTATTTGGGATACTCCGACTGCTATTCTTATACATAAAATTGAAAACATTCAAATAGAGGCTGCGAGAATTGTAACTGGTGGTACTCGTTTAACTTCGATCTCAAACTTGTACACCGAAACCGGATGGCAAAAACTAAGTGATCGACGGGAAAAGCATAAACTTATTCATATGTACAAGATCGTAAATAATATGACACCACCTTATTTGTTTGATTTACTACCAAATAGGTTTGATCAAATCCATGATTACCAAACTCGGAATTCCGGTACACTGCGACCACTTTACACGCGAACTTATCAGTATTCAAATTATTTTCTACCCTCTACAGTGCGATCATGGAATATGATACCCAATGAAACTCGCTCAGCTTCTTCTGTTAATATATTCAAATCGCGTCTTAACAACAACTTACATAAAATACCAACTTTTTACTATTGTGGATCCCGAAAGGGTCAAATCTTACACGCAAGACTTCGCTTAGGATGTAGCGAGCTAAATAAAGACCTTTTTGACAAAAACTTAATTCCATCACCGTTATGCCGCTGTGGTGTTGTAGAAACACGAGCTCATTTTCTTTTAAAATGTCCCTTATACCAACCACTAAGACAATAACTTATCTTAAATTTGCAAGTCCCTGTTAGAATAACTCCTGAAGCATTACTTTTTGGAGTCGATAGCATATCCGATGACGAGAATACTCAATTGTTTCTTAGCGTTCAAATTTTTTTGATCAGAAGTAAGCGCTTTAATACTTAACCAACGTAAAAAGCACTTAACAACGGTGAACAGACAAAAAAACAAAAACAAAACCTCAACCTCCTCGCATGCACCTTCACTTGCACACGTACCTCCGTATTTCACTGCACGTTGCACATTTGCACTCAAATAGTAAATCACGTTCATGTTTTATTTGTAAACCTACCAAAATTAAGTATTAACAAGTCATTTAAACGAAAAATTTATCTGTATAACCAGGGCGATTACAACTTATTGAGACAAAAACTATCAACTGTAGACTGGGACTCTCTGATCATTAATGATGACATCGATATTTCTACTTCTAATATCACACAAACAATTATTTCTATTTGCGACGATGTAATACCAACTAGAAATATTTCTGTTAAAAAAGATGACCCACCGTGGATAACTACCCAGATTAAGAAGTTGATACGCAAGAAAATAGAACACATAAACGCGCAAAAAGATTGAACACTCCTAATTATTGGGAAAAATTTAAAACGATAAGAAATGAATGTAATCTAGCAGTAAAAAATGCAAAAAAATCTTATTATTGCCAATTATCCGATAAGATCTTAAATGACAATCTCAATACTAAAAGCTGGTGGAAATTAGTCAAATCTCTTATTGGAAGATCAAGTAAAAGTCAAATACCTCCAATAAAAGACGGTGACGAGATTTTCGAAGATGACAACGAAAAGGCATCATTTTAATGTACAATGCACCGTTAATGACGAAAATAAAAACCTTCCCATTGAAAATGTTATTTCTCTTAATAAGCTTAATTATATTCATATACCGGAAAACCAGGTTGAAGACATACTCAGATGTCTTGATACATCAAAAGCTGTAGGACCAGACACCATAAGTCCGAAGATCTTTAAAGAATCTGCTTCTGTCTTGAAATACCCTTTAAGCAGATTGTTCAATATGTCACTGCGATTACGTAAATTCCTTTCCCATTGGAAACTTGCAAACGTCATCCCGGTGTTTAAATCAGGATCTGCGAACAATGTAAACAACTATAGACCTATATCGCTGATAAGCGTTCTTGGTAAGGTCATGGAACGCTGCGTTTTCAAACACTTATACAACTTTTTAAAATCTAATAATATAATTTCCCAAAACCAGTCTGGTTTTACCCCTTGGGACTCAGCTGTCAACCAACTAATCGATATAACAAATGACTTCGGAAAAGCTTTAGATCAAGGAAAAGAAATTAGAGTAGTCTTTTGCGATATCAGTAAAGCCTTCGATAAAGTTTGGCACCGCGGGCTAATATTTAAACTTCAATCAATAGGAGTAGCAAACGACTTGTTAAACTGGTTTGCTGACTACTTGACCAACAGAAAACAACGTGTTGTTATAAATAACTACTCTTCAGAATGGCTTCCTATTAAAGCCGGTGTCCCACAAGGATCCATTCTTGGACCCTTGCTATTTCTTATATTTATAAACGATATAGTTGCTGATATTGAATCGTCTATTAAATTATTCGCAGACGATACGAGTTTATATCTCATTGTTGACAATCCAGAAACCACTGCGACTATTTTGAACCGAGATCTCCAACAAATTCGCCATTGGTCAGACAAGTGGCTCGTAACGTTTAACTCGCGTAAAACTGAAACACTATTTGTATCAAGAAAAACCAACCGACAACAACAACCTGACTTGTACTTAAACAATGATGTGATATGCACTGTCAAGCAGCATAAACATTTAGGTCTCATGATCTCAGAAGACGGTGGATGGGGTAGTCATATTGAAATGATAGTCACTAAAGCCTTTACTCGTCTTAACATATTACGCAAGCTGAAATTTATTTAAGATGGACGGACATTGGAACAACTATACCATTCATTCATTAGACCTATCATAGAGTATGCAGACATTATTTGGGATACTCCGACTGCTATTCTTATACATAAAATTGAAAACATTCAAATAGAGGCTGCGAGAATTGTAACTGGTGGTACTCGTTTAACTTCGATCTCAAACTTGTACACCGAAACCGGATGGCAAAAACTAAGTGATCGACGGGAAAAGCATAAACTTATTCATATGTACAAGATCGTAAATAATATGACACCACCTTATTTGTTTGATTTACTACCAAATAGGTTTGATCAAATCCATGATTACCAAACTCGGAATTCCGGTACACTGCGACCACTTTACACGCGAACTTATCAGTATTCAAATTATTTTCTACCCTCTACAGTGCGATCATGGAATATGATACCCAATGAAACTCGCTCAGCTTCTTCTATTAATATATTCAAATCGCGTCTTAACAACAACTTACATAAAATACCAACTTTTTACTATTGTGGATCCCGAAAGGGTCAAATCTTACACGCAAGACTTCGCTTAGGATGTAGCGAGCTAAATAAAGACCTTTTTGACAAAAACTTAATTCCATCACCGTTATGCCGCTGTGGTGTTGTAGAAACACGAGCTCATTTTCTTTTAAAATGTCCCTTATACCAACCACTAAGACAACAACTTATCTTAAATTTGCAAGTCCCTGTTAGAATAACTCCTGAAGCATTACTTTTTGGAGTCGATAGCATATCCGATGACGAGAATACTCAATTGTTTCTTAGCGTTCAAATTTGTTTGATCAGAAGTAAGCGCTTTAATACTTAACCAACGTAAAAAGCACTTAACAACGGTGAACAGACAAAAAAACAAAAACAAAACCTCAACCTCCTCGCATGCACCTTCACTTGCACACGTACCTCCGTATTTCACTGCACGTTGCACATTTGCACTCAAATAGTAAATCACGTTCATGTTTTATTTGTATTCTAAGTCGATTCTTGAGTCAAGTCGGATAATGCTAAAATAATGTAAATGAAAAGTTTTCCGGGAGACGGATTTATATAAGGCTTCAAGTCTTGTTTCTGAATCCCGTGATTAATTTGTTGTATTATTGTCACATTGTCTCATATTCAATATTTGTAAAATTCGCAAATTAATTAATAAATATGTTTACACTAATTTGTTGTTATATAGTTGGTAAATGTAGTCGTGGCCCTTGTATAGTTTTTATGTTGAACCAGGCATTTCCTTATAGTGTTTATTGATAAAAGTGGAAGAACGGTTTTGCGTTGTACTAGAAGTTAATGGTGTGCTTGTAATTTTCACATGTCGATGAAGCTGGTTCGGGTTATTGAATTATACGTCATATGCACTGACTAAGTGTAGTGAAAGAAGCAGCTCTTGGGTTTGTTTTTGGGGGAAAGGTCGGCCGGCAGCGTTATAAGTAGCAGTTTTTAAGTCGGTATTCTTTTTTCAAACAGTAAATTATTATAATTCATTCACTACCAATGTGACAAAAAAATTGTACATACAAATGGTTGCATACATATCAAACTTGAAAAGCAGTTATTTCTTTTGGATTTGATTGTATGCGTTTTATTTGGAACATGGTTTCCATCTACAGAATGGCGAACAGGACCTAAAGGCCTCGTTGAAAGCTGCTGGTGATTGTTAACTTTGTTTTATTTTCTAAATTATCGCTTGTTATGTGAGCTGCGTACACTGATTCCACATCTTTTTATATTCTATTGGAATTATTATAATTATTCGAAACCGTTTTTAAACCGTTGATATTCTTTCTTTGAACTGAATAAATTATAAATCATTTGCATTTGCTACAAAGGTATGTTGCTTATGCCAATTTTACACTGCGAATGATTAAATATTTAATCGCTTTAAGGTCCGTATAAAAGGGAAGCTCAAATTACAAACTATTATGTTGACAATAAGAGAGATTAATTGCTTTGTCGTCACATCTTAATATTTGACCAAGTGAACACATGAAATATTAACTAAAATTTTGAAAAAAAGTTTGATATTCGATATTAAAAGGATAATTTTATTTTTTTTTTGCATTTCGTTCGTAATGTCGAATTTGTATTCAGATTTACAGGTTTAAAATGTGTCTTGTGTTTTGAAAGATTGTTTTTGCAATTGATCCCTAGCAAATATAAACAAATATAAAACCCATGTGTCCTGTAACAAGCATAGTATTAGTTTTAATATAACAAAACGAGGTACATTTCTCCAAAGATAGAGTCACCGATAAGATTTCCGTTTATATCACTAGCTAAAACAAAGCAGAATTCTGTTTACAGGGCTATGGGACATAAGCGATCGTTATATTCTATAAGCTATAAAAAAACTTCAAAACTTTATTCAGAAATGTGAGAAACTATTTTGCTGATATACATTAGAACAAAATGTCAAGAACTAAAACGTGTAGCTCTGACTAAACTATTCTTTACTCGTGGACAATTGAAGTGAATGACTATTAGACTATCTCTTTTAGTCCAATTAACTATTTCACTCGGATTTTTTGTAATCAAATATCAACAATTACTTTATTTATTCTATTATTAAATAATTTATTAAATAAAATATAAGTATTAAATGCACAACACTCGATATTTATTACATCCCCCCCCCCAAAAAAAAAAACAAAATCTAGAATTTGTTCAGTTGTTATCTGAAAAGGACAATGCTCCTCATTTATTAATCAAATGTTTAAACTATAGGACTAGTTAAGAGTCATAAAACTTTCCAGTTGTAATAGATTATCCTGATCTGCATGGTTTATTGAAAGTCCAAATATACATTTGCTTTTAGTTTGATTTTAGCACATATTCAATTAAACAATCATAATAAAACATAAAATCAATGACACTGGACAAATAAGTGTATATTAATTTAATGATAATCTGTTAAAATAAGTCTGACGACTAATGTCTGATATATTTTTAAATAGGTCAATTGAACGTTTTAACAATTTTAGAAGTGTCAAATTTCACTAACTTTAAAACATTTTACACAAAGCGTCTCGTCAGTCAAGAGAATGTTGATTGATTGGGCGTTGATTTTGAATTATATATGACCTTCGAGGCTATGGGTAAAGTTCATAATAATGTGGTTCTGCCGTGTGGTTAACAAAACAATCTTTAAATACAGTTAACTAGTCACGTACCCCTTCCGTACCTTGCTTAAGTAAAATAAAAAAAAGTATTTTATCAGGTACTGTTGTCAGCTCTTATTGTGTGTAAATTCATGTTAAATGAACATTTTAGTATCTTGTAAGCCTGTTTTGTGGCACATGAAAGCTTTTTTTATATCTTTTAAATATAATGGTCGACATGTAAACATATAACATTTACACGTTGAATTTATTACATGCTTACCAATACCCAACTTGCTTTTAATCGAAATGCAATTGCTTATTAGGAATAAAAAGCCGGTTAAATTTCAAAACTAGACAAAAAAATTATACCCTTCTCATCTTCTTTAATTTGCCTGAGATGTAAAAGAAGTTAATTTCTTTTCTTAAATTTAATGCAACACGTATTTTGTAAATGGGGTCTTCAATGGCCCTGCTTTAACGTGACTAAATATTTTTTCAACGATCGATAGAATTTAGAAAAGTTATTTGATTCTATCAATTTCACCTCTACCTCAAAATGGCTTACATTCATATCAATTTTACAGTATGTGTACATCAAAGACTATATATAAAGTTTAAAAAATAGACTGTAGGAGGACCTAGATAAATTTATGTTTTATCTATTTTAATTATCATTTTTATGATTGAGTCCATTATTTATAATTTCTGCTCTTTCTGTTTTTTTGTTTTGGCAAATTTATTTAGGTTAATATCACTAACGCCCTTGCACTTGGCCTCAAACATCATTTTAATCATTATAAAAAGTGTTCACCAACATGTCAGTTGTCCTTACTCGATATACAATTTGAACGCAAAAAAACTGTATCGACATAACTGTGCTATCTTCAACAAAATTGATGTGCGGATTGTCCTTATCTAGGTCATACTATACTTAATTTGACCTGATAATAAGCTTTGCATATACTAAGATTGTCTTCATTAAATTTCGAACTGTCCTTATGAACAGGAACAAACAAGATCAATAAATCCACTACTTATCTATGATCTATATAAAACAGTTTCGATTTATAAACAATTCCATTGATGCAAAGTGACATTTGATTTTAATGTCGTTTAAGCAAGAAAACATAACCTATCTCGCAAAAACATATACTCTTTGATGAGTAAATGTAAACCGGAATTCGCTTTGCATTTCTAATAACGAACTTTAAAAGGATCATTCGGTAAGTGTAAATGCTGTAATCTTTTTTGGCCAAGATTGTTCAGTCATGAAACCAGTGCAACGTTTCCTGTACTTTTCAACAAGATTTTCATAAAAAAGGTATTTTTACCAACATTTTGTGACATAAAGGACGCTTCAAATTCTAGTGTGTCTGCTTAATATTTATATCTTCATCTTGAAATAGATTTTCAAGCAAAACTTAAAACAAAATGTTGTTTCTAACCGCGTACGTTTGGCGCACGTTAAAAAGTTATCTTGACAATATTTTTATTTCATAATAAAACACACTAAATAAATAACCCACTAATTTCTTACAGTTTAGGAAACTATAACTCTGACGTATGGTAAACGTATGTTTGACGCACGTTTAAAGAATGTACATCTGACATATGTTTTGACAATTATTTGACGTACATTTACCATGCGGCGGTTAGAAACATATGTTAACCATATTTTTATACACTACGTCAGACGCACGTTTTTACAAACGTGCGTCAGACGTATGTCTAAATTTTACCTGTGCAATGCGTGTGTTTCTTGACTTAAATATCTTAAAACGTCCCTTTATAATGGTTCGCCCGTCATCATAATTGACAAGCTAAATTGACCAATAGCAGCGCGACTGATGTGCTATATCAAGCAGAAACTGTTACATTCTCTTCCGTAGCACCGGAGTTCACTATCGTTACGACGAGTTTGAGTTGCTGACTGCTGTTTAGTTGCTTTTTGTGTTTCTTTGTTTTGTATTTCTTCGTGCTGAACTCGATCATGGTTATTGGTTTTGTCGTTGGCCCTTCTGCCTTGTGACATTCGAATGCCCAATTGGTACCTCTTTGCTTCTTTCGTTCACTAGTTAAACAAATTGATATGAGATTATTGATCAATTTTATTGATTTTTTTATTGTTTAATTCAACGCGTCTTTAGTGATTATAACACAAGTATAAGTTTTCAGAGCTTCTATACTTTTTATAGGTTATCGAATTTCTTATTTTACGTGTTTGGCCAATATTCTGCTAATAGATTATTCATACGGAAGGGAAATTAAACATTTACATGTATGCTGCAGACATCAGAACCGCTAATGAAAGAATCCACGAAGTGATCCATGTTAATAACGAGAATTAATACGAAAATATTACAGTTTATTAAATGGTTCTTTATTTTACTGTCAGAGACTTCATATGGATTAGGGTAGTCGAATGTTATATCTATAGGGATTTATTTGACAGTCTTTGTATAAAGAATATTTCAAAAGCACTCATCGGTGAAATTTTAAATGTAGTAAGTTTTAAGGTCAATCAAAGCGTCTGACATCTTGAATAAAGCTGTTCTACATTAAAAGGTAAGGATGGTAATATTTGTACATGACTTTATTTTACTAATGATCACAATCTTTCATTGTATGCCAAGCAATTGATGAATATAAACCAAATAAGATTTATAGAAATTAAGAAGAAATTGTTCAAAACTTACTGTTTTTTTTAGTTTTCATACTGGTTTATTTACTATTGATCTTTTTGATCTATTGACATCTCAGTTATGAAATCAACCGTTCTAAAATATGCAGATGACGCGAGTTTCCAATTATTGTGGTGTCCGATTTCTAGCTATTACCTGTGTACGAGACAAATGTTGGTCTTGTGAATTTCTTAAAACAACTTGAGTATTTCTTATTACAAATTACAAACCACAAATATGAACAAGACGATAACACAGGTACGTGGTCTCTAATAAATTTATTCTCGTCAAAAGTTATAAAAATAATTAATCAGCATTGGTTCCATAAGTGATTGAATTTTGATAAGTTTCATTTTTGCAAACATATAGCAAGATAGTAAAATATTAATCCTGTTTGATAAAAAAAGATAAAGCAAAATATTGAACATGTCTATAGGTGTATTCTATACAATTTCCTTATATTGTACCCTACTAAATATTTTTTTACATCAATGAACATTGATCGAATGATCAATTTTAGTACCCGAAATGGCATAAAAGAATAACAATGAGAAAGAGCATGACAACATTTATGGTGACTGTAATTTGTTCAATATCATATATTTATGGCAAATGCAATATGAATATCTAAACCCTCGCACTTTCAAAAGTTATTTCTTTGCCATATTTAGTTTTACCTATTTTATAAAAAACGACACTCAGTACTAAAAATAAAGATAAAGGAAATGAAAAGAGGTCGATGTGTTACATTCAAAATTAAAATCAAAATAGAAATGATGAAGCGTTCTATCTATCAACTTTCAATAGTGAAAAGTTCTATTCCATATTGCCAAGAAAGAAAGAAAAGCTCAGATCCGATTTACGTTGGTAATGTTTTATGAGATATATATCAATTGTGTATATTGCCATCATAAAGGCCAAACAACCTGTTAGATTTGTTTGGTCTATCTTTAACCTAACATCATCCTTAAAATTCATGCTTGAAGACAAACCTACAGATATTAAATAAACTGAATAACAAAAGATGCATTCACCTGTTAATGTTTTACTAAAAAAAGCAAATAATTTGACTTCTTGTATAGTGCCGTTGAACAACCGGTTTTGCAATAAACTCCCCGTTTTGCAATAAAAAATATTTTTTATTTGTTTTATTATTGTTTATGTATAAAACGGTCCCTAAAGGTAACCAAATAAGTTTAAAGTACAAATTATTGTTTTTTAACATAATAAAGTATGATTAGAATACTTTATTGCAAAACGGGTTGATAACATTATTTTGTCGATTTTGCTCAAATCTCCCCGTTTTGCAATAATTTTGGAAAACAAACACTTTATACAAAAAATCTTTTATAATGAAATTAGGTTAAAATGTTAATTATATTCTCACTTTTAAATATGGGATGGGGGAGGGGTAAGTATTAAGCGTTTTTTTTCCATTTATGTTTCAAAATGACAGTTGTTTCGAAAATCCTAAATGATTAGAAGTTTAAGCTAGGATTGTAACATATTATCGGATATACTGCGTATGCAATGATGCAACCAAAATTATTAACACTCCAGCTCTCATGATAAAGCCAAATTAACCCAATTGCAGTGATTTTTTTTCTAGACATATTGCATGAATCAATTCAAATGTTACCGCATCCAATGCAAATTTGATGACTTATGGCTTTGCCTTACAACATACTGATATATGAAGAATATGGCTTTAAGAATAATGAGTTGCTTTCTAACTAATGGTCTAAATCGTTTAGGTAAATTTAAAGTTGATAATAGTTTGAAAAGACTAAATATTAGCCGCAGTTGAAAATATGCATCGTTCTTAAAAGAGATTTCGATATGCAATCTAGTTTAAAGATAGATGCTATATTACTAAAAAACATCCATAATTATTCAAGTTATGTGTAAAATTAGAAACCATCAATCTTTGACACAGCTTTTGTTTCTACTTGTTTTTTTTTATATTTTTTGACCCGTGTTTAAGAAGGGTCTATCTGCGACTATTTCAGGACTGGATTTGAATTATATGCGTTTTATTTAGAACATGGTCCATCTGCAGAATGGCGAGCAGCACCTAATGGCCTCGCTGAAGGCTGCTGGTGGTTGTTCACTTTGTATTATTTTCTAAATTATCGCTTGTTATGTGAGCTGCGTACACTGATTCCACATCTTTTTATTTTCTATTGAAATTATTTGAATTATTCAAAACCGTTTTCAAATCGTTGATATTCTTTCTTTGAACTGAATCAATCATAAATCATTTGCATTTGCTGCAAAGGTATGTTGCTTATGCCAATTTTACGCTGCGAATGATTAGATATTTAATCGTTTTAAGATCCGTATACCGTTCATGGGCGTTTAAAATAAAGGGAAGCTCAAATTACAAGCTATTATGTTGACAATAAGAGAGATGTATTCCTTTGTCGTCACACCTTTATATTTGACCAAGTAAACACATGAAATAATTACTTCAGTTTTGAAAAAAAAATTTAATATTCGATATTAAAAGGATAATTTTAATTGATTGCATTTCGTTCGCAATGTCGAATTTTTATTCAGATTTACAGGTTTAACATATGTCCTGTGTTTTGAAGGATTGATTTTGCAATTGATCCCTAGCAAATATAAACAAATATGAAACCCATGTGTTCTGTAACAAGCATATTATTAGTGTTAATATAACAAAACGATGTCCAGTTAAAGAGTGTTAATGTTTGAATAAGCCTTCTTATAAATAGATAAATGTATTGATCAGTTGCATTGTCATTGTTATTTGAAATGCCAAAATAAAATATTTTGAATATCATCTTTCATAATATGTATAATGAATCTAAACAATCAATATATATATATAATTCCACCGTGGGATACACAGATGGTCATAGAGATCACATAATAAGATCATTTATAATATATAATAAACATAAGATATCAACATTCAATGATCAGATAAATGGTAACCAAATATTGTGAATGGCAAAAAGAAATGAATACAAATACAAATATGCAGAATAATTTGGCGTCACCGTGGTATACACGTGCATTGGTGAATAAAATTTAGACCGGAAACTCTTGAGATCAAATGATTGATACCTAGATAGCTGAATCAAAAACATTCCAAGCTTTAGATTATGTTGATCTGTATTCTTTATGATCAGGGATATAAATATTATCTAGAAATTATTCAATTTCTTTAAAAATGGGAGAAACAAGTAAAATAAATATGTAACATAAGGTTGCAAATGTCCAATAAAACTCTTCTTTTGATCATGTCACACCTACCAACAATATATTGTTTGTTTTTTTTTGCGGTCAAAAAATTCAAGTGATATATTATAATAAACATCTCCTTATGTGTGAAAATGGTTACATTTGTGTAATTATGTACAAGACAACTGTTGTTTACTGTACATTTAAGTAGAAAATGAATTCGCATTTATAGACTTCGGGGATGGGTATTTCTTAGTTATTACATCATACCTTGAAAGGTATATACGGTCAAAGCTGGAAATAAAGGGCAGCCATGGGACAACGAAATTATGCCCTTTATAAGCAGGTGCCCTATAAAGTTTATTTTAGTTGTATTGTTCATAAAATGGATATTTTTGAGGTGCCCCTTATAGGCCATATTCTTTTATATACAGGTGCCCTTAAGGCAGGTTTGACTGTAATCCTCTGGTAAAAAAAGCATTTGTAACGATTCTAATCTGAAAATGTTCTTATTTTGCTTTGATTGACTACTAACAGTCAGAAAGGTGGTCAGAACGAGACAAAAGAATTTTTTTGGTAAAGCGCCTCTGATGTTATTCGAACACACGTGAAGGTTAGCACTGCTGGTGGAGTTTTAATTCCCCGAGGTAAGCCCGCTCCGGCACCAACACTTTTGAATTGGAAAAACCATCAAAGCTTTAAATTATCCGTCTAAACAAAATTGTCTAAACCCTAAGGTTCTTCCTACCCCAGACATAGGTTGATTATCTAAGTAATGAAGTGTAACGGAAGGACGGACAGAAGAATTGACGGATACCCCTATCACTATATACCCCCACTTTTCAAGTGGGGGAAATAAAAAGCCCACACGTATTATTATTTTTATCTATTCAACCACTTCAACTAATGAAGAACTAGACACGAATATTCCCTCATCATGTGACTGTGCTTATTCTGACTTTATATAAGCTCCTTGTGGCCATGTTGTTATCGGCGACCTTAACATCGTCAATGATCAAGGGGTACTTCATTTTTTTGAAAAAGAATCTAAGTTTAGACCCTGCTCACAAATTAACTGGAATTCAGGGTATTCATCTCTTATCTGCAACTCCTCCTAAGCCCCATGATTGATTTTCATGACTCTTAAAAAAATCTTTGTGACATAATGTAGATGTGCACCCACTATTTTAAAATTTGATCATAATGATTTTTCGACAACAAAGGGGTACCCATCTCTTATCCACAACTCCTCCTAAACCCCTTGATGGATTTTCATGAAACTTTCACACAATCTTTGTGACATAATGTGGATGTGCACCTATTATTTTTAAATTTGACCTGATTGATTTTTTTTGGGGGGATGGGGGGCGGGTGGCGGCGGTACTTATTTATGAGCTGCCGCTCACAGTTTTTTCTAGATTATGATTATAGGATATGATAGGTATAAAAAAAGGTGGTATTAGATCTTTAATTTCAGGATCAACGAAAAAGTAGATAAATTTATAAAGTCAGGTCCTGTTTGTTAATATTTGTTAATTTTATAAAAAAGTCGAATGTGGTCTAAAGAGGAACCAATTTTTTAAAAGTTTAAAGTAACAAAAAGCATTTATGGTGAGCGCCCTTCGTATAAAGGACTGGCAAGAGATATAGTTTCACAATCTAAACTGATTTAACTTACAAATAGGTATGGAGCATAGTTCACAAAAAAGATTATGCCTTCCATTATTTTTAAATATACAATCAAAATCAGGAATGTTAAAATTAGAACGATGTTGCTTAATAATATTACGGTTCCTTCCTCTACCATGCAACCTATTGTTACGTTCACTGATCTTAAAATGTAAAAGTAAGACACCCTTGAGGCTTCATAAGAAAGCACTAATCTTATAGTGACATAGTAAAACCCCCTTCTTAACAAAGCACTGATCTTAAAATGCTAAAGTAAAACTTTCTTCCTAACAAAGCACTGATCGGAAAATATCAAAGTTAAACCCCATTTTTAACAAAGCACTCATCTTTTAGTGCCCAAGTAAAACCCCCTTCTGAACAAAGCACTGATCTTGAAATACCAAAGTAAAATTTCCTTCCTAATAAAGCACTAATCTTAAAATGCCAAAGTAAAACTTCCTTCATAACAGAGCACCTATCTTAAAATGTCAAAGTAAAACCCCCTTCTTAAGAAAGCACTGATCTTAAAATGCCAAAGTAAAAATTCCTTTCTAACAAAGCACTTATCTTAAAATGCCAAAGGGAAGACCCCTTTTTTAAAGCACTTATCGTAAAGTGCCCAAGTAAAACCCCCTTCTTAAGAAAGCACTGATCTTAAAATGCCAAAGTAAAACTTCCTTCCTAACAAAGCACTTATCTTGAAATGCCAAAGTAAAACTGAAAGATTAATGACGATGAGTATATTTTTTTAATTTCTATTTTTGTCGTATTAATTTTATCTGTCACTTCTTAAAAGCCGATATATGTACATCTTTTAAGCAAAGACTAATAATTCGAATATGGCAATCATGGTCCTTTATGTCATCTTTGCAATTCGGTGAAAAGATAGATTTCGTTCTTATATTTTATATAAAACGATAAATTCAACAAGAAAAGCTAATAAGTCTGAAATTCTTTTAAAACTTTTTAAATGTAAACGTATTTTCAATACAGGTTTTAATTCTTATTTTAATTTTTCATAATAAACTACATAGTACTGGTATTTCCGTTAATTTTACATCGAATGTGATTACTTTTATCCGCGTTTAATGATCCATACAGGAGTCATGGATGGGTGCACTTGAAAGAAACTTATATCAATTCACTTCTTTCTGGCTTTAGAAAAACCCAGTTTATTATTTATCACTCTAGACACATCGTTACTGACTGGAACGAATTGAAAATATAAACATAAAAAGCCACTCTCTTCAAAGTCATATAGTCATAAAAGATATAGCCCTAAGAGCTTTCATTTAATAAAAATAAATCTTTCAAATACGACATGCCTCAGAAATTTATGGCGTATACATTTAGGTGAATAGCTCATTTTCGTTATTTTTGCTTCACTTTAGTGTTAACTCTGGTTAAGATTCTATTTTAATTGGTTTTTGATGAGAGATAACCGACTATAAGTTAAACATCTGTAGTCTTGTTGATGCTTATGTTTAGTAATACAAAAATGCCATAACCTTACCTGTATTAAGTGAAATTAGAGCGGAACTGTGGTTCATCTTTCTTAAATAAACCAAGGAAAAATGCACATTACAGACCCATTTAATACAAGCTTACTAAAAGTTTGCCTCTACAAAGGGTCCTCTTGCAAACCATGAAATTTAAAGGGAATAACTTACGCATATAGAGATTGCTTCAAAATCCAAATTTAATTATAGAAAAAAAATGATATATGGACTAAGTGTACGCGACACAATTCACAAAACAAGCATTAAATAAGAATAAAATCCATATAATTCAAACCAGTTATTGTTCAGAGATTGTTCAACAAGGAAGATCAAAAAGACACGTATACTTTATCAAAAAAGAAACGCAACATACAAAGATATTTAAAATATTTTTGAAATAAAAAAACAATTGAAAATCAATTACAAAATGTCGTAATTTTGCATGATCATTGTGCAATGATCTTATGTTTGAAATTAAACAAAAAATACGCATGCACTAGATAACAGTAGTAGTACCGACCAAAAGCATGCATTACAACTTAATTCGTGCTCTCCAGTGTTTCTGCACTACGCTGCACACGATCTTCTTGTTTCCAATTTCACACATATTGAAGTATCTGCCCCAACACCCTTAGTTATTAAAAAACATTAAGTGGCCCTAGGGCTGGTGCGTTACCAAATTCCGTTGTCACAATTTTTAAAAAATCTTCTCCCCCCTACTGCTTTAGCATCAAAAATTCTACAAAAGTCTCAATTTGGTCAAAGCTAAGGATGGGTTGCGATAAGGCCATATTTTGGCCCATCTATAGGCAAAAAATAAAAATTATTTCCAAACCTGTTACTTTATACCTTATTTTGTAGCCAAATTCTTTAATACTTTTGCAAACACACAAGTTGAAAAATCGTGTTCAAAATTGACCAATTTTGAATGAAAATTTCATCTTAATGTAAGGAATATTTCACGGTAGACCTTCGATACTTCTTATTTTGATCTAATATACTTGACGACAGTGTTTGCCAACTCTATAACAGATTCCTGGTATATCAACATTAGTCTGAACAACAATTTTGAATTGAAAATAATGACTAATCTTAAGAAAAACGAAAAAACCCCATATATTTTGAGTGTTCTGAAACTACTGGCTACGAGGTTAAAACATATTGTCTTTTTAATTTTTCAGTATGTCTTACATGCGGAACCAGCTTGAAACTTTCACCAAAAATGTGTTTTCGTAATACTAGTTTTTAAACAAAATATGGAGCTGGTTCCGCGTGCTAGGCTATACTTCCGGGAAGGATATATATCACTCGATTTGACCACTTTTCCAAAGGCATAATGTTAAAATCATTTGAGGTGGTTCATTTAAAGCACGATTTACCAAAAAGTACAATAAACTTTTATGCTAGAGACGATTATTTTCAACAAATATAAACATTTACCTTTCCAACAAGACATTTTTTGGTAGAATTTATTTAATTTTATTTTTGACTTTCATGGTGGGCTGAAAAGGGGTCTTATCGCAACCCATCCTTTGTCAGATGATCACTTAAAGAGGTAAAAGTCCCTTTATTCTGGTGTCACACTATCCCGATTCTGGCCCGATGTAAACACGATTATGGATATTTTCGAAATCGGGAGTGATCGTATTCAAATCGCGCTATTCGCGTTGCCATCTTTTACCATCATAGTACCATCGGCTGAAATATTCCAACTTCGGGAGCAACTTCGTAACGCCTTCCTAATTTTTTAACATGTAAAAAAACTCCCGAAGGTTCGTGCGAAGGTCCTTGTTCGTGTTGTGTTCGTTAATCCATCCTTTCTATCGTTATGCCTTTGTGAAAGCATCTTCTGATTTCGTGTTGCCTTCTAAGTGTCGTCGGCTTTTGTTAATGTACCAAAATACAAAATAAGTTAATATTCCTCCTGTAAAATTCATTTTTTGAACAACAAATAATACATGTTTACTTCTAAAATATAATACTTCTGTGCTACGACCTCTCTATTTTCATTGCGGAACTTTACGGGAACGAATCATTTTGTATTTTTCATTATCAATAAAGTTAGTCCCTGTGTATATTCATATCACACGTAATAGGTTTCTAGATAACATTGCTTACCGATTGCCTTTATGTTTGAAGTACCGATATTAAATGTTTATTTATTATTATTTTTAGCTATACATTTCTGTACAATGTTTTACAATTACATCATATACTTGATGCATAGCTGAAAAATCTTTGAGTTGAGATCTTCTTGTGAAAGAATATAAATATTGATATAACCCTTTTGATTTTTGATAGGCGGATGGGGAAAACATATCTATTTCTTTTAAAATGGAGAAATTACACATATCGGTATACCAAAACTTAAGTTTGATTGGAGGTGGCGGTACTTCAAGTATAGGATTTGTACACATAACTCTTCCCTATCTCCCCAAAAAAACTTTTATGACAAATGTCCGAAGAAAAATTGTCTGCAGAAAAATATATATAAAAAACTCAGACTCATACGATAAAATACACAATACACTTACTGTGAAAACAATACATACAAAATACCTATTCAAACCAACCTTATGCACTAAATACCATTAACAAAACCCGCTTATACAGAACAGTACCAGAAAAAGAATGATTTAGTACATTATTTTCTATATGTCTTATAAACAGTCTTTATGACGTGCATATATTATGTATACGGTAAGCATTTTCTCTGCGACCCCACTCGATCATTCGATGGAACGGAAATTTAATGATCCTTGATGTATGGCACACATTTATTTACTAAATGAATTCCTACCAAATGTCTAATTTATCTGAACAAATCAAAGTTACGACTATGGCTTTGTTTAGATCGGTTGTATGGTACACAACCAATATTTTAGTGGAAATATTGAAATTATAAGCGATTTTCATTGAATATCGAGCGGGATACGTATTAAAATTTAAGACAGTTTTTGTCGATTCAATAAACAAGCCTTAGCACAGAAACATTTTTAAAAAATGAATTAGTTACCTCTCTTTCCCTTTTTTCAATTTTGACCTATGTAACTATAAAGTCGGTTCTTATTCATTATCCATAATAATAAAATTTCTATAAATATCATTTTTTATGCATGCATGTATAAATTGTATATATTATCTGCAAACAATATAAAGACTTTGTTTTAAAGACGAGGAACGTATCATATAATGATGTTTTATATATTTAAACGATCTACAGAAAACTGCACTTAAAAACCCAAAAATTACTTTAATCTGTAATATACTAGGAAACCAACATTTAACTGCCAAATGTTTCTTTTCTCGTCCGTAAAAATAGGAAAAAAAAGGATTAGATAAATAATGAACAAAATATCAAAATTGTGTAGATTTACTTTCCTCCAAAATCGTTTTGAAATATTAAAGTCTTTTTCCGAAAAATAATCTAGTTTTTTTCTCAATTTATTTCCCTGTTCGTAACAAAAACACAACGGTCGTAAGACATTTATTTCCGAAAATAGTAACAGTTCTTGGGTGGATGTTGTCGAAAAATGAAACATCTTGTCCTTAAACTTTTTAATGGTCTTAACAAGGGACACCCCTTTTTTGAAAACTTATTTAACAAATAAACTACTCGTCTAATTTTTTTTGTTTGGTAGAGAGTGTGAGTGCTTTCATTTTAAGAGCGAATATGCCCAAGTATCTTAGACTTTTTGCCATGTGACCTAAATAACTTTAGTGTTTTTTTTAACTTATTACATATAGAAAAAGACGGGAGAACTTTCCAACGCAACTTAATACATCGGGGTTATGAAGAATATGATGGAAAGTCTGAATCCAAAAAGAAACACACAAAAAAAACATATTGATTGCCAATGGCTAGTGCGGTCGGAATATAGTTATTTATTTTTAGCTCACCTCAGCAACGGTCATTTTAGCTATTGCCGGCATTACTTGGTGTTTGTCAGCTGCCGTCCGTCCGTTCAACTTTTCAAAAATCTCCAGCTAAAACCGTTAAGCTTTGATTTTGGGATCTGTAACTTAAAAGGTATAGAAAATTCAGCTTGCATATCTTGCTCAGTGTTTATATGTCCATGTTGATACGTTTAATTCTTCTTCTGGAATAACAAAATTTGTTAAAACATTGACGGCTTTCTGTAGTAAAGTTGTAATCTGTTAGATATTTAAGCTACCTAGACAAAAAAAAACCAACAATTATGTTTTTTTCCGTCCACATGAAAAGATATCCGTTTTTTGTGTTTTCTAAAAACCGTTTAGGGGATCACGTCGTCTGTCTTTCTACCCAATTGTCCGTTCTTCTATATAAGTGCACATATATCTCAAAATCGCAAGTCCTTCCAAACCGCCTGGTGAATTTAAGTGAAACCTTACATGAAAATAAGCAACAAGAATTTTATTTCAATCGGATAGATTAATTTTGGTAGATAACTTAAATTTTGTTGTTTTTTTCAATATAGAGTTTATAAAAAAAAACATCGGTTAACTTAAGTTATTTTCTGTACGGTTCCTATTGTTTCGTTTTTTATTTGTATCATTTGTAAGAACCACTTCATGTATACATTAAACTAGAAATATTTCCTTTTGACATTTTTTTGTTCGAAAATAAATGCTCTATTTCCGTAATCTTTTGTCGTACAAACAAGCATTCTATTAGTGTCCTTCAAAACCTGAGAAAAAATAGCCCTCACATCCCAAAATCATACGCTATAAACTGTTTTTTTTTTTCTATTATTGCTCATTACAAAAAATATTGTCGATTAGATCTTGACAAACCATTGTTTTTTTTTGCGCCGTACTTCGTATTCAGTTTAAGAAAAAAAATAAAATCATAATATTCGGATATTTCTTATACGTTGTGCACTATTAACTATTAACTTAGGAAAAAACTGCATATACATGTACTTTGTTGTCATTTGTATTTT
Source organism: Arcuatula senhousia (assembly GCA_963971305.1). Classification (NCBI taxonomy): domain Eukaryota; kingdom Metazoa; phylum Mollusca; class Bivalvia; order Mytilida; family Mytilidae; genus Arcuatula; species Arcuatula senhousia. The sequence continues at coordinate 61,771,100 of OZ020310.1, read as the reverse complement.
GAAATATTGCAAAAGAAAAAAAGATCGCCTACTTCAAGGCATATTGTCTACGGCAAACTCAATTTTTTACCACCAATTTTTTTTTGGTGTCAATTAGACCGAAATGCAATAAAGTGAATATTGAAAAAACAATTTTGCAACAAATTTTGCCTCACAAATATTGATTGATATTTTGTTTACCTGCATTACGTCACATTGACACAGATTACGACTGAGTAGTTTTAACGCGGACACTATTCGGAATCTCGGGTTTTGTCCCCGAATACATTGATATGTTAAAAAAATACCAATATTTTTCGTGTTTACCTTTTAAATCACATTCACAACTTAATACAGGCAATAATTGTAAGTTTTATTCATTAAGTAGCTCTAATATTTTGTTGCCGTTTTAATTTTCTTCCGAGCTAAAACCCCGAAAAACAGATTATGCACCACGTGCAAGAACTATGGCAGTTTTCAATCAAAGAAAGTATAGTGCGCATGCTTACAGCTCACCTACATCTCATGAATATGAATTTTTATAAAGCTTAACAAATAATATAATTTTCAATTTATGAAATTATAAGGTACCGTAGTGGTATTTTAAAAGTTTGCATCTTTCTAAATAACAAAACGAATAGTCTGACGACAATTTTTTGGTTTTACAAAAAAATATTTTTTGTAGACAATATGCCTTTAAAGATTGCATATAATACATGTACGGATGTCGGAAATTTACAATTAGCTATCAGTCCGTATGGGTTCTAGTGATGCATGATTTATGATCTTTTGTTTGATTTCTTTTTAATTCTGATTATATTTCTTTTTTTTTATTTTAACATACATGTACGTTGTATATGACCAGAAAATAAAACACTATGTAAAAGTAAAATAAATCGCTTGAATAAATTGAGTGCATGACTTGATAATCGATTAAAAAAATATAAAATATAGCAATAAATAACAATTACATGTTTGTTAATATTATTTAAACACTAGAAAAGAACATTGATTTTCTATGAAAATAACTCAAGGAACACGATACACGGAGCAGTACATGGTGCAAGTATCGGTACACGGTACACGGAGCGGTACACCATACACGGAATGCGCACGGCACAAGGTACACGGTACACGGAAGGCACACGATACACGGAGTGAAACGATCGATACACGATACATGCTACTCAGAGCAAAATTATCGGTACGCGATACACGGTACACGGTACACGCTAAAAAGGGAACGTTGAATGATTCAGGGAGTGTATGACAAAAGTTAACTTGCAAAATCTGATCATAAATAGTTGGATTTTTCCCCATTTTGGCCCCTTATTTTTTCATAGATAAAGGGGGACCTCAATATCATTCCAATCAATCAGTTTGTGGCAAGGGGCATTAATGTTTAGTTTCATAGCAATCAGTCAACCAGAACTAAAGTAATTTTGGAAAAAAATCACTGTTTTGCCCTTTTCGGGCCCCTTATTTCTAAACGAAAAGAGAGGGGACACCCAATTTGTTTTATGGTTAGTACCATTACTGTAAAGTTTCATAGCATTTGGTCAACCAGAACAAAAGTTATTCTGGAAACAAATAAAGAGTCCCTTTTTAATAGAAGAAACGCACTTCAGGTGTAGCTAAATTTATTGTCTGGATCTTTGTTGTAATTTATATTTCTAACACCCGTGACGGAAAGCGCTGCTGGTGGATTTTAAATCCCCGGGTTAGTCCGCTCCGGCATTAACACTTTTTTGTTTGACGAATACATCAAATAAAAGCTATAAATTATCCGTTTAAATTTCTAAATTGTTTACACCCTAAGGTTCTTCCTACCCTAGACATAAGTTGGTCTTAGTCATAATTGGTTTCTCGTTCGACATTATTGGTATTATTCTATGCTCTTCATATTTATATAGTGTTTGGTATTCTCCAATTAAGGTAGAGTGCCTCTGATAAGTCTTTTAAAGACGAGACGCGCGTCAGGCGTAGCTTAATTCATTGTCTGGAACTTTGTTGTAATTTATATTTCTAAGGTATAATTTTACCCGTTCAGAATAAATTGTTCCTCTTAAATGATATGCTAGTGAGCACTTTAAATTGAATAGTAACTGAATGAATGCATGGCATCTGGGGTCATGTGATAGGGTGTACTTGGTTTATAACTAAATTCATGTGAGCCCAAAAACAGAAAAAGTCCAAAATTAACAGACAGAATAGAATTAACCATGAATGAACCCGTCATAAGTCAAAAACTATTTTTTTTTGTATAAATATGTTTAAACCAAAATTATAAATGACTTAAATATACAAAGTTACTATTACGGTTTATTTGAAGTTCTATATGCAGTCTTTGATGTAAACATACCGACAAATGGGTCTTAAAGTAAGCAATGGTAGGTAAAAGTATTGAATAATCTTAATTTAGCTTAACCATCTGTTGATTTACATTGAATAGCAAGCACAAACCGTGTACACTTCTGGAGCACTTATTCCCGTTACGATTTGAGTTTGCAGTTTTTATTTCTGCTCATTTGATTTCTTGTGTTTCTATGTTACATTTTCACAATTGAACTTATTATTGAAAGATGTAGATGAAAAACAATCAAAGTTACAAATAAAATCCCTAATAAATACGATTGCATAATCCTTTAGAAGTCTTCTGAATTGAAGAATAGTACAATCTATGTATTCTTTTCCATCTTTTTTAAACAATTTAAATATATTTGATTACTACAGTTTGACCTTTTATATTTCTATCACGCCTTTCATAGCTCCATTCACGAAGCTTTTAAAACATTCTGAGTAATATTGATATACATGTTAATTGTACATGTTTAGTGAGAATGTGGTATTCAAAACTAGCACAAAACATAGACAGATTTTTAACCCTATCTTCACAATTCAATACCTTCATAACTTTCAAACAGTTTGAAAAGACAAGACAACTGAAGATGAAAATAATTGTAACCCTATATGATGATTACAACAATAAATGGCAAATACTATAAAAAATCAACGTTACTCACTCGAATAAATTTATCTTTCTTAAAATTGCACATTTCTTCTTTCAATTAGTGTGATTGTAATCAAAACAGGACTTCTCCCAAGATAGAGACACCGATAAGATTTCCGTTTACATCACTAGCTCCAACAAAACAGAATTATGTGTAGAGAGCCATAGAAAATAAGCAATCGTTATATTTTCTGTCCTAAAAAAAAATTATTCAGAAATGTGAGAAACTATTTTGCTGATAGACAGTCATGAACAAAAACATGTAGTTTTGACTAAACTGTTCTTTACTCATGTATAATGGAAGTTAAAAAATAAAATATTAGACTATCCATTTTATCCAATTAACTAGTCCAATCGGTTTTTTCTAATCAAATATCAAATATTACTTTATTTATTCTATTATTGAATAATTTATTACATTAAATATAACCATTTATTGCACTACACTCAATATTTATTTAAAGGGTAAGTTCACGATTTTTGACATATGGTCTTAAATTGTTCAGAACAATGTTTTATAACAGTGTGCAAATTATTTCTCTCATATCTTAACTTATAACAAAGATATTGGAGATTATTTATTTGAAATAGTCCCCTACTCTACATTAGGGGACTACTTCAGTTAATCAGAATTTCTACTGAGTAGCAAAAAATCATATTAGTTCAAACGTTTAAGTGATCATGTGGTACGTCCAATAACCAACAAAATAATTAAAATAATCAAAAGTCAACAAGATCATTTAATATTTTCAAATTCCTTTCTATATACAAATCTTTTTAATAACATTTTATTGACATATTATCTTTTTCTTTTAAATTAAACTTTATAATCAATTAATTAAAATTAAAATTCTATAATTCAAAAGAATATTATTTTTATTTACTATTAAGAGAGAAGTTGTGTATTTAAATGTAAGCCATCATATTTCATTGAAAATAATTGTGATATAATTATGTAAATTACAGGTCATTCTTTTTCTAATTCCCCACTGGGTTTGCTAAAAGTGTTAATTAATGTGAATTTATTGTCATTGTCTCTCAGCAGGTACCTGTGTAATGGTTAGGTAAACATAAATGTAATTAGTCACAACTGACTTGGGGTGAAATAAACAGGAAATTCTAATTATCAATACCTACAGGTGTCAAAACCTAATATACAAACATTCAGAATAGTTTATTAGAGTCAGAAACAAAGTTTTATGTACTAGATCATTTTATTTTCATGCTAGCATTTTAAAACAATATATGCAAGATTATCACAACACAACATGACTTAGATAATTAAAAATAACTTATTTAAATTGTTTTTTATACCAAAAAATCATTATTTCTAATTAAAGAATAACTCAATTTTGTTAATTTTAATACATTGTAATAAGGATTTTCTATCACTTATTTAAAATGCCATAGCATAGATGCACATAAAAATATTATATATTGGCAATACAATAATTAGGTAAATGGCTGGTCACTGTCAAAAGGAGACTTTGTGGTATTCAGATGTTTTGTGTAATTTAAAATGACAGAAACCAAAAGATAAAAAATAAAATTCCATTTTTGTCAGCTTATTAAATTGAATATAAAAGTTTAAATGATATAGCATAATTAGATAATGTATTAGAAATCATATGACAAACTTTCATTTTTTTGTGAACTTTCCCTTTAAGACCTGCCCGAAATGTAGAGTTTGTTCAGTTGTTTTCCGAAAAGGGCAATGACTGATAATTAAATATAGGACTGGTTAATGGTCATAAAATTTTCCAGCTGTAATAGATTATCCTGATCTTCATGGTTTATTGAAAGCGCAAATATACATTTGCTTTTAGTTTGATTTTAGCACATTTTCATTAAGCCACCTTAACAAAACATAATATATCCTGTTTTTTTTAATCAAGACACTGGAAAAATAAGTGTATATTTATTTAATGATAATCTGTTAAATCTGACGACTGAATGAAGCAGAGGTACTGATGTCTGATTTTTTTTAAATAGGTCAATGGAACGTTTTAACAATTTTAGAAGTGTCAAATTTCACTAACTTTAAAACATTTTACACAAAGCCTCTCGTTAGTCAAGAGCTTTTTGATTGGTTGGGCGTTGCTTTTGAATTATATATGACCTTCGAGGCTATGGGTAAAGATCATAATAATGTGTGGTTCACAAAACAATCTTTAAATACAATTAAATAGTCACGTACCCCTTCCGTGCCTTGCTTTAGTAAAATAAAAAAAAGGATTTTATCAGGTACTGTTGTCAGCTCTTATTGTGTGTACATTCAGGTTAAATGAACATTTTAGTATCTTGTAAGCCTGTTTTGTAGCACATGAAAGCTTTTTTTATATCTATTAAATATAATGATTGACATGTAAATATATATCATTTACACGTTGATTTTATTGCGTGGTTATCTATACCCAACTTGCTTTTAATCGAAATACAATTGTTTATTACGAATGAAAAGCTGGTTAAATTTCAAAACTAGGCAACAACATTATACCCTTCTTCTTCTTTAATTTGCCTGAGATGTAAAAGAAGTTAATTTCTTTGCTTTAATCTAATGCACCATGTATGTTGTAAATTGGGTCTTCAATGGCCCTGCTTAAACGTGACTAAATATTTTTTTAACGATCGATAAACTTGCGAAAAGTTATTTGATTCTATCAGTTTCATGTATACGTCTACCTCAAAATGGCTTACATTCATATCAATTTTACAGTATGTGTACAGCAAAGACTGTATATAAAGTTTAAAAAATAGACCGTAGGAGGACCTACAATTTGAACGCAAAAAAATGTATCGACATAACTGTGCTTTTTTTATTAAATTGATGTGCGGATTGTCCATATCTAGGTCCTACTATACTAATTTGACCTGATAATAAGCTTTGTATATACTAAGATTGTCTTAATTAAATCTCAATCTGTCCCAATGAACCTTACCAAACAAGATCAATAAATCCACTACTTATCTATGAAAGAAGCAGAGGTACCAATGGGGTATCCGAATGTCAAAAGTCCGAAAGGGAAGAGACTAAACCAATAAACACAAACAAGAACGGGACAAAAACAGACAACACGTAAAACATGGAAACACAAAACAACTGAATATTAATCAACAACGCGAACTTTAGTCGAAACAAGAGTGAACTCAGGTGCTCCGGAAGAGTAAGTAGTTCCTGCTTGCTATAGCACACCCGTCGCGTTGCCAATAGTCCATTCAGTGTGTCAAATCCAGTAAAGGAAGACAAAACAACACCCTATGACAAACCAACATCTGCACTCATCTGAGAGATCGAAATCCCATATTTGTCTATAAGTGCATGATGTCTTCCGTAAAATTTCTTGAGTGAAGACAGCAACCGAGGAGCAACATAAACCTGTGTGAGCAATCTTTGCGTCAGACGTGTCGCTCTGCTAAGGAAATCGATGTAAGTCCCGCACGCTCTGGAGTAACGAATCAATTGAGATACGTAAACTCCATAAGCTGGAGCTGACGGAATATTGCTACACAAGAAGGGGAAGTTGACGATTGGAAAGTTGAAGTCATCACGTTTGTCATAGAGCCTTGTTGAAAGTCTTCCTTGAGAGTCAATTTCGAGACGTAGATCTAAATATGAAGCAGACTTCCTAGAATCCGTTGTGTCCTTTATCTTAAGCTCCTGTGGATATATGAGATGGAGAAAGTCACCAAATCGAGAATTGTTTAGTGAAAGGACATCATCTACGGTCTTTTTTGTCTAGAAGAGATTGCAAGAAGTCTGCTTCATATGAATGAAGAAACAAATCAGCAAGCAAAGGTGCACAATTAGTGCCCATTAGAATCCCTATTGTTTGCTGAAAAACACGTCCACCAAACTGAACAAATATGTTGTCAATAAGAAAGTTGAGCATGTCGATTATTTGGTCTTCTGTAAATTTGTTCTTTTTCTTGGACTCATTGATGACAAAGTAAGTCTTGGTATAATCGACTACAAGAAATTTGTACCTGCGTTTTCCATTCTTTTTGAAAAAGCTGCGTTTGATCAGCTGTGCCAATCGCGATTTCAGTTGTTCATGTGGAATAGAAGTGTAAAGTGTGGAGAAATCGAATGTTTTGATGCTGTTACAAGATGAAACTGATTTAGAGTTAAGAATCTCCATCAGTTCTTTCGAATTCCTCAGGATCCACATTTGATTGACACCATTTCTAGAATAACAACAATCGTAATATTTCTGGAGGCCGGATTTTATGCCGTTAGTATTGAGGTCAACAAAACTGAAAGAGGTTTAGTTGTACATTTGGATGACCCTGCAATGAAGCGCTGTTTGTATGGATCTATGAAAAACAGTTTCGATTTATAAACAATTTCATTGATGCAAAGTGACATTTGATTCTAATTTTGTTTAAGCAAGAAAACATAACTTATCTCGCCAAAACATACACTCTTTGATGAGTAAATATAAACTGGAAGTCGCTTTGCATTTCAAATAACGATCTTTAAAAGGATCATTCGGTAAGTGTAAATGCTGTATTTTTTTTTTTTTGCAAATATTTTTCGCAGTCATGCAACCAGTGCCACGTTTCCTGTACTTTTAAACAAGATTTTCATAAAAAAGGTATTTTTACCAACTTTTTGTGACATAAAGGACGCTTCAAATTCTAGTGTGTCTGCTTCATATTTAGATCTTCATCTTGAAATAGACTTTCAAGCAAAACTTAAAACAAAATGGTCAAATCGTCAACTTTCCCTTATTGTGTAGCTATATGCCGTCTGCCCAAGCTAATGGATTTAACGTTCTCAAAATCGTTATTTTAAAGATTGCGAGACTTACACCGATTTCCTAAGCAGAACGTCATGTCTGACACAAAAATTGCTCACACAGGTTTATGTTGTTCATCAATTGCTGTCTTCACTCAAGACATTTAACAGACGAAATCATGCGATTATAGTCAAATGAAGGATTTCGATCTCTAAGATGAATACAGATATTAGTTTGTCATAGCTTTTTGTTTTGTCTTCCTCTACCGTACTTTACACACTGAATTGACTATTGGCGACGCGATGGGTTCGCTATAACAAACAGCAACTGCTTAATCTTCTGGAGCACCCTAGTTCACTATTGTTTCGACATGAGTTCGCGTTGTCGATTGACATTCAGCTATTTTGTATTTCCGTGTTTTTGGTGTTGTCTGTTTTGGTGATTACTGGTTTTGTCTCTGCCCTTCTGGACTTTTGACATTCGGATGCCCCATTGGTACCTCTGCATCTTTCTACAACACGAAATACAGGAATGACATTGTAGTTCAAAGCAGCTACTTCATATCGATAAATTGGAGAGTTCATTTTGAATTTTGCATTTTCAAAACCAATATACGTACAAAATCAACCATTGTAGGGATTTCAAAATCAAAGAAATGCCTGTCATAGTAATAACGAATATGCGGTTCTGTTTATCTTTATTATTCTTTACAAATATTTATGAACTAGCACAAACCTACCAGTCATAACGCTATCAGCAGAGTTACCCTTCCACATGATCTAAAAAAAAATGAAGGCGACAAACTTTAAACTGCTCATTATACGTTAAAGACAACAAGAGGCTATGAAATAAAAACAAAATAAAGAAATGACCGAATATAAAGACCTAAAACATTCCATTTTTTTAATGAAATAAGTTTTAAAACAACGTTATTACAAATGGCATTAGTGCTCGATTGATATTATGTTTAAATAAATAGCCAAGCTAATCATTATTGTTTGGAAACAAAAAACCAGCATATGTATGAATAAGACACGCAAATATGAATGATGTTTGATGTAACATATTAATTCATTTAAGACCAAGAAGATCAAGGTGCCAAATTTTTCAATCTCAGTCCAGATATATTGATGATGTCCTCTCTGTCATCAACTCTTCGTTTGCTAGATACGTTCTCTATGAGTTATAGATTGAGGAAATCACCACATCTAACTGCTTTACGTCTTTATTTGTTGCTGAAATTTGACTCGGTTGGTCATCTCAGTACAAATATTCACTACAAAAAGAAATCGGTTTTAACTTTCAAAATATTTATTTTCCTTAACTGAAAAGCGACATACCGAAGTCACTTTTGAAACAGAAATTGCTAACACAGGATTATGTTGCTCCTCGCTTGATTTCTTCACTCAAGATTTTTTTTTACGGTAGATACCGTTGTTGATTTCTGTTTGGTTGATTATGTTTTTCGTGTTTTCCCGTGCTGTTCTTGTTTGTGTTAACTGGTTTTGTCGTTGCCCTTTCAGACTTTTGACACTCGAATGCCCAATTGGTGTATCTTTCCTTTTTTTTCAACCCATTCGATATGCCATGGTTTGTACTCATTTTTAGGGTTTTTGACCCGACAACGTTGTCGACTTTTAGATAAAGAAAGTCCACTTCAAACGGTATCGTAGAAAGTTCCATTCGATTTCGACCAAAGGTAGTAAAATTTAGAATTATGCCTGTTTAAATTATTCGTTTTCTTTTAATTAGTTCAGAGCACTTTGTCGTACTACTATGATCACATTGTTATCCATATTATGTCTCACAACCGTGTAGTTGTATCGGACACTAAGAATGTAGTGGAATATAAGATTTGACGCCATCAAACCTTTTTAAACCACCCATTTATTTTGAAATACCTGTACCAAGTTAGGACTATTGCGATCTTCAATTTCCTGCTTTATGATATATAATATATGATATATAAGATCGATCCCAGTTCGGTAGATTTGTTGTCAATTTTAGGTATTGCATATAATGGTTTTCAGAAAGGGGACGTTTAAGTGTTTGAAAGTTTATTTTTTTCTGATTTCTATGGTGATTAACAAGAAATGTGTTTTAATCTGGATGTGTAATTGTAAAATTTAAATTAAATTGAAGATTACACAGGCAAAATGTGGACCGCGTTTAACGTGCGTCTGACGTATATTAAATGCATGTCATCTGAAGCATATTAAATTGGTGTTTTAACCGCGTTCGTTTGACGCACGTTAAAAAGTTAACTTGGCAATATTTTTATTTCATAATGAAACACACTAAATAAGTAACTCACTAATTTCATACATTTTCGGAAATTATAACTCTGACGTATGGTAAACGTATGTTTGACGCACGTTTAAAGAATGTACGTCTGACATATGTTTGGACAACTATTTGAGGTACATTTACCACACCGCGGTTAGAAACATATGCTAAACAAACTTTTATACATTACGTCAGACGCTATTTTTTACAAACGTGCGTCAGACGTGTGTTTAAATTTTGCATGTGTAAATCGTGTGTTTCTTGACTTAAATATCTTAAAACGCCCGTTTATAATGGTTCGCCCTTCATCATATTTAACAAGCTGAATTGACCAACAGCAGCGCGACTGGTGTGCTATATCAGCTATATCAAGCAGGAACTGTTCCATACTCTTCCGTAGCACCGGAGTTCACTATTGCTACGACGAGTTTAAGTTGCTGACTGCTGTTCAGTTGATTTTGTTTTTCTTTGTTTAGTATTTCTTCGTGCTGTTCTCGATCATGTTTATTGGTGTTGCCGTTTCCCCTTCTGCCTTGTGACATTCGAATGCCAAATTGGTGCCTATTTGCTTCTTTCGTTCACTAGTTAAACACATTGATATACGATTATTGATCAATTTTATTGATTTTTTTATTGTTTAATTCTTCAACGCGTCTTCAGTAATTATAACACAAATATAACTTTTCAAAGCTTCTATACTTTTTGTAGGTTATCGATTTTCTTAGTTTTCGTGTTTGGCCAAGATTCTGCAAATGGATTACTCATACGGAAGGGAAATTTAAAAATTTACATGTATGCTGCAGACATCAGAACCGCTAATATAAGAATCCGCGAATTGGTCCATGTTAATAACGAGAATTAATACGAAAATCTAACAGTATATTGAATGGTTCTCTATTTTACTGTCAGAGACATCATATGGATTGGGGCGGTCGAATGTTCAAATCAATAAGGATATATTTTACAGTCTTTGTATAAAGAATATTTCAAAAGCACTCACCGGTGAAATTTTAAATGTAGTAGTTTAAAGGTCAATCAAAGCGTCTGACATCTTGAATAAAGCTGTTCTACATTAAAAGGTAAGGATGGTAATATTTGTACACGACTTCATTTTACTAATGTTCATAAACTATCATTGTATACCGAGCAATTGATGAATATAAACCAAATTAGATTTATAGAAATTAAGAAGAAATTGTTCAAAACTAATTTTTGTTTTAATTTTCATACTGGTTTATGAACTATTGATCTTATTGATCTTTTGACATCTCAGTTATGAAATCAACCGTTCTAAACTATGCAGATGACGCGAGTTTCCAATTATTGTGGTGTCCGATTTCTAGCTATTACTTGTGTACGAGAAGAATTTTGGTCTTGTGAATTTCTTAAAACAACTTGAGTATTTCTTATTACAAATTGCAAACCACAAATATGAACAAGACGATAACACAGGTCCGCGTGCTTTAATAAATTTATTTTCGTCAAAAGTTATAAAAATAATTAATCAGCATTGGTTCCATAAGTGATTGCATTTTGAAAACTTTCATTTTTGCAAACATATAACAAGATAGTAAAATATTAATCCTGTTTGATAAAAAAAGATAAAGCAAAATATTGAAAATATTGATAGGTGTAAGAATCAGAGGTACCATCGGGGTATCTGAATGTCAAAAGTCCGAAAGGGCAGAGACAAAACCAGTAAACACCAACAAGAACGGTACAAAATCAGACAATCTATACAATTTCCTTCCATTGAACCCTACTAAATATTTTTTTTACATCAATAAACATTGATCGAATGATCAATTTTAGTACCCCAAATGTCATTAAAGAATAACAATTAGAAAGAGCATGACAAATTTTATGGTGACTGTAATTTGTTCAATATCATATATTTATGGCAAATGCAATGTGAATATCTAAATCCTCGCATTTTCAAAAGGCATTTCTTTATCATATTTTTTTACTTATCTTATAAAAAGCGACACTCATTACTTTAAATGAAGATAAAGGAAATGAACAAGAGGTCGACGTGTTACATTCAAACTTAAAATCAAAATAGAAATGATGAAGCGTTATATTTATCAACTTTCAATAATGAAAAGTTCTATTCCATATTGTCAAGAAAGAAAAGCTCAGATCCGATTTACGTTGGAAATGTTTTATGATATATATAACAAATGTGTACATTGCCATGATAAAGGCCAAACAACCTGTTAGATTTGTTTGGTCTATCTTTAACCTAACATCATGCTTAAAACTCATGCTTGAAGACAAACAAACAGATATTAAATAAACTGAATAACAAATGATGCATTCACCTGTTAATTTTCTACATAAAAGGCAAATAATTTGACATTTTGTATAATGCCTTGTAACAACCCGTTTTGCAAACGGGGAGTTTATTGCAAAATGGGTTGTTACAAAGCCTTAGCACAGAAACATTTTTGAAAAATGAATTAGTTACCTCTCTTACCCTCTTTTTTTCAGTTTTGACCTATGGGACTATAAAGTCGGTTCTTGTTCATTATTCATAATATTAGAATTTCTATAGATATCATGTTTCTTAAATGAACACGTTTCGGATTTATTAATTATTGCCATAAAGAAAGCGTTTTTATTCTTAACTATCTAATAGTCTTGTAAATTTTCTGTTTTAAATTTTGATTTTGTTTCTGGTTTTTTTCTAAAAGCATTAAAACTCACAATGAGTACACTTTAAAAATTAATCCATAAAAAACGCACATTTAATTTGGAGGTTTTTTTTTTCTCTTGTATGAAGACGCCTTTTAAAACTTAGAAATATGAACTAGTGAACCAAACCATGTATTTAGTTTCAGATATCGTTCAACTGGCATTTTTCATGGTAATCTAATATCTCCCTATTTTGTGGTTATCCCCAACTTCAAAATTTGAAATTGCACAAATAGTATGTAGTATTCTTAATCTGTCAATAAAAATTAATAACTGCAAAATTCAAATAGAATTTCCAAAAATAACAGAATTTGTACGCCAATCTGGAAAAATTCACTCACAAAAAATACCTGTTATAGGGTATATTAAAATAATTTAAATAACCATATGTTTTAATTTAATATTTATACAAATAATCTGTAACCAAATACAATCTATAACAATAATATGTACAGAAATATAATATCCAAACTACTGTCAATTAGAACTTTGCATAAATGTTTAACCAAAAAATTACTGGCAAAAGGTCATGCGTGTGGCAACTGACGGTTGGTCTGGGACTGTAAACTGCTTGTCAAGGAATCTGTGGATAAGTGTTTCACATATTGATTCGATGCAAATATTTTTCTCAGTTTTGATCTAATTGTAAATACTTATGAAACTTGAATATTGTAAAGTTTTGTAATCTCGAGTATTCCAATCAGCTAGATTATGTTTAAGTGTCAGACAAGTGACTTAAGCTCTTTGACTAGTTGTGCTACAAAACAGGCTTACAAGATACCAAGTGTTGTTATATAGTTGGTAAATGTAGTTGTGGCCCTTGTATATTTTTTTATGATGAACCAGGCATTTCCTTATAGTGTTTATTGATAAAAGTGGAAGAATGGTTTTGCGTTGTACTAGAAGTTAATGGTGTGCTTGTAATTTTCACATATCGATGTAGCTGGTTCGGGTTATTGATTCATACGTCATAAAAGCAGCTCTTGAGTTTGTTTTGGGGGTAAAGGTCGGCCGGCAGCGTTATGGGTAGCAGTTTTTAAGTCGGTATTAATTGTACATACAAATGGTTGCACACATATCAAGCAAGGCAAGTTAGCTTGAAAAGCAGTTATTTCTTTTGGATTTGATTGTATGCGTTTTATTTAGAACATGGTCCATCTGCAGAATGGCGAGCAGCACCTAATGGCCTCGTTGAAGGCTGCTGGTGGTTGTTCACTTTGTATTATTTTCTAAATTATCGCTTGTTATGTGAGCTGCGTACACTGATTCCACATCTTTTTATTTTCTATTGAAATTATTAGAATTATTCAAAACCGTTTTAAACCGTTGATATTCTTTCTTTGAACTGAATCAATTATAAATCATTTGCATTTGCTGCAAAGGTATGTTGCTCATGCGAATTTTACACTGCGAATGATTAAATATTCAATCGCTTTAAGATCCGTATACTGGGCATGGGCGTTTATATTAAAAGGGAAGCTCAAATTACAAACTATTATGTTGACAATAAGAGAGATTAATTGCTTTGTCGTCACACTTTAATATTTGACCAAGTGAACACATGAAATATTAACTAAAATTTTGAGAAAAAAAGTTTGATATTCGATATTAAAAGGATAATTTTATTTTTTTTTGCACTTGGTTCGTAATGTCGAATTTGTATTCAGATTTACAGGTTTAAAATGTGTCTTGTGTTTTGAAAGATTGATTTTGCAATTGATCCCTAGCAAATATAAACAAATATAAAAACCATGTGTCCTGTAACAAGCATAGTATTAGTTTTAATATAACAAAACGAGGTACATTTCTCCAAAGATAGAGTCACCGATAAGATTTCCGTTTATATCACTAGCTAAAACAAAGCAGAATTCTGTTTACAGGGCTATGGGACATAAGCGATCGTTATATTATATAAGCTATAAAAAAACTTTTAAAACTTTATTCAGAAATGTGAGAAACTATTTTGCTGATATACATTAGAACAACATGTCAAGAACTAAAACGTGTAGCTCTGACTAAACTATTCTTTACTCATTGACAAATGAAGTGAATGACTATTAGACTATCTCTTTTAGCCCAATTAACTATTTCACTCGGATTTTTTTGTGATCAAATATCAACAATTACTTTATTTATTCTATTATTAAACAATTTATTAAATAAAATATAAGTATTAAATGCACAACACTCGATATTCATTACATCCCCCCTCCCAAAAAAAAATGTAGAATTTGTTCAGCTGTAATCTGAAAAGGAAAATGCTCCTCATTTAATAATCAAATGTTTAAACTATAGGACTAGTTAAGAGTCATAAAACTTTCCAGTTTTAATAGATTATCCTGATCTGCATGGTTTATTGAAAGTCCAAATATACATTTGCTTTTAGTTTGATTTTAGCACATATTCAATTAAACAATCATAACAAAACATAGAATATCCTGTTGTTTTAAATCAATGACACTGGACAAATAAGTGTATATTAATTTAATGATAATCTGTTAAAATAAGTCTGACGACTAATGTCTGATATATTTTTTAAATAGGTCAATTGAACGTTTTAACAATTTTAGAAGTGTCAAATTTCACTAACTTTAAAACATTTTACACAAAGCGTATCGTCAGTCAAAAGAATATTGATTGATTGGGCGTTGATTTTGAATTATATATGACCTTCGAGGCTATGGGTAAAGTTCATAATAATGTGGTTCTGCCGTGTGGTTAACAAAACAATCTTTAGATACAATTAAATAGTCACGTACCCCTTCCGTTCCTTGCTTAAGTAAAATAAAAAAAAAGTATTTTATCAGGTACTGTTGTCAGCTCTTATTGTGTGTAAATTCATGTTAAATGAACATTTTGGTATCTTGTAAGCCTGTTTTGTAGCACATGAAAGCTTTTTTTTTATATCTTTTAAATATAATGGTCGACATGTAAACATATAACATTTACACGTTGAATTTATTGCATGCTTACCAATACCGAACTTGCTTTTAATCGAAATACAATTGCTTATTAGGAATGAAAAGCCGGTTAAATTTCAAAACTAGACAAAAAAATTATACCCTTCTCATCTTCTTTAATTTGCCTGAGATGTAAAAGAAGTTACTTTCTTTGCTTAAATTTAATGCAACACGTATTTTGTAAATGGGGTCTTCAATGTCCCTGCTTTTACGTGACTAAATACTGTTTCAACGATCGATAGAATTTAGAAAAGTTATTTGATTCTATCAATTTCACCTCTACCTCAAAATGGCTTACATTCATATCAATTTTACAGTATGTGTACATCAAAGACTATATATAAAGTTTAAAAAATAGACTGTAGGAGGACCTAGATAAATTTATGTTTTATCTATTTTTATTATCATTCTTATGATTGAGTCCATTATTTATAATTTCTGCTCTTTCTGTTTTTTGTTTTGGCAAAGTTATTTAGGTTAAAATCACTAACGCCCTTGCACTTGGCCTCATACATCGTGGGATTTTAATTATTATAAAAAGTGTTCACCAACATGTCAGTTGTCCTTACTCGATATACAATTTGAACGCAAAAAACTGTTTCGACATAACTGTGCTATCTTCAACAAAATTGATGTGCGGATTGTCCTTATCTAGGTCCTACTATACTCAATTTGACCTGATAATAAGCTTTGCATATACTAAGATTGTCTTCATTAAATTTCGAACTGTCCTTATGAACAGAAACAAACAAGATCAATAAATCCACTACTTATCTATGATCTATATAAAACAGTTTCGATTTATAAACAATTCCATTGATGCAAATTGACATTTGATTTTAATGTCGTTTAAGCAAGAAAACATAACTTATCTCGCAAAAATATATACTCTTTGATGAGTAAATGTAAACCGGAATTCGCTTTGCATTTCTAATAACGAACTTTAAAAGGATCTTTCGGTAAGTGTCAATGCTGTAATTTTTTTTGCCAATATTGTTCACAGTCATGCAACCAGTGCAACGTTTCCTGTACTTTTCAACAAGATTTTAATAAAAAAAATATTTTTACCAACTTTTTTGTGACATAAAGGACGCTTCAAATTCTAGTGTGTCTGCTTCATATTTAGATCTTCATCTTGAAATAGACTTTCAAGCAAAACTTAAAACAAAATGGTGTTTCTATCCGCGTACGTTTGACGCACGTTAAAAAGTTATCTTGACAATATTTTTATTTCATAATAAAACACACTAAATAAATAACCCACTAATTTCTTACAGTTTAGGAAACTATAACTCTGACGTATGGTAAACGTATGTTTGACGCACGTTTAAAGAATGTACATCTGACATATGTTTTGACAATTATTTGGCGTACATTTACCATGCGGCGGTTAGAAACATATGTTAACCATACTTTTATACACTACGTCAGACGCACGTTTTCACAAACGTACGTCAGACGTATGTCTAAATTTTACCTGTGCAAGGCGTGTGTTTCTTCACTTAAATATTTTAAAACGCCCCTTTATAATGGTTCGCCCTTCATCATAATTGACAAGCTAAATTGACCAATAGCAGCGCGACTGATGTGCTATATCAAGCAGGAACTGTTACATTCTCTTCCGTAGCACCGGAGTTCACTATCGTTACGACGGGTTTGAGTTGCTGACTGCTGTTTAGTTGCTTTTTGTGTTTCTTTGTTTTGTATTTCTTCGTGCTGATCTCGATCATGGTTATTGGTTTTGTCATTGGCTCTTCTGCCAGTGACATTCGAATGCCAAATTGGTGCCTCTTTGCTTCTTTCGTTCACCAGTTGAACAAATTGATATAAGATTATTAATCAATCTTATTGATTTTTTTATTGTTTAATTCAACGCGTCTTTAGTGATTATAACACAAGTATCAGTTTTCAGAGCTTCTATACTTTTTGTAGGTTATCGATTTTCTTATTTTACGTGTTTGGCCACGATTCTGCTAATGGATTATTCATACGGAAGGGAAATCAAACATTTACATGTATGCTGCAGACATCAGAATAGCTAATGTAAGAATCCACGAAGTGATCCATGTTAATAACGAGAATTAATACGAAAATCTAACAGTTTATTAAATGGTTGTCTATTTTACTGTCAGAGACTTCATATGGATTAGGGTGGTCGAATGTTATATCGAATGTTAAAACTCCATACAAGCAACGATTTAATGCTGGTCATCCAAATGTACAACTTAGCCTCTTTCAGTTTTGTTAACATCAATATTGACGGCAATAAAATCAAGCATTCAAAAGTATTTCGATTGTTGTTACTCTAGAAATGGCGTCAATCAAATGTGGATTCTCAAAAACTCTAAAGAACTGATGGAAAATCTCCATTCTAAGTCATTTTCATCATGTAATAGCATTAAAACGTTTGATTTCTCTACATTATATACTTCAATTCCACATTCACATCTAAAATCTCGTTTGGCACAGCTGATTAAACGTAGCTTTATCAAAAAGAACGGAAAACGCAGGTACAAGTATTTGGTAGTCGGTTATAAAAAGACTTACTTTGTCATCCAAGTGTCTAGCAAGAAAAACAAATTTACAGAAGATCAAATAATAGAAATGCTCAACTTTCTAATCGACAACATATTTGTACAGTTTGGTGGACGTGTTTTTCAGCAAACAATAGGTATCCCAATGGGCACAAATTGTGCACCATTGCTTGCCGATTTGTTTCTTCATTCATATGAAGCGGACTTCTTACAATCACTTCTAGACAAAAAGGACCGCAAACTTGCTTTATCCTTCAATCCCACATTTCGTTATATTGATGATGTCCTTTCACTAAACAATCCTCGATTTGGTGACTATTTACATCTCATATATCCGAAAGAACTTGAGATAAAGGACACTACAGATTCTAGGAGATCCGCTTCATATCTGGATCTATTTCTCGAAATTGACACACAAGGAAGGCTTTGTACAAAGCTCTATGACAAACGAGATGACTTCAACTTTCCAATAGTTATCTTTCCCTTTCTGTGTAGCAACATTCCGTCCGCTCCAGCATATGGAGTTTACGTATCACAATTGATTCGCTATTCCAGAGCATGTGGCGAGTACAACGACTTCCTTGATAGAGCCAAACGGCTGACAAGCAAATTGTTAACACAGGGATACGCTGCTCCCAGGTTGTTGTCATCACTCAAGAAACTTTACGGACGACATCATGTGCTTGTATACAAATACGGGATTTCTATCTCTCAGATGAGCACAGATGTTGGTTTGACATAGAGTTTTGTATTGTCATCCTTTCCGAATTTGACCAACACTTAATCGATCTTTGGCAACGTGACGGGTGTGCTATAGCAAGCAGGAACTGCTTACTCTTCCGGAGCACCTGAGTTCACTCTCGTTTCGACTTGAGTTCGCGTTGCTGAATGCGGTTTTGTTGTTATGTGTGTTTGTATTTTATGTTGTTATGTGGTTTGTTTTGTTGTGATGATTTTTGTCTGCCGGTTTTGTCTTTGTCCTTACGGTTTTATGATACTGATTACCCTTTTGGTACACCTTTGCTTACTTCTATAGGGATTTATTTGACAGTCTTTGTATAAAGAATATTTCAAAAGCACTCATCGGTGAAATCTTAAATGTAGTAAGTTTAAAGGTCAATCAAAGCGTCTGACATCTTGAATAAAGCTGTTCTACATTAAAGGGTAAGGATGGTAATATTTGTACATGACTTTATTTTACTAATGATCACAATCTTTCATTGTATACCGAGCAATTGATGAATATAAACCAAATTAGATTTATAGAAATTAAGAAGAAATTGTTCAAAACTTACTGTTTTTTTTTAGTTTTCATACTGGTTTATTTACTATTGATCTTTTTGATCTATTGACATCTCAGTTATAAAATCAACCGTTCTAAAATATGCAGATGACGCGAGTTTCCAATTATTGTGGTGTCCGATTTCTAGCTATTACTTGTGTACGAGCAGAATGTTGGTCTTGTGAATTTCTTAAAACAACTTGAGTATTTCTTATTACAAATTACAAACCACAAATATGAACAAGACGATAACACAGGTACGTGGTCTCTAATGAATTTATTCTCGTCAAAAGTTATAAAAATAATTAATCAGCATTGGTTCCATAAGTGATTGCATTTTGATAAGTTTCATTTTTTGCAAACATATAGTAAGATAGTAAAATATTTATCCTGTTTGATAAATATTAAATGTGAATCAATCATAAATCATTTGCATTTGCTGCAAAGGTATGTTGCTTATGCCAATTTTACACTACGAATGATTAAATATTCAATCGTTTTAAGATCCGTATACCGTTCATGGGCGTTTAAATTAAAGGGAAGCTCAAATTACAAGCTTTTATGTTGACAATAAGAGAGATATATTCCTTTGTCTTCACACCTTTATATTTGACCAAGTAAACACATGAAATAATTACTTCAATTTTTAAAAAAAATTAATATTCAATATTAAAAGGATAATTTTAATTGATTGCATTTCGTTCGCAATGTCGAATTTTTATTCAGATTAACAGGTTTAACATATGTCCTGTGTTTTGAAGGATTGATTTTGCAATTGATCGCTAGCAAATATAAACAAATATGAAACCCATGTGCTCTGTAACAAGCATATTATTAGTGTTAATATAACAAAACGATGTCCAGTTAAAGAGTTCTACTGTTTGAATAAGCCTTCTAATAAATAGATAAATGTATTGATCAGTTGCATTGTCATTGTTATTTGAAATGCCAAAATGAAATATTTTGAATATCATCTTTCATAATATGTATAATGAATCTAAACAATCAATATATATATAATTCCACCGTGGGATACACAGATGGTTATAGAGATCACATAATAAGATCATTTATAATAAATAATAAACATAAGATTTCAACATTCAATGATCAGATAAATGGTAACCGAATATTGTGAATGGCAAAAAGAAAAGAATACAAATACAAATATGCAGAATAATTTGGCGTCACCGTGGTATACACGTGCATTGGTGAATAAAATTTAGACCGGAAACTCTTGAGAACAAATGTTTGATACCTAGATAGCTGAATCAAAAACATTCGAAGCTTTAGATTATGTTGATCTGTATTCTGTATGATCAGGGATATAAATATTATCTAGAAATTATTTAATTGCTTTAAAAATGGGAGAAACAAGTACAATAAATATGTAACATAAGGTTGCAAATGTCCAATAATTATTCTTCTTTTGATCATGTCACACCTACCAACAATAGTTTTTTTTGCAGTCAAAAAATTAAAGTGATATATTCCAATAAACATATCCTTATGTGTGAAAATGGTTACATTTGTGAAATGATGTACAAGACAACTCTTGTTTACTGCACATTTTAGTAGAAAATGAATTCGCATTTAAAGACTTCGGGGATGGGTATTTCTTAGTTATTTCATCATACCTTGAAAGGTATATACAGTCAAACCTGGATATAAAGGGCAGCCATGCGACAACAAAATTATGCACTTAATAAGCAGGTGCCCTATAAATAAAGGTTTATTTTAGTTTTAATGTTCATACAATGGATATTTTCGAGGTGCCCATTATAGGCCATGATTTTTTTATATACAGGTGCCCTTAAGGCAGGTTTGACTGTAATCCTCTGGTAAAAAAAAGCATTTGTAACGATTCTAATCTGACAATGTTCTTATTTTGCTTTGATTGACCACCAACAGTCAGAAAGGTGGTCAGAACGAGACAAAAGAATATGCGCTCTTCAGTAAATAAGATAGAATTTGATTCGGGATGTTTACGTAGTAACTAGTGGCATTAAAAATTATATTAAAGTACTTTTTTAAATAAAATATGATATAAAATATATAAAATTAAATTATAACACCCAATTTGCGATGGTTTATTAAACATCCAACGGGAAAAGAGCACATTTTTCATGTTAAGTGATATTATGGGGTCTAATTTCCTTTGTGACAAAAAAAAGACATCATGCTCCAAAAAATCTGAAAAAAAATATATCCAACAGATAAGAATCCATTCTTTCTGGTCAAAAAGGTTTGAACCCGTCGGTATAGCGGTATTGATAAAAAAAATATGTTCAAAATTGTGCTAGTTTCATAAATTATTTGTGAATCCCCCTTTATAAATATAGAAATTTCATTCATAAACTAAATAAACATTGATAGCATCTCATATCCAGCCAAAAATAGTAATGGTCTACTCGACTTCCTACCATAATTTTTTCTTAAATGCTGCTATTAAAATAGGCCCTAACTGGTGAAACTTTAAATTTCACTTTTTATTAATATAATGCATGTCTTAGAAGGGGGGGGGTCTATAAAGTAAGGTTTGTTCGATTTGTAAAACTTAAATCGTCTCCCTCCATTTGCCTAGCTACGTTCAAGACTTGCTTGTGAAAAAAAAACATAATTCTCCAATTCCCTTAAACTTTTAACTACAAAAAAGCATAGGATTGGTCGTCATCTGTCAAAGTGTGGAACCAGTCGTACTACAATTATTTCAAAAAATCAACATGATTATCACCTTTATAAAGATCCGGTTATTCCTTAGAGATAATAAATTTCTTTTTTGTCACAAGTTATTATTCTATGCGTAAATCATCCTTGCTAAGAAAAAAGAACCATATTTTGTCCATTCACTTGTACCCGAACTTGAAAATAAACATGACCTACTTTTTATCAATCAAAAGAATAAGTCGGTGATTTCAGCTCAGTGCGTCATAAGTAATGATGAGACTTTCAACTCAATGAAACATACAAAAGTATTTACAGGGGAGATAATATTTTGTCACCACCTTACTGATTGCCAAGTCAGGACCACTGCAGTCTTCCTTCTTTTGTCTTGTCTTATGGACATTTGAAATTGATTCTCCACGTTCGGTAATTTTGTTATTACCTTTATTAAAACCTAGTATTCTATCAACTAGAGATTGTACACGTAAACGTGACAGGGACAGCAAAAATCACCTAGAAATTATTTCCCATGTACTTTATTGTGAAAGCTATGAAAATGTTAAAACAAACCATTTGGTAATCATGTATTATTAGGTCACAAATGATCTCCCATTCTTGGTCCTGTCAAACTTTTTAGGTAATAATGTCTATTTGTTATCATTTAAAATCCATTGGTATGTTACTTCCCCAAATGTGTTGTTATATTGTGACGTTTGGGTCTTATCTAAAGTCCCCGGTTATAGAAAAACAAAATTCTTTGTCTGCTCCAAAATCATTTTATTTTGTAAAAAAATAGTTAAATGGAAATAACTTTTAAATTACATTGAATAACTAAGGGTGCTCGTAGTGAAAAATGCTGAATTTAAGAATTTTGAAACGTAACTGTTTATAGTATGACTGTATACTACTCGGCAGACTAACGTTAGTTTGAGTAGAACAAGTTTTAAAAATACCTTGTTATCGGTAATAAAGATTTGAAGGGCTGGTGTTACTTTGACACTCGGATGCCAAATTGGTACTTTTGCTTATTTCGTTTATCAGGGTCGATGTCTGGTGGACAGGTTGTCCCAGAGGATATCACAAGCCCAGTAGCTTCAATGCAATGTTAATGAAACACCACAAAAGGATACTGTTTCGGGCGTCGTCTGAACGTTATGACACTACGGATATGAAGTCGTTTCGTTTTTAATCGTAATACAGGTGTCCAAAATACCTTAATTTTGCAAAATACATCATCTACCGATTTAATGGGAGGTAGCAGCTAGCAATTGAAGTGAAGTATTTGTGCACCATACTTTTTTCCATCTCCGAAAAAAACGTTTATGAAAAAGGTCCGAAATAAATTATCTGCAGAAAAATATACATATAAAAATTAAGACTCATACAATAAACATCCTACACACACTTCCTGTGAAAACTATACATGAAAAAAAACAATTCAAACCAACACATTGTACCTTTTGAGTTGGAGAATACATCAAAGCTTTAAATTATCCGTCTAAATTTCAAAATTGTCTAAACCCTAAGGTTCTTCCTACCCCAGACAGGTTGAATATCTTAGTAATAATTTGGTTCCCCCAGTTTGGTATTTTGGTTATACTGTTCTATGCTCTTCATATTCATACAGTGTTTGGCATTTTCAATATTTTGGTAGAGCGCCTCTGATGAGTCTTGTATAGACGAAACGCGCGTCAGGCGTAGCAAAATTTATTGTCTGGAACTTTGTTATCATTTGTATTTCGAACACACGTGGAGGTTAGCACTGCTGGTGGAGTTTAAATTCCCCGAGGTTAGCCCGCTCCGGTACCAACACTTTTGAGTTGGAGAATACATCAAAGCTTTAAATTATCCGTCTAAATTTCAAAATTGTCTAAACCCTAAGGTTCTTCCTACCCCAGACAGGTTGAATATCTTAGTAATAATTTGGTTCCCCCAGTTTGGTATTTTGGTTATACTGTTCTATGCTCTTCATATTCATACACTGTTTGGCATTTTCAATATTTTGGTAGAGCGCCTCTGATGAGTCTTGTATAGACGAAACGCGCGTCAGGCGTAGCAAAATTTATTGTCTGGAACTTTGTTGTCATTTGTATTAATTACATTTACTTAAAACTTGCTTATACAAAACAGTGCCAGAAAAAGAATAATTTGATAAATTATTTTCTATATGTCTTATATACAGTTTTTATGGCGTGCATATATTATACATATGGTAAGCATTTTATCTGCAAATCCGTTCGATCATTCGATGGAACGGAAATTTAATGATCCTTGATGTATGGTATAAATTTATTAACAAATATATTCTTACCAAATGTCTAATTATTCTGAGCAAATTAAATTAACAAATTTGTTTTTGTTTAGCTCGGTTGAATGGTTGCCCACCGATATTTTAGTGGGAATATTGAAATTAAAAGCGATCGAAATTGAATGACAATTAAAAACATGTTTTGTCGATTCAATATACAGACCTTAGCACAGAGACAGTTTTTAAATATGAAGTAGTTACCTCTCTTACTCCTTTTTTTAAAACTGATATATGCGACTACACAGTCGGTATTGCTTCAATGTTTCTTTTCCATTATCCATAATGTTACAGTTTCTTTAAATATTATTTTTTTTAAGTTAAATGTCTCAATAAAGATAAAAGACAATACTCGTCGTCAAGTTGTTGCAGTTTGATTACGGCCATGTTAGACTGATCTGCTTGTATAAAACTGTTTGCATTTTCTGTTAAATCAATATGTTATTTTGGTTTAATAAAGTTTTCGAACTATAAAGACATTAGCTCATACGAAACGGTTTCTTTTTACATAATATTATTAGAACCCGAACAAAGGAAATCCACATTCATAAGATGTTGAATTTTCAAATTTAATGGAGGTTTACGCTCTTGGTATTCTAAACTATACCTGACGGTATCAGATGTTAACTTTTCGTTTTGTCGACGATTTCCTATTAGATTTAATTGGAATGTAAAAAAAAGAGTTACTAAACGTCTCAATTACTTTTTCTAATTTAAAATTTATACTTGTGACGAAATGGGCAACAACCTAGCTTTCATCTAGATACAAACATTCTAACCTTGTTAAAATTAAGCTAATTTGTTTTATATTCATTGTTTGAATGAAAAAAAATCAGTTTTGAAATACATTTATTGTTATGAATTACATAATTTAAGATATTTGTTCAATGTTCACCAATCTTTAAAACAAACAGTGGACATCAATCGCTTTTAATGTATAAAAAAGATATTAGATAAAAAAAAATGAAATATGGCAAAAAAAGTCTTCAGAAAGGCTATTGCAAAACTGATTGACGGTATCAATTAAGGCAAAATTTATAAAATTCACTAAAAATTACATTTTGAAATAGACTATTTCGGATAGATAAATATTTAGAATTGTTAGCACAATTTGATATTAATATGATTCTTAGAACAAAAAAGAAAACAATAGGAAAATTGCATAGAGACTGTGTCACAGACCATTCTATTCAATTATTACATTGTATCTATGACAGATATATATAATTTTGATTTTACTAAAAAAGTAATAACTAAACTAATTATTTTTTCATTTGCACACATTGTAAAGATTTGTTAGTATAACATTCGTAATGTTGTTATAGCTACAGGACATTAACTTTATCTGTTTACCCCAAAGTGGAATGCCTCTATTACTAAGATATCTTCTCAGCAAAAAATGGTACTATCTTTAGAATCAGATCATTTTCAACCACTTGTGTGTTGGCCGGATTAAAACATGCAAAGAACGTGCATTTTTAAACATATTTAGTTTTGTGAGCTGCACTCCAATATTCCTTGATATAGTCATTTAGCCTTGAAATATTTTGAACCAGTTTATAAACCTTATTGTTTATCTTATATTTAAATAAACTCAAATTTTGAGTGTCAATCTACATTCTTCCTTTTTAAATAGACGATATAAAGATGTGACATGAGTGTACGCAACACAATCAACATTAAAGAAATGGCAATTTAAAAAAATCACAATGGAACACAGCCAGCAGTCTTAAACATGACAAGAGGTCACTGCTCCTGTCTTGCATTGGCCCGAGACTAAAAATACAATAAATGATTCAAAAAAATCCCTAGATTATCAACGAAAGACCCATTTTTGGATATAAAACCAAAAAAAAAGATAGTTGACTGACAAGGAAAAACACAATATTTAAGTATTTATTGTTATGAAAGTCTTGTAATTGTACTTTTAGAGAACCTTAACATCATTGACCGTTCTATCTTTAATATTTTTTCATATTTAATTGTACAATGTCCCGCTAATACCCCAATTTATCTCCCCCTGCCTGATTATGATATGTTTCAATAGATGTATTCAATCAGTTCGGTAGTTTTGTTATTACCTCTATTTGACAATATCTATTTCATAGAAGTCTTAATAAGGTGATAATTTTATTGTGCATTCTGTAACAATAAGAAATTGCACGTACAGACATTACCAACATGTCCCTGGTGCATGTTCTGTCAAGAGTATAGACTTACATTATACCATACTCCACGAGAGAATCAACACAAACTTTATGAATTTTTATTTTCATTTTGCCCACACAGCAATACAAATAATATATATTTTTTTTTCTTTTACACCTATGCTTGCAAGACATTCTGACAGGCAGTGCATGTTTTAAAATTTGTATTCATTTGTTTCCTTACACATACACAGTACACAGGACAAAATATTTGAATGTATAATTTAAAGTTGTACGTTATTTTATAACTCATAGTCTCAGTGAACATGATTAAATTATTGCCTAAGCCTAACTTCCGGTACTCAAGTGGAATATGGTAGTAACAACTTGTCTAAAAAAATGATAAAACAACGAACATTCAAAACATATGTAGGCTATACTCTGCTGACCTTTTTAGACTGAACAAGGGGGCAGGATATATCTCTTTTGGTCAAAGTCCAGAAATAACATACGCTGACCAAAATGGACATGATTAAATAAAAATTGTTTGGGGATATTGCTCAAGTCAAAAAAGGATCTGTATCTAATTTTGGTAATAAATATCTATTTAGAGATATTTATTTTATATTTATTATATCGACAGATATTTAGTCAACACACAAGTGGTCTATCATTAAAACTTTCAACGATATTTTTTGTGAATTATCTTTTCACTCTTTAATAATTGTTTCAATATTTTCATCAATTGCATGTTTGAAATATCTTCCATTCCATTTATTACATTTGTAAAAGTATATCCTTTGAAAACTGATAATATGCTTGCCTAAAACGAAACATGAACGTTATTCATGAACACACTATCTTTTCTACTCCTTTATAAATGAGACAAACTATTTTAGAATGACTTAAGAAATTGTTGAGGGGACTGTTTTCAAAAATCTGTCATTGTTAACTTACCGGTTTTTTTATTATTAATAGATAAAAAGTCACATTTACATTCAGAATTAATCTAAAGAACACTTTAACACAAATTTGTTAAAACAACTTCACTCAGAATATAAAGGAATATTAATTCATTTTTATCATCATTAAATTTATTATTACCATGATGTAGAATATTTTGTTGTCTAAATCTGGTATCAAATGCAGACGTCTAGTGCATTCACTACAGATAAACCTAGCTAAATAAATCTGTGGGTTTCAGCAAGCTTTATATTATCCGCGGGCATATTTCACGTTTCTTTTATACATGCTTTTAATTTTACTTCATTACCACAAAGGTCGTGATAATTCATTGGTGATTAAATAAAATCTTTGTTTCAAACAAGGGAAACCGTTCCTTCATTTTTTTCTACATTTGAAAGTGGCACATTATTTTATGTGAAACAAATCGTGAATTATTATAATTGTTTTGTTATAAATGCTCAGAGGTGTCAATTGACTTTATGCATGATTCCACGCATTTGCTGTTGTTATTCTGTATTATGTATCGTCAGGGATATAAATGGTATCTGGAAATTATTTTTTTTAAATGGGAGAAACTATTACAATAAAAAATGTAGCATATTGTCGAAAATGTCCCATACTTTTCCCTCTTTTGATCCTGACCCACCTACCAACACTATATTGTTGTTGCTGTCGTATAAAATCAAATGATATATACTTATATACATCTCATTTTGTGTGAAAACGGTTACATGTGTGCAATTATGTACAAGACAACTGTTGAAAACATAAGAAAGACAAGTACAACAAAAGCTTTGTCAAAGATTCCTGACTGTTGTTTTCTGCACATATAAATCATGCACAATAAGGAGCTATTATTCTCAGTTATAGACTTCAGGAAATGGGTATTTCTTAGTTATTTCATCATACCTTGAATGCTATATACAGACAAACCTGTATATTAAGGACAGCCATGGGACAACAAAATAATCCTTTGGTAAAAAATAGCATTTGTTAAGATTCTTATTTGACAAAGTACATGTAGTTATGTTTCTTTGATTGAATATTAATTATCAATGTTCGTTCTAGTATTTTATCAATTAATGATTTTACAAGTTAATGTGATAATCATTTAACTAAGGTCATAAATGTTATTCCATCCTTGATCCTGTCACACTTTTAGGTAATAATGTGTTTTTTGCTATTATTAAAAATCAAATGGTATGTTATTTTCCTAAATGTGTAAATGTTGTGGCGTTCGGTCTTATCTTAATTCCCCGGTTATGAACAAAATCATATATATATATTTTTTTTAATTTCAAAATATGCAATTTTCCTCAATATTGAGAACTGTCCAGTTCCACTTACTATACAGAAAAAAAATAAAAGAGGAGTCTATCGGCATTATTGATTTTGATCAGAATATTCCGATTTAAAAAAATTATGGTCCCAAAACATTTAATTTTTAACAAAATAGTTTAAGTGAAATGACGTTAACTTGCATTCAATAAACTATAGCGTTTCTAGTCTGAGATTTTAGGTATTTCGAAACGAATTTGTTTATATTATGGTTGTGTACTACTTGGTACATACTAACATAAATTTAAGTAAAACAAAAGTTTAACAATACCTTGTTATTGATAACAAAGATGTGAATGGCTAGTCTTACATTGACATTTGGATGCCCTGTCGGTACTGCTACTTCTTTCAGTTAACGTGGTCGATGTCTGGTTAGCAATTTTACAAATCTGTCATATACCATCAACAGTTTGGATGATTTGAATTTTACATCTGCTTATCTTATTTATGGATTAGATTGTACTCATTATGGACTGATCTATGTTGGTGAGAGAAAAGGAATGGCTAAATGCTCGTATTTCTTGACAGTGTAAACATATTTTGTCACTGTATTTAAATACATGTACTGATATGTACACACATAACCTGTATTAAAGTTAACATACAATAAACTTTGAGTAAGCTTTCCATGTCTGCTCCTGTTTGCTATAGCAGACATTTAACTTATTACTGGTCAAGGAAGACTTGTAGTGGTCATATCTTTATGATTGACCATAACCAGTCACAAAGATATGACGGCTTTAACCAAACCAGTCAAAGCAACAAGTCTGCTCTTACTTTAAATGTTTTATAATACAATGGTTAAAATTAGAATAAAAAAAAATGCAATAACATAATAAATGAATTTTAAATACAGGTCAGGTAATTGAACTTAAAATTTGTCCTTTAAAATTCAGTTTTTAAAGCAGACATTCCACGAAGTTAACTTGACCAGACCTGTCATAACTACATGACTGCGTTTAAAAGCAGACCTGGAATTATGACTGCTTTTTCAAGTTAACTTGGAACTAATCATGCGTCTGCTCAAAGCAGTCGCATGACCAGTCGCAAGTAAACTTGAAGTTGACTTGATGTCTGCTCTTCAAGTTAACTTACCGTACAGGTTATGTGTACACTCATCTGTATATACAGTTACCAATTTCAGTCAACAAGACAATCAATCAATAAGATTCGGAAACAAGATTCAAATTGTTGAAAAGTTCTTGAAAATATTTTATTTAAAAAACCTAAATGTCTTTTTTGGATATTTGATTTGTTTATTTAAAACAATTATATTCATTATTCAAGCCATATAAATATGAATTTCATCTTACATGTTAATACCAACGTTAAAAGAAAAATATCATTTGACCAACCGTTGGCTGTTTCCCTATCAAATAATTAATTCAATCATCAAACAATGCATATTTCCTAAGATTCATCCTGTAGTAAAGACTTTTTTAAATTAAAAATAGGAGTCAAACATTTCAAAATATTATTTGGGATACAAATCTTAACTGAGTCTCACCCGCCTGAATTATTTTTTTGTTTTCAGTGGCTATCTATTGTACATGTTTTTGAAAATATCGAATTATGGCAATTTAAACGAGAGTTAACTCAAAATTAAGAAAAACTAAAACTGAATATATGAGACAAAAGTTCAAGAAAATCGATTTTTTTCACAAGAATATTAGTTAACGAACCCTATACCGAAATGTTCACAGTCATGGTTCAATGCTTGACCATCGTAAAGAAATTGTTCACAATCATTTTTGTCGACAAAACCGATTATTCTCTGTGAAATGTGCGGACACAGATACAATCAAAAACCAAATTATTATCAAATGAAATGTTTGAACATATAATGAAATAGTGTTTTTTTTTCATAAGATTCAACTTGTGGATTCTGAACTTAATATTTAATACGGTTTCTACCCCTTTTATTTCACTATACGTTAATTATATATATGTATCTCGGGGTTATTGAAAGATATGTAAATAATGTTATCTTTGAAATCTCCACGTTTTGCAATTAAAACTTCTTACCTAAGTTTTTTTTTTCCTTTATTTATTTTGTTATATATTATTTGGTTTCATTGTTTTCATTAAATATCAATAAAAAATTTATCTAATGAAAGGATATATTTAAACATTTAATGAATTGGAGTTATTTTTTTTCAATACAAGGTCACTATATTTTGAGAACTGGGTAGATCAGTCAGGGGACCAACTTGTAGAAGTCAGAATAGATCTTACTTGTACCAGTAAGATTCTATTTATGGTTTCTTACTCTGTAGAGTCAGATCCAATTCTGACTTCTATGGGTCAGAATGAATCTGACTTGTTAGAGTAAGAATTGTTTCTATTCAATTTGCTCCAATATTCAATGTTTTTGGAATAACATTTCTCAAAACCAATAAATCTTATTCAAATTATTTCACAATGTCAACAATGACATCCTGCATTTAGGATGAAAGAATCATGAGCAAATAGGAAACAGATTGACTGTAAAGTTTCAATTATCATCAAAGAATTTCATAGCTAATTATCTAAGACTGTCATTTATATCCACGGTTTTGAACACCAATGTGGTTTATACTAGATAAATAATTGTTATTTAATGATTTAAGCATAATTAAAGACCATGGTGTTCACGACCGCCAAAGTAGAGAAATTTACTGCCAAAGGAGGGCAGTAAAATTTTGATTCTGATTTGTACAAGTAAGAATGATATAAAAACAAAAAATCTAAATTACAAACCCATCACTATTTTGTAAGATTTATAGATAGATCTCAGTATATAGAAAAGGAATTTAACCATAGAGAATATCTCTGGATATGAGACTTTGATAAAAAGACATTCTAGTATATTCTACTTGTAGAAGTCAGATTGAAATTTCTAAAAATAAGGAGAAGATAACTCTAGTTTGTTTAATCTGACTTGTACAAGTAAGATTGAATCTGATCATTCTGACTTGTACAAGTTGGTCCCCTGACTGTAGATGTTAAATTCATCAACAAATATTTTGATCAGAGTCATTTTTCGAATGTGCAGGGGTATGCTCTGAAAAAGTGAGGCTCAATGTGTCCAATGACATAATTTCAGCTTTTATCCTCCAGTAAGTCGACACAATCAACACTGATATCTCTTTAATGAAATGATCTGCCACTGTAAGTCGCAATGGTTTGTCGTTTCACTAGTCAATGTGTCCTCGAATAACATATCCTATACCAATAACATATGTATTATTTAAATATACATAAGTTAACTGAACTTAATTGCAAGAAGCCATCATCCTTTTTCTACAAATAAATGTAAATATATGTATATTGATTTAACATATTTACTCTGACGCAATGCAGATAAGCATGACTTCCTTTTTTAGAAGGGGGTCTGTCTGTGACTAATACAGGACTGTATTTGAATAATATGCATTTTATATAGACCTTGGACAAATTACAGAACCACGAGCAGTGCCATATGGCCTTGTTGAAGGCTGCTGGCGGTTGTCCATTCTGTTTTTTTTTCTGAATTGCCGCCTGATTGTGGGCTGTGTCGCAAACACTTATTCCACATCTCATTATTTTCCATTGGTCTGATATAAGTATTTGATTAGATATATACTGAATAATACATGGCAGAATCTGTAGCATATGCTGTATTTACCCGAGACACCTATATCATACCGAGGGCTAACGGCCCGAGGTATGATATAGGTCGAGGGTTAATACAGCATGTGATGCAGATTTTGCCATGTAATGTTCATTATATCATATAAAATAAAATATTAATTTTTGTAGGGGTGCGATATAAGGTATGCGATATAGGGTTAGGGGTGCGATATAGGGGGTGCGATATAGGGTAAGAGGTGCGATATAGGGGGTGCGATATAGGGTATGCGATATAGGTAATGTGCTTTGTCCTATAATGCATATTAAAAAACACTATATTTATACTTAAATATATGATATAAACTCATTTCAACATAACGATGTTTTGTAATAGGAGATCTTTTTCTTTTGTTTGTGTCTGTTATATTTGTAGCAGAAAAGAAGACAATAATGGTGACTCACATTGTTTTTTTTTTTGTTGTGGGACTCATATATTGAAGAAGGTAACACGCTTACAACAGTGAGTAAGTAAATTATATAAGAATAACTTCAGTATCTTGTTTATAGATTGGAATTCTTGCTCATTCTTGTGTGGGCCATATGGCTCTGATTATTTAATGGTACCATTACTTGTTATTACCATTGACATAACGCCGCAGCATACGATGTGTTTTCCTTACTATAACCGTTTTGCATAGTAAACCGAATTAATATTTTTTTCAATAACATACTAATATTCAAACTCTATTAGTTCATGTTTTAATTGTATGTTTTAGATGTTATATTTACAATAAAGGGTAAACAAAATACCGAAATGGGAAGATAAAAAAATTCCATTTTACGTTGTTCATTTGTTTACTGTACTTTCTAAAAAGGTCCGGTTAGTTTTTTTTTATTTATTTTCATAGATTTAACACGTTTTGAACTATTTCACATGTTAACGATTGCAGAAAAAAATCAAAACCATTCTATATAATTACACAAATCTATAACGCTCATGTGACCAAAATAGATATGGCGAACGAAAATCAAGAAATTCACAAATTCTACTCTGATAAACTTGAACTGGCAGTGGATTTGTCCACAGAATATGAAAAAGAACAAGCCTATTCTGCAGGTCGAAGCGGTTGAAGAATGATAATTAAAAAAAACAAATACCTAAACGGGCATGAAAACCCTTAATTTGGTTTTGCTGTATATCTATATTTTAGGGAATAGCTTCTCATCAGCAGCATTTGAATCAAGCCATTGGAAGTCATAAACCAAAAGTATTTAACGACGAGTACTCAGATTGACCAGGAAAGCAAAATCCAGCACCGAGGAGAGTGACCATTGGCACTACAAAGAATGAAACCTGGTGTCTTAAACAGCTTTGAAATTTACAAGGACAAAAAATCATTAAGATTTATTAGTACATTCTTGTATGGTAAGTCTATCTGCTAGGCTTGTGGTCCACAAGCAGCGGCTATCGAAACTAAACTTGGGTTGTAAACAGAAGCACAACCATAGGGACATCTGCCAGAACGTGATTTACTCTTCACATCGGCAGCGTATCGGAAGTAAAATTTCAGCACACACTGTACTCGCTAGACAGGACATGCACATGAGAGATGTTTCAGGGTAAAACTGATTATTACTGAACAAGCCCTGATGATTACATAAAATAGAAATTTTCTTAATGAGACGCTGAAATATAATATTTCACTTCCGTTCCTAAATCAGAGCCTCCCTGTCTCATATTAAATGTACAGATTTGAGGTGATCTAATTTGGGCTTTTGAAATTCTGTGCATCCCACGTCATATAATTGACAGCTCTTTGTATCTGATATACTTACGACACGAGACAATGGTCAACTGATCATGTTAACACGTTATATATAGTGCTCAAAAAAGAGTTATAGAGGCATTTTAATATCATTAGAACAAGTCAAAATCTAAAGACAAAACTGAACGCATAAAAATAACCAAAAGAGAGAAAAAATTATTGAAAATCATGAATTTGTAAAGGCAAAGTGAAGTCAAGTCGGAACGACATAATAGTTTCTGATTTTTTTTACGATACCGCTGTCTCCATGACAGACATTTAGACAAAGCGTTACAAGAAAATATGTTTCATTCGGTCCCTAAATAAATATTTGGAAAATACGAGAATGCTTTTCGATTATTATGTTAAGTTACCATCAATAGGGATCTTCTTTTCTAACCTCAGTCTAAATATTCTCTCAGAAATCGTTATTAATATGACGTGACGACTATACCCTTCCGAGCTTATGATTGAAATTAAGCTCGCACAACATAATGTTGAACCTCTATAAGGAGACCTTGAATTCTCAAATTGTTCATCACGTAAATTTCTAATTTAGATTACTGACATCTAAATGTTAAGATTCAAAAGCATGACGGGATTAGTAGGCAAAACACATGAAAAGGTATTACTTTTACAAACATATCACAACTAACTTATAAAAATGTCGACAAAGCAAAGTTTTTTTTCTTAAAACAAAAGTTCCTAGAAATTAATGATTTCGGACTTGAATTCAGGCAATTTGTTTTCTGCAACCGATAATAATTCATTGCAATACCATAGTTCATGATTAAATTCATTAGAACGAATTAATGAATTGATATGATTTGTATGATTAGGTTATGAGGTTTAGGACAAGATTAAAGTAGTTATTTTGTTTTAACACAGGAGTCGGGAGACGTTCTAAACTTGTAGTTAAGTGCGAGTTATTTCAAATGAACAGCAATAATTTATTGGCTGTTTTTGTTGACCTATTATAGTTTACTAAAGTAACAAATTCACGAATAAAGTTCTGAATCGGGTAAAATTCCACGACCTTTAGCCCTACTACAGAGTGTTTGTGTGGAACTTCAAATTGATTTTAACTTGCAGAAACTACTGTTTGGTACAGACTCTCTTTTATTTGACAATAATATAAAGGTCATGATGGCTGTCCACAAATTTATTAAAGGTACAAAACGTTTTGGGTAGTGCATTCACAGTGTAAAATCGCTAGGTAGTTTTTTTACTGACAGACATTACTTTATTAAATTATTGTTCTTTTTCATTAAAAAAAATATATTATTTCCAATATCATTTTCATTTTCCATACATTTCCATCCATTTTTACTTGATATATTTATAATATAATTTCATTGATTTATAAATTCTCATAGCTATAGGTATGGAAAATAAACTATAAAAATTAGATCTATTCTGGCTAACATACTAATTGCAAAGTTTGATTGAAAATGTCAGATATAATTAAATAATAAGCATAATAACTTTTGATTTAAAAAGATAAATCTAATACCAAAGTAAAAATATATATTTACATTTGATATATTTATTTTGATACAAAAAGAAATATATTTCTTTTCATGAAATCTGTTACAATTGCTTATGTTTATCATGTTTGTATTTATATATATCACCAATCTGCATGTTGTATGTTGCCTTTAAGGAGAGGATGTATATAGGCTATGCCTGCTATCCAATCCTATTCACTTTTTTGAGTAAAATATGTTTAAAATACCTTTAGCCCTACTCGAGTTTAACTCTGGCAAAATCAGTGTTGTAAGAGTAAATACGTCATGAGTAGATTGTAACTGCGACAATGTGACTCGATTAAATAAACATATTTTATGTTTAATTGACATTAAGTTAGTTTAGAAAGTAATATTTTGTATGAAGCAAAGAGGCATCAATTGATCTTCAAACGAATATTATTTGACAGTGCATATTTTGCCTTTGTATGCACATATTTTTGCTCATTCATTTTTTTTTACACAACAATTTTCTGATTTTGACAACAAAATTAATTTTCTGCTAAGTATGTATATTAATGATTGGTTTCTTTAACTTTTTCTAAGAGACAAAACAAATTTTTTAGCATTTCCACATGGAATGGGCTGGTAGCCTGGATGACCGAGTGGTGCAAGGCGCTGGTTTCAATACCACACTATTGATCACTAGAAATTTACCACTTCAAGTAATTGAATCGAGTCTTCGTTTGTAATTTACAAAAACGGGACTTTTCCTCCTTTCTGTAATTAGATTTGTCAGTTACCTGCCCAAGGTCGGTGGTTTCTTTCGGGTACACCGGTTATCTCCCCGATTAAAATTGACCGATCACTGAAAAAAACGTAAGGTATTTGAAGAAATAAATAAATTATACTTTAATGCATTCTTATAAACGTGTTAAAAATAGGAGAAGAAACAAAGTTTGGATCATTTCTACTCTCGTTGTGCCAATAAATTAAATTTTTTTGTTAATTTGTATTTTGTATTTTTCATCTATACATTATATCTATGATAATGCAAATGTCTATGTTTATGTATTATGACAATCAAAAATCTGTCGTTTCCACCTTCAGCCTTTCTGTTGTTGGCAATAATGACGACATCCCATCCCTGTATTCCCAAATTTCATAAAAATCCATACAAATAGCATTTCATTGAAGGGTCATCCAAATGCACAACTAAGCCTCTTTCAGTTCTGTTTACTTCATTACTTACGGCAATAAAATCCGGCCTCCAGAAAATAATACGATTGTTGTTATTCTAAACATGATGTCAAGCAAATGTGGATCCTGAAGAATTCGAAAGAACTGATGGAAATTCTTTACTCTGAATCAGTTTAATCTTGTGACAGCATCAAAACATTCGATTTCTCCACACTTTACACTTCTTTTCCAAATGAACAACTGAAATTCCGATTGGCACAGTTGATTAAACGTAGCTTTTTCAAAAAGAATGGAAAACGCAGTATAAATATCTAGTAGTCGATTATACCAAGACTTACTTTGTCATCAATGAGTCTAAGAAAATGAACAAATTTACAAAAGACCAAATAATCGACATGCCCAACTTTCTTATTGACAACATATTTGTTCAATTTGGTTGACGTGTTTTTTCAGCAAACAATACGAATTTGAATGGGCACTCATTGTGCACCTTGGCTTGCTGATTTGTTTCTACATTTATATGAAGCAGACTTCTTACAATCTCTTCTAGACAAAAAAGACCGTAGACTAGCTTTTTCTCTCAACATCACGTTCCATTATATTGATGATGTCCTTTCACTAAACAATTCTCGATTTGGTGACTTTATTAATCTCATACTGTAGAATCAGAAATATTCGTGGGGAATTAATTTTCGTTTATTTCGTGGGTAAGAAAAATCCACGAAATTAAATCCCCTCGAATTTAAAATATTTAGTTAAAGAGTGTATATCAAAATTTAAAAATCCACGAAAATTTGTCCCCACCAATTCAGTTTTGTGCTCTAAACCACGAAATTTTTTCCTCACGAAAATAAATGATAATACAGTATATCCTCAGGAGCTTGTGATAAAGGACACAACGGATTCAAGGAAGTCTGCTTCATATTTAGATCTACATCGCAAATTGACTCTCAAGGAAGGCTTTCAACAAGGCTGTATGACAAACGTGACGACTTCAAGTTTCCAATCGTCAACTTTCCCTTCTTGTGTAGCAACATTCTGTCAACTCAAGCTTATGGGGTTAACGTTACTCAATTGATTCGTTACTCCAGAGCGTGTGGGACTTTTTTCTTAGCAGAGCGACACGTCTGACGCAAAATAAATGCTCACACAATATTATGTTGCTCCTCAGTTGCTGTCTTCACTCAAAAAAAAATACAGAAGACATCATGCACTTATAGTCAAATATGGGATTCGATCTCTCAGATGAGTGCAGATTTTGGTTTGTCATAGGGTTTTGGTTTGTCTTCCTTTTTGACTGATTTCCTCGTGACCGACTTTTAGAGCAGGGCTATAAGCAAATACGTCTCCTACGATCCCTAAAAAAATCTTTGTTCGTTATCAGCCACTATTAGAAAAGTTCAAAATTGATTTAAAAGATATGGTGATTAATTGTTTTAATTAGTGTTTGAGTGGTCTGCTGTACTGAGATGGTCACCTCAATATCCTTATTTTGTCTCACAACTATGGTGTGTTTTATGGTCATTACCAGATCCTAAATTGCAATGGAAGAAGGAGATTGGGCGTCATAAAACCTGGTTTAGCCCACCATTTCGTTTGAAATGCCTGAACCAAGTAAGGACCATTGCAATTCACCAATTCTCCGGTATGTGTCCGGTTTTAGTAGTATATTTGTGGTAATCATTTATTATTTTTCGGGTGGTGCAGGGTGAAGCAGTCCTATACGCAGATTTGTGACGTCATATCAACTTCCGGTCTGCCATCTTGAATCTTCTGCGCATGTATATCCGCTTCCGGTCGGCCATCTTGAATCTCGGTTGCCATCTTGGCTCTCGTCGGCAATCCCGCTTCCGGTAATGAAGGGGAGGTAATTCCGCAAAGTCACCACACGGTAAAAGGCTTGTAACTAAGTTATTCATTGACCGATTCCTTTCGGGTTTGTTACATTGTCTTTAGTATGACAATGTTTCTTTGATGATTTTCTTTGTGGTTTTCAGTGGTCATTAGAGGCTTGGCCACTAGGTGACCATTGGCCGTTTTTATCAGAGTTGGGGTTGTCGTTTATTGTTGGAAAGGTCGCAAGGTGTAGTTGCAATTTCCGAGTTGTTTGAGTCAGTAGTGGTCGGTGGTCAGTCAGGGCTT
Source organism: Arcuatula senhousia (assembly GCA_963971305.1). NCBI lineage: Eukaryota > Metazoa > Mollusca > Bivalvia > Mytilida > Mytilidae > Arcuatula > Arcuatula senhousia. The sequence goes on along the minus strand of OZ020310.1, from coordinate 61,731,992 downwards.
GACCGTTAGATGATCCCTTTTTCTTCTTGTTGTATACTTAGCGTGTTATATTTCATTGTAAAGCCTGTGAGGTCTAGTTTTATATTCTTTCTTTTGTGATAATCTAAGGGAAGTAACTGTTGGTTTCTACTATGTTTTAAGGTTTGTTTGTTTTGTAAAGAATTTGCCGGGCTTTGAGGGGTAGGCTTTAAGTACTGGTTTGATTCTTTTTATAGGGCGTTAGGGATAACAAATCGATTTATAGTTTTGATACTTTATTTTGAACACAGTAATAGGTTTCAGTCTTCATCCCCGTCTTCTTCTTCACTCTCCTCGTCAGATCTGAAATGTTTTATTTTCTCATCCAACAAGTACTTTCTCTTTAGTTTAAACATATTTATTTATCCTGGATTGGGAAACAAGCTTGATGCTTATATAAATTCCTCTCCAGCTAGCAGATTGCGAGTGTGGCCTTTGTAGCGGCCCCCATTGAGCCTACTCTTATCGAAATCTACAAAGGGGTCTTTGACGTGCATGGGGTATTGCTCTCCACATACACGGGACAACCTTTTTTCGTCCCTTCCGAAGGACTAGCATCGTTCCTTGAGACCATCCTCGCAAATGGTGTCAAGAGAGAGTCGGAAACCTCGGTGTTAGTAGCCCGACGCGTTAACCACTACACCAGTAGCGTATTTCCAAGACTCTTCATACTCGTAATCTTCATCGTCTCTGAGTCGTTTTGCCGTTTGTTCGATCTTCTTGTGGAGTCGATCTTGTGCCAAATCCTAAGCGATATCACACGAGAAGTCACAAGATCTATTAATTTAAATCATTCTTCGAAACGCAGTCGGCGAGGACAGACGCTCTCCTGTCCTCTCCTTTTCGCAGTACTTTTGAGCACGTGCAAGTCGTTGTCTTGTATTACACGGTCTCGGAAATTATCCATTGCTTTTATGTGAGTATATTTTTCTTTTTATTTGCATGCTTGTGAGGACATTATGGTCCTTATGAGATATTTTATAGTCCGTTTTGTTAATCTTTAATTTTGAAGCACGGACATGGGTCCGTTTGTTTAACTTTTTAATGATAAAACGGACATGGGTCCGTTTGGTTATTTTTTAATGATGAATCGGACATGGGTCCGTTTAGTTAATTTTTTAATGATGAAGCGGACATGGGTCCGTTTGGTTAACTTTTTAATGATGAAACGGACATGGGTCCGTTTGGTTAACTTTTTAATGATGAAGCGGACATGGGTCCGTTTTGTTAATTTTTTAATGATGAAGCGGACATGGGTCCGTTTGGTTAATCTTTTAATTTTGAAGCACGGACATTGGTCCGTTTAGATAATTTTTAATTTTGAAGCAAAGACATTGGTCCGTTTGGTTAATTTTTAATTTTTAAGCAAAGACAGGGGTCTGTTTTGTTATTTTTTTCAATTTTAAGGCACGGACATGGGTCCATTATGTTAATTTTCAATTTTGGAGCACGGACATGGGTCCATTTGGTAAATATTTGATTTTGAAGCCGGGGCATGGGTCCATCTGGTAAATATTTGATTTTGGAGCCCGGACATGGGTCCATTTGGTAAATATTTGATTTTGAAGCCGGGACATGGGTCCATTTGGTAAATATTTGATTTTGAAGCCGGGACATGGGTCCATTTGGTAAATATTTGATTTTGGAGCCCGGACATGGGTCCATTTGGTAAATATTTGATTTGGAAGCCAGGAAATGGATCCGTTTGGTTAATTTTTTAATTGTGAAGCACGGACATGGTCCGTTTGGTTAAGTATTTAAATTGAAGCACGGGCATAGTGTCTGTATGATTATTTTTTTCATTTTGAAGCACGGGCATGGTGACCGTTTGGTTGATTTTTAATGTTATAGCAATATAAATGACCTGGGGTCCGTTTTGTTGATTTTTAATATTGAATAAATTAAAGGCCAAGGACTTAGTGTTCAGTTGGTAATTTTTTTGATTTTGAAGTACGAGCATGGTGTCTGTATGATTAATTTTTGATTTTGAAGAACGAGCATGGTGTCTGTATGATTAATTTTTGATTTTAAAGTACGAGCATTGTGTTTGTATGATTAATTTTTGATTTTGAAGTACGAGCATGGTGTCTGTATGATTAATTTTTTGATTTTGAAGTATGAGCAATGGTGTCTGTATGATTAATTTTGATGAACGAGCATGGTGTCTGCAGGATTAATTTTTGATTTTGAAGTACGAGCATGGTGTCCGTTTGGTAAATTCAATTGACTTAAGTAAACACATGGTGTCCGTCTTGGTAATTTATAATTTCAGAAGCTTGGATGGTGTCGTCCGTTTTGTTGATTTTTCCCTTTGAAGTACGAGCATGTTGTCCAGTTGGATGTATGGATGGTGTTGCCCGTTTGGTTCACATTTTGATTTTTAGTACGGATGGTATAATACGTAGCTTGGCAATTTATATTTTGAAATGCGGATGCCGTTGTCCGTTTGTTTATAGAATTTAAAATCATTTAGCGGATAGTGTCGCCTCGGTTGTTGATTTACGTTTTGGAGTATGGACCTCGAAATAAGAGTGGATTGTGCCACCGCTGTTTGATATGATTGGGGTTTAACCTGGTACAATTGGTCAGAATGGATGCTGATTTTATCGGTTATATTCTATATGTATATTCTGAAGCGGCTTAAATGTAAAAAAAAAAACAAAAAAAAAATGTTCTCGTCCAGTAATATATTGACTCACGACATGCTTGGATCAATTATGTTTATGCAGTGTATTTTAATTTACTTGTAGATGGTTGAACATCACCTTGGAAGTTCTGAGCAGTTTGCTCCTTAATGCTTAATTTAGTTGGAGGATCAAAAGGGTAAGATTTAGATGCTGTAGAGCAATGCATATTGTGTTTAGAGAGAAGGATTTTTTAAAGGTTGTAATTAATACTTTAGTTTAAGATATTGTTGAACACAATCTAGTTTCATGTACGTTTTCTCATCGTCGGAAAAGATAAAAAAAAAACTGGCTCTTTGAGGGACTTTATGAACTTTTATGTTCTAGCTATAGATAGTTCATGTTTTTGCGTCGGGGCATTATCTCGTCCCGAATTGTCATGTATGTCATGTGTGTTGTACAAATTGGAAGTTAAAGTTGAATGTCTAGTAAGTTAAATGATTTAGTAACAGAAACATATATGTGACATAAGGTCTGCGTTTCTTATAGGTAAATTGAGTTATATATATTTAGTAGCATATTATGTCGTTTTGTAGGAATTGAAAGATCGGAGCCAGTTTCGGTTAACAACACAGATGTAACTATATAACGTCTGCAAGTAATTATAGTAGGGAGACATCAGTAATTGGAAAATGATTTGGATGAAAGGCAGGGACGTAAAAACGTCAGAGCTATGACTGGAAGACCTAAATTGATGCCTGTTTGTGTCCTTGATGCCGCCTTGAAGGTTATATAGCTTATTGCTCGATCATAAAACGAACCATCCGGAAATTGAGTTCTATAGTAAATCTTTGCAATTTGAAACGCATGATGATACTTGTAACTTATGTTAAACTTTTGGAGCAGGGTTATAAGAAAATACGTCTCATGCGATCCCTAAAAAATTTTTTCTTCGTTATCAGCCACTAGTAGAAAAGTTCAAAATTGACTTAAAAGATATGATAGTTAATTGTTTTAATTAGTGTTTGACTGGTCTGCTGTACTGAGATGATCACCTCAATAACCCTATTGTGTCTCACAACTATGTTGTGTTCTATGGTCATAACCGGATCCTCAGATCGCAATGGAAGAGGGAGGTTTGGCGCCATAAAACCTGGTTCAACCCACCATTTCGTTTGAAATGCCTGTACCAAGTCAGGACCATTGCGATCCACCAATTCTCCGGTATGACTGATTCGTTCTTGTCATTTTCTCTGGACTATGAGATTGATCATTCAAGTTCGGTAGATTTGTTATTACCTTTATTTAAGGACCTTGTTGTATACTCAGAAAATTCAAGTGCTACGTTTACTCAAAGAATAATTGACTTGGATCGATTAAAATGTTATTATACAGGCTAAATCTTTTTTTATGTTTATTGTGCATGAAATTCTCGGTGAAATTTCGATTCTGAATGCCGAAAGTTTGCAAATTTATTTTCTTAAATAGGGACAAGCCTTTTCTCAGCTTTATTTTGTAGTGGCAATTTATTTATAAGTAGGGTTTTGGATTTAGCCTGGGATATCAGTTAATTGCTATCAGCGTTTTGGTGATATTAAACTGGGCTTATTTGCAGTATTGCAAATGATAACCCGGGGACAAAAATATGGCGTTTCCTTTGTACTGTATATTTGTGAATAAAGTTGTTGCATTATTATTTGTTTTATTTTAAAATTGTATTGATGCATTATGGACATTTAAAGGGCGAGATGAAGTTTAAATTAGTGCAAGCCAATTTTTGATTAGGTCAAAATGATAGTCTACGTTTCATTAAAAGACTCGTTAGTAAAGCTGTGGCTGAAAATGAGAATAAATGTGCCACTATCGGGAACAATCCACGCATGTTTACTTTATTTCAATCTAATCTTATATTTGATTGTGAACAAGTTATGGCGCACAATTGATATTTAGTATGTGGTTGCTTTAGAGTTGGTACAGATAAGTTTTTAAATCATTTCATCGGTATGCCCCTGCAACCACTGTCTACTGATTTTGTGATTTCTTTCTGATTTAATGCTAGTTTCTCAAGTCTGTTAAACATGAAGCAGGCATGGTGCACCATTGATATTATGCACATGCGTTAACTTCAGTGCAAATTTAGTTTTTGTCTCGCCTGCGACGAATAGCGAGACCTCGGTATTACTTTCCGGCGGTGGTGTCGTAACCTTTTTTGTTAGACATTTTTGGACAAAGACAATTGCTTGAATTGCTTGAAAAGTATAATAGCTAGGCATCTAATATTGGGTATACAGACAGTTAAGGTTATGGTCTACGCAACTGTCACATTGCCGTGTGATATTGACTCCATTTTCACGCTCAAGTGACTCTGAACTTAGGTCGTTTTTTTCAGGCCGTGAACTTTTTTGTAAGGTTTTTGTGGACAATGAATTGCTTGATGGTATAATAACTAAGAATCTGATATTGAGTAAACAGACAGTTGAGGCTATGGTCTACGCAATAGTTACCATGCCGTGTGACCTTAACCCCATTTTCACGCTCCAGTGACTCGATAACCTTAGGTCTTTTTTTTCAGGCGGAAAACATTTTGAAATACTTTTGTGAACATTGAATTGCTTGAAAAGTATAAGTATTGGGTATACACAACTATCACCATGGCCTTTGACCCTGGCCTCATTTTGACGCTCCAGTGATACTGTGAACTTAGGTCTTTTTCAGATTCTTGTGTGGACAATGAATTGATTGAAAAGTTTAATATCTAGGCATCTGCTATTGGGTATACATATAGTTTTTGTGTATATATCAAGAATGAGCTTAGGTAGTTGATTTTAGTGATGGTGCCGCGCAGGCAAGACATACTTTTAGTGGCCACACTTGTTAAACATCTGTATGCCCCTGCAATCAGAATCTATTAACTTTTTACTGATTTTATACTGATCTGATTTTGTCATGGTACACCATTAATTTTTGTAATGCAGTTGCATTAGCACCATGGTTGATCAATTAAATTCAAAACCAAGGGCGTTCTGTCTGTATGCTCCTGGGACACGGTCTAGTGGTTGTGTTTTATATATTGCACAATCTAGTGCTGACTTCGGAATGTTTGTATTCTGATTTGACCTACTCTTCTGTCCGTTTAACAAATAGCGTTTATGACATATCATTGATATTTGGTAGGCTGATTCATAAGCATCAGTACTGGTCTATTCCAGGAGGATATCATCTATATGTACGCTCCTGCAGTCATGGTCTACTGACTATAAGGGTTCTAGCTCCTTTGACAATATGTTAATGTTTTTTCTAGTTTATTGATGCGAATACATTATGGTACATTTCATATGTCGTCTGTTTGTCACATGTCATCTGTCTCGGTGACAATTTGTGGCAATGGTGTTCAATCTTGTGTATGAAATTTTTAGTCTTAGTCGGGCCAACGCAAGACGGCGATCGGTGAACGGTGATCTGGTAATCTTGGTGACTGCTAGCTGTTTTCCTTTTATGATTTTGTTTTTAAATTTTCGTTTGTGTTGGTTGCGTTGCGTATACCTATCTCACATCTCTTTATCGTCTACAATGTTGATATTTGGTATACAATTGCATGTTACATTGTAGGTCAATTTATGGGTAATTTTCAGGATTGTATTCAAAATTTATTTTTGTATATTGGCTAGACATATCTGTGTTAGGTTATTTAATTACAAGTTTGGGTGAGTTTTGAGTTTTGAGTTTTGGGGGGTTTGCGGTGAGTGTGAAATAGTCACTGATTTCAAATAACAAAGGATGATTATTGCATATCAAATTTTCACCTCCAATACTAATACAATCCAGTTACTTGGAGTGTGGTGGCTCTTAGGATGATCATTTATCCTAAGCAACATCACACGAGAAGTCACGAGATCTATCGAATTTAAATCGTTCTTCGAAACGCAGACCGGCTATGGATTGAAAGTGATTCTTTTCTCTCGACTAAGCTGTGGCAATGACTATGGTTGTGGTTATGAAGGGGTTTAGGCTTATGAATCTGTAATTTTTCCCACCGCCCCACCCTGTTTTTATTTGACCAGTGTTTCACACTCCAGGAACTTGATGCTCCTCAAATTTTCACCTCCAATACTTATACAATCCAGTTACTTGAAGTGTGGTGGCTCATAGGATAGTCATTTTTCCATTTGCTACACATCCCCTTAATTACCGCTAGCAAGATGGCGGACGAGAGCCAACAAGGCCACCGAGATTCAAGATGGCCGACCAGAAGCGGATATAAATGCGCAGAAGATTCAAGATGGCGGACTGGAAGTGGATATGACGTCACACGCCTGCGCAGAGGGTTGCTCAACCTTGCTCCACCCGAGAGATAATTAATGATTACCACATATATACTACTGATTTTAAGGAATACAAATGACAACAAAGTTCCAGACAATAAATTTTGCTACGCCTGACGCGCATTTCGTCTATTCAAGACTCATCAGAGGCGCTCTACCAAAAATATTGAAAATGCCAAACACTGTATGAATATGAAGAGCATAGAACAGTAAAACCAAAAATACCAAACTGGGGAACCAATTATTACTAAGATATTCAACCTATGTCTGGGGTAGGAAGAACCTTAGGGTTCATCTAGAGCTAGAACTACGTCGTCGTCGTCGTCTGTTTTCAAAAATCTTCTCCTCTGAAACTACTGAACAGAATTAAATGAAACTTGGTATGAATGATTCTTAGGATGTCTTGCACCAAACTTGTGTTTCAATTTATGATCCGTCAAAGAACATGGCCACTGTTACTAAAAATAGACCAGGGGGGGTCAGACTGCTGTTTTTGGCTTGTAAATCAAAAAGTGTAAGAGATAGATGAAATCTGATGCCACCTTACTGCTTCAGCATCAAAAGTTCTACCAAAGTCTCCATTTGTTCGAAGTTGTCAGATGATCCCTTATAGAGGTTACAGCCCCTTAAAGGTGAAAAATAGCGTTTTTGCATGTTTTTGGCCTATAGAATGAAAACTCTTGTAAATAGAGAATAACTGTTGCTTGCTTAAATGTTCAGCTCACATAGCTCTACAAAAGTCTCCATTGGGTCGAAGTTGTCAGATGACCCCTAATAGGGGTTACAGCCCCTTTAAGGCGAAAAATAGTGTTTTTGGCCTATAGGATGGAAACTATTGCAAATAGAGAAAAGCTGTTGCTTGCTTAAATGTTCAGCTCATTTAGCTCTATAAAAGTCTCCATAAGGTCAAAGTTGTCAGATGATCCCTTATAGGGGTAACAGCCTCTTAAAGGTGAAAATTAGCGTTTTTGCATGTTTTTGGCCTATAGAATGAAAACTATTGTATATAGAGAAAAGCTATTGCTTGCTTAAATGTTCAGCTCATTTAGCTCTACAAAAGTCTCCATAGGGTCAAAGTTGTCAGATGACCCCTTATAGGGGTAACAGCCCATTAAAGGCGAAAAATAGTGTTTTTGACCTATAGAATGAAAACTATTGCAGATAGAGAAAAGCTGTTGCTTGCTAAATTGTTTAGATGATTTAGCTCTACAAAAGTCTCCATGGGGAAGAAGTTGTCATATGACCCTTTTAAGGGGTCAAAGCCCACTAATGGCAAAAATAGTGTTCTTGGCTTTAAGAAGGAAAACTATTGCAGATATAGAAAAGCTGTTGCTTGCTTAATTGTTCAGCTCATTTAGCTCTACAAAAGTTTCCATAGGGTTTAAGATGTCTGAAAACCCCTTATAGGGGTTACAGCCCCTGAAAAGTTGAATAACAGTGTTTTTTTATTATTTAGACTTAGAATGAAAACTTTTGCAGAAAGAGAAAAAGCTTTTTCATGCTTAAACATTCAGCTCATTTAGATATTCAAAAGTCTTCATAGGGTTGACATCAAGACCAGGTGAACGATTCAGGCTCCTGGGAGCCTCTTGTTGTCATTTTCTCTGGACTATGCAATTGATCATTTAAGTTCGGTAGTTCTGTTATTTCCTTTATTTACTGGATTTGACACGCTGAATGGACTATTGGCAACGCGACGGGAACTGCTTACTCTTCCGGAGCACCTCTTGTTTCGAATGGAGTTCGCGTTGTTGATTGATGTTCAGTTATTTTGTGTTTCCCTGTTTTACATGTTGTCTGTTTTTGTCCCGTTCTTGTTGGTGTTTACTGGTTTTGTCTCTGCCCTTTCGGTTTTTTGACATTCGGATACCCCATTGGTACCTCTGCTTCGTTGATCACTTAATCATTAAATATAGTCTACAAATATTTTTATGTCTTATAATTGTCTTTTGAAATAGGTAAAATTTTAACAGTTGATTTTCCGTATGTGTTGGCCTTTTTAAGCGAAAACTTAAAATACTATTAATGTCGTACACAGTAATGATAAAAAAAAATTAACTACAGAAACATTGTATTTACAGTTGAACTCTTTATGCTATCGCAAACATTTTTTTTGATGAGTTGAACATATTCTTGTAGTTATTACGACTTGAACTAGTGATGTTGATTTCCGTTCGGTGGATTTTTTGTTTTGTGTTTTTCTCGTGTTGTTTTTGTTCGTCTTCATCGGTTTCGTCGTTGCCCTTTCGGACTTTTAGCACTTGGATGCCCCATTGGTGCCTCTTTGTTCCTTACAGTGCTATTGATATAACCATTCTATTCAACTTTTCAGCTATTGCTGCTAAATTATTATTCAAAGAATTCCAATTATTTTTGTAACAGTGATAGTTTTGTTAAGATGAGGTCTTCTTATTTCATCTCCATGTAATTCATCCATCTCTTTTTTCTCTACCTTATTCATCTCCATGGTGTAATGATAAATGACAGTTTGCTATAACATTTATAAAATGTTGAAAATCTTTTTTTCAGGCATCCCAGAGGAAATCAATTGCCCTATCATTTGATCCGAATGAGACAGGAGAGATAGAATGATCTTAGACTTTTGAAATATATATATATATATGTTTTAGTATAGAATCAAAAATTTTAGTACGAAACTTTTTAGTTCGATTGCCAAGTTATTCTTAAATTATGCATTTATCAAAATTCTTAGATCTGATAAATTTTATCATATTTTAGTATGTTGAGAGGAAATTTTAGATCAACGGAACATCCATTGTGATATTTTTACAACTGATGTTGATTGCATCAGACAAGTTATCAAAGAATATGGTTATCGAACCGACCTAAAAACAATTGAACACCTTAATAATTTAAGTCTTACAATTTTTGAAGATTTTGAAAATGAGTTTCAGAGAGATGAAATGTTTATGATTTTGAGAAAAAAATTCAAAAATAAAAAACGTTGCTAATAGATGCTTATGATTAATACATTTTGCCACTGAAAAGTTTCAAGCTAACATATGGTGAATAGATGTTTGTTTAAGATTGTTCTTAACCCTAACCCGTTCAGATGTATGCTCTATATTGTTCTAGATATGATGTCCTTGTATATGAGAGTATTTATCATGTGTTAACTTTGTTTAAGGATGGTCACTGTTCATATTTCTGGATTTCAGTCAGATATCGGAACTCCTCTAGATTTTACCTTTGAATACTTTGCACACTGACCCCTACTTTTTATAACATTTTCTGATTATATAGACCTTAAGAACCAACTGTATAAAATTTCTTAAAATTCTTGATACAACTTCATAGTTAATAAAGTCAAAAACATCACAATGTTAAAGTAAAGAAAAGTCTAGAGGAGTCTAATTTCCCGCCTAATTTTTGAAGTCATTTATCTCGGAAGCGAGCACACGGACCTATGGTTTTCTTTTTGTCATTTGATAAGGTGGACAACTATTTATCATTTACACCACAAATAATAAAAAGTTTGATATAAGAAATTTCAGGAGTGACCATCCTTCATACTATTTTCTTATCTTGTCTTTAGATATATCTGATAATACAGATTATTCGGATTTCGTTTGGTTAAAGGCATTTGAAACACATTTTTTATTGTGGTTTTCGTTTGGGTTCTATGGCTGCTGATAAGGAATGCAATTCTCAAATGGCCAAACAGCTCAAAAAAATTAATTGCAGCTGGGGCTGATATATCTTTTATGGTCTTTTGTTCATTTACTCTAAATCCTTTAATGAAATACCTATTCGTGTAAAAAGTAAAAAAAGCCAGTTACAAAATTATTTTAATAAAATTTAATTCGAATACTGTTGTTTGTTTCTTAACATATGATGATTGTTATATTTGGGTTAAAAAACGCCATGAACATGCTAGATATTGTCTCCTGCAATGCTTATCTAGATCTCTCGGTTTTTTTTGATGATTTTTTATTCACTTTCCAGTATGTATTCACTTTCGTTTTTACTCCATAAATGTGCGACTCTTTCTTGTACATAATATACATTGTACCAAGTGATGACATCAGTAATGCAATATGATTTCATCTGTATATAATACACAACAGTGACACTCTATCCTAGTTGTTTATAGTTATAGTGTAATTGCTGTATTTAAAACTCAGAAACAAAGTGAAATACATGAATGAAAAAAAGTCAAATATATTTACCAGGAAGAAAAAAATAACATTACATGATTGAACTATATCAAAAGCGACTGAAGTGTTATGATATATAATACAGTACCAAAACGGGTATAGAAACGGTTAATTTGGTTATGCTGTATATCGATATTTGAAGGAGTAACCTCCTATCAGCAGTATTGGAATCAAAACAATAGAAGGTCAAAAACCAACAGTCTTGAATGAAAAGTACTCAAAGCCAAAAGGTTTGAACAATGAAGCCAAATCCAGCACAATGATATCGACCATGTGCAATTCAAGGAAAGACACATGGTGATTTTAACATTTTAGAATTTAGCAATCGGAAGTTTCAATAGCAAAAAAAAATTAGAGACTTTATGGTAAATTCGTGTCAGACAAGCCTGACGACCAGGCTTGTGATTACACTCGGGCACCTCTGGTCCACCAGCACCGGTTAAATGGGAACCGCTTGTACCGCTCTATTTAGCAGATGATAAATCTTAATCTGCTGAAAATAACACCCGATGCATGTTTCGTCTGTACAAAACTCAAAGACGTTTTAACCAAAAGTATAATAAAAGCAGATCTGAATACTCGAATGCAAGAAACAAACAATAACACTACGAAAGAATTTCAAAAATAATTTGTGGGATTCAAATCATTTTCCAATATAATTAGAAAGGATGTAGAACATTACAAGTATCACTCTCGGGTAACACTGTAATACTAATGGCTGTTTTCCAATGCGGATCTTGACATTTTCTATGTTATGTTGATCCCTGCGTACATTTGTTCCACATCTCATACTTCGTTTTAATTTTTATTGATATTCAGTATTTTTTTTTGTGTTTCCGTGTCATTTATGATGTCTGTTTTTGTCCCGTTCTCGTTGGTGATTATTAGTTTTGTCTCTACCATCTCGGTCTTTTGACATTCTCTTGCTCCATTAGTACATCTGCTTCTCTCATGCGTTTTTTATAGTTTCGTTACAGCGTTAAATTAATATATTTTTTTAATATTTCATGGAAATAGATAATAACATATAATAACTTTTTTTAATAATTGGATTTCAAATTATTCTTTAAAAATCCAATGACTAAATAACGGTAATAATTTTTAAAATGAAAACAAATCTATAGTTTTATACAACTCAAGTCAAATGATAACTATAATCTGAGCCAAGTTAACTTGGTAGCTTTTTTAGCAATTATGAAAAATTACAAAATTCAGAACTCGATGCCGGCTAGGACGTCTCCCGGATTACCAAGGTCCTCCCTTGCTACCTCTAGGAACAAGGTAGCAAATGAAGTTGTTGTTCCTATGAATATCCTTAAGGATACCACCAATTTGACTTTTGTTCAGCCAGAGGGTAACTATAATTTCAAAACATCAGATTCATTTCAAATTATCAAACAATGTTCTTTAAAACTCAATGACGTTCTAAAATCATCCCCACTACCTACTATATCGACATGCAGATCTAAAAAATCAACTTGCAAGACCTGTGATATGCTTATTATTTCTCCTGAATTTACCAGTATCTTAAACGGTAAAGTTTACCAAAAACCTTTCTCACGACCCTCTGGACTGTTCTACCGGAAATGTCATTTACGGAATTGAGTGTACTTTATGTGGACTGTTGTATGTCGGTGAAACCAAAAATTCATAGCGTTCTCGCATGAATGGTCATAGGTATGACACCAAAAATTCTGATTATCGGGTTTTGTATAACCACTTTAATTAACCTAACCATGACCAATATTTGAACATGAAAGTCCGGTTTATCGAAAAGATTTACCACGACACCAACAGTCCTAATCTTAGTACACCTCACCGTAAAAAACGAGAGCTTCACTGGATAAAAACTTTAGGTACTGCAATGCCTGATGGATGTAATGATAACATCAAAGGAGTAGGAAATTTTTCTTGCCCACAATGTAGTGAAATGAATGTTATGAAACTGTTTGACCCTAATGTTAGACGCAAACGAAGTCATGGTCACAAACGATACAAACCGAGATCTGGTGCCAGTCAAACGGACAACAGATCTCTTTCAGACACGTTTGATGATCTGGTAACAAGTCTACAGCAACCATTGGGAGTCTATCATGTTCGTACCATTCTCTATTCACTACGAGTCACGAAACTGAAAGACCTACGTGATCTAGGGTTAGAAAAAGCAGGTACTGATCCATTTTCTCCTTCTTACAGACTTGTGGATATTTTAAATATACGTTTATAATATAGGTTGTGTCGCGTACACTTATTCCACATCTCATTTTCTTCTATTACTAGCATTATCTGCTACGTTGCGCTTTTTCGTCTTTTTAAGCCTGTAAGAAGTGAGCCTCTTACTACTGAGGATAGGAAATTTCTCCATATTCCATTTGAGAACAAAGGGATAGATGTTATAAACATCAGATATTATTTTGAATCGTACAGAAGTTACATCTCAAATTCCTCCATATTTCAACAATCAAGTCAACACCAATTGTTTCCCACCACTACACTAAAACCATAAGTAGTGAAATTTTCAACCACAAAAAGGCATTGCAGGACCTAAACATTGAAAAATATCTAAAGTTCCCTCTGACATGTGATTGCTATGCTTCTCCCTTAGTCTATGGTCCATCTGGTCATGTCATCACGGGTGATCTTAAGATAATTGAAAATGATTTATTTCGTAATGTGGTTTCCCATGGACCTAAATTCAGGGAACCGCAACGTATAAATTGGGCTCACAACTTTAAGATCATCAAGGACGCTGTGGAGGACTTTGCTAGAGCCTGGATAAAAAGGGAAAAGGACCAAGAACCAGAGCTTGAATCACTGTCGGACTGGGTAAGGACTATCCGATCTCTTGTCAGAAGCCGAATAGACAAACTTCGCAAATTTGTGAACAACCGGTATTCTTCTGTATTTAGAGATCGTGAAGCTCTCAATTGTCTCTCTTCCTTACATGACAGGTATGTTGTCACGCCAACAGACAAGGCTTCCAATAATATAGTTTTTGTATGTAAAGCACATTATTACAATTGTCTAATAAAAGAACTAGGCATTGATGGTAATACTTCCGCTAGTGATACATACAAACGGACTACATTTAACAAAGATGAAATCATAGCCAACCATAGCTCTTTTATGTCCTCTTTCAATAATCCAATGACAGAGGAACCTAAAGAGTTACTATATTTGTACTGGATACCTACACTTCACAAAAATCCGTACAAAGAAAGGTATATAGCTGGATATTCATCATGTTCAACTACAGAGCTGTCCGTTCATTTTACTAAAATCTTGTCTGCTGTCAAAGAAGGTCAACAAGCATACTGCGACACTATTTATAATCGTAGTGGAATTAACCATATGTGGATTTTGAAGAACTCAAAAGATTTGTTAGATCATTTTAAATCTAGATCATTTTCTGAGGTTCACTCTTTGAAAACGTTCGATTTTTCAACTTTATACACTACCTTGCCACACGAAAAACTAAAATGTCGCCTGAAAAAACTTCTCGAAAAAGCCTTTTCAAACTCTAGGAATTTTGTTGTTTTGGGTTATAATTCTACATTTTTTCCAAAATATCTTTCAAAGATAAAATGTGTTACACACTGGAACAAGTTTGCAGTATGCTTGATTTTTTCATTGACAACATATTTGTCACCTTCGGAAGAGAGATTTTTCAATAACAAATCGGCAATCCAAAGGGCACAAACTGTGCTCCTCTCCTCGCCGAATTGTTTTTTATACTCTTAAGAGACTGAATTTCTTCAGGGACTCGTAAAGAACAAGAAGATGAAAGAGTCGTTCAATGTGGTTAACTTTAGGTCGCTCTTACGCTAAAGTCAATTTCAATTTGGTTGTAGGCTAAAGTTACATATCAAAATGGTCAAGAATAGCAGACCCTGGACCAAGTTTGCTATTACAGTTAACTTTAGACTGGTCCAAGGTCTGCCTGATGCAGACTTAAAAAAACAGACTTCAGTTAACTTTAGGCAGCCAAGAAGTATACTTTTCTAGTTAACTTGGCATACATTTTATGTCTGGCCGTATCTTTAGTTGATTTGTTTTAGTCTGACAAAAATATGATAAATTAGTATTTCTAGCAAAATTTATTGTCTGGAACTTTGTTGTCATTTGTATTTCGAACACACGTGAAGGTTAGCTCTGCTGGTGGAGTTTAAATTCCCCGAGGTTAGCCCGCTCCGGCACCAACACTTTTGAGTTGGAGAATACATCAAAGCTTTAAAATATCCGTCTAGAATTCAAAATTGTCTAAACCCTAAGATTCCTCCTAGCCCAGACATAGGTTGAATATCTTAGTAATAATTTGGTTCCCCAGTTTGGTATTTTTGGTTTTACTGTTCTATGCTCTTCATATTCATACAGTGTTTGGCATTTTCAATATTTTTGGTAGAGCGCCTCTGATGAGTCTTGAATAGACGAAACGCGGGTCAGGCGTAACAAAATTTATTGTCTGGAACTTTGTTGTCATTTGTATTTCGAACACACGTGAAGGTTAGCTCTGCTGGTGGAGTTTAAATTCCCCGAGGTTAGCCCGCTCCGGCACCAACACTTTTGAGTATGAGAATACATCAAAGCTTTAAATTATCCGTTTAGAATTCAAAATTGTCTAAACCCTAAGGTTCTTCCTACCCCAGTCATAGGTTGAATATCTTAGTAATAATTTGGTTCCCCAGTTTGGTATTTTTGGTTTTACTGTTCTATGCTCTTCATATTCATACAGTGTTTGGCATTTTCAATATGTTTGGTAGAGCGCCTCTGATGAGTCTTGAATAGACAAACGCGCATCAGGCGTAGCAAAATTTATTGTCTGGAACTTTGTTGTCATTTGTATATCAAGAACTGGCAATTTAACTTTGCTGTTCTAGTCTACCATTGGTTGTCTGTGAAAAAAAAATTACCCCCGCATAGTCTTATATTAAGTTTTACGGTTTTATGGTCATAACATGTTGTAGTAAACCCATTTCTTATTGTGAAATGGAGTTTAATGCAAAATGTATTAATATTCTTTTGTAGTAAATAAAGAAAATAATTACATATTAAAACACAATAGGAAAAATGAAATTTCGTGGATACATTGCTAGTTTTTGGCTTTAAATCTATGTTGAAATAAAAACCTGATTTTTAACTGTGAAATGCATTAAGTTTTTTTGTCCAAAACAATTATTTTTTGGTGCATATCAGCATATCTTACCCTCCTGCAAAAGTTGTATTTTCTCGTATTTACATGTAAAGGCATGATCAAATCTCAACTGTTTTTTTTTTGTAATGGAGCATACATATCAGACCTGATTCACCATTTAAGAGCTTGTGCATAACACCTAGGTTTCATCTAAATTCCATGATTGTCAGAACCTGAAGTGATGAAGTGTCCCAATAGCATAGAACTAGGTTGATTATATTGTTTCCAGTTCGGTATTTGTTTAATCTAGACCATTATAAAAAACTACATTTTTAAGACCTATGAAACATCTTAACGTTTGTAGTAAATCCATTATTCAGTCGACGGTGAACACTTGTAAATATTTAACAGATAAAGGTTAAGTTATAAGAAAGGTAACTAATATATGTTACAAAAATTAAAATATCTTTAAACTTTATAAGATGGTAAATTTTAATGCAGTTGTTGATACATATTTATTTTCATGTGTAAACATAAACAGCTCTTAGCTCCACCTAACAAATGCCATGACCGGTGTAGACGCAAAGTGTCAAGTGAACTATATCCGTATGTTTTCCGTTACTATTGTGTTATCACCAAGGAGAAAAAAACAAGTGGATTATTACAGATTGTTATCTCTACCTAAGCGGAGCCACGTAATTCAGAGAAAGAATCAGAACATGTATCTGTTTCTAAATTGGTATGATTTAACAATTCAAATTAAGAAATATAATATTTCTCCACTCAGTGGAATTGTATCTTAAAATCAGATAAGGCAGTCGATAATCTCGGACACATTACCTTTTACATTAAGACATCGCATGAATGAATTACTAATAACAGGAATTCTTAAATGTCTCATGACATTCTTGCGATAAGTAGTTGTCCTTGGTGTGCATGAAATATTTAAATTATTGTTGTTTAGGTGCATTGGTTTATTTAAAAGGATTGACCCCTTTTCTGTAAAGCGAGGTTATAGTTACATGATTGATTCAATACAAACTATCAATCATTTGTTTTAAATTATATACGTTAGTACAAAATTGCTTTTATTGCAATTTATTAACAAATGAAATATTTGAATAATCGAAATTATGTACATGCATATAAGTATATTCAAATGTATTGGACACTGATTTGATATGAAACTACAAAACAACTGAAATTGGTTTCTTTTCGTAACAAAATGTGCATGAAGTTTTCGGTAAGGTCTACGTTTAACACTACTTGGCACAACATAAACATTTGCCAAGTTTGGTATGCGGTTATGCTTTCAATGGTATATACCTTTTAGGCCTTCTGCCCAACTTAGCCATCTATGTTACAAGCCCTGATCGGTAAATTGCCTGACCGCAAGCAAACACGATACTACGGGTCAAATCGCCATCCGGGCCCCTGCGTGTGAATTTTGACTTGATATTTTGTGTTATTATTTGGTTGTTGGTTTAATAACTTTTTTAACACGCTAGGTCTTGAACTGTTTAATGTGGAATGTATTCGGTGAGAACGGAACTGTCAGATCCCTAGTCAACTGCACGATCAATTTGGCAAGTTAAATGTTCATCGAAATCCCCGAATGCCCTTCCTTATCTACGACGAACAAGTCATTTTCCTTACTTAACTCTATACAAATAAGGAAATCCTGTCCTGTTCTTAATGATTTCAATTGTTTGATGAAAAATAAAATAACAAAAACCCATAATATACAAAGAATGATAACTCCAGAAAGTTTTTAACTTCAACTCCAGCCACTGTCAAACGCTTTCTTAAAATCTATAAAGCAAGCATAAACTTTCTTTTTCCTGAAACCCACCTCCGATTTATACTTAATAAATCATTATCATCCAGATATTCACAAATTCTTTTTCATAGAAGAGTAGTAAACAATTAACCAAGACAGCGAAAAATGCTAATTCCCCTATAATTACCACAGTCTGTTGGGTCCCCTGATTTATATATAGATGTCAATAAGATTATGTTCCAAATCTTAGGAAATATGCCTGAATTCAAGATTTTATTAAACAGTTTAGTTATAGTGAGAGCTAAAGGACCCCCTGACTTACCATTTGAAGCACTTTAATCCCATTCTTTATTTCTTAACAATTAAAAGGTATATCTAAATTACAAAGTTCATTTATAACATCACATGTATCAACATCTTTCTCGCATTCTTGATTTCCATTTATGGTTAATAGTTTTTTTTATAATGATTTTCCATGTTTTTTAAAGAAAGTGTTGGCTGTTGATCTGTTAAATACCCCTTTTTATACTTAATCATAAGATTCAAAAAACAAAAATGTGTTTTGGGGGTTAACATCATCATTTTTGTTGGATTATCAAGTAAAAAAAATATCGTTTTAGTTTGTATTTCAGTTTGTTGAATTCTCTTCTACAATTACAAAAGGTTAATTTTAATGCATAGTGTTTTTATGTTTATGTAAATTTTGTACCATTTTTCCACATCTTAAATTAATTAATGATTTGAATAAAAGACAAGTATACTGTTTTTGGCTACTTATTTGCCATGGCTTTTTATTCAACACATATTTGTCAACAAACTTCAACAAAGTTGACGATGGATTACTGAAGGGTACACCAGTCAGCGTAAGCAAATGAGCTGCTCGGGTCACCGTAGCAGATTAAGTCCGATAAATTCCGCTAATGTCATTTAATGCCATGACGTTGAAATCCTCCAATATCACATCAAAACGTCCTAGAACAGTTCTTTCAGCACTCTTATGTCTTTACAGGAATGAACTACTCGGGTCACCATAGCAGTTCTTATACGAAAAAACTTCTGACGAAACACCAATCTGTAAAATAAATTAAAACAGCAGAAAAAATGTTCGGAAAGGGAATGGGGAGGGTGGGTTTTTATTCCAGTGATGTACTCCACAGTTTTGTTAACGAATGGACAGTAGCTACGAAAGTTCAAACTTTTTTATGCACGATTGAAGCAGTATCAAAAATTTCGTGTACAATTTAAAGCGGGAAACTTCTCAATGATAATAAATGAAAATTTAAAGGTCAAATTGGTCACTGATAGGTGACGAAAATACTATAAATAAAATACCGGAAATAAATACAATAAATAAATTTAATAATTATATAATCAAATTGCATTATTTCTTCCAAAATAGAAATTAAAAAAAACTCAGAATGACGAAATGAAGAAAAAAAAACTTTTCTAAATTAAAACAAAACAAAACATTAAATACTTTTTCAAGTTCTAATAACTATAAAATTTTAAATTAGAACATTACTAAGATGAAATCCCTTTCCATATTTAATAGCTACATGTCTTCAAATTAAAAAGTTGCCTTGCCTTATGTAAACTAGTGTTTTTACATGTGTATATGAATATTAATTAATCCAAGCGTATGTAATTATTCAAATTTAAATCATAATTTATCAAATATGATGTTATATTGACAACGTGTGGTCAAATCTTTTAAATAACATGATAAATGGTGTTGCGTACAGCTCTGTAAAGTAATTGGTATAATATAGAATGGATATGGTGAGCTGCAAAGTAAGAAAGGGTGTCCGTGTGCCAACAGTGATGAAAATCATCTTTTTAAAGCCATTGACGCCGGAAAATCCAGCATGGGGTTGAGCTGGAATCGAACCCATACTCTGTCATCTATGGCAACTTCGCCTGCACTGAGTCCAGCGCCCTGGACCACTAGACCACCTAGGCTAGATAAAAAATCTAGCTTTCGGTTGCCTAGTTAAGCCTCCTCGTAGACAATCTAAGGTTGTAACACAGTACACGATGAACATTAGGTGGGTATGGAGAGAAAGATAGAGAATTGGATCGCAACTGGTATAGTAATATAAGCATAAATATGATAAATGGTGTTGCGTACAGCTCTGTAAAGTAATTGGTATAATATAGAATGGATATGGTGAGCTGCAAAGTAAGAAAGGGTGTCCGTGTGCCAACAGTGATGAAAATCATCTTTTTAAAGCCATTGACGCCGGAAAATCCAGCATGGGGTTGAGCTGGAATCGAACCCATACTCTGTCATCTATGGCAACTTCGCCTGCACTGAGTCCAGCGCCCTAGACCACTAGACCACCTAGGCTAGATAAAAAATCTAGCTTTCGGTTGCCTAGTTAAGCCTCCTCGTAGACAATCTAAGGTTGTAACACAGTAAACGATGAACATTAGGTGGGTATGGAGAGAAAGATAGAGAATTGGATCTCAATTGGTATAGTAATATAAGCATATATATGATAAATGGTGTTGCGTACAGCTCTGTAAAGTAATTGGTATAATATAGAATGGATATGGTGAGCTGCAAAGTAAGAAAGGGTGTCCGTGTACCAACAGTGATGAAAATCATCTTTTTAAAGCCATTGACGCCGGAAAATCCAGCATGGGGTTGAGCTGGAATCGAACCCATACTCTGTCATCTATGGCAACTTCGCCTGCACTGAGTCCAGCGCCCTAGACCACTAGACCACCTAGGCTAGATAAAAAATCTAGCTTTCGGTTGCCTAGTTAAGCCTCCTCGTAGACAATCTAAGGTTGTAACACAGTACACGATGAACATTAGGTGGGTATGGAGAGAAAGATAGAGAATTGGATCGCAACTGGTATAGTAATATAAGCATATATATGATAAATGGTGTTGCGTACAGCTCTGTAAAGTAATTGGTATAATATAGAATGGATATGGTGAGCTGCAAAGTAAGAAAGGGTGTCCGT
This sequence comes from Arcuatula senhousia, assembly GCA_963971305.1. Classification (NCBI taxonomy): domain Eukaryota; kingdom Metazoa; phylum Mollusca; class Bivalvia; order Mytilida; family Mytilidae; genus Arcuatula; species Arcuatula senhousia. The sequence continues at coordinate 61,710,966 of OZ020310.1, read as the reverse complement.
GTGCCAACAGTGATAAAAATCATCTTTTTAAAGCCATTGACGCCGGAAAATCCAGCATGGGGTTGAGCTGGAATCGAACCCATACTCTGTCATCTATGACAACTTCGCCTGCACTGAGTCCAGCGCCCTAGACCACTAGACCGTCTAGGCTAGATAAAAAATCTAGCTTTCGGTTGCCTAGTTAAGCCTCCTCGTAGACAATCTAAGGTTGTAACACAGTACACGATGAACATTAGGTGGGTATGGAGAGAAAAATAGAGAATTGGATCGCAACTGGTATAGTAATATAAGCATATATATGATAAATGGTGTTGCGTACAGCTCTGTAAAGTAATTGGTATAATATAGAATGGATATGGTGAGCTGCAAAGTAAGAAAGGGTGTCCGTGTGCCAAAAGTGATGAAAATCATCTTTTCAAAGCCATTGACGCCGGAAAATCTAGCATGGGGTTGCGATCCAATTCTCTATCTTTCTCTCCATACCCACCTAATGTTCATCGTGTACTGTGTTACAACCTTAGATTGTCTACGAGGAGGCTTAACTAGGCAACCGAAAGCTAGATTTTTTATCTAGCCTAGGTGGTCTAGTGGTCTAGGGCGCTGGACTCAGTGCAGGCGAAGTTGCCATAGATGACAGAGTATGGGTTCGATTCCAGCTCAACCCCATGCTGGATTTTCCGGCGTCAATGGCTTTAAAAAGATGATTTTGATCACTGTTGGCACACGGACACCCTTTCTTACTTTGCAGCTCACCATATCCATTCTATATTATACCAATTACTTTACAGAGCTGTACGCAACACCATTTATCATATATATGCTTATATTACTATACCAGTTGCGATCCAATTCTCTATCTTTCTCTCCATACCCACCTAATGTTCATCGTGTACTGTGTTACAACCTTAGATTGTGTACGAGGAGGCTTAACTAGGCAACCGAAAGCTAGATTTTTTATCTAGCCTAGGTGGTCCAGTGGTCTAGGGCGCTGGACTCAGTGCAGGCGAAGTTGCCATAGATGACAGAGTATGGGTTCGATTCCAGCTCAACCCCATGCTGGATTTTCCGGCGTCAATGGCTTTAAAAAGATGATTTTCATCACTGTTGGCACATGGACACCCTTTCTTACTTTGCAGCTCACCATATCCATTCTATATTATACCAATTACTTTACAGAGCTGTACGCAACACCATTTATCATATGTATGCTTATATTACTATACCAGTTGCGATCCAATTCTCTATCTTTCTCTCCATACCCACCTAATGTTCATCGTGTACTGTGTTACAACCTTAGATTGTCTACGAGGAGGCTTAACTAGGCAACCGAAAGCTATATTTTTTATCTAGCCTAGGTGGTCTAGTGGTGATTTTAATACATCCTTATCTGAATTAGATAGAGGCAGCAAAACAAATCATTTTAGAAATCCACCTTATAGAAAATTGACAGAATTAATGGATGACAATGATGTATATGATGTTTGGAGAGCAAGAAATGAAACCAGTAGAGTTTTTTCATGGAAAAGAATTTGTGAAGGTTTTTTGCAACAGAGTAGAATTGATTATTTTTTGATTAGCAAATCAATATCCAATTTCATTCAAAATGTGTATTATAATCATACTTGTTTTAGTGACCACTCTTTTGTTGTAATTATTTTGAATTCTTCAAATGTAGAAAAAGGTCCAGGATTATGGGTGTTAAATAACACTTTGTTATATAATGATGAATTTGTAAATAGAATTAGAGAGATAATTAATCAAGAAAAGGAGAATGAACTGTATTTAAGAGATGTTTTAATTTGGTGGGATAATCTCAAATATAAGATAAAGAGATTTTCCAAAGTGTTTTCATGTGATTTAGCAAAACAGAAAAAGAAAGAGTATTTTAAGCTGCAGAATCAAATCAATCACCTATGTAAACAGGTTTCAATTGGTGTGAATGTAGATGTAGCTAAACTAGAAAGTTTGCAGCTAGAACTATCCAATTATGAGCTTGAAAAATGTAAAGGGGCTATCCTCAGATCAAAAGCAATCTGGGCAGTAGAATCTGATAAAAACACAAAATATTTTTTGAATTTGGAAAAGTATAAGCAGGAAAGCAATAGTGTTAAAGAGCTAATTGATGATGATGGCAATACAGTTACTAACACTGAAAGTATTTTAGAGCTGCAGTATAAGTTTTATAAAAAATTGTATTCTTGTGTAGAAACTGAATGTGATAAAATGAATGAATTTTTAAATTCTGTTGATAACACTTTAAGTGATGAAGATATTTTAAAATGTGATCAAGATATATGTGAAGAAGAGCTCTGTAAAGCTATTTCTGAGCTTTCAAAAAACAAAAGTCCAGGTTCTGATGGACTAACAGTTGAGTTTTATTGTAAGTTTTATAATGAACTTAGAGATGTCTTATTGTATTTATTTAATGTAATTGAGAAAGAAGGTGTAATGTCAAGGTCAATGAAATCAGGTGTGATAAGTTTGGTGTATAAGAAAAAAGGTGAAAGAAATAATCTTAAGAATTATAGACCTATTTCATTGTTACAAGTAGACTATAAGATTCTTGCAAGGATAATGTCTAATAGATTGAAAGTTGTACTACCTAGTATTATTTCTGTAGATCAAACTTGTTGTATTGTTGGTAGAGATATTTCAAATAATATTGCTAATGTTAGAGATGTTATTGAATTGGTAGAAAAAGATAATTTAGAAGGTTATATTTTGAAAATTGATCAAGAAAAAGCCTTTGATAGGGTTAGTCATGAATATTTGTTAGAAGTTTTAAAGAAATTCAATTTTGGAGATAAATTTGTAAATTGGATTAGAATTTTTTATAACGGAATTAACAGTGCTGTTAAATGTAATGGTTTTTTAACTGGGTATTTTTTAGTTGAAAATGGTATAAGACAGGGTTGTCCAATTAGTGCTTTGCTTTATGTTTTAGCTGCTGAACCTTTACATAGCAGAATTGTACAAAATGTTAATATTAAAGGTGTTCAAATTCCTAATTGTGAAAAGGAAGCTATTATTTTTCAACATGCTGATGATACAACATTAACATTGTCAGATAAAGAATCAATATGTGAAGTATTTAATGAATTTGAATTGTATAGTAAAGCAACTGGTGCTAAAATCAATAAGCTAAAATCTGAGATTATGTGTATTGGTACAGGTTTTTTAACTGATGTAGTAAAAGAGCATATAGGCCTACAAGTATGTGAAGGCTTTGTACAATTATTGGGTGTTTACATTGGTAGAGATAAGAAAATGTGTGAAGAATTGAATTGGAAAAATAAAATATTGAAGGTTAAGAATTTATTAAATATGTGGCTACAAAGAAAGCTAACTATTCAAGGTAGAGTTTCTGTTATTAACTCTTTAATGTTATCAAGATTTTGGTATTCCTTATTTGTTACACCTTTACCTGAATGGGCAGTTATTGAAATTAAAGAAATGTGTGTGAAATTTATTTGGAACCATGGTTCCCACTTAGTAAAGTACTGTACAATTATAAATGAGAAAATTTTTGGAGGATTACAAATTGTAGATATTAAGAGCAAATTGTATGCATTTAGGTTAAAATTCTTATGTAGAATTATTGATGATGAGTATGAAGTCTTATGGAAATATACATTTAAATATTTTGTAACTAAGCTGTATAATATGAATCTGACATTGAATGTTTTATATACTGTAATGCCTAACTGTGAACTCAAAGTATTGCCTGTTGTTTATCAAGAAATGTTTCATGCTTTGAAATATGTTAGAAGTAAATTAGAGTTTCCATTGTCTGTTGAGAATACTTATGATCAACCATTGTTTTTTAATCCAAATGTTGTTATCAATGATAAAACTTTTATTTGGCATGATTTTGTAATTGCTGGTATTGTTTGTTTGAAAGATATATGTTATGAAGTTAGAACGGGTTTTCTGTCTGTCAATGCAATTGTTGAAATGATAATGTCTGTAAATGAAAATGCAAATGTGAGATATATTGCTGAAAGATATGATTCATTGTTACAAGCCTTACCTGCTGAGTGGAAAAATATTGTGAACTCGGAAGTACATTATAGTACACATAGAAGAATTGTAGAAGTATTTATTGAACACAAAAATATTTATGTTGACTTGAAGTTATGTAATAGCAAAAAGTTATATGATATTGTTGTAAAGGACATTGTGGAAAGGCCTACTGGAACTGAATTCTGGTCAGAACATTTTAGTATAGAATTAAATGACTTTCATAAGGTGTGGGCTATTGTTAATATGTACTGGAAGCCATCAAACATGATAGAACTTGATTATAAGATCGTTCATAATTGTATATTTACGAATATTAAGTTAAAGAAGATGCGATTAACTAATAAAGACATATGTGATGTTTGTGACAATGAACCAGAAGACATTTTGCATATATTTTTGAACTGTTCTGAACTAGAAGACTTTCATACTTATTTGTCAAATGTCATTAATATCTTGTTCCAAAACTGTGATTCAGATAAAATTAGTTTAGTGTCATGTGAAGAACTGTTAACCTTAGGTTTAAGATGGAAGATGAAAGGGGTAAACTATATGTTTGTCAATTTTGTAATGTCAACTGCAAGATTTTGTATATTTAGGAGAAGAAATATAGTTAAAAATGGTAGTAGAAATATTGATCTTATTAGATTGTTTAAATTTACGTTAAAACATTATGTATCCTACTTTTATACATATCTTTGTCAAATACATGAGAAGAGCCAAATATTTCAGAAGAACTTTATTGATGAAAATCCTATTGTAGAAGAAACTGATAATGCATTAGTCTTTAATTTATGAACGACACTGTATTGAAGACTTAATTGAAAAATGTGATGATGTGATACTGTCATGTGATACTGTGATGTTATACTGTGATTGATTGAATATGTTATATTTTATTTGTAAATATTGAGATATTATTTTAATAAAGATAAAAAAAAAAAAAGTGGTCTAGGGCGCTGGACTCAGTGCAGGCGAAGTTGCCATAGATGACAGAGTATGGGTTCGATTCCAGCTCAACCCCATGCTGGATTTTCCGGCGTCAATGGCTTTAAAAAGATGATTTTCATCACTGTTGGCACATGGACACCCTTTCTTACTTTGCAGCTCACCATATCCATTCTATATTATACCAATTACTTTACAGAGCTGTACGCAACACCATTTATCATATATATGCTTATATTACTATACCAGTTGCGATCCAATTCTCTATCTTTCTCTCCATACCCACCTAATGTTCATCGTGTACTGTGTTACAACCTTAGATTGTCTACGAGGAGGCTTAACTAGGCAACCGAAAGCTAGATTTTTTATCTAGCCTAGGTGGTCTAGTGGTCTAGGGCGCTGGACTCAGTGCAGGCGAAGTTGCCATAGATGACAGAGTATGGGTTCGATTCCAGCTCAACCCCATGCTGGATTTTCCGGCGTCAATGGCTTTAAAAAGATGATTTTGATCACTGTTGGCACACGGACACCCTTTCTTACTTTGCAGCTCACCATATCCATTCTATATTATACCAATTACTTTACAGAGCTGTACGCAACACCATTTATCATATATATGCTTATATTACTATACCAGTTGCGATCCAATTCTCTATCTTTCTCTCCATACCCACCTAATGTTCATCGTGTACTGTGTTACAACCTTAGATTGTGTACGAGGAGGCTTAACTAGGCAACCGAAAGCTAGATTTTTTATCTAGCCTAGGTGGTCTAGTGGTCTAGGGCGCTGGACTCAGTGCAGGCGAAGTTGCCATAGATGACAGAGTATGGGTTCGATTCCAGCTCAACCCCATGCTGGATTTTCCGGCGTCAATGGCTTTAAAAAGATGATTTTCATCACTGTTGGCACATGGACACCCTTTCTTACTTTGCAGCTCACCATATCCATTCTATATTATACCAATTACTTTACAGAGCTGTACGCAACACCATTTATCATATATATGCTTATATTACTATACCAGTTGCGATCCAATTCTCTATCTTTCTCTCCATACCCACCTAATGTTCATCGTGTAATGTGTTACAACCTTAGATTGTCTACGAGGAGGCTTAACTAGGCAACCGAAAGCTAGATTTTTTATCTAGCCTAGGTGGTCTAGTGGTCTAGGGCGCTGGACTCAGTGCAGGCGAAGTTGCCATAGATGACAGAGTATGGGTTCGATTCCAGCTCAACCCCATGCTGGATTTTCCGGCGTCAATGGCTTTAAAAAGATGATTTTGATCACTGTTGGCACACGGACACCCTTTCTTACTTTGCAGCTCACCATATCCATTCTATATTATACCAATTACTTTACAGAGCTGTACGCAACACCATTTATCATATATATGCTTATATTACTATACCAGTTGCGATCCAATTCTCTATCTTTCTCTCCATACCCACCTAATGTTCATCGTGTACTGTGTTACAACCTTAGATTGTCTACAAGGAGGCTTAACTAGGCAACCGAAAGCTATATTTTTTATCTAGCCTAGGTGGTCTAGTGGTCTACGGCGCTGGACTCAGTGCAGGCGAAGTTGCCATAGATGACAGAGTATGGGTTCGATTCCAGCTCAACCCCATGCTGGATTTTCCGGCGTCAATAGCTTTAAAAAGATGATTTTCATCACTGTTGGCACATGGACACCCTTTCTTACTTTGCAGCTCACCATATCCATTCTATATTATACCAATTACTTTACAGAGCTGTACGCAACACCATTTATCATATATATGCTTATATTACTATACCAGTTGCGATCCAATTCTCTATCTTTCTCTCCATACCCACCTAATGTTCATCGTGTACTGTGTTACAACCTTAGATTGTCTACGAGGAGGCTAAACTAGGCAACCGAAAGCTAGATTTTTTATCTAGCCTAGGTGGTCTAGTGGTCTAGGGCGCTGGACTCAGTGCAGGCGAAGTTGCCATAGATGACAGAGTATGGGTTCGATTCCAGCTCAACCCCATGCTGGATTTTCCGGCGTCAATGGCTTTAAAAAGATGATTTTGATCACTGTTGGCACACGGACACCCTTTCTTACTTTGCAGCTCACCATATCCATTCTATATTATACCAATTACTTTACAGAGCTCTACGCAACACCATTTATCATATATATGCTTATATTACTATACCAGTTGCGATCCAATTCTCTATCTTTCTCTCCATACCCACCTAATGTTCATCGTGTACTGTGTTACAACCTTAGATTGTGTACGAGGAGGCTTAACTAGGCAACCGAAAGCTAGATTTTTTATCTAGCCTAGGTGGTCTAGTGGTCTAGGGCGCTGGACTCAGTGCAGGCGAAGTTGCCATAGATGACAGAGTATGGGTTCGATTCCAGCTCAACCCCATGCTGGATTTTCCGGCGTCAATGGCTTTAAAAAGATGATTTTCATCACTGTTGGCACATGGACACCCTTTCTTACTTTGCAGCTCACCATATCCATTCTATATTATACCAATTACTTTACAGAGCTGTACGCAACACCATTTATCATATATATGCTTATATTACTATACCAGTTGCGATCCAATTCTCTATCTTTCTCTCCATACCCACCTAATGTTCATCGTGTACTGTGTTACAACCTTAGATTGTCTACGAGGAGGCTTAACTAGGCAACCGAAAGCTAGATTTTTTATCTAGCCTAGGTGGTCTAGTGGTCTAGGGCGCTGGACTCAGTGCAGGCGAAGTTGCCATAGATGACAGAGTATGGGTTCGATTCCAGCTCAACCCCATGCTGGATTTTCCGGCGTCAATGGCTTTAAAAAGATGATTTTGATCACTGTTGGCACACGGACACCCTTTCTTACTTTGCAGCTCATCATATCCATTCTATATTATACCAATTACTTTACAGAGCTGTACGCAACACCATTTATCATATATATGCTTATATTACTATACCAGTTGCGATCCAATTCTCTATCTTTCTCTCCATACCCACCTAATGTTCATCGTGTACTGTGTTACAACCTTAGATTGTCTACAAGGAGGCTTAACTAGGCAACCGAAAGCTATATTTTTTATCTAGCCTAGGTGGTCTAGTGGTCTACGGCGCTGGACTCAGTGCAGGCGAAGTTGCCATAGATGACAGAGTATGGGTTCGATTCCAGCTCAACCCCATGCTGGATTTTCCGGCGTCAATAGCTTTAAAAAGATGATTTTCATCACTGTTGGCACATGGACACCCTTTCTTACTTTGCAGCTCACCATATCCATTCTATATTATACCAATTACTTTACAGAGCTGTACGCAACACCATTTATCATATATATGCTTATATTACTATACCAGTTGCGATCCAATTCTCTATCTTTCTCTCCATACCCACCTAATGTTCATCGTGTACTGTGTTACAACCTTAGATTGTCTACGAGGAGGCTTAACTAGGCAACCGAAAGCTAGATTTTTTATCTAGCCTAGGTGGTCTAGTGGTCTAGGGCGCTGGACTCAGTGCAGGCGAAGTTGCCATAGTTGACAGAGTATGGGTTCGATTCCAGCTCAACCCCATGCTGGATTTTCCGGCGTCAATGGCTTTAAAAAGATGATTTTCATCACTGTTGGCACACGGACACCCTTTCTTACTTTGCAGCTCACCATATCCATTCTATATTATACCAATTACTTTACAGAGCTGTACGCAACACCATTTATCATATATATGCTTATATTACTATACCAGTTGCGATCCAATTCTCTATCTTTCTCTCCATACCCACCTAATGTTCATCGTGTACTGTGTTACAACCTTAGATTGTCTACGAGGAGGCTAAACTAGGCAACCGAAAGCTAGATTTTTTATCTAGCCTAGGTGGTCTAGTGGTCTAGGGCGCTGGACTCAGTGCAGGCGAAGTTGCCATAGATGACAGAGTATGGGTTCGATTCCAGCTCAACCCCATGCTGGATTTTCCGGCGTCAATGGCTTTAAAAAGATGATTTTCATCACTGTTGGCACATGGACACCCTTTCTTACTTTGCAGCTCACCATATCCATTCTATAGTATTCCAATTACTTTACAGAGCTGTACGCAACACCATTTATCATATATATGCTTATATTACTATACCAGTTGCGATCCAATTCTCTATCTTTCTCTCCATACCCACCTAATGTTCATCGTGTACTGTGTTACAACCTTAGATTGTCTACGAGGAGGCTTAACTAGGCAACAGAAAGCTGGATTTTTTATCTAGTCTAGGTGGTCTAGTGGTCTAGGGCGCTGGACTCAGTGCAGGCGAAGTTGCCATAGATGACAGAGTATGGGTTCGATTCCAGCTCAACCCCATGCTGGATTTTCCGGCGTCAATGGCTTTAAAAAGATGATTTTCATCACTGTTGGCACACGGACACCCTTTCTTACTTTGCAGCTCACCATATCCATTCTATATTATACCAATTACTTTACAGAGCTGTACGCAACACCATTTATCATATATATGCTTATATTACTATACCAGTTGCGATCCAATTCTCTATCTTTCTCTCCATACCCACCTAATGTTCATCGTGTACTGTGTTACAACCTTATATTGTCTACGAGGAGGCTTAACTAGGCAACCGAAAGCTAGATTTTTTATCTAGCCTAGGTGGTCTAGTGGTCTAGGGCGCTGTACTCAGTGCAGGCGAAGTTGCCGTAGATGACAGAGTAGGGGTTCGATTCCAGCTCAACCCCATGCTGGATTTTCCGGCGTCAATGGCTTTAAAAAGATGATTTTCATCACTGTTGGCACACGGACACCCTTTCTTACTTTGCAGCTCACCATATCCATTCTATATTATACCAATTACTTTACAGAGCTGTACGCAACACCATTTATCATATATATATGCTTATATTACTATACCAGTTGCGATCCAATTCTCTATCTTTCTCTCCATACCCACCTAATGTTCATCGTGTACTGTGTTACAACCTTAGATTGTCTACGAGGAGGCTTAACTAGGCAACCGAAAGCTAGATTTTTTATCTAGCCTAGGTGGTCTAGTGGTCTAGGGCGCTGGACTCAGTGCAGGCGAAGTTGCCATAGATGACAGAGTATGGGTTCGATTCCAGCTCAACCCCATGCTGGAGTTTTCCGGCGTCAATGGCTTAAAAAAGATGATTTTCATCACTGTTGGCACACGGACACCCTTTCTTACTTTGCAGCTCACTATATCCATTCTATATTATACCAATTACTTTACAGAGCTGTACGCAACACCATTTATCATATATATATGCTTATATTACTATACCAGTTGCGATCCAATTCTCTATCTTTCTCTCCATACCCACCTAATGTTCATCGTGTACTGTGTTACAACCTTAGATTGTCTACGAGGAGGCTTAACTAGGCAACCGAAAGCTAGATTTTTTATCTAGCCTAGTTGGTCTAGTGGTCTAGGGCGCTGGACTCAGTGCAGGCGAAGTTGCCATAGATGACAGAGTATGGGTTCGATTCCAGCTCAACCCCATGCTGGATTTTCCGGCGTCAATGGCTTTAAAAAGATGATTTTCATCACTGTTGGCACACGGACACCCTTTCTTACTTTGCAGCTCACCATATCCATTCTATATTATACCAATTACTTTTAAATAACACTTGTATTCATTTTCAATGATGCGTGTAAAAATGTTAGACAAAAGTCTTTAAGTTAAAACGGTACAGATAATTCATAGGTCTATGATATAGCTTTTCAAAGACAGAGTATGTAAAACCTTTAATATTATTGCAGATGAAATGGCGTTTTCTTTTTCGCTCACCTGACCCGAAGGGTCGTGTGAGCTATTGTCATCGTTAAGCGTCCGTCGTAAGTCCGCCTGTCCGTCCGTCGTCCGTTAACTTTTTTTCAAATATCTTCTTCTCTGAAACTACTTATGGGATTGCTTTGAAACTTTGTACACTTGATCTTTAGGATGTCCTCTACCAAGTTTGTGAAATTTGTAAACGTCGACCAATAAACATGGCCGCTGTTACTAAAAATAGAACAGGGGTGTCAGACCATAGTTTTTAGCTTATAGCTCAAAAAGTATAAGAGATAGAAAAAATCCAAAGCAACGTTCCTTCTTCAGCATCGAAAGCTCCACAAAACTCTCTATTGAGTCAAAATTGTTGAACGACTCTTTATAGGAGTTATTTCCCCTTAATCGTCAAAATTGACCATTTTCATAGTTTTTGGACTTTTTCTTGAAAACTGTAAGTGCTAGAAGAAAAGTGGCATTGCAAAATTGTTCAGCTCATTGAGATCTACAAAAACGATTCAGGATCTATGTTAGATTAACCGATTTTTCTATCAATTTTAACTGATTTTTAAAAAATCTTCTTCTCTGAAACCACTGGTGTGATTGCTTTGAAACTTTGTACACATGATTTTTGGGATGTTTTCTACCAAGTTTGTGAAATTTGTGAACTTCGACCAGCAAACATTACTTCTGTTACTAAAATACATCAGGGGGTCAGACCTTAGTTTTTAGCTTATAGCTCAAAAAGTATAAGAGATAGAGACTTCCTTCTTCAGCATCAAAACTCCACAAAACTCTTCATTGAGTCAAAATTATGGGACGACTCCTGATAGGAGTTATTTCCCCTTAATCGTCAAAACTGAACATTTTCACAGTTTTTTGATTTTATCTTAAAAGCCACAAGAGTAAGAGGAATATTTAGCATTGCATAATTGTTCAGCTCATTAAGATCTACAAAAATGATTTCAGGGTCAAAATTGTCAGATCATCCTTTAAGTGTTTTCAATCAATTTTAACTTGTTTGTTTTTTTCAAATGGAAGACTTTGTATTCTTGATCTTAAAAGTGTTTTCTATCCTAACTAGTTTCTTTAATGTTTAATACTTACCAAGTACATGTAGACCGTGCTACACACTAGGTAAAAGGCTGCAGCATCATAGACAAGGTGAGCGATTCAGGCTCCTCGGAGCCTCTAGTTTTAATTGTAAAATAAAAAAAAGAATCAAAGAAAACAATTTTAATTTACTAACAACAGATGATTCAAAAGTTAGGAATAGGTTAAATGAGGATACAATGGTCCTATTGCTTACCCAAACAAATCGCTTATATGTAAGTCTATTTGGCTTCTTTTTTAACCAGTTATTATTGTCTGGAACTTTGTTTTCATTTGTATTTTGAACACACGTGAAGGTTAGTTCCCCGAGGTTAGCCCGATCCGGCACAAACACTTATGAGTTGGAGAAAACATCTAAGCTTTAAATTTTCCGTCTTTATTTCAAAACTGTCATATAAAGTGTTTGGCATTTTCAATATTTTTGGTAGAGCGCCTCTGATGAGTCTTGGATAGACGAAACGCGCGTCAGGTGTAGCAAAATTTATTGTCTGGAAATTTGTTGTCATTTGTATTCTGAAGGTTGGGTCTTTACCTTGAAATGTAAAAGAAAGTGCATAATTTATAAAGGCAAATTCCAGTTATATTGATGATGTCCTTTCACTAAACAATTCTCGATTTGGTGACTTTCTCCATCTCATATATCCACCGGAGCTTGAGATAAAGGACACAACGGATTCTATGAAGTCTGCTTCATATTTAGATCTACATCTCGAAATTGACTCTCAAGGAAGACTTTCAACAAGGCTATATGACAAACGTGATGACTTCAACTTCCCAATCGTCAACTTCCCCTTCTTGTGTAGCAACATTCCGTCCGCTCCAGCTTATGGAGTTTACGTATCTCAGTTGATTCGTTACTCCAGAGCATGCGGGACTTACATCGATTTCCTTAGCAGAGCGACACGTCTGACACAAAAATTGCTCACACAGGGTTATGTTGCTCCTTGATTGCTGTCTTCACTCAAGAAATTTTACGGAAGACATCATGCACTTATAGACAAATATGGGATTTCGATCTCTCAGATGAGTGCAGATGTTGGTTTGTCATAGGGTGTTGATTTGTCTTCCTTTACCGGATTTGACACGCTGAATGGACTATTGGCAACTCGACGGATGTGCTATAGCAAGCAGGAACTGCTTACTCTTCCGGAGCACATGAGTTCACTCTTTTTTCGACTGGAGTTCGCGTTGTTGATTGATACTCAGTTGTTTTGTGTTTCCATGTTTTACATGTTGTCTGTTTTTGTCCTGTTCTTGTTGGTGTTTACTGGTTTTGTCTCTGCCCTTTCGGACTTTTGACATTCGGATACCCCATTGGTACCTCTGCTTTTTCCAGTTTTACAAACATCGTATCAATTAACCTTTCAGTATTAAAAGTAATGGTAAGTTTTTTTATTTTTTTATTTTTTACAGGTCATGTGATCACCTGCAAGTTCTTCCTTAATTCAATTTAAAAGCGACGTGTATAGTGTTGGTTGCTTTTTAGTCAATCCGTCCGTCTGTTCTTGATTCTTCCCGTTTTACACTTTTCATATCCCGGTACCCACAGTTCAAAGAATGTTTAGATATTTATTAGTCAAAACCTCTCACAAAAGTAGTTTTCGTTCAATTAAAGTTTATGTTCTTGTTCAAAGTGTCAAATGGTTCATTACTTTGGATAAAAACACCCCGAATATTAAAATACCACTGTTTCTACGCTGTGTGCATGATGCCAGTCATTATAAGACAGATCTTTTAAAATATCATTGATGTTTATGAAAGTTACTGTAATTAAGGTACACAAACTTTGTATTTTAATCACCCGTTTTAAGGGTGTAATATTGTATGCTTAAAATACTTTATAATGCCTAATTATATCCGTGAACTGTTAGAACCATAAACCATTTGATTGAGAAGCTGCAAGGACAATACTTTCTGAAGTACACTTGAAAACAAGGGGCGTAGTTAAAATGATTTGATGTCGTATCGACAAAGAATACAGTCACACACAGCAATTATTTATTAAACGTCAATACAATGTGACAATAACTCGTTTCACTATACCTGATCATTGGATCTTATCAATAATATAGCAGATATAAAACAAAATGAAAATAGATTCAGAGTTTGACCACCAACTTTCCAATCGTCCACTTCCCCTTTTCGTGTAGCAACATTCCATTGAGTTTTCGTATCACAGTTGATTCGTTGCTCCAAAGCTTGTGGGAATTACATCGATTTCCTTGGCAGAGCATCAAGTATGACACATAAATTGCTTACACAGAGTAATGTTGCTTCACGGCTTCTGTCCTCACTCAAGAAATTATACGGTAGGCACCGTGCAACCGTAGACAAATATGGGATTTTTATCTCTCAAATGAGTTCAGATGTAGGTTTGTCGAAGAAAATTTGTTATGTCTTCCTTTACCGGACTTAACACACTGATTTGGAAATTAGTAACACGACGGTTGTGCTATAGCAGGCAGGAACCGCTTACTCTTTCGAAGCACCTGAGTTCACTCTTGTCACGACTTGAGTTCGAGTTCGCGTTGTTGATTTTCGTTCGGTTAATTTTGTGTTTTGTGTTTCTTTGTGCTGTTTTTGTTCGTGTGTACTGGTTTCGTTGTTGCTCTTTCGGATTTTTCACACTCAAATGCCCCATTGGTGTCTCTTTGGTTCTGCAACAGGGTGTTTTTACGTGCAAGGAACTTGAAATTTGTCTGTACACGGTGCACCATTATGGTTTGCGGTCAGGTTTCTACATTATAGTCCTACGACTTCGGCATTCACTATTATAGAGCTGCCCCCATTTAATCAAAGAGAGAATCTGAGACAAGAGTACTATACAAGAACAACGGGACATAAAGGAACTGCCTTGAGAACACTCGCAGCTACTGACAGCTAGCTCAGAAGTATTATAGACTGATGTGAAAAAATCAAATATATCGATTCTAAATCCAACATAACTCTTCAAACAACTAATAATTTAGTATTACATCATTACACAAACTCGACATATTTGATCACTGCAATTATTCAAATCAATGCATTAGTCAAGAAGTAAATGATTAACGTTCTAGAGTTACTATCAAACTGTCAATATGTCTTCCCCCCCCCAAAAAAAACACACACCAAATTTAAATATTTTACTATTCTCCCAACTTGTATCCTTTCTTTAATAGTTTTTTAGTCAAATTACCATGTCATTTAAATTTTCGTGCCTAATAAACTGCATTTCCATAGAATTTTGGATGTGATATTACGTTTACCATAAAAAAAAAATACAATGGGTACATTTAAATTGTTCCCATATTTATTAACGAATTAAGTAAAATATTTGACTAATTTGTGGTATCGATAACCTTGTTTAAGTGTTTTTTTTCTGTAATGAAACGATTTTGGCATTAAATAAGATACACCACTGCCAATTCAAGCATATCCGACTAACCGTGAAACGTACATTCCGTAAGATGGAGCTATAGATTCATCACCTTCAAGAAAAGGAAAACTTACAATTTGGAAAGAAAAGTCGTTACGTTTATCATATACTTTAGTGTGAAATTTTCCATTGACAATGCTAAAATCTCAATCAAAAAGATATCTATTTCCGGTCAAGTTAAGGGTTTTTCTTTAAGATAGATAGCATCTATAAACCTTGAGAAGTTGGGGTTTTAAAGAGCAAGAATGTCGTTAAGTATCTGTAAGTATTGTTAAAAATGTCAATAAGATGGTGTTTGTTTTTGTCTTTCTGTAGTTTCACCATAAATTGGGATTCATAGCAATATAAAAGAAAGTCTGCTATAAGTGGGACGCAATCGGTTCCCATGGGAATACCAATAACTTGGCGATATATTTGATTTCCAAAACGTATGTAAATCTTATCTAAGAGAAAGTGAAGTGCAGTAATCATTTCTATGTCAGTCCAATTAACATAGCCTTTATGGGTCTCGTTACTAAAAAACGATTTATCCAATGCTCTTGAAACTTTAGAACATATGTAATCACTTTAAGATTTATCAAAGCACCGTTTAACCAAATATTATAATTCCTTTTAATTATATTATGAGGAAAAGCTGTATACAAAGTAGAAAATTCATAGCTGTCAAATGTCCGGAAAGTATACACCTGCAAAAAAGTTAAGCACCCCTATGCTTTTTAGCTCACCTGACCCGAAGGTCATGTGAGCTATTGTCATCGTTAAGCGTCCGTCGTCCGTCCGTCCGTCGTCCGTCGTCTGTCGTCTGTCTTTCGTCGTCCGTCCGTTAACTTTTCTTCAAAGATCTTCTTCTCTGAAACCACTGAACGGATTGCATTGATACTTGGTATATATGATCTTTAGGATTTCCTCTACCAAGTTTGTGAATTATATACATTATATACAACCAACATGGCCGCCGTTGCTAAAAATAGAACAGGGTGTCAGACCATTGTTTTTGGCTTATAACTCAAAAAGTATAAGAGATAGAGAAAATCCGAAGCAACCTTCCTTGTTCAGCATCAAAAGCTCTACGAATCTCTCCCTTGAGTTGAAGTTGTGAAACGACTCCTTATAGGAGTTATTGCCCTTTAATTATCAAAATTGACCATTTTTGCAGTTTTTGGACTATAGCTTGAAAACCGTTAGAGCTAGAGGAAATGTTAGCATTGCAGAATTGTTAAGCTCATTGAGATCTACAAAAATTATTCCAGGGTCCAAGTTGTCAGATCAGCCGTTTAAGAGTTATTTCCCTTTAACTGTTTTTTTCCATTAATTTACACTGATTTTCAAAAATCTTCTTCTCTAAAACTACTGAAGGGATTGCATTGATACTTGGTATACATGATTTTTAGGATGTCCTCTACCAAGTTTGTGAGTGATATACATGTCGATCAACCAACATGGCCGCTGTTGCTAAAAATAGAACAGGGGGGTCAGACCATTATTTCTGGCTTATAACTCAAAAAGTATAAAAGATAGAGAAAATCCGAAGCAACCTTCCTTGTTCAGCATCAAAAGCTTTACGAATTTCTCCATTGAGTCGAAGTTGTGAAACGACTCCTTATAGGAGTCAATGCCCTTTAATCATCAAAATTGACCATTTTTGCAGTTTTTGGACTATATCTTGAAAACCGTTAGAGTTAGAGGAAAAGTTAGCATTGCAGAATTGTTAAGCTCATTGAGATCTGCAAAAATGATTTCAGGGTCTAAATTGTCAGATCAACTGTTTAAGAATTATCCCCCTTTAACTGATTTTTCTATCAATTTGAACTGATTTTTAAAAATCTTCTTCTCTGAAACCACAGGTGGGATTGCTTTGAAACTTTGTACACTTGATCTTTAGAATGTCCTCTACCAAGTTTGTGAAATTTGAAAAGACTATCCTATTCCAAAAAAAAATTAAGTCAATAATACTTTTTGAATCCATTATAGATATGAAATATTTCATGTTTGAAGAGCCAGGCTTTAAGAATTTTTGCAATGCAAGATTTTCATGATTTTTATACAGTGGTAAAAGAAAAGATAAATCTTCAAGATTCCAAGGGGACACTGAGGGAGTAGTCGGTGCTTCCACATCTGATTCTGAAGAAAAAATAAGTCATATTCAATAAAACCTGGTATACATATACTTTAGTAACCAAGCTTAGTTCCATCTAAGGTTTTTTTTTCCTTCACAAGGAGTTCCTGCAATTGAGGACAAAAATAGTAAAGAAAGGTTAAATATACTGAGGTTTTATTATCTCAACAAAATAAACAACATGGCATTATTTATGGAACTTTGCATGCGGGTGCATACAGTATACAAGTTATTGAAGACTTGGTAAATGTTTAAAGACTAACTATGTATAGAGTTTAAACAAAATAAATGTTTTAAGCCTTAGATGAAGTTGGAATGCATGCTTCCTAGAAAAAATATACCAATGAGTTCACCATGGCCTTGAATTTCCAGTTGAATGACCGGTATTCTACAATACCAATGTTGATGTATATAATACCAATGATGAAGGTTTTGTGTTTCCTGATATCTCAATAGCGAATGGTTCTAGTAAATGAAACTTTATATGGTAATCAATTCACAATTGATTGTCATCATCTGACCATGACCTAGGTCGCTATTCTTTTTTGGACAGTTCATAACTGTATCATAAAAAAAAAAATTGATTTGTGGGAACTCCTGTGATTCAACAAAAAATAGACCATTGTCACTGTAAAAACTTCTTATAGCTTGAATGAAAGCTTTGTAACTTTGTGTACTTGATCTATCCAAACAAGTGGCTTTAATGCTACCATGTAGTCCATGCTGTACACTAGGTAACTAGCTGAAGAGATCAGGTGAGCGATTCAGGCTCCTCGGAGCCTCTAGTTATGCTTTTCGCTGATTTGAAATAATTTTCAATTTTCATGGGTTTGGTCAGTTTTAATTCTTCAATATGTGACTGGAAGGATGTTACCTTAAAGCACATTTTTGCCTTGAAAAACGGGTGATAACTCTTTAGGAAATAAGACGCCAAACGGGTAGTAAAAAACAAGGATTCCAGCAGTCAATCGTGCTAAAAGTGGACATATTCGAAATTTACTCTTTGACGATACAGTATCAATCTTTTGATTATGATTTACCTTTTCGAGTGCGATTTGAAAATTAATTAAAATTTTCGAGCTTCAGGGGACCATACTTTAAGGAGACCATGTTTATGTACAAAAGCCATCTTTTTTGCAATGTCGTGTTTTGTAAATAAACGATGTCTTTTTATTTGTTGACAAACATGTTGAATTGTGCTTTACAGTGCAAATTTTAATTTGCAATAAAAAATTACAATGATTATTAATTGAATAATGGTTAAAAAGTGTTTTGAAAATGTATGATTTTAAAAAAAATCATGGGGGGTGCTTAACTTTTTTCCAGGTGTATATTTTCAAATGTTCGAAGTTTGTCCAAAACAGCAAGAGAATTTTTAACACTGCTATCATGATATACGCCACTATTTCAAACATTCTTTTACAGTATCGAATCATATACTTTTTCATTGTGTCAAAGAGAGAGAGCTTCAGAAATATTGGTCAGAGAACACTTACTAGATGCAGAAATAAATCGGAATTTACATGGGTTTTTGCGCAATTTAGGTATCCTGTACATACTGGGTAATTTATTGTATGAAGGGGGTATTTGCAGTGCTCTGGTTATTACGATATATTCGTCAATAATACTTGCTTCCGTAGAGTGAACGAGATTGTTTGTGCATGGTCTGTAATTTCATGCTTTAAAACGACAAGTTTAGACATCCGTCATTTCACAACATTGTTAGCTGCTTTATCAGCAGGAACAAAAACATATCGTGAACCTTGCAAACGCAGTTTTGATTTAATTATGTTGATGTAAGTGTGAGGTCGAAAAAAGTAGAGGTACCAATCGGATATCCAAATGTCAAAAGTCCGAAAGGGCAGAGACAAAACAAGTTAACACTGCCATGAACGGGACAAAAACAGACAACATGAAAAACATGGAAACACAAAATATCTAAATATCAATCAACAACGCGAACACCAGTCGAAACAAGAGTGAATTCAGGTGCTCCGGAAGAGAAAAGAAGGTCCTGCTTACTATAGAACATCCATCACGTTGCCAACAGTCAATACTGCGCGTCAAATCCGGTAAAGGAAGACAAAACAAAACTCTTTGACAAACCTACGAAATTCTGCAAAGGAATTTTGAAAATGAATTATACGTAATTTAACAATTGTCATAACATTATTCTTAAACAGGTCGAGTCATCTAGATTTCATATGACCTATCAATCAATCAAAATTTTATAAAATGGACCTTTCAAATGGGAGAAAAGGGAAAAACTTGTTCGACGTTTTTATAGAAATGTTCTGAACATAAACACATTTTATTTAACTTCATCGCTCATATTTTGTCAACACCAAATAGTTTTTTTTGGCATGAGTAAAATCTCCCTATAAAGTAATGTTATGTTCCACATTTTGACTTCTTTTTCATTATTAGACAATAATAAAGGTAAGCATAACACTAAAATCTCCCTACTGGCCAATGGGCCTCGGGGGAAAGTTGGTGTTCTTTATACCTTATTTTTTTTATCTAATATTGATGCAAATAAATTAAAAAATATTTCCACCGCTCATTTTTAACATTTGTTCAGCAAGTCAGAATTATTTTTAAAAAAACACGTGCTTGTGATCGTAGTTATTTAGATACTCTCACAAACTATTGGTCAAAAGTTTGATGTAAACATTATCCATAAAAGGTAGATTCCTCGACCTGTTAAAATTGTCTAAAGATTTGGCATCTACTCCTTCCCTTTTAATCCAAGACTTATAGTAAGACTGAAAAGCTGTATCAACACAATCAAAATTTGAAGTCCAGTTAATTTTTAGGGGTGTAAATTTAGATCCTTTTTTCAAAAATTGAATTACCTCTGGATCATTGACGATGTTATGGTCCCCGATAACGACATGGCCACAAAGAGCAGCACCTGTTCTGTGTTTACAATGTAGTGATTGAAATAAAGTTTTAATGTATACAGTTCCGACTGACCACCATAACGGAGTGACACGTTTTTAAAGGTCTATTCTTTTTTCCGATAAAATTACCCTATAGACTACTGTTTATTGGAAACTATCTACAAAAACAATCCAAACCGATGTAATTTTGATATTGTAGGTGACTTTTATGACACAAACATTCGTTATTTTCAACATATAAACATAAAAAAAAAACATTGATCACCTATCGAACCGACCGCGACCATAATGGAGGAGTATGAGTGCAATTACTTTAGAGATATTGGGAAATGTTTCCAAAAGTTACATGTGTTAATTAACTCTGAAGTCTATGGTTGCAACGACAACATTGGAAGCTAAGGGAACTTATCAAGTCCAAGATGCAATTATGTGAATGTGATGAATCTTTTTGAACAACAGGAAAGGCGCAAACACAGTCATGGGCATCGGAAATACAATTCACCGAAGGTACATGACGTGTCTTTCAATGGACTGCTTTCGTATATCCAACAACCTCTTGGGATTCATCACATTTGCACTAAATTGTATTATATTCCTCTTTCCAAACTTCACACACTATACAAAGAATGTCTCGAAAATCCAGTGACTGATATTAAATCCAACCTGTACCGTCTTACAGCCATTGTTCTTGACATTGGATACAAACCAGTTGGTGTTTCACACGAAAACAACAAGGACAAACGCTCTTTCATTTCTCTGCCATGTTTAAACAAAGGCTTGGATGCCATAAATTTAGGAAACATTTTACACCATAAATCTATTACAGAACATATCACTCCTTATTTCAAAGTCAAAAGTGTTCCCGTCATTTCTTATTCCTACACTTCCACCATTGCACCTAGGGTATTTAACTACAAACAAGATTTGCAGGATTACCAAATCAACGACCTCTAAGCAAAACCACCAGACTGTTCTTGTGACAAATCCCCATTCAAATATAGTCCCTCTGGCCACGTCATGTCCGGGGACCTCAACATAGTGGGAAATGACCAACTCTGCGATGTTTTGGCCAAAGGACCAAAATATCGTGTGCCTAGAGCAATCAACTGGAGCCATAATTTCAAAACAATTATGGATTCAGTTGAAGACTATGCCAGAAAATGGGTCAAAAAAGAACACGAAAAAGAAAGCGACGTTCCTTCTGAGTCGGTAAAGTCTGTGAGGGCGTTGGTTTTGAAAAGGATTAACTCTTTGAAAGTCTCGATGAGCACCAAGGCAACATCTATTTTCAACAAACCTGATGTTGCGATGACATTGTCCACCTTTCATGACAAATATGTTATCGTACCTGCTGATAAAGCGCCCAACAACATCATTTTTACAGCGGTACATCGTTTACCATCAGGTAAACCGGACATACATACATACATATCCTCTCTGGGTCTTCAAGGACTCGTGAGGCCGTCGAGCATTCCACGCCACCCTTGTCTGTCACTTGCTGCTGTTTCTGCTCTCTCCCATGTGTTCCATCCGTTTTCATTTCTTTCTTTTTCAACCCATCGTCTCCAGGTGTTCTTTGGTCTTCCAGCTTTTTTTTTACCTTCAGGCGTCAAGGTTAGTGCTATCTTGATGTTACTGTTACTTTCTCTACGTAGAATGTGACCTATGTATCTCCAAATTCGCACTTTGATCATATGGGACAGTGGTGTGGTCTTGATGCGGGTGTACAGATCGGTGTTTGAGATCTTCTCATGCCAATGTATCTTCAATATCCTACGTAGGCATTTGCGGTGGAATATGTCTAACCTATCTTCATCTGTTTTCGTTGTTCTCCATAGCTCTGCGCAATAGAGCAGTACAGAAATTACGTTGGCACAAAATAATCGTAATTTAGTTCTGGCACTGTACTTTGGTGATTTCCATACCTGGGTTAAGGCACAGTAGGCAGATCTTGCTAGCCCCAGTGTCCTTGTTATATCTCTTTCAGTGCCACCGTTTTTGTCCATGGTTGTTCCTAAATATAGGAAAGAGTCTGTATCTTCCACCTCAGTGTTGTTTATTCTGACTTTCTGCTGGTTCTTTCAGTTCATTCTCATTGTTATTGTTTTCTTTGCATTTATGTTAAGCCCAGTTTACTTTGTAACATCATGTAACCTGTTCGTTTTCTCTTGCAAGTCGGTGAATCTACTTGCTAATAGGGCAAGGTCATCAGCGTAGTCAAGGTCTTCAAGTCTGGTGGTAAACTTCCATCTGATGCCCCTGCCCTTGATGTTGGTGTTACTCATTATCCAGTCAATGATGATGATGATGAGAAAGCCTGACATAACACAACCTTGCTTCACCCCAGTTTTAACTTCGAACCACTCTGATGTTTTACCGCCTGCAAGGACACGGCACTTGCTACCCATGTATATGTTCTTTATGATGTTAACATATATATCAGGAACACCATAGTGTCTTAGAATGTCCCACATTCTTTCCTGTATGATGCTATCGAATGCTTTCTTAAAATCTATAAAATTTAAGTATAGTGGAGCATTCCACTCTTGGCATTGTTCCAGGATGTTACGTAGGATAAAGACTTGCTCAGTTGTCCCATGGCCACTTCGAAATGCTGCTTGTTCGTCTCTGAGTTGATGTTCTACTCAATCTCTCATTCGATCAATAATAATTCTGCAGAAAATCTTCGATGGAACAGAAAAGAGAGATATGCCCCTGTAGTTGTCGCATAATGTCAGGTCACCTTTCTTGGTAGTTTTAACAATCAAATATTGCTTCCAATCAGTTGGGACTTCCTGTTAGTCAAATATTCTATTAAAGAGGAAGAGAAGGCATTTAGTTGATGTTTCAATGCTTTATTTTAATAGTTCTGGATTGATGTTGTCAATGCCTGTTTTACTTTAAAGTTTCTTTATTGATTTAATGATTTTGCTCATTGTAATATGTCCAGTGTTTATTGTTTCTATGGTATGGTTGTTTTCTACATTACAATTGTCTGGAAATATGGTGTCCTCAGCTGTGACATTCAGGACTTCCTCAAAATGCTCTTTCCATCTATTTAAAACTTCATCTTCTTGCATGAGCAGTTTGCCCTCTTTTGATTTTATACCACAGATGGTCTTTCTTCTGTTATTATTTAGTTCCCTTGTAAACTTGTATAGGTCACTAAGTCTGTTTGGAGAGGCTGCCTCTTCTGCTTTGCTCGCTACTTCTTCAAGTCATTTTCTTTTATCTGCCCTTGCATAGTTTTTTACCTCTTTATCTTTTTTTCCCTGTATTAGTATCTCTTCATCTCTTTGATTCTAACAGAGTTTGTGTTATTTATTTCTTCTTTTATTTTCCTTCTTTGTTCGATGGCTGTGTAAGTTCTGTCTTGGATCCATTCCTTCCTATAATATTTCCTTGTACCCAGTATCTTATCTGCGCTTTCGTTGTACACTTGTGATATCTTTTCCCAATGCTCGTCTATGGTATCATTTTCCTCAGTTAGCTGTTGAAATCTATTCTTAAGATCGATTTGGAAAGCTTTACAAACTGTTGGATTCTTTAGTTTATCTATGTCATATGCTGTTCTGGTTTCCTTCCTTTGTTTAACATTTCTATTTAGCCTGAGCCTTACTTTGCATACTACGAGATGATGGTCACTATTTCCATCTGCCCCATGCAGGGAACCTTTGTACCTTCCATTTATCATAACATGGTCTATTTGGTTCTTGTCTCTGCAATTTGGCGATTCCCAAGTATATTTATGTAGTATCTATGCTTGAAGTGTGTTCCACCAATTACAAGATTATTCAAAGCACAGAACTCTGCTAGTCTTAAACCGTTCTCATTCATGATGCCAATTCCTTCATGACCCATCACTCTTTCCCAGCCTTCATTTGATGACCCAACCTTTGCATTTGCGTCTCCCATGATGATGATCATGTCATGCTTTGGAATAGTGTCTTCTTCTTTCTGTAGTTGGTCATAAAAGGCATTCTTTTCATCTTCATCAGAGTCATTTGTTGGACTATAAATTTGCAGGATTGTGACTTTTGCAAACCTGGAAAAGAACCGTGCACTGAGGATTCTATCACTGATGGGATTCCATTTTATGAGGCTGGCCTTGCTTTCCTTGTCCAGTATAAGACCTACTCCATGATGTTGTGTGTTATCATTCCCTGAATATAATATTGTTTCACCCGTTGCTGTTTTCGCTTCTCCAAACCCTGTCAATCTTATCTCGCTTATTCCCATGATGTTGAGCTTATATTTCTTAAATTATTTGATGACATTAGCTGTTTTGCCTGTTTGGTACATAGTTCTCACATTCCAGCTTCCTAATCTTAGGAGTGGTTAAGGATGGTTTCAGAAACTTCTGACCCATGACTTCCTCATGGCTTTCACCAGGTGTCTTCATATGCTCAGTTTCCCAGTGTAGGTATGCTTCATCAGGGATCCTGCATGTTACATCTCCACATCCTATAGTAGCGTTGAATATTTCTTCGGTTTCCGTTATCAGAAATTTTTTAAAGAAAGAGGTGATTGGCCCCTTGTCCAACCCCTCCTTGATGTTTGGAGGACCAACACGGATTGTTTTTCAAGGTTTCCTTCCTTTAAGTAGATGTCCCTGAAGGACTTAATGGTCTCCACCAACCATGGCTTTTTCTATCAGAGATTCCATCTCTTAGATGAGTTACCAACCAAGGTTAATGACCCAAACATCTGGCCATCTATTTAACCCATAGATGGGGCAAGGTTGATGAGTGTAAGGGCATGTCTACACGCATGTGAACCGGACAGGCGGAATATTATCCTAAGGCTGTACAAATTAGTTGAACGCGACTAGATAGAAAGAGCCGGAAGAAAACTAGAACCGGGAAGTGGCTATAGCGTTGTCCCGGATCTGCCTCCGTCGTTAGCAACGCTGAGGGGAAAACTCTTGAAAAAGAGAAGGAGGATGCCCAGTGACATCAAGAGAAAGACGAGGCTTGTTTACTTTAAAGAGGCTCAGTTCCTGGATCTACATACGAAGCCACCAAGAGATAAATCTTCATTCAGTACACGTTAAAATTTGATAGATTGTCTTCTCAAATAACATATTGTGTTATAATTGTGGTTATTTATGTCTTTCTTTAAATCACTATGAACCAAAATAGTGACAGACATTACCATGTACAGTTCAAATTCGATTTAATTTGACTGAAATGAACTGTAATTAACTACAAATAATCTGTAAAATGCTGATTTTATTTTATGCAATATCTTCAGTAATTATCAATTTCTATATTTTTACTGTTTTTAATTGTCCTTATCAGTAGCAGATGATGTCAGTTTACATCAGTCAATTTTGTGATTTGTAACAAATCATGACAGTCATTTTAAATATTTACCTTGATTTAAAATCACTGATATGGTTTGTTACTGTCATTGTCAGTCATTAACAGAACTTTACCTTGATTTAAAATCACTGATATGGTTTGTTACTGTCATTGTCAGTCATTAACAGAACTTTACCTTGATTTAAAATGACTGACAGGGATTAGTGGATCATACATCTTCAGTCAATGTAAATCAATGTAAAGCTCTGTTAATAACTGACAATGACAGTAACAAACCATATCAGTGATTTTAAATCAAGGTAAAGTTCTGTTAATGACTGACAATGACAGTAACAAACCATATCAGTGATTTTAAATCAAGGTAAATATTAAAATGACTGTCATGATTTGATACAAATAACAAAATTGACTGATATGAACTGACATCGTCTGCATCAGTTAAGGACAATTAAAAACAGTAAAAACACAGAAATTGATAATTACTGAAGATATTGCATTAAATAAAATCAGTATTTTACAGATGAATTATGGTAAATCACAGTTCTTAGTCATATAAAATCGAATTTGAACTGTGCATGGTAATGTCAGTCCTTATTTTGGTTCATAGTGAATGTTTCTTTTTGCATTATCGTTTCTTGTATATTTTAAAAATTATTTTCAGTCAAAATTGTGTATGAGAGTGGAGGTTTAAATTTGTTTACACTTTTTAGTGCTCTCGTCGAGGTCTGCACATATCGATTTTTTTAAAGCTAGTACTGGTTCCTAGTCAATGACTATTTTCCCTTGAATAACCCACACCAGTTCAAAATGTTATGAATTTTTACTTCCGGTTTTCGAAATGAGCTTGCCACTCTCGCCGCAATTTATTATTTGATATTGTGCGATTGAAATGTATTTAGAGGTAAGAGACACGATGAAATCAACTTATATGTTGTCATTAATAGTAACTGACACAGGTTGAGCAAAATTATGGTAGGATTGAGGGGTCTGACACAAACATTATTTGCTAAAAGAACAAACCTGTTTAGCAATTTGGGGATTATTGTACCAGTGGTGGTGGTCAAAAAGAGGGTCCCTATAGTCACAAAATGCATTTCAATCGTTATACAACCACCATTACATTATTTCTGATCAATATTTCACACTGTTATATTTTTCTTTATGTACATAAACAGTCATTTCAAAATTTTATTATAGTATGCCATATGTCACATGCTCTGAAGTTTGTCATTATTGTCCAAAAATGTCAATCATGATAGGATCTTTGAACTGTAGGGGCTTATCAGAAAAAGTCAAGAGAGGCGATTTTTTTTCAGAATTTATGATATTGCTATGATATTGCTATTCTAGCAATGATACTCACTCTAAACAAGATTGTGAAAATAAATGGAAGGAAGAATGGGGATACAAATGTTTCTTTAGCTCTTTCTCAGGGAATATTAGGGGTGTCGCGATCTTAATCAATAACACATTTCAGGTCTCTGTTCACAGACAGATGTCAGATATCAACGGTAACTATATAATTCTCGATACAACTATTCAGGAGTGTCGAATGACTCTTGTAGGAATATATGGCCCGAACGAAGACTCGCCAAATTTCTATTCGAAAATTGAAGAGTTGGTCTCATCAATAATCATGGTTGCGGACTTGAATGGGGTGCAGGATTAGTCTTGATACACATAATTACAAAACAAAAAACAACCCAAATGCACATGAGAAAATTATGCTTTTTTGAAGGAATCATTATATCTTATAGATATATGGCGTGAAATGAACACAACAACTAACCGTTACACTTGGCGGGGACCCAATCAAAAATAAAGTAGACTAGACTATTTTCTTGTATCCTCAGACCTTCCATCTTTCATTAAATCCTCAGACATTGAAGTAAGCTATAGATCAGACCACTCTCCTGTCAGTATTTTAATACAATTTTGCTCTTTTACGAGAGGTAGAGGTACATGGAAATTAAAAAATAGTCTCCTCCATGACAAAGACTTTGTAGATAAAATACAAAGTACAACAAAGTTCTAGACAATAAATTTTGCTACGCCTGACGCGCGTGTCGTCTATTTAAGACTCATCGGAGGCGCTCTACCAAAATTATTAAAAAATGCCAAACACTATATGAATATGAAGAGCATAGAACAGTAAAACCAAAAATACAAAACTGGGAAACCAAATTATTACTAAGATAATCAACCTATATCTGGGGTAGGAAGTAAAGTAAAGTAAAGTAAAGGAATGTATAAATGAAACACTAAACTAATATGCTGTTCCTGACCCTAAAATGCTGATAACATTATATACTCTATCAACCCACATCTATTATGGGAAATGGTTAAGTGAAGCATACGCGGCAAAACTATCGCTTAATCCTCTTATAAGAAAAAAAAAACAGGACAAAAAAAAAATGAATTAGAAAATACCCTAGCAGAATTACAAGATCAGTACCATGAGAGACCAAATGAAGACCTTAAACTTCAAATAGATCAATCTGAAAACGATCTTAGACAGTGTAGGGAAAAGAAATCCATGGCCAGCAATCAAAAGGAAACTAATGGTATGTTTCTAATGATTTTATCTCATGAGAAAAAATTGAAGACATAGCATTTGAATATGGACATAATGAAATCACGGTATAATTGTCATCTGAGAACATTCGGTTTTGCAACAACTTGATCAAATCGTATTGGCTCATTATATAGGAATCACCCTGTCTGTCTGTCTGTCCGTCCGTCTGTCCACATACCTTGTAAGCGCAACTCCTCCTAAACCGCTTGATGGATTTTGATGAAACTCTACAGGAAGAATGTACACCATATGGACATGATGGATATGTGCATGAAGAATTTTTGTTGCTGTCAGGCATCATTCAAGGGAGATAATTGGAGTTAGAAGTTTTAGACTTGGTGTTCAATGGGAGACCTCGTAAGCGCAACTCCTCCTAAACAGCTTGATTGATTTAAACGAAACTTTACAGGAAGGATATACACCATATGGAGATGTGCATGAAGAATTTCTGTAACTGTCAGATATCATGCAGGGGAGATAATTGGACTTAGACACTTAGACTTTTTTTAAAGTGGGGGTATCCTTCGTGAGCTCGCTCACAGTATTTCTTGTTGTTTTTGTCATCACTTGGTGTCCGTCTGTCAACTTTTTAGCTCACCTGACCCGAAGTGAGCTATTGTCATCGTTAGGCGTACGTCGTCAGTTAACTTTTCTTCAAAGATCTCTGAAACCACTGAAGGGATTGCATTGAAACTTGGTATACTTGATCTTTAGGATGTCCTCTACCAAGTTTGTGAATTATATTTACGTTGACCAACCAACATGGCCGCCGTTTCTAAAAATAGAACAGGGGGGTCAGACCATAGTTTTTGGCTTATAACTTGAAAAGTATAAGAGATCTATAGAGGAAATCTGAAGCAAACTTCCTTGTTCAGTATCAAAAGCTCTACAAATCTCTCCATTGAGTCAAAGTTGTGAAATGACTCCTTATAGGAGTTATTGCCCTTTAATCATCAAAATTGACCATTTTTGCAGTTATTGGAGAATATCTTGAAATTCGTAAAAGCTAGAGAAAAAGTTAGCATTGCAAAATTGTGGAGCTCATTTAGATCTACAAAAAATGATTTCATGGTCAAAATTTTCAGATCAGCCATTTAAAAGTTATTCCCCTTTACCTGTTTTTTTAGCTCACCTGACCCGAAGCTTTTGCCATCACTTGGCGTCCTTCGTCCGGCGTCCGTCCGTCGTTCAACTTTTCAAAAATCTTCTCCTCTGAAACCCCTGGGCCAAATGTTACCAAACTTGGTAGGGTTGATCTATAGGATGTCCTTTACATATTTATCATTGGTATTTTAGATTAATCAAAAAACATGGCCACCGTGGCTAAAAATAGAACATAGGGGTAGATTGCAGTTTTTTATACGACGGCAATTTTTTTGCGGTCGTATAATGGTATGATGCTGTCGTCGTCGTTGTCGTTGTCGTCGTCGTCATCGTCGTTGTCTGTTAACTTTTAAGTGTTTCCACAATAACTTAAAGGGAAATTCACAAAAAAATGAAAATTTGTCATATGATTTCTAATGTATTATCTAATTATGCTATAACATTTAAACTTTTATATTCAATTTAATAAGCTGACAAAAATGGAATTTTATTTTTTATGTTTTGGTTTCTGTCATTTTAAATTACAGAAAACATCTGAATACCACAAAGTCTCTTTTTGACAGTGACCCACCATTTACCTAATTATTGAATTGCCAATATATGATATTTTTGTGCGCATCTATGTTATGGCATTTTAAATAAGTGATAGATAAATCCTTATCAAAATTAACAAAATTAAGTTATTCTTTAATTAGTAATAATTATTTTTTGGTATAAAAATCAATTTAAATAGGTCATTTTTAATTATCTAAGTCATGTTGTGATAATCTTGCATATAAATCACATTTTTGTTTTAAATGCTAGAATGAAAATAAAATGATCTAGTACATAAACTTTGTTTTTGAATGTTTGTATATTAGGTTTTGACACCTGTAGGTATTGATAATTAGAATTTCCTGTTTATTTCTACCCAAGTCAGCTGTGACTAATTACATTTATGTTTACCTAACAATTACACAGGTACCTGCTGAGAGACAATGACAATGAATTCACTTTAAATAACACTTTTAGCAAACTCAGTGGGGGGATTAGAAAAATAATGACATGTAATTTACATAATTAAATCACAATTATTTTCAATGAAATATGATGGCTTACATTTAAATACACAACTTCTTTCTTAATAATAAATAAAAATAATATTTTTTGAATTATAGAATTTAGATTTTAATTTATTGATTATAAAGTTCAATTTAAAAGAAAAAGACAATAGATTAATAAAACGTTTTTGAAAAGATTTTTATATAGAAAGTAATTTGAAAATATCTTGTTGACTTTTGATTATTTTAATTATTTTGTTGGTTATTGGACGTACCACATGATCACTTAAACGTTTGAACTTATATGATTTTTTGCTACTCAGTAGAAATTCTGATTAACTGAAGTAGTCCCCTAATGTAGAGTAGGGGACTATTTTAAATAAATAATCTCCAATATCTTTGTTATAAGTTAAGATATGAGAGGAAAAATTTGCACACTCTTATAAAACATTGTTCTGAACAATTTAAGACCATATGTCAAAAATCGTGAACTTACCCTTTAAGTTCTAGTTATTCGATTGACTTAAAACTTGGCAGTATTGTTTCTTACTACAAAAGGATGGTTGGGATTGATTTTGGGGTCCCCCTTTTTAGCTCACCTGACCCGAAGGGTCAGGTGAGCTATTGCCATCACTTGGCGTCCGTCGTCCGTCTGTACGTCGTCCTTTAGCTTTTTTCAAACATCTTCTTCTCTAAAACCGCTTGGCCAAATGCAACCAAACTTAATATGGTTGTTCCTTATGGTATTGTGCAAAAAGTTTGCGTTGGAATTTTTTATCCGTCAAAAAACATGGCCGCTGTTACTAAAAATAGAACAGGGGGGTCAAATACAGATTTTTGCATATAACTCAAAAACGGCCACAGATATCAAAATTCTGGCATAGGGTAAAAGTGATCAGCACGTCAAGATCTACCAGCCCTGAAATTTTCAAGAAAAGACAATAACTCATGTAGGAGTTATTGCCCTTTTTTGAAATTTTTCAAAAATTTGCACTTTCAAACATCTTCTTCTCTGATATTGATTGGCCAAATGCAACCAAACCTAGATATGGTTGTTCCCTAGGATACTATGCAAAAAGTTTGCGTTCAGATTTTTGATCCGTCAAAAAACATGGCCGCTGCAATTGAAATTAGAACAAGAAGGGGGGGAAATACAGGTTTTTTGCAAATAACTCAAAAACGGTCACAGATATCAACATTCTGGCAGAGAATGAAAGTAACCAACATGACAAGATCTACCTGCCCTGAAATATTCAAGAAGATCCCACAACCCTTGTAGGAGTTATTGCCCTTTTTTGGATTTTTGATGAATTTTGTACTTTTGAAGCTTAATATCTTGAAAACTATTTAAGATATTTGAGACATTTGAATTGTATCATGTTAAGCACATCAAGATCTACAATTTTTGTAACAGGGTCAACTTTTTCAGACCAACTGTTTTTGCAGTTATTTTCCTTAGAATGTCTAAAATGATAATTTTCACTTAATTTTGGCAAACATACTTAAACTGGCTGGAAAAGAATAAATTCTTTTTATGGTATAGTGGGTATAAAGATGATCTACCATTTGTCAAAAAATTCCAAAATTTGACGTGCGATTCTATTTATATCATTAAAATCTTGAAAACAAAGGGAGATAATCTGTCCCGCCTAAGATTTTAACTTGCTCAGATTTTGATGAAAATTGGTATATACAGTAATAGTGGTATGTCAATTTAATTCTGATGTCAATTTTTTTTTATTGTCAGCCATTTTCAAAATGGTTGCCATTTTTCCGTCAACTTCAACTTGATACGATTTTGATGAAAATTGTATGCAGGGTAAAAGTGGTATGACAAGTTTAGTTTTGATATGGAAAAATCAGGTGAGCGATTCAGGCTCCTGGGAGCCTCTTGTTTCGTTTAGAAATTAGGGGCCAAAAAGGGGCCAAAAATGCTATTTCTTTGTTGGTTTCCACAATAACGTAAGTTTTAATTATCTGATTGCTTTGTAATTTGTGATGTTCCTTACAATAAAAGGATGGATGGGATTGATTTTGGGGGTCTCCCCTTTTTTCGTTTAGAAATTAGGGACCCAAAAAGGGGTAAGAATTCAAATATTTTATTAGTTCCTACAATAACTTTAGTGCTAGTTAGCCAATTGCTATGAAATTTGTCAAGGATTGTCCTTACCATAAAAGAGCGGGCCTGATCAAATTTTGTGACCCCCCTTTTTCACCCTATACAAAATTAGGAGCCAAAAGTGGCCGAAATTGAAATTCTTTATTTTGGTCTGATTTTGAAATTTTTTTTTGCAAGTTTGCTCTTGTCAAGTAGCCAATCCAAAATTTAGATTAAATTTTTGCGACCTCCTCTTTTTTCACCTATTAGGAACCAAAAGGGGCCGAATTCATTTTTTTTTAAATTTTTTGTCCGGTTTTGAAATATTTTTTTTGCAAGTTTGTTCTTGTCGAGTAGCCTTTCCAAAACTAAATTAAATTGTTGTGACCCCCCCTTTTTTCACCCGTTACAAAATTAGGGGCCAGAAGGGGCGATATCGAAATTCTTTATTTTGGTCCGATTTTGAAAATTTTTTTTGCAAGTTTGTTCTTGACAAATAGCCAATCCAAAATTTAGATTAAATTTTTGCGACCCCCCCATTTTCACCCGTTACAAAATTAGGGGCCAAAAGTGGTCGAAATTGATTTTTTTTTATTTTTGGTCTGATTTTGAAATTTTGTTAGCAAGTTTGTTCAAAGTCACATGGAATTAAGTAGTGAATCCAAAATTCAGATGAAATTTTTGCGACCTCCCCTTTTTTCACCCGTTACATTATTAGAGGCCCTAAAGGGGCAAAAAATTCAAATCTTTATTTGTTCTTATTATAACTGGGGTCCTAGTTGATCTAGTTGCTATTTCATGTCCTTTTGAAAACAAAAATTCCGTTTAAAATGTGAACGGAAAGTCCACCAAAAGCTGCATGTGTGCAGACCAATTGACTATTGGGCCTAAAACGTACAGGGTTCAACATGTTGTGGTGGTATCATGCTGCCCTCAGCAAAGCTTCTTATTGGTTTATTATACCCCCGCTTGAAAAGTGGGGGGTATATAGTGATGGGGGTGTCCGTCCGTCCTTCCGTCCGTTACACCAATCTCTTATCCGCAACTCCTCCTAGACCCCTTGATGGATTTTATGAAACTTTCACACAATCTTTGTGATATAATGTAAATGTGCATCTGCTATTTTAAAAGTCTGTCAAAATGATTTTTGGGGTTTCCCAAAGCAAAACATGGACTTAGCCATTGGACGACAAGGGGGTACCCATCTCTTATCTGAAACTATTCCTAGACCCCTTGATGGGTTTTAATGAAACTTTCACACAATCTTTGTGACATAATGTTCCGTAGATGTGCATCTGCTATTTTAATTATTTTTTTTGGGGGGGGGGGCGGAGGGTATTGATTCGTGAGCTTCCGCTCACAGTTTTTCTAGTTTAATGAAAATTATTGCCGATAGAGAAAAGCTGTTGCTTGTTTCACCATTCAACCAATTTAGCTGTACAAAAGTCCTCATATTTTAAATCCACAATAAAAATGTTAAAACTTTGATCTACTTAACAACTGAGCAGTATTGTAAACTTTTTTTAGGGATGACACCAAGGGTAAAAAGTATTTTAGAGAAGCTGTCCAGTTCCAAGAAAATCAAGCTATCGACTTCAAGCCAAGGTTCATCATCTTCTTTACAGGTAATAGGAATATAGGTGTTAAATTTTCCAAGCTAGGCTTTGATGGCAATCACTAGAAAATTGTTTTATCCACATTGACAAGCTTTATGAAATGAGAGTTGGCGTCTTTTAATTGCAAGACATATCTATTACTTTCTAGTAGCGACGACTGCTGCAGTGTAAAGTTTTTGAAAAATGAATAGTATAATAACTAGGTATCTGATATTTGTTATGCAGACACTTTATTGGTTGATGGACTACACAACCATCACTGTCACAATGCCGTTTGACTCTGACCACTTTGGTAACTACAATGTAAACAGTGTTTCCCAAATATCGTCGGAGTGAGACAGTCATACCTGTCTGAGTTGAGCTATTACCATCACTTGGCGTCCGTCGTCGTTACAATTTTTCAAAAATCTTCTCCTCTGAAACTACTGAACAGAATTTAATGAAACTTGGTATGAATGATCCTTAGGATTTCCTGCACCAAACTTGTGTTTTGATTTTTGATATGTTAAAAACATGGCCACCGTTACATAATTAGGGGCCCAAAAACCTTTAAAAGGGGCAAAAAATTCAAATATTGATTTTTTCTTATTATAATAATAACTTAAAATGTGAACAGAAAGTCCACCAAACGCTGCATATGTTAAAAACCTTTGTCAGTCCACCATGGGCTGCATGTGTCCAGAGCAATTGACTATCCATATCAGGCCTAAAACGTACAGGGTTCAGCGTGTTACGGTTTTATCATGCTGAACTCAGCGAAGCTTTTTATTGTAAAGATTTATATGTGTAACAGTGTCTTAATTTATCCATTTCAGGTTCCGAAAAGAAATTCCTTTGTTACTTTTAATTGCGGATGGCAGCATTACAGTTATCAGCAAGGGAAGTATATATTACAAAAAACACGAACTCTCACAGTTGTGGCCCAAGGCCGATTCAAGTGAATAAATCTTCAAATGATTTTGAAGTGCTGGAAACGATGAAAGCAACTTTTTTTCCTGGAGGGAAAAACTATGTAGGAAAAGTTTCAAGATTAATCTGCAAACTGAGCAACTATAGATGTGAAGAAATAACATTTACCAATCTAGACACGTACACGGCAAAAGTTAAAGGAAAGCCACATCTTTACTTACTTACAAAGGTATGTATATGTTGATAAGCACATGTCATGTTAGTTTTGTAATGTTAGTTAGAATACACAACTTTTTGACAATGTATGGTTCTACAACTGTAATGTTTATGCTAAACAGAAAGATGGACCTAGAATCAAATATGACCTTTTTGATAATGCAGAAGAGAGACTTAAAGCATTTAGAAATAAAAAGAAATTGAAATAAATGGAAAAGAGACAAACATAGTTTGTGTTTCACTGCCATGGCTGTGTATGATTTGTAATAGCTTATCAATTAACTTTTTCGAATTTTTCTGTTTTCAATATTATTATTTATTTCTTGTTTCTTTTTTCACTCATGTGATCAGTTTTTCATTTGTCTATATATATTGCTCTCATTTAAATTTATTTGCCAGGAATTTTGTAACATAAAA
This sequence comes from Arcuatula senhousia, assembly GCA_963971305.1. Classification (NCBI taxonomy): domain Eukaryota; kingdom Metazoa; phylum Mollusca; class Bivalvia; order Mytilida; family Mytilidae; genus Arcuatula; species Arcuatula senhousia. The sequence continues at coordinate 61,675,367 of OZ020310.1, read as the reverse complement.
GTATAATATAAGACAGGAAAATTTAGAAAATGTGTACCAACACCTATTTATAGTGTTTGTCAACATCTTCTTCCCTTTTATTTTGAAAACTTAACATGAAAGAAAATTATCATTTTCTCATAATTTTCGTTATTTTATTACTTTTTTGTCAGAGCTACAGTTAACTGAAAAGTTTTTATTTAGAAATATACAATTGAAAATCAAGTGATTTAATCTTTCTAACAAAGAAGAACAACTATTACTTACCATTATTATTTCATAGGCCTTTAATACTGCAACTTAACAAACTGCAAGTACCAGTGTATGTTTTGATGCAAAATGTACACATGTAAAAAGCCATGTTATTGAATATGTGGCATTTTTTGAAAGATTTGTGTGTGTGAGAATTGAATTTATTATTAACATATTTGCATGTTACATTTTTTTGTATTGTACATAAACAACAATGTCGTTAGTTAGTATTATGTCTTTTAATGTTAGAGGTCTTTTTTTCTAATCTTAAAAAAGGGCTGATGTTTTTGACTGGGCAAAGAGTAAGTCATGTTATATTGTTTGTTTTCAAGAAACACATAGCAGTAAAGAAGTAGAAAAGTTATGGTCTGATGAATGGGGAGGAAAATGTTTTTTATATTCACTATAACAATAGAAGTGCTTGTGTTTGCATAATGTTTAAAAATGCTATAGAGCATGAAGTTCCTGATTATTATTCTGATGATTATGGCAGATATATTGTTTTAGACCCTTCACTTTATAAGCAGTGCCTTACATTTGTTTGTCTCTATGGTTATAACAGAGATGAACCTTCTTTATTTAATGACATTTTCCAACAAATAGTGAATTATGCAAACTTCACCAGTCTAATGTGTGGTGACTGGAATGTTGTTCAGGATCTACACTTAGATAATTTTACAAAATAGAAATCAAGGGGCAAGAGAAAAAAAATTCAGAAATTATTGAAGCATATGAACTAGTTGATCCATGGCGAACATGCCAGCCAGATGAGAGGAAATATACTTGGCGTCAACCCTCACCAATAAAGCAAAGTCGTCTTGATTATTTTTTAGTTTCAGAAGACCTTTTGTCACTTATGAAAAATTCATTTATTATACCAGGTTATAAAAAAGATCAATCTGCTATTATTTTTACATTTTCTGCCAGTTTAAAAAAAAGGGAAAGGTTACTGAAAGTTTAACTCTCAACTTTTACGGGATATGGATTACATTCGAGAAGTCAAAGATTGTATTAAAGAAACTATATCTGAATATTGTGAATCAGAGGACTTAGAGGACCCAATTAATGTTGTCTTCAAGTGTACTGATCAATTATTCTTTGAAGTTTTAAAAATGAAAATTAGGTCAAGATCAATCACTTACAGCATAGCAAAATCTAAACAAGAGATTGAAAAAATTAAGAAACTAGAACAAGATGTTCAAAGTTTAGAAAATATTATGAACATTAATCCTTCTGATTAAGTGAATCATAATAAAAAGAATGTATGTGAGAATGAATGGTTAGATTTAATTATTTGTATTTGTATCAAATAACGTTTACATTTCTTTATTGCAATATTAGCAGGTTTTGAATTGTTTTTCTTTGAACTATTCTCAAGAATTCCTGCCCTCTTTTGATTGCTAACATTTAGGAAATTTGTGATTACTTCTAGCCCATAAGTGTTTAAATAAAGAAATTATTTTTTTTGACTCATTTAAGCTCAAATATGGTACTTAATCAGTTAATGAACCATGACTTGTAGAAACATACACACTCAAGCTTTACACAAAAAAATATATATGTATTTATAAAATGCTGACCTATATAGGACCAATTCAATTTATATGCACATACTGTAATAAAATATATCAATTTTGTTTTACAAATTTCCACTGAAACAAAATTTTAATTTATTGCATGCCATCATTTTTGATGTACGGATATTCACAGATTTGTGAAATCGCTCCTTCCATGTGGGAACCTAACGGTGTATAATACTTGGCCCAAGCATGGAAAAAATTAAATGATGGTGTACAAATGATATTTTATGTGACTTTACATGAATTTCATTACCTAAAAAAAGAATCATCTTGTTTACTTTCAGACAATTGATCTTTTTAATGAAGGTTTTGAACATTTTTGCCTTTGAGAAGAACCAGAAGAGAGCGTGGGGGCTGGATAAGCCCATGACAAGACTGAGTAAAGCAGCAGGTATTATGCTTTCAGACAATTTAAAAAAAATGTGTTTTTATATGACTACAGTTTGTCTAGACTAAAACTTAACCATTCAACTACACACTTCAACCTCTTATAAACAAAAATGTTAATTTGAGCAGGATTTATGTTTTAATTAGACTGCATATTGTATAAATAGTCAACTTCACACAATTTTTGTTACCCAACATTGATGAAAAATAAACTTATATCAACATGTAAATGCGTTCATTTCATCTTTGTATGCATTTATGAAGCTGCAAAGAATCATTGTCACATGTTGTGTGACATTTATATATTTATTGGATATAATAAAATGTAACTCAGATAAAAATGCTTAAGTTATTCCCCTTTGACCATATAGATGTTAGCTATCATAATTATACATGTAAGTGATAAGAAAGTGTTGCTGTTACCAACATGAAATTTTAAAACACACATTTTGTAAACATGGTAAATGTCAACAAACCCTATAAAAATACTAATGCTGCATGGAAATATTTATCCAATTTAATGTCAAACTTGCCTCCTTTCTTCTACCGAAACTTTATTTTTAAATCAGAATAAAGATTTTAAGAGGGTTGAAATACTAACAATACTCTTTCCAAAATTTTAGGAATAACATAAAGTACCCTTAGAGGCTACTTCAAAGGAAAAATGGTTATCCTAAGAGCCATCACACTCCAAGTAACTGGATTGTATTAGTATCGGAGGTGAAAATTTGAGGAGCATCCAGTTCCTGGAGTGTGAAACACTGGTCAAATAAAGCAGGGTGGGGCAGTGAGAAAATGATTATCCTAAGAGCCTGGATTGAATTAGTATTGGAGGTGAAATTTGGTACGCAATAATCATCCTTTGTTATGTGAATTCATTAACTATTTCACACTCATCACAAAACCTCAAAACTCAAAACTCACCCAAACTTGTATCTTTAATAACCTAGCACAAATATGTCTAGCCAATGTACAAAAATAAATTTTGAATGCAATCCTGAAAATTACCCATAAATTTACCTACAATGTATATTCATTTGATTAACATGCAACTGTATACCAAATATCAATATCGTAAACGATAAAGATAGGTGAGATAGGTATACGCAACCGAGCAACACAAACAAAATCTAAAAACAAAATCATAAAAGGAAAGAAGCGGAGGTACCAATGGGGCATCCGAATATCAAAAGTCCGAAAGGGCAGAGACAAAACCTATGCTTACCTAAGATTTCATCTTACGTTTACGTTACTTCAGGCTGAAATATTCGAGCTGTTGACGTAGAAATGGAAACTGCCATGGTTATCAATGTAAATAAAAGCGTATAAAAGATGTATCGGTTACGGATAGTACCTTCTTATCCGTGTTGGAATAATAAACGCAACTCGAATCGTCAGCATATCATGATATTATAAACGAATTATGAAGGTATAAGTGCACGGTACTGTTCTTACGGATGTTAGATTCCCTCAACCTTCTACTGCCTTAGCCAACCTCTCGAAAATGTTTGGATTCGACGAACTCCACAAAGGATACTTTCCACATCTGTTTAACACAAAGGAAAACCAGAACACCCGATTAGAACATCAATTACTACAATCCAAATGGTATGAAAGCGGAAGACCGGGAAACCTTCGTGAAATGGTACGAAGACATCAGGAACGAACCATTTGATGTCCAAAAAGAACTCTTGAAGTATTGCAACACAGACGTAGACATCCTGAGAAAAGCCTGTTTAACCTTCCGACAGCTGTTCATGTACACCATAGACGGAAGTCCAATCGACCCCTTCCAAGAGAGTATCACTATAGCCTCCGCCTGCAACCTTGTCTTTCGATCCAAGTTTCTACAGTTTAACACCATTGGACTCATCCCAGCTCAAGGCTTCCATCCAGAACATAGGCACTCCATTAAAGGCATGAAGTGGATAAAATATATATCAACAAAGAAAGTTTCAATAATTCAACACCCCCGAAACAAAGGAGAGAAGACGGATTCGACGACAACGGAACTGTGTGTGAATTCAACGGCTGTTACTGGCAAGGGTGCCCTAGATGCTTTTCCAGAGAGGCCATCAATACGGCCAACAACATGTCAATGTACGATCTTCATCAACGGAAACTAGAGAAGAAAACCTATTTGGAAACAGAAGGATACTCCTACTAGAGAAATGGGAATATGATTTCGACGACAACGGAACTGTGCGTGAATTCAACGGCTGTTACTGGCAAGGGTGCCCTAGATGCTTTTCCAGTGAGGCCATCAATACGGTCAACAACATGTCCATGTCCGATCTTCATCAACGAAAACTAGAGAAGAAGAACTATTTGGAAACAGAAGGATACTCCTACTAGAAAAGTGGGAATATGATTTCGATTAAGAGATAGAACAAGATCCAACACTTTGTGCCTAGAGATGATTCCTGCTTTGGAACCACGTGATGCTTTCTACGGAGGAAGAACAGAAGCCTTCACCTTGTACAGACAGAAAGAAAGAGATACAATCAAAAACTATGACGTCACATCGCTCTATCCGTTTGTCAACAAAACCGGAAAAGTACCCAAAGGTCATCCCATCATCATCACCGAAAACTTTGGGGACATCAAAGAGTACTAAGGATAAGTGAAATGTAAGGTACTACCGCCCAGAAACCTATACGTCCCCGTCTTATCAACCAAGATCAACAACAAATTGATGTTCCCACCCTGTCGTACCTGTACGGAAACCTACCAGCAAGAACCTTGTAACCATACTGAAAAAGATAGATCTATAACGGCAACTTGGGTGACAGATGAGTTGAAGAAGGCCTTGGAAAAGGGATATTCCATCTTAATCAAATACGAAGTATGACACTTCGAAGAGGTGGAACAGTACGATCCTGGAAAGAAGTCTGGAGGAAACTTCACTGACTACATCAATACAATCTTTAAAATGAAACAAGAAGCTAGTGGCTGGCCGGAGTGGTGGCAATCTGAAGAGACTAAATAGCAATATATCAAGAACTACGAGGAAAAGGAAGGGATACAGTTAGACAAGATAGAAAAGAACCTCGGCATCAGGTCTTTAGCCAAACTGATGTTGAACAGCTTTTGGGGCAAGTTTGGACAAAGAAACACCATGCAACAAACATTTTACATCACGGAACCCTCAAAGTACTTTAACAAGTTTACGTGCGATAAAATTGAGGTGACCGGAATAAAGTTTGTTTACGATAAAATGGTGGAATTACGATGGAAATATAAAGAAGAATTCATTGAAACCCAAAAGAAAAAGAACGTCGTCATAGCAGCCTATACTACCGCCCAGGCCAGACTTAAACTATTTACTTATCTGGATAATTTGGGACCAAGAACATTGTACTGCGATACAGATTCGATTGTTTTTTCCAAAAAACCTGGAGAATGGAGGCCTAAGCTGGGAGACTACTTGGGAGATTTGACAGACGAAGTACCCGGAGATACTATTACGGAGTTTGTCACTGGAGGACCAAAAAACTATGCGTATTAACTAGCCGTCCCAGAGAAAGCAGGAAACAGAACCATGTGTAAAGTCCGTGGAATACCTATAATAATGCTTTGGACATCAACTTTGACACCATCAAAGAGATGGTCACCATCAACAGAAACATTATCAGGACAGTGAGAGACGAATATAAGATCCGAAGAAGCCATCAAAACTGCTAACCGTCACACAGGAAAATAACTATAAAATTGTGTTTAACCACTAAACCTTATGGATTTGTAAAATGTTGTTATAGAGAATGTAAATAAAAAGATATACCTTATTTTGAGTTTTTAATTGAAAACTAAAAGAGAAAAGCTATCAATGCAATAACAAAGACAAAACAAAGGAGCCCCTAAAGGGCGAACCAAACAAAAAACGAAGAACCAATAAGAGTTGAGCCATACATGAACAAAACAAGCACAAAAGTCGAAAAACAACAAGGGAAAATGAGGAGGAGGATGAAATATGAGAAGGAAGAGGGAAAATGAGGAGGATGAGAAAAAAACAAGGGTAAAACTATACAACATCACATAGAAATGACTAAAACACAAGAGCATACAAAGGGTACATTTGAAGAAAAAACGACCTAAAGAAAATGAACTTAAAAGAAATCAGGAACCCAAAAAGAACGATGAGAGAAGAAAGGGTTAGGGTTAGAGATTAGCGTTAGGGTTAAAATACTGTTGATGGTCTAAAATGGGGCGAAAGAAAGGGACGAGTCGCCGTTCCGCATGACTGCATAATATAAGAATGTTTGAAATCCTTAGAAATTCCAATATAGAAATAAGATAGTTCTTTACGAAAATATGATGGCACAATACTATTCAACGGTAGTAAATGCAAACAAAGCCCATGTATACCTTGAATTTACCCATGAAATATCTACAAAAAGATCTTTAATTAAGACACAGAGGTTCATACAGGAAATAGATTCCTATCATCAATCTTTTGAATATCAAAACTTAAAAAAAAGGCTTACTGAAACTTTTCAATATTTAGACAGAAAAAGTTGTCATCCTTTAACAAGATTTATTAAAAGGGAAATAATTAGAAACATCAGAAACGAGAGCGATCATCGTATGAAAAATAAGATTTTCAATCATTTAAAGATAATATGTTATGCAGACATTATAAAAACAATGAAATTGACAGATTTTAGAGATACTACAGATTCCAAGCGGAATGATTTACTATTAGATAAGAATAGAAAAAAAGGGAGGAGCTGTAGTATTTGTTACAAAATAAAACCCATCGATAAAACAATTTAAAATATCTGTCTTAGAACATTTGCATTTACTAACAAGTGGATTTACTAGAGGAAAGCAGAATAACTTCAAGTCTACTAGCAATTAATGAAAAAAAAACAATTAGAGACAATCAAAGAGACAAGAATTTACAAGAGAAACTTACAAGAGCTGATAAATCTTATTTTACATGTAGCTTTAGTCAAATCAACTTACAAGTAAAACATATATATATTAAAGCATATTGATAATCCGGTGTACGGTCCAGTATCATTATCAAGAGCATAAATAAGTGGAGTCCGCAGACGATCCCCGCCACTTTAAAGATAATGGGTGAAACACCGATTGATAAAATAATAAACAATATAAAGAAATTAAAAAACAAAAATATCTACCTCATCAATTAGAAATTTGAAATCTAAATCGATCTTTAGAATATCATAACCTATAGTATTGACCTGAGTGGGTATAGGTAACTTTTACTCATACAAATGAAGATTAATTTCCTAACGAATAGATCGTAAACGCGATTTCTCATAAACTTTCCCATCTTCCGTTTTTGCCTCCACATAAAACCGTGACAAATTTGAATGTATCTGACTGCAAGAAATTTCTTCGAAGTTTTCAATGTGTGAATTCTTCCTTAAATATTATTTAAACGTTCGCACTGCATAATCAGTTGCTTGCCTGGTGTTTTTGGCATCTTTATCTGTTAATAAAACCTTGATATCTTCATTATTTAAGAAAGCGAATCTCTTCCTTGCTGATGACACAGCCATTCTACAACACCAGAGGACAACAATAGACGTGAGTGAATCAATGATTGGCTAAAAACATTGTCAATTCTAGAATATCGACCAATCAAAAGAAGGCTGTCATAATTAAAAGAACGGATTTTCCGTGATACTATCTTAGGCACACGTTAAAACTTTCACAAGTTATGATCACCGCGCGTGCACAATTGCTCGGTGATTATCAGATTTTGCAACAATCTAAAAAGTACCTTTTTAATCAATGAAGATCTAAGTTAATTACAGTCATATTATAAAACATAATACTATTTTAAGTGTGATTGTTCATTTTTACTTTCGTATTTCAGAACTAGGTTACGTTTTGTGATAATTTCATTACAACCTTCCAAATTTGGAGTTATCAAAAGTTAATTTGATGTAATTAAATCGAAAGACTAAGTTTCATGTTGATTTTATTGGCCTCTTGATGTGTTGAAATAAGATGTCACTGACACGAATAAACGAAACTCTACGAATGTAACAATGGGGATACGTTATTAAAGTATACAAAAAATACAGATTAACGGCTCGGAAAACTGTGTCTGGGGATCGTGCTTTTAATATTAAAGATTTGATCGTAATCATCAACATTTTTTCGTGTTTCATTAAGGATGCTCGTTGGTCTTGTTTTTGGTATTTCTGTCATTTTTTCGGAATCATGTTGATTTTACCATCAAAATAGGGTTAAATTGTTTGCCCACGAACCCCCTATTTTCTTGTTATAAACATCTTTAATATGTCATAAAGAGGTTTTTGACAAAGTTTTATGTCAATTATCTTGAAAACTAGGTCACGAACCTATCAAGATTTTTTGCTTACTTTTTACCTCGCAGCAGGGTTAAGGCAACATTTTTAAAAAAATGACAGCGGAGATAACTCCCACAAAAACCTATTTATATATTCAAAATGGCGCCGTCCATGGTTTCAGCGTCTCGAGTGAAAATGCTATTGCCGTACATTTATTTCGTTATTTTATTTAGAATAATTGAACGAATACAATAAAACTTATTGTGCACTACTGTTTTCCGTTATTTATTGAATCAAATGTCTTTGTATTTATATTTGGGGAACAAAAATATTGTTCGTGTCCGCTGAAAAGGAGACAACGCCCCTTTTTATTATCGACCAATCAAAATCCGATCTGTGTCTGCAAGGTGCTTTCAACTATCAACAAATTGAAAAAAAAGATTATTGTGCGAAAACAGAAAGCAAAACAACATAAATTCGACACGAAAATCATCTTTATCTCTGACAATAAGGTAAGAGCATGTATTTCAATACCTTCATGAATTATCAAAGGTCATATTTGTTTACGCTGACGTTGGTAAAGTGGTTAAAAGACGATCTATTATTGAATATTTACACGTGTGCACATGCACACCTGGTACACAGATACACATTTTTGGTTCTTAACGCTTTAGAGCAGTGCTGTACATGCAAGGTAGAAAACTTTGGTATAAAATCTCACAAAACAAGTCAGTAATTATGGTGTCGACATCCACATTTTTTTACAGGCCAGGGCACAAATGATTTAAAATATAAATGTAAACAACTTCCATGCATGTAGTGTACATTGTATATGATACATGTATATATAAAACTGTAGACCAAAAAAACTGCATTGCACAAGACACAAGATAACTGTCAAATCTGTAGCCCGGCAGGATTTACAAATATTTAACAACAATAATAATTTATATAATAATAAAACCAAAACTGTGTAAATGAATAAGTTCATTTTTATAGAATATAACAGGGGCTCCTCATGGGGGTTACCAGAAATCAAGTAATCAGCATTTTTTGCCAAAGTAATCAAATAATCATATATTTTTTAGAAATGTAATGAAAAACTTTTTCCCAAAGGGAATCAAGTAATCAATAATTCAAATCTTGGTAATCTAATAATCATTAAATATTTGCTCTTGTAATCAAGTAATCACCTTTAAAATTGTCTGGGAATCATGTAATCAAAAACCCTATGAGAAGGCAAATAACAAGTATAACTTTTTATGTCAGGTATATGCATGCGAGTAGTCAAATCAAATGATTACCATGTTTACTATGATTGTAAAAAGGTCTTAGGGAGTGAACATTTGATTTAAAAGGGGCGATAGATATTTATATTACATGTATCATACTTTTTTTTTCTAAAAATCTGAGCCTGGACAATGCTGGATATATTTTGTGTGTGCTGGCGAACACAGAAAAAAAAATCAATGAATTTTTCAACAATCCTGTCAAGGCACTGTTCTTTTATTTTAGATTCCACCCACCCGCTAAAAATGATCAAATGGTTGCTCAATCTAGTTTGAAAGTACATGTACAAAATGAACACAAATGTATGCTCCCTTTCCATTATATTATGATTAAAAACCAGATTGCACATGTACTTCTCACTGGAATGTTGTGGACTCATATAATCATATTTAGTACAAAATGCTCTTCATGAATCACAAAATGACAAACTGTAGGAGGGTGTATTTACATACACACGAATGAAATTGTATTAGCAAAACTTTGTGCAAGATAACTTTTGTTCTATACTAACATACATACTGTGACATGTACAGTACATGTTTAATAAGAAGAAAATCATGATTAAGAAAGAAGAATAAATTTTTCTTTTAATTTTTTTATTATGACATGTAAGCATAACATGTAGAATACATGTACCGGTAAGTCACTGTCAGTAAGTCATGGCTGATATCCATTGATATCAGGGAGCAGATATGAACTCTAAACCTGTAGTTTACAACAATTGGAATAAATGTAGTTAACATGTATACTCGAACATGGCATTTAAAAATAAAATATCTACAATGGAAAACCGCCAGCAGCCTTCAATATGGCCTGTGTTGGCTGCTTGCTGTTTGGCACTATATCTACATGTAGATTAAATATGATGCCTATGATTCAAAATCGCAATCCTAAAAACATCCCATTTCTTAATTGACAGAGAGCAAATAACAAAGACAACAAGTACTTTAATAAAAACTTCTGGCTTGGGACTTCATCTGTGCTCTGTACATGTATATGTTAACGTCCTGCTTTGTATTAAGGAAGCCTGGTGATTACATGTAGGACTGGTCACAACAGGCAACTGGGTCTGATCATTTTGTACATCGTCATGTATTATTCAGTAATTTTATTCAATATTCCAGTCACCCCATGCATTTATATAGAACTGTTTCGTGCCTTAGGTATGCTCAATCTTGTGAATAATAAAGGGTTATAACAAAATTACCAAACTTGGAGAATCACTCTCAAATGTCTATGAGACAAGACACAAAAAGAGTAATACCTACATGTACAAAAATGTATTTGAGACTAGCATGACTATTTGCCCGAGAAAACTCTGACAAATTTGAATAGCTTCATTTTGTGTACTTCACAATGATTAGGATTTTTCATACATGTACATGTATGTTTATATTTTTTGTATTTTTCAGATATTTGGTGAAAATGATTATTACAGACCAAAACATCAGTATGTACATTTTAAGATGAGGCATTGATTTCAATTGTCTTCAAAGGTAATTAAAGAAAAACACTACAAGATTTCTGAAAAGAACAAAAAATATATGACACCCTCCCTTCCTTAGTTAAACATAAGGGCTCTTATTTTGAGAAATACACTAGTATAACACTGCTACATTTTACATTTTGTACATGTACAATGTATGAAGCTCATTTGACCCAAATGTAAAATAAAAAACATTTCTTCTAAAAAAATGCACGAATAGGGTCACGTGAAAACGATAAAATAGAGTCACAAGAAAAGCCCCCCCCAAAGAAAATAATATGTTGAAAAATCTAAAAGTTACTATGATCTGCCCTTTTTTCCCCTTTATCATATTTTAATCGCAATGCTTATGCTCACTATACGGATACCTCTGCTTTCCTAAGTATGACTGGCACTTTTACGGATGTATAACAATTTCTTAAACATATAGGTATTTATAAAATGAAAAGGGTGAACTCGTTTTACGCATTGTGATACCTTATGTGTAGAGGCGAAACAATCTAGCCTATATGGTGCACTTAAGGTAGATACATTTAACAAATGTATTTATTTGAATGCAAAAAGCGTGGTACTTTAATTTATATGCATGTTGCCCTATTGGTCAGCAGTAACGCCTTTTGTCCCCTGTCGCAACGTGGAGGGGGACATAGAAATGCCAGGAGTCCGTCCGTTTGTCATTTTGTCCGTGCAACGTCTTTCACATTTTTTATAACAGTTTTCTAAGCAACTATTTTTAGTATGCAGCTTCAGGAAGAAATCTATCCACCATACACGACAAATGTGTTGTTGTACCTGCAGACAAAGCACCAAATAACATCATTTTTGTGTGCAAGAAACACTATAATGAGTGCTTGACAGTTGAATTAGGGGTTAGTTGTACCAACAATAGCAGCACATACACAGCTACAACATTGTGTAAGGAGGAAATTATTGACAATCATAAATCTGTCATTTCCTCCTTCGGGCTCTCTGTTGGTGCTGACAATGATGACATTCCATCCCTGTATTGGGTTCCTAAATTACATAAAAATCTCTACAAACAGCGCTTCATTGCAGGGTCATCGAAATGTACCACTAAACCTCTTTCAGTCCTGTTGACCTCAATACTGACGGCAATAAAATCCGGCCTCCAGAAATATTACGATTGTTGTTATTCTAGAAATGGTGTCGATCAAATGTGGATCCTGAATAATTCGAAAGAACTGATGGAGATTCTTAACTCTAAATCAGTTTCATCTTGCAACAGCATCAAGACTTTCAATTTCTCCACACTTTACACTTCTATTCCACAAGAACAACTCAAGTCACGATTGGCAGAGCTGATTAAACGCAGCTTTTTCAAAAATACAAATACCAAAACGCGGGTATAAACGGTTAATTTGGATATGCTATATATCGATATTTCAAGGAGTAACCTCTCATCAGTAGCATTTGAATCAAAACATTGGAAGGTCAAATTCCAAAACTGTTGAAAACGAAAAGTACTCAAAACCAAAACATTCGAACAAGGAAGCCAAATCCAGCACCGAGGATATCGACCATGTGCATTACAAGGAAAGAAACCTGGTGTTTTAAATAATTTTGAATTTAAAAATCAGAATTTTCAGCGACAAATATATCAGAAATTTTATGGTAAATCGTGTCAGACAAGTCTGACGACCGGACTTGTGATTACCCTCGGGGACCTCTGGTCCACCAGCAGCGGTTATCGCCCAGTGGTTTCAAAATTACAAATACCAAAACGCGGGTATAAACGGTTAATTTGGATATGCTATATATCGATATTTCAAGGAGTAACCTCTCATCAGTAGCATTTGAATCAAAACATTGGAAGGTCAAATTCCAAAACTGTTGAAAACGAAAAGTACTCAAAACCAAAACATTCGAACAAGGAAGCCGAATCCAGCACCGAGGATATCGACCATGTGCATTACAAGAAAAGAAACCTGGTGTTTTAAATAATTTTGAATTTAAAAATCAGAATTTTCAGCGACAAATATATCAGAAATTTTATGGTAAATCGTGTCAGACAAGTCTGACGACCGGACTTGTGATTACCCTCGGGGACCTCTGGTCCACCAGCAGCGGTTATCGCCCAGTGGTTTCAAAATTACAAATACCAAAACGCGGGTATAAACGGTTAATTTGGATATGCTATATATCGATATTTCAAGGAGTAACCTCTCATCAGTAGCATTTGAATCAAAACATTGGAAGGTCAAATTCCAAAACTGTTGAAAACGAAAAGTACTCAAAACCAAAACATTCGAACAAGGAAGCCAAATCCAGCACCGAGGATATCGACCATGTGCATTACAAGGAAAGAAACCTGGTGTTTTAAATAATTTTGAATTTAAAAATCAGAATTTTCAGCGACAAATATATCAGAAATTTTATGGTAAATCGTGTCAGACAAGTCTGACGACCGGACTTGTGATTACCCTCGGGGACCTCTGGTCCACCAGCAGCGGTTATCGCCCAGTGGTTTCAAAATTACAAATACCAAAACGCGGGTATAAACGGTTAATTTGGATATGCTATATATCGATATTTCAAGGAGTAACCTCTCATCAGTAGCATTTGAATCAAAACATTGGAAGGTCAAATTCCAAAACTGTTGAAAACGAAAAGTACTCAAAACCAAAACATTCGAACAAGGAAGCCAAATCCAGCACCGAGGATATCGACCATGTGCATTACAAGGAAAGAAACCTGGTGTTTTAAATAATTTTGAATTTAAAAATCAGAATTTTCAGCGACAAATATATCAGAAATTTTATGGTAAATCGTGTCAGACAAGTCTGACGACCGGACTTGTGATTACCCTCGGGGACCTCTGGTCCACCAGCAGCGGTTATCGCCCAGTGATTTCAAAATTACAAATACCAAAAAAGAATGGAAAACGCAGGTACAAATATCTGGTAGTCGGTTATAATAAGACTTCCTTCGCCATCAATGAGTCTAAAAGTAAGAACAAATTTACAGAAGTTCAAATAATCGACATGCTCAACTTTCTTATATACAACATATTTGTTCATTTGGTGGACGTGTTTTTCAGCAAACAATAGGGATTCCAATGGGCACCAATTGTGCACCTTTGCTTGCTGGTTTGTTTCTTCATTCATATGAAGCAGACTTCCCACAATCTCTTCTAGACAAATAGATCGTAGACTAGCTCTCTCTTTTAACCTCACGTTCCGTTATATTGATGATGTCCTTTCACTGAACAATTCTCGATTTGGTGACTCTCTCCATCTCATATATCCCCCGGAACTTGAGATAAAGGACACAACGGATTCTAGGAAGTCTGTTTCATATTTAGATCTACATCTCGAAATAGACTCTCAAGGAAAACTATCAACAAAGCTCTATGACAAACGTGATGACTTCATCTTCCCAATCGTCAACTTTCCCTTCGTGTGTAGCAACATTCCGTCCGCTCCAGCTTATGGGGTTTACGTATCACAATTGACTCGTTACTCCAGAGCTTGTGGGAATTACATCGATTTCCTTGGCAGAGCGTCACGTTTGACACAGAAATTGCTAACACAGGGTTATGTTGCTCCTCGGTTTTCCTACAATTTTTGTTTGAAAGGCATTATATATTTTTTAGTGATAACTCAAAAAACAAATGCTTCATAAGTAAAGGAAAATAATATTTAAATGTCACAAATTCATTGATCATATGTGTTATTCAATTGTAAATTCACCAAAATACAAAATTAGTTAATATTCCCTCCTGTAAAGATATATTTTTAGCCAAAAATAATACATGTTTACTGCTAAAATATAAGACTTCTGTGCTACGACCTCTATATTTTCATTGCGGAACTTTATGGTAACGAATCATCTTGTATTTTTCATTATCAATTAAGTGATTCCCTGTGTATGTTCATATCACACGTGAACAATGCTTACCGACTGCCTATATGTTTGAAGTACCGATATTAATTTTCTATTAATTACTATTTTTCAGCTATACATTTCCATAAATGTTTAACAGTTACATTATATACATGATGCATAGCTGAAAGATCTTTGAGTTGAAATCTCCTTGTGAAAGAATATGAGTACTGATATTACCTTTTTTGATTTTTGATAGGCGGATGGGGAAAACATATCTATTTCTTTTAAAATGGAGAAATTACACATATCGGTATACCAAAACTTAAGTTTGATTGGAGGTGGCGGTACTTCAAGTATAGGATTTGTACACATAACTCTTCCCTATCTCCCCAAAAAAACTTTTATGACAAATGTCCGAAGAAAAATTGTCTGCAGAAAAATATATATAAAAAACTCAGACTCATACGATAAAATACACAATACACTTACTGCGAAAACAATACATACAAAATACCTATTCAAACCAACCTTATGCACTAAATACCATTTACAAAACCCGCTTATACAGAACAGTACCAGAAAAAGAATGATTTAGTACATTATTTTCTATATGTCTTATAAACAGTCTTTATGACGTGCATATATTATGTATATGGTAAGCATTTTCTCTGCGACCCCACTCGATCATTCGATGGAACGGAAATTTAATGATCCTTGATGTATGGCACACATTTATTTACTAAATGAATTCCTACCAAATGTCTAATTTATCTGAACAAATCAAAGTTACGACTTTGGCTTTGTTTAGATCGGTTGTATGGTACACAACCAATATTTTAGTGGAAATATTGAAATTATAAGCGATTTTCATTGAATATCGAGCGGGATACGTATTAAAATTTAAGACAGTTTTTGTCGATTCAATAAACAAGCCTTAGCACAGAAACATTTTTAAAAAATGAATTAGTTACCTCTCTTTCCCTTTTTTCAATTTTGACCTATGTAACTATAAAGTCGGTTCTTATTCATTATCCATAATAATGAAATTTCTATAAATATCATTTTTTATGCATGCATGTATAAATTGTATATATTATCTGCAAACAATATAAATACTTTGTTTTAAAGACGAGGAACGTGTCATATAATGATGTTTTATATATTTAAACGATCTACAGAAAACTGCACTTAACAACCAAAAATTACTTTAATCTGTAATATACTAGGAAACCAACATTTAACTGCCAAATGTTTCTTTTCTCGTCCGTAAAAATAGGAAAAAAAAAAGGATTAGATAAATAATGAACAAAATATCAAAATTGTGTAGATTTACTTTCCTCCAAAATCGTTTTGAAATATTAAAGTCTTTTTCCGAAAAATAATCTAGTTTTTTTCTCAATTTATTTCCCTGTTCGTAACAAAAACACAATGGTCGTAAGACATTTATTTCCGAAAATAGTAACAGTTCTTGGGTGGATGTTGTCGAAAAATGAAACATCTTGTCCTTAAACTTTTTAATGGTCTTAACAAGGGACACCCCTTTTTTGAAAACTTATTTAACAAATAAACTACTCGTCTGATTTTTTTGTTTGGTAGAGAGTGTGAGTGCTTTCATTTTAAGAGCGAATATGCCCAAGTATCTTAGACTTTTTGCCATGTGACCTAAATAACTTTAGTGTTTTTTTTTAACTTATTACATATAGAAAAAGACGGGAGAACTTTCCAACGCAACTTAATACATCGGGGTTATGAAGAATATGATGGAAAGTCTGAATCCAAAAAGAAACACACAAAAAAACATATTGATTGCCAATGGCTAGTGGGGTCGGAATATAGTTATTATTTTTTATTCAAAATTCGTGGGTTTCTTTCCTACTTTTCGAGTTATATCAAGATAAAGTATCAATATTTTAATATAAATTATATAGGAAAACACATAAAAACACACAAAAATGTTCCATTTATTTTTTTCCTGTCAATTGATTTCCCTAATTTTTTGATATTTTATAGATCTTGCAACAATTCATCATCTTAAATCAATTTAAAGTGGGGTTGTTCCCTTGATTTTTACGTACAAGCAAAAATATGAGCCAAAAACGACGATTTTTCATGATTTTTGCCAAATTATCTCCCTTGACCATACTTTCGCTAAAACATTTTACTACTTCTAGAATGCAAATTTTAATCATATTGCGCCTTAAATAGGTATAAAGATCCTAAAAACATAAAAATCTCAAGATATTTTTCAAATTTCATTTTATTTTGGGCAGGTCACATGACCACTGTCCTTCTCCACCTTAAGCTAGGATTGTAACAAATTATCGGATATACTGCGTATGCAATGATGCAACCAAAATTATTAACACTCTAGCTCTCATGATAAAGCCAAATTTACCCAATTGCAGTGAATTTATTTTCTAGACATATTGCATGAACCATTTCAAATGTTACCGCATCCAATGCAAATTTGGTGACTTATGCCTTTGCCTTCCAACAAATTGATATATGAAGAATATGGCTTTAAGAATAATGAGTTGCTTTCTAACTAGTGGTCTAAATCGTATAGGTAAATTTAAAGTTGATAATAGTTTGAAAAGATTATATATTAGCCGGAGTTGAAAATATGCATCGTTCTTAAAAGAGATTTCGATATGCAATCTAGTTTAAAGATAGATGCTATATTACTAAAAAAAACATCCATAATTATTCAAGTTATGTGTAAAATTAGAAACCATCAATCTTTGACACAGCTTTTGTTTCTACTTGTTTTTTTATATTTTCTGACCCTTGTTTAAGAAGGGTCTATCTGTGACTATTTAAGGACTGGATTTGAATTCTATGCGTTTTATTTAGAACATGGTCCATCTGCAGAATGGCGAGCAGCACCTAATGGCCTCGTTGAAGGCTGCTGGTGGTTGTTCACTTTGTATTATTTTCTAAATTATCGCTTGTTATGTGAGCTGCGTACACTGATTCCACATCTTTTTATTTTCTATTGAAATTATTTGAATTATTCAAAACCGTTTTTAAATCGTTGATATTCTTTCTTTGAACTGAATCAATCATAAATCATTTGCATTTGCTGCAAAGGTATGTTGCTTATGCCAATTTTACACTGCGAATGATTAAATATTTAATCGTTTTAAGATCCGTATACCGTTCATGGGCGTTTAAATTAAAGGGAAGCTCAAATTACAAGCTTTTATGTTGACAATAAGAGAGATGTATTCCTTTGTCGTCACACCTTTATATTTGACCAAGTAAACACATGAAATAATTACTTCAATTTTGAAAAAAAAGTTTAATATTCGATATTAAAAGGATAATTTTAATTGATTGCATTTCGTTCGCAATGTCGAATTTTTATTCAGATTTACAGGTTTAACATACGTCCTGTGTTTTGAAGGATTGATTTTGCAATTGATCCCTAGCAAATATAAACAAATATGAAACCCGTGTGTTCTGTAACAAGCATATTATTAGTGTTAATATAACAAAACGATGTCCAGTTAAAGAGTTCTACTGTTTGAATAAGCCTTCTAATAAATAGATAAATGTATTGATCAGTTGAATTGTCATTGTTATTTTAAATGCCAAAATGAAATATTTCTTTCATAATATGTATAATGAATCTAAACAATTAATATATATATATAATTCCACCGTGGGATACACAGATGGTTATAGAGATCACATAATTAGATTATTTATAAAATATAATAAACATAAGATATCAACATTCAATGATCAGATAAATGGTAACCGAATATTTTGAATGGCAAAAAGAATGAATACAAATACAAATATGCAGAATAATTTGGCGTCACCGTGGTATACACGTGCATTGGTGAATAAAATTTAGACCGGAAACTCTTGAGAACAAATGTTTGATACCTAGATAGCTGAATCAAAACCATTCCAAGCTTTAGAGCTGGGAGAAACAAGTACAATAAATATGTAACATAAGGTTGCAAATGTCCAATAATTATTCTTCTTTTGATCATGTCACACCTACCAACATAATTTTTTTTTTGCGGTCAAAAAATTCAAGTTATATATTCTAATAAACATATCCTTATGTGTGAAAATGGTCACATTTGTGAAATTATGTACAAGACAACTCTTGTTTACTGCACATTTTAGTAGAAAATGAATTCGCATTTATAGACTTCGGGGATGGGTATTTCTTAGTTATTTCATCATACCTTGAAAGGTATATACAGTCAAACCTGGATATAAAGGGCAGCCATGGGACAACAAAATTGTGCCCTTTATAAGCAGGTGCCCTATAAATAAAGGTTAATTTTAGTTGTAATGTTCATACAATGGATATTTTCGAGGTGCCCCTTATAGGCCATGATTTTTTTATATACAGTTGCCCTTAAGGCAGGTTTGACTGTAATCCTCTGGTAAAAAAAAAGCACTTGTAACGATTCTAATCTGACAATGTTCTTATTTTGCTTTGATTGACTACCAACAGTCAGAAAGGTGGTCAGAACGAGACAAAAGAATATGCGCTCTTCAGTAAATAAGATAGAATTTGATTCGGGATGTTTACGTAGTAACTATTGGCATTAAAAAGTATATTAAAGTAACTTTTTAAATAAAATATGATATAAAATATATAAAATTAAATTATAAAACACCCAATTTACGATGCTTATTACACATCCAACGGGAAAAGAGCACATTTTTCATGTTAAGTGATATTATGGGGTCTAATTTCCTTTGTGACAAAAAAAAACCATCATGCTCCAAAAAATCTGAAAAAAATATAACCAACAGATAAGACTTTATTCTTTCTGGTCAAAAAGGCTTGAACCCGTCGGTAAAGCGGTATTGAAAAAAAAATATGTTCAAAATTGTGCTAATTTCATAAATTATTTGTGAATCCCCCTTTATAAATATAGAAATTTCATTCATAAACTAAATAAACATTGAGAGCATCTCATATCCAGCCAAAAATAGTAATGGTCTACTCGACTTCCTACCATAATTTTGTTCTTAAATGCTGCTATTAAAATAGGCCCTAACTGGTGAAACTTTAAATTTCACTTTTTATTAATATAATGCATGTCTTAGAAGGGGGGTCTATAAAGTAAGGTTTGTTCGATTTGTAAAACTTAAATCGTCTCCCTCCATTTTCCTAGCTACGTTCAAGACTTGTTTGTGAAAAAAAAAACATCATTCTCCAATTCCCTTAAACTTTTAACTACAAAAAAGCATAGGATTGGTCGTCATCTGTCAAAGTATGGAACCAGTCGTACTTACAATTTTTTTTTAAAATTCAATCCGGTTATTCCTTAGAGATAATAAATTTCTTTTTTGTCACAAGTTATTATTCTATGCGTAAATCATCCTTGCTAAGAAAAAAGAACCATATTTTGTCCATTCACTTGCACCCGAACTTGAAAATAAACATGACCTACTTTTTATCAATCAAAAGAATAAGTCGGTGATTTCAGCTCAGTGCGTCATAAGTAATGATGAGACTTTCAACTCAATGAAACATACAAAAGTATTTACAGGGGAGATAATATTTTGTCACCACCTTACTGATTGCCAAGTCAGGACCACTGCAGTCTTCCTTCTTTTGTCTTGTCTTATGGACATTTGAAATTGATTCTCCAAGCTTGGTAATTTTGATATTACCTTTATTAAAACCTAGTATTCTATCAACTAGAGATTGTACACGTAAACGTGACAGGGACAGCAAAAATCACCTAGAAATTATTTCCCATGTACTTTATTGTGAAAGCTATGAAAATGTTAAAACAAACCATTTGGTAATCATGTATTATTAGGTCACAAATGATCTCCCATTCTTGGTCCTGTCTAACTTTTTAGGTAATAATGTCTATTTGTTATCATTTAAAATCCATTGGTATGTTACTTCCCCAAATGTGTTGTTATATTGTGACGTTTGGGTCTTATCTAAAGTCCCCGGTTATAGAAAAACAAAATTCTTTGTCTGCTCCAAAATCATTTTATTTTGTAAAAAAATAGTTAAATGGAAATAACTTTTTAATTACATTGAATAACTAAGGGTGCTCGTAGTGAAAAATGCTGAATTTAAGAATTTCTGTTTATATTATGACTGTATACTACTCGGCAGACTAACGTTAGTTTGAGTAGAACAAGTTTTAAAAATACCTTGTTTTCGGTAATAAAGATTTGAAGGGCTAGTGTTACTTTGACACTCGGATGCCAAATTGGTACTTTTGCTTATTTCGTTTATCAGGGTCGATGTCTGGTGGACAGGTTGTCCCTGAGGATATCACAAGCCCAGTAGCTTCAATGCAATGTTAATGAAACACCACAAAAGGATACTGTTTCAGGCGTCGTCTGAACGTTATGACACTACGGACATGAAGTCGTTTCGTAATACAGGTGTCCAAAATACCTCAATTTTGCAAAATACATCATCTACCGATTTGATGGGAGGTAGCAGCTAGCAATTGAAGTGAAGTATTTGTGCACCATACTTTTTTCCATCTCCGAAAAAAACGTTTATGAAAAAGGTCCGAAATAAATTATCTGCAGAAAAATATACATATAAAAATTAAGACTCATACAATAAATATCCTACACACACTTCCTGTGAAAACTATACATGACAAAAAACAATTCAAACCAACACATTGTACTTAATTACATTTACTTAAAACTTGCTTATACAAAACAGTGCCAGAAAAAGAATAATTTGATAAATTATTTTCTATATGTCTTATATACAGTTTTTATGGCGTGCATATATTATACATATGGTAAGCATTTTATCTGCAAATCCGTTCGATCATTCGATGGAACGGAAATTTAATGTTCCTTCATGTATGTCATAAATTTATTAACACATATATTCTTACCAAATGTCTAATTATTCTGAGCAAATTAAATTTATAAATTTGTTTTTTGTTTTGCTCGGTTTAATGTTCCCCACCAATATTTTAGTTGGAATATCGAAAATATAAGCGATCCAAATTGAATGACGAGCGGGTTATGTATTTAAATTAAAACATGTTTTGTCGATTTTATAAACAGACCTTAGCGCAGAGACATTTTTGAAAAAATGAAGTAGTTACCTCTCTTACCCCCTTTTTTAAACTGATATAAGCGACTACACAGTCGGTATTGCTTCATTGTTTCTTTTCCATTATCCATAATGTTACAGTTTCTTTAAATATTATTTTTTTAAGTTAAATGTATCAACAAAGATAAAAGACAATACTCGGCGTCAAGTTGTTGCAGTTTGATTACGGCCACGTTAGACTGATCTGCTTGTATAAAACTATTTTCATTTTCTGTTGAATCAATATGTTAATTTGGTTTAATAAAGTTTTCGAAATATAAAACGTTAGCCCACACGCGAACGGTTTCTATTTACATTATATTTACGCTGTGCCACTGATAAATGTTATCCATGTGTTCTTTTTCTATACTGCACCCAAGCTATTATGGAATTGTTTTATTTCTGATTTGAGATGTCACCACAATGCACACCTGGTGGTTTTTGTTTGATCCTACAAATAAAATTAATGTTTTTAAAAAAAAACACCACAACAGCAGATTTCTCTCTTGTTGAGGACATTAAAACTTAGATTTAAAATATCCAACGTTTGATCATCTTTTATTAATACAACAGTGAAAGGGTTTATAAACGACCCATTGGCAAGATACATGCAGCTTGTTTTTCATTAAATATATTAAACTACAGTAAGTATAACTTTCTCCGATTTTTTTTTCAAATCATAAAAACTAATAAGAAAGGATCTGGAGTAAATGAATATGAGACCAATACATATGGAAACTTCAACTGCAGTTATTTTTATGAGCTGTATGGCCATTTCGGAAAATTACTTCTCATCATCTGCTGTAGAACCCAAATAAAGGAAATCCACATTCATAAGATGTTGACTTTTCCAATTTAATGGAGATTTTACCCACCTTGTATTCTAAACTATACTTGACGGTACCTGATGTTAACTTTTCGTTTTGTCGACAATTTCCCGTCAAATTAAATTGGAATGTAAAAAAGAGTTACTAAACGTCTCAATTACATTTATTGTTATGAAATGCATAATTTAAGATATCTGTTCAATGTTCAACAATCTTTAAAACAAACACTAGACATCAATCGCTTTTAATGTATAAAAAAGACATTAAATAAAAAAAAATGAAATATGGCAAAAAAAGTCTTCAGAAATGCTATTGCAAAAGTGATTGACGGTATCGATTAAGGCAAAATTTATAAAATTCACTAAAAATTACATTTTGAAATAGACTAAATTCGGATAGATAAATATTTAGAATTGTTAGCACAATTTGATATTAATATGATTCTTAGAACAAAAAAGAAAACAATAAGAAAATTGCATAGAAACTGTGTCGCAAACCATTCTATTCAATTATTACATTGTATCTATGACAGATATATATATATTTTTGATTTTACTAAAAAAGTAATAACTAAACTAATTATTTTTCATTTGAACACATTGTAAAGATTTGTTAGTATAACATTCGTAGTGTTGTTATAGCTACAGGACATTAACTTTATCTGTTTACCGCAAAGTGGAATGCCTCTATAACTAAGATATCTTCTCAGCAAAAAATGATACTATCTTTGGAATCAGATCATTTTTAACCACTTGTGTGTTGGCCGGATTAAAACATGCAAAGAACGTGCATTTTTGAAAATATTTAGTTTTGTGAGCTGCACTCCAACATTCCTTGATATAGTCATTTAGCCATGAAATATTTTGAACCAGTTTATAAACCTTATTGTTTATCTTGTATTTAAATAAACTCAAATTTTGAGTGGTCAATCTACATCCTTCCTTTTTAAATAGACGATATAAAGATGTGACATGAGTGTACGCAACACAATCAACATTAAAGAAACGGCAATTTAAAAAAAATCACAATGGAACACAGCCAGCAGTCTTAAACATGACAAGAGGTCACTGCTCCTGTCTTGCATTGACCCAAGACTAAAAATACAATACATGATTCAAAAAAATCCCTCGATTATCAACGAAAGACCCATTTTTGGATATAAAACAAAAAAAAGATAGTAGACTGACAAGGACAAACACAAGTATTTAAGTATTTATTGTTATGAAAGTCTTGTAATTGTACTTTTAGAGAACCTTAAAATCATTGACCGTTCTATCTTTAATATTTTTTTTCATATTTAATTGTACAATGTCCCGCTAATATCCCAATTAATCTCCCCCTGCCTGCTTATGATATGTTTCAATAGATGTATTCAATCAGTTCGGTAGTTTTGTTATTACCTTTATTTGACAATATCTATTTAATAGAAGTCTTAATAAAGTGATAATTTTATTGTGCATTCTGTAACAATAAGAAATTGCACGTACAGACATTACCAACATGTCCCTGATACATGTACTGTCAAGAGTATAGACTAACATTATACCATACTCCACGGGAGAATCAACACAAACTTTATGAATTTTTATTTTCATTTTGCCCACACGGCAATACAAATAATATATTTTTTTTTCTTTTACACCTATGCTTGCAAGACATTCTGACAGGCAGTGCATGTTTAAAAATTTGTATTCATTTGTTTCATTACACATACACAGTACACAGGACAAAATATTTGAATGTATAATTTAAAGTTGTACGTTATTTTATAACTCATAGTCTCAGTGAACATGATTAAATTATTGCCTAAGCCTAACTTCCGGTACTCTAGTGGAATATGGTAGTAACAACTTGTCTAAAAAAATGATAAAACAACGAACATTCAAAACATATGTAGGCTATACTCTGCTGACCTTTTTAGACTGAACAAAGGGGCAGGATATGTCTCTTTTGGTCAAAGTCCAGAAATAACATACGCTGACCAAAATGGACATGATTAAATAAAAATTGTTTGGGGATATTGCTCAAGTCAAAAAAGGATCTGTATCTAATTTTGGTAATAAATATCTATTTAGAGATATTTATTTTTATATTTATTATATCGACAGATATTTAGTCAACACACAAGTGGTCTATCATTAAAACTTTCAACGATATTTTTTGTGAATTATCTTTTCACTCTTTAATAATTATTTCAATATTTTCATCAATTGCATGTTTGAAATAGCTTCCATTCCATTTATTACATTTGTAAAATTATTGCCTTTGAACAATGATAATATGCTTGCCTAAAACCAAACATGAACGTTATTCATGAACACACTATCTTTTCTACTCCTTTATAAATGAGACAAACTATTTTAGAATGACTTAAAAAATTGTTGAGGTGACTGTTTTCAAAAATCTGTCATTGTTAACTTACCGGTTTTTTATTATTAATAGATAAAAAGTCACATTTACATTCAGAATTAATCTAAAGAACACTTTAACACAAATTTGTTAAAACAACTTTACTCAGAATATAAAGGAATATTAATTCATTTTTATCATCATTAAATTTATTATTACCATGATATAGAATATTTTGTTGTCTAAATCTGGTATCAAATGCAGACGTCTAGTGCATTCACTACAGATAAACCTAGCTAAATAAATCTGTGGGTTTCAGCAAGCTTTATATTATCCGCTGGCATATTTCACGTTTCTTTTATACATGCTTTTAATTTTACTTCATTACCACAAAGGTCATGATAATTCATTGGTAATTAAATAAAATCTATGTTTCAAACAAGGGAAACCGTTCCTTCATTTTTTTCTACATTTGAAAGTGGCACATTATTTTATGTGAAACAAATCGTGAATTATTATAATTGTTTTGTTATAAATGCTCAGAGGTGTCAATTGACTTTATGCATGATTCCACGCATTTGCTGTTGTTATTCTGTATTATGTATCGTCAGGGATATAAATGGTATCTGGAAATTATTTTTTTTAAATGGGAGAAACCATTACAATAAAAAATGTAGCATATTGTCGAAAATGTCCCATACTTTTCCCTCTTTTGATCCTGACCCACCTACCAACACTATATTGTTGTTGCTGTCGTATAAAATCAAATGATATATATACTTATATACATCTCATTTTGTGTAAAAACGGTTACATGTGTGCAATTAAGTACAAGACAACTGTTGAAAACATAAGAAAGACAAGTACAACAAAGGCTTTGTCAAAGATTCCTGACTGTTGTTTTCTGCACATATAAATAAAAAATAAGAAACCTAGAGGGTGACTTAAATCATGCACAATAAGGAGCTATCATTTGCAGTTATAGACTTCAGGAGATGGGTATTTCTTAGTTATTTCACCATACCTTGAATGGTATATACAGTCAAACCTGAATATAAAGGGCGGCCATGGGACAACAAAATAATCCTTTGGTTAAAAATAGCATTTGTAAAGATTCTAATCTGACAAAGTAGTTATTTTGCTTTAGTTGAATATTAATGATCAATGTTCGTACTAGTATTTTATCAATTAATGATTTTACAAGTTAACGAAATAGTAAAGATCAACTAGAAATTATTTCACTTTATTGTTAGAGCTTATAAATGTTAATCACGTAACATAAGGTCATAAATGTTATTCCATCCTTGATCCTGTCACACTTTTAGGTAGTAATGTGTACTTGCTATCATTAGAAATCAAATGGTATGTTATTTTCCCCAATGTTTAATGTTGTGGCGTTCGGTCTTATCTCAATTACCCGGTTATGAACAAAATCAGGATTTATTTTCAACATCTCATTTCAAAATATACTATTTTCCTCAATATTGCGATTTGTCCAGTTCCACTTACTATACACAAAAAAATAAAAGAGGAGTCTATCGGCATTATTGATTTTGATCAGGATATTCCAATTTAAACAAATTAAGGTCCCAAAACATTTTATTTTTAACAAAATAGTTAAAGGGAAATAACGTTAAATTGCATTCAATAACCTATGGCGTTCCTGGTCTGAGATTTTAGGAATTTCTAAACGTTTATAATGGTTGTGTACTACTTGGTACATACAACCATAAATTTTAGTAAAACAAAAGTTTAAAAAAACCTTGTTATCGATAATAAAGATGTGAATGGCTAGTGTTACATTGACATTTGGATGCCCTGTCGGTACTTCTGCTTCTTTCGGTTAACTTGGTCGATATCTGGTTAGCAATTTTACAAATCGGTCATATAACATCAACAGTTCGGATGGTTTAAATTTTACATCTGCTAATCTTATTTACGGACTAGATTGCACTCATTCCAGACTGATCTATGTTGTTGAGACAAAGGGATGGCTAAATGACAGTTAGTGTAAACATATTTTATTACTTAATTTAGATGCATGTACAGATAGGTACACACATAACCTGTACGAAAGTAAAAATACAGTTTCAATGAAGACTTGTAGCGGACATATCTTTATGACTGTTCATAACCAGTCACAAAGAAATGCCGGCTTTTACCAGACCAGTCATTGCAACAAGTCTGCTCTTACTAGACATGTTTAATAATGCAATGGTTAAAATTAGTAACCTTGCAGTAACATAAAAAATGAATTTTAAATACAGCTCAGGTAATTAAACATAAAATTTGTCCTTTAAAATTCAGTTTTTAAAGCAGACATTTAACGAAGTTAACTTAACCAGACCTGTCATAATTGCGTGACTGCTTTTAAAAGCAGACCTGGAATTATGACTGCTTTTTCAAGCTAACTTGGAACTTATCACGCGTCTGCTCAAAGCAGTCGCATGATCAGTCGCAAGTGAACTTGAAGTTGACTTGATGTCTGCTCTTCAACTTACCGTACAGGATATGTGTACACCCATCTGTATATACAGTATACAATTTCAGTCAACAAGACAATCAATCAATAAGATTCGGAAACAAGACTGAAATTGTTTAAAAGTTCTTGAAAATATTTTGTAAAAAAACTTTTTTTGGATATTTGTTTTGTTTATTTTTAATAAATCAGATAATGCATTAAAACACTTCCAAATTCATGCATACAACTATTACACGCATCTTTTTTATCTATGATATATATTCAAGCCATGTAATTATGACTTTCATCTTACATGTTAATACCAACGTTAAAATAAAAATATCAATTGACCAACCGTTGGCTGTTTCCCTATTAAATAACTAATTTAATTATCAAACAAAGAATATTTCCTAAGAGTCATCCTGCAGTAAAGTTTTTTTCATTAAAAATAGGAGTCAAACATTTCAAAATATTATTTGGGATACAAATCTAAACTGAGTCTCACCCGTCTGAATTATTTTTGTTCTCAGTGGCAAACTATTGTACATTTACATGAAAATATCAAATTATGGCAAATTAAAACGAGAGTTAACTCACAATTTAGAAAAAATAAAACTGAATATATGAGACAAAAGTTCAAGAAAGTCGATTTTTTTCACAAGAATATTAGTTAACGAACCCTATACCGAAATGTTCACACTCATGGTTCAATGCTTGACTATCATAAAGAAATTGTTCACAATCATTTTAGATTATTCTCTGTAAAATGTGCGGACACAGATACAATCGAAAAACAAATTATTATCAAATGAAATGTTTGAACATATAATGAAATAGTGTTTTTGTTTTATTCATAAGATTCAACTTCTGGATTCTGAACTAAATATTAAATACGGTTTCTACCCTTTTTATTTAACTTTACGTTAATTATATGTATATATGTATCTCGGGGTTATTGAAAGATATGTAAATAATGATATCTTTGAAATCTCCACGTTTTGCAATTAAAACTTCTTACCTAAGTTTTTGTTCCTTTATTTATTTTGTTATATATTATTTGGTTTCATTGTTTTCATTAAATATCAATGAAAAAATTATCTAATGAAAGGATATATTTAAACATTTATTGAATTGGAGTTACTTTTTTTTCAATAAACGAGGTCACTATATTATGATAACTGGGTAGATGTTAAATTTATTAAAAAATCTTTTGATCAGAGTCATTTTTTTCGAATGTGCAGGGGTATGCTCTGAAAAAGTGAGGCTCAATGTGTCCAATGACATAATTTCAGCTTTGATCCTCTGGTAAGTCGACACAATCAACACTGATATCTCTTCAATGGAATGATCCGCCACTGTCAGTCGCAATGGTTTGTCGTTTCACTAGTCTATGTGTCCTCGAATAACATATCCTATACCAATTACATATGTATTATTTAAATATACATAAAATAACTGAACTTAATTGCAAGAAGCCATCATCCTTTTCCTACAAATAAATGTAAATACATGTATATTGATTTAACATATTTACTGTGACGCAATTCAGATAAGCATGACTTCCTTTTTTAAAAAAAGGGGTCTGTCTGTGACTGTTTCAGGACTGGATTTGAATCATATGCATTTTATGTAGACCTTGGGCAAATTACAGAACCACGAGCAGTGGCAAATGGCCTTGTTCAAGGCTGCTGGTGGTTGTTTATTGTGTTTTTTTCTGAATTGCCGCTTGATTCTGGGCTATGTCGCGAACACTTATTCCATATCTCATTATTTTCTATTGGTCTGATACAAGCATTTTATTAGATATAAACTCATTTCAACATAACCATGTTTTTTAATAGGAGATCTGTTTCTTTTGTTTGTTTCTGTTATATTTGCAGCAAAAAAGAACCCAGTAATGGTGAAATGGTGACTCACATTGTCTTTTTGCTTTGGACTCATAGATTGAAGAAGGTAACACGCTTATAACAGTGAGTAAATAAATTAGATAAGAATAACTTCAGTATTTTTGTTTATGGATTGGAATACTTGCTCATTCTTTGTGGACCATATTGCTTTGATTATTTAATGGTACCATTAGTTGTTATTACCATTGACAGAACGCCGAAGCATACGATGTGTTGTCCTTACTATAACCGTTTTGCATAATCAACCGAATGATTTTTTTTTCAATAACATATTATGTTACTTATATTCAAACTTTATTTGTTCATTGTTTAATTGTATGTTTTTAGATATTTTATTTACAATAGAAGGTAAACAAAATAACGAAGTGGGAAGATAAAAAAATCCATTTTACGTTGTTCATGTGTTGCCTGTACTTTCTAAAAAGGTACGGTTAGTTTTCATATTTATTTTCATAAATTTAACACGTTTTGAACTATTTCACACGTTAAAGATTGCAGAAAAAAATCAAAACCATTTTATATAATTAGACAAACCAATAACGCTCATGTGACCAAAATAAATATGGCGAACAAAAATCCAGAAATTTACAAATTCTACTCTGAAAAACTTAAACTGGCAATAGATTTGTCGACAGTATATGAAAAAGAGCAAGCGTATTCTGCAGGTCGATGTGGTTGTAGAATGAATATTAAAAAAAAGCAAAGACATAAACGGGCATGAAAACTGTTAATTTGGTTTTGCTGTATATCTATATTTTAGGGAATAGCTTCTCATCAGCAACATCAACAACGACGAGTATGCAGATTGACCAGGAAAGCGAAATCCAGCACCAAGGAGAGCGACCATTGGCACTACAAAGAAAGAAACCTGGTGTCTTAAACAGCTTTGAAATTTACAAGGACAAAAAATCATTAAGATTTATTAGTAAATTATTGTATGGCAAGTCTATCTGCTAGGCTTGTGGTCCACCAGCAGCGGCTATCGAAACTACACTTGGGTTGTAAACAAAAGCACAACCATAGGGACATATGCCAGAACGTGATTTACTCTTCACATCGGCAGCGTATCGGAAGTAAAATATCATCACACGCTGTACTCGCTAGCTATATAGACAGGACATGCACATGTGAGATGTTTCGGGGTAAAACTGATTATTACTGAACAAGCCCTGATGATTACATAAAATAGAAATTTTCTCAAAATGTTCAACCAATAATTCGTTCCATGAGAGGTGAGCTTTTCTCTTATTTTTCTTAATGAGACGCTGAAATAAAATGATTCACTTCCGTTCCTAAATCAGAGCCTTCCTGTCTCATATTAAATGTACAGATTTGAGGTGATATAATATTGGCTTTGGAAATTTTGTGCATTTCACGTCATATAATTGACAGCTCTTTGTATCTGATGTACTTACGACACGAGACAATGGCCAACTGCTCATGCTTACACCTTCTATACAAAGAAGAATTATAGAGGCATTTTAATATCATTAGAACAAGTCAAAATCTGAAGACAAAACTGAACGCATAGAAATAACCATTAAAAATCTTGAATTTGTAAAGGCAAAGTGAAGTCAAGTCGGAACGATATAAGTGTTTCTGATTTTTTTATACGATACCGCTGTCTCCATGACAGACTCTTAGACCAAGGTTACAAGAAAATATGTTTCATTCGGTCCCTAAATAAATATTTGGAAAATACGAGAATGCTTTTCGATTATTATGGTAAGTTACCACAATTAGGGATCTTCTTTTTTAACCTCAGGTCTAAATATTCTCTCAGAAATCGTTATCAATATGGCGTGACGACTATACCCTTCCGAGCTTATTATTTGAATTAAGCTCACACAACATAATGTTGAACCTCTATGAGGAGACTTTGAATTCTCAAATTGTTCATCACGTAAATTTCTCAGTCTGATTACTGACATCTAAATGTTAAGATTCAAAAGCAAGACGGAATTAGTAGGCGAAACACATGAAAAGGTACAACTAGATTATAAAAAATCATTGTCAACACTGACCAAGTAGTTGGTTTTTTTTCTAAAAAAAATGAAATTAGTGATTTCGGACTTGAATTCAGGCAATTTGTTTGCTGCAACCGATAATAATTCATTGCAATACCATATTTCATGATTGAATTCATTAGAACGATTAAATGAATTTATATTATTTGTATCATTAAGTTATGAGGTTTAGGGCAAGATTAAAGTAGTTTTTTTTATCACAGCAGTCGGGAAACGTTCTAAACTTGCAGTTAAGTGCGAGTGTTAATTCAAATGAAGAACAGCAATAATTCATTGGCTGTTTTTGTTGACCTACTCTAGTCTACTAAAGCAACAAATTCACGAATAAAGTTCTGAAACGGGTAAAATTCTACGAGTTTAACTCTGGCAAAATCAGTGTTGTAAGAGTAAAGTACGTCATGAGTAAATTTTAACTGCGACAATGTGATTCGATTAAAAAAAAAGATATATCATGTTTAATTTACATTAAGTTACTTTAGAAAGTAATATTTTGTATGAAGCAAAGAGGCACCAATTGATCTTCGAACGAAAATTAATTTACAGGGCATGTTTTGCCTTTGTATGCACATATTTTTGCTCATTCATTATTTTTGCAATAAATTTTCTGATTTTGACGTAACTAAATTAATTTTCTGCTAAGTATGGTTATTTATGGTTGGTTTCTATAACTTTTTTAAGAGACCAAACAAAAGTGTTAGCATTTCCACATGGAACGGGCTGGCGGCCTGGATGACCGAGTGGTGCAAGGCGCTGGTTTCAATACCATACTATTGATCACTAGAAATTTACCACTTCAAGTAGTTGAATCGAGTCTTCGTTTGTAATTTACAGAAAAAACGGGACTTTTCCTCTTTTATGTAATTAGATTTGTCAGTTACCTGCCCAAGGTCGGTGGTTTCCTTTGGGTACACCGGTTTCCTCTCAGATTCAAATTGACCGATCACTAAAATAAACGTAAGGTATTTGAAGAAAAAAATAAATTATGCTTTAACGCATTCTTATAAACGTGTTAAGAAATAAGAGAAGAAACAAAGTTTGGATAATTTCTAATTCTATTTTTTGTTAATTTGTTATCATTCTGTATTTTCCAACGTGAGGTTGAAAGAGAGAGCTAGTCTACGATCTTTTTGTCTAGAAGAGATTGCAAGAAGTGTGCTTCATATGAATGAAGAAACAAATCAGCAAGCAAAGGTGCACAATTAGTGCCCATTGGAATCCTATTGTTTGCTGAAAAACACGTCCACTAAACTGAACAAATATGTCGTCAATAAGAAAGTTGAGCATGTCAATTATTTTTTCTTCTGTAAATTTGTTCTTTTTCTTAGACTCATTGATGACAAAATAAGTCTTTGTACCAATCGACTACAAGAAATTTGAACCTGCGTTTTCAATTCTTTTTGAAAAAGCTGTGTCAATCGCGATTTCAGTTGATCATGTGGAATAGAAGTATAAAGTGTGGAGAAATCGAATGTTTTGATGCTGTTACAAGATGAAACTGATTTAGAGTTACGAATCTCAATCAGTTCTTTAGAATTCTTCAGGATCCACATTTGATTGACACCATTTCTAGAATAACAACAATCTGTAATATTTCTGGAGGCCGGATGTTATTGCCGTAAGTATTGAAGTCAACAGAACAACTACGAGAGGTCTAGTGGCATATTTGGATGACCCTGTAATGAAGCGCTGTTTGTATGGATTTTTATGTAATTTGGGAATCCAATCCAGGGATGGAATGTCATCATTACTGCCACCAACAGAAAGGCCGAAGGAGGAAATGACAGATTTGTGATTGTCAATGATTTCCTCTTTTGACAGTGGTGTAGCCGTGTTTGTGATGCTATTGCTGGTACAGCCGACCCCCAATTCAGCTGTCAAACAGTCAATATAGTGTTTCTTGCACAAAAAAATGATGTTATTTTGGTGCTTTGTGTGCAGGTACAACAACATATTTGTCATGTAAGGTGGACAACGTCTGCGTTGCTGAAAATGGATGTTGCCTTAGTGCTCATTGAGCCTTTCAGAGAATTGATTCTTTTCAAAACCAATAAGTAAGTCCCGTGATAATAATAATTCTTGGAGTTATTACGACTTGAGTTCACGATGTTGATTTCCATTTGGTGGATTTTTTGTTTTGTGTTTTTCTTGTGTTGTTTTTGTTCGTGTTTATCGGTTTCGTTGTTGCCCTGTCGGACTTTTGGCATTTGAATGCCCAATTGGTGCCTCTTTGCTCCTTACAGTGCTATTGATAAATCCATTCTATCCAACTTTTCAGCTATTGCTGCTATTTATACTCCAGAGGAAAATATTATTAAAAGAATTCCAATTATTTTTGTAACAGTCATAGTTTTGTTTAGATGAGTTCTTCTTATCTCATCTCCACGAATTTCATCCATCCCCATTTTGTCTACCTTAATTATTCTCATGGTCTTATTATAAATGACAGTTTGCTATAACATGTACAAAATGTTGAACATCTATTTTTAGGC
Source organism: Arcuatula senhousia (assembly GCA_963971305.1). Classification (NCBI taxonomy): domain Eukaryota; kingdom Metazoa; phylum Mollusca; class Bivalvia; order Mytilida; family Mytilidae; genus Arcuatula; species Arcuatula senhousia. The sequence goes on along the minus strand of OZ020310.1, from coordinate 61,641,131 downwards.
ATCGCAGAAGAAATCGGTTGCCCTTTCATCTGATTCAGAGTGAGACAGTAGAGATACAATGACAAAAGTCCGAAAAGGCAACGACAAACCGGTAAACATGAACAAGAACAGCACAAGGAAACACAAAACATAAAAACAACCAAACAGAAATCAACAACACGAACTCAAGTCGTAACAAGAGTGAACTCGGGTGCTCCGGAAGAGTAAGAGTAAGAGTAAGATTTAAGTCTAACAATTTTGGAAGATTATGAAACAAAGTTTCGGAGAGTTGAATGGTTTATAATTTTGAGAATTTTTGTTTTTAAAATGTAAACTTGTGACTTATACAGTTTGCCACCGAAAGGTTTTAAGGTAGACGGGGTGTCTTATAATTTGTCCATAGAATTTTCTCAAATTTTGTTAACAGTTAGTTCTAAGTTCTGGTACCAAGTCAGGACCATTGCGATCTTCGATTCTTCTGGTTTCATTACAACTCTCAGAAATTCGAGATTTTGCTTATGTTAATTTCCATTTCATATCTTGTTCAACTTTAGAAACTTTATTCCGAGTAAATATTACAGCATCGCTCAATTTATATATTACATGTATGAGCTAAGCAATTGCAAATTTTACAGTGCATAATATTTGTTTACGTAACTATATATTATAGACTTGAAGATCGCAATGTAAGTGGGAGGTTTGGCGCCTTAAAACCTGGTTTAACCCACCATTTCGTTTGAAATGCCTGTACCAAGTCAGGACCATTGCAATCCACCAGTTCTCCGGTATGACTGATTCGTTTTTGTCATTTTCTCTGGACTATGAGATTGATCATTCAAGTTCGGTAGTTTTGTTATTACCTTTATTTTCTAGAAAGGTTCTTCAAATCTTGATAATAGAATTAAAAGTTTACCATAAGAATTTTTGTATAAATTGGATTTGAAAAAATGCATGGTTTTGGTACATTTTAATATAGACACAATAGGAAAAATTTACATTTCCTGCTATTTAAAATAATATACTCCATAGATTTAAAAAAAAATTCAATAAAAAATAAAGTTCACCAGCAAAATTTACGAAAAAAATGAAAAATCTTAATTTTCCCTATTAATTCTATATAAATTATCTCCCCTTAAAAAGTAAGGGAAAGTATTTGAAAAATAAGATACATTTATACCATTTTTTGTGATATTTGTCAATTTTGATGTTTAGTGAGTCCAAAAGAAACCACTAAAAATAACAAACATAATAAAATTCAAAATTATGATAGATGATTTTGATGTGCAAAAAGATGCTCAGGGATAAACATCCCATCTACCTTATCTACATGTTGTCAAAAGATGTTGCTTGTTTAATTTTTTTCAGATGTATGCTCTACATTGTTTTAGATGTGGTGTACTTGTACATAAGATTATTTCTCACATGTACACTTTGTTTCATATTATTATCTTAATTTATGAAAATTCTAAACTCCCTTTATCGTAGTTTGTCTGTTGATATATGTGATAATACAGATAATTCGGATTTCATTTGGTTTAAGGCATTTTTCAACACATTTTTTGAATTGTGGATCTCCTATGCTTGGATTTAGTGGTGCTGATGAGAAATAAAATTCCGAAATGGCCATACAGATAATGAAAAAAAAAAAATAAAAATGTGGGAGTTAACATATGTAATATGGTTAAATGTTCATTTACTCCATATCCTTTTATTAAATATCTATTTTCGTAAATAAAGCAAATAACAAATTACCAAACTTGGGGAGAATCAATTTCAAATGTCCATCAGACGAGACAAAAGAAGGAAGGCATACCGGAAAAATTGAAGATCGCAGTGGTCCTGACTTGATTATTCGAATACTTTTGTTTTTTTTTTATAAATGGTGATTGTGATGTTTGGGTTTAAAAAAACACGCACATGACAGAAAATGATTCCTTTAATCCTTTTGCTGGTGGAGTTTAAATTCCCCGAGGTGAGCCCGCTCCGGCACCAACACTTTTGAGTTGGAGAATACATCAAAGCCTTAAATAATCCGTCTAAATTTCAAAATTGTCTAATCCCCAAGGTTCTTCCTACCCCAGACATAGGTTGAATATCTTAGTAATAATTTGGTTCCCCAGTTTGGTATTTTTGGTTTTACTGTTCTATGCTCTTCATTATCATACAGTGTTTGGCATTTTCAATATTTTGGTAGAGCGCCTCTGATGAGTCTTGAATAGACGAAACGCGCATCAGGCGTAGCAAAATTTGTTGTCTAGAACTTTGTTGTCATTTGTATTTCGAACACACGTGAAAGTTAGCACTGCTGGTGGAGTTTAAATTCCCCGAGGTTAGCCCGCTCCGGCACCAACACTTTTGAGTTGGAGAATACATCAAAGCTATAAATTATCCGTCTAAATTTCAAAATTGTCTAATCCCTAAGGTTCTTCCTACCCCAGACATAGGTTGAATATCTTAGTAATAATTTGGTTCCCCAGTTTGGTATTTTTGGTTATACTGTTCTATGCTCTTCATATTCATACAGTGTTTGGCATTTTCAATATTTTGGTAGAGCGCCTCTGATGAGTCTTGAATAGACGAAACGCGCGTCAGGCGTAGCAAAATTTATTGTCTGGAACTTTGTTGTCATTTGTATTTCTAGATCTCTCTTTTTTGTGGGGAGAAGGGGGAGGGTTAATAATATACTCTCTAGTGTGTAGTTCTTCGTTGGCCTATCGGACTTGTGACACTCGAATGCCCCATTAGTTCCTCTTTGCTTTTCTAGTTCCTTTCTATTTTACTACATGAATTAAGGTTATAACAAAAATACCGAACTTAGAGAATCAATTGCAAATGAATGTGAGACTCTTGGTTGTACATAATATACATTGTACCAAGTAATGACATCTGATATGCATAATCATTTCATCAGTATATAAATACACAACAATGACACTTTATCCAAATTGTCATTAATTACAGTGTGATTTCTATTTTCAAAACACAGAAACAAAGTGAAATACATGAATGAAAAAAGTCAAATATATTCACCAGGAAGAAAAAAAAAGACATTACATAATTACCAGGGAAAAAGATGACATGATAAAACTATATCAAAAGCGACTGAAGAGTTATAATATATAATACAGTACCAAAACGGGTATAGAAACGGTTAATTTGGTTATGCTGTATATCGATATTTGAAAGAGTAGCCTCTCATCAGCAGTTTTGAAATCAAAACAATGGAAGGTAAAAAACCAACAGTATTGAATGAAAAATACGCAAACTTTATGGTAAATTCGTGTCAGACATTTCTCACGACCAGGCATGTGATTACACTTGAGCACCTCTGTTCTACAAGCAGTGGTTAAAAAGGAACCGCTTGTACCATTCTTTTTAGCAGATGACAAATCCTAATCTGCTGAAAATAACAAACGATGCATATTCCGCCTATACAAGACTCAAAGACGTTTTAACCAAAATTGTAATGAAAGTAGATCTGAATACTCGATTGCAAGAAACAAATAGTAACACAAAGAAAGATGTTAAAAAATAAGTTGTGGGATTCAAATAGTTTTTTTCCAAGATAATTAGAAAGGATGTAGAACATTACAAGTATAACTCTCGGGTAACACTGTAATACTAATGGCTGTTTTCCATTGCGGATCTTGACATTTTCTATGTTATATTGATCCCTGCGTACATTTGTTCCACATCTCATACTTTTTAATTTTGATTTATTTTCAGTAGTTTTTTGTGTTTCCGTGTCATACATGTTGTCTGTATTTGTCCCGTTCTTGTTGTTGATAATTAGTTTTGTCTCTACCATCTCGGTCTTTTGACATTCTGTTGCTCCATAAGTACATTGGCTTCTTTCATCGTTTTTTATAGTTTCGTTACAGCGTTATGAATCCTTTGACGTCGTATTTACTAGAATTGCAACAAAGAAGGAGCTGACAACCTTTCCTGAATAGTAAAGATTTTGTTGATTGCCATTATTTATCTCACCTTGCCAAAGGCTATGTGAGCTATTGTCATCACTTGGCGTCCGTCGTCGTCGTCGTCCGTCGTCGTCGTCGTCGTTAACTTTCCTTCAAACTTCTTCTCCTCTGAAACGGCTGCACAAATTTAAACCAAATTTGGTCTGGTGGTACTTTAGGGTATCCCCCACAGAACTGATGGGGGGATTTTTGATTCGTCGAAAAACATGGCCGCCATTGCTAAAAATAGACCAGGGGGGGGTCAGATCACTGTTTTTTGGCTGGTGAATCAAAAAATATAAGAGAAAGATGAAATCTGATGCCTCGCTACTGCTTCAGCATCAAAAGCTCTACAAAAGTCTTCATTGAGTCGAAGTTGTCAGATGACCCCTTATGGAATTACGGCCCCTTAAAGGTGAAAAATAGCATTTTTTCATGTTTTTGGCCTATGGAATGAAACCAATTGCAGATAGGGAGAAGCTGTTGCTTGCTTAAATGTTCATCTTAGGCACGAACCATTTTCTTTTGGTGGGGGGGCCTGGGATTTTTTTCAAAAAAAAAAATATTAATTTCAATTTTTACAGAAAAAAATAAAAATGCTCCTAATGGAGCTGAAAAAAAAATAAATATTCATAAATTTCCAAAAAAATATGTACATTCTTTGAACTTAAATGATAAAAGCCTGATTTTTTTTTCTGCCTCGCTTCGCTCGGCATACATCAACCTATTCAGCATTACCTTTAGTAATAGTTTAAAATTTGAAATTATAATGTGCTACGATTTGGTATCACTTTTGATTGATATGTTTAGTAGATGCATACATAGTTTTGTTCTGTTATGATATGAACATCTGCTGTATTATTACTACCAATCAGGATAATTAAAAGTAACATTGCATTCCTTAGACCTTGCAATGTAATTATCATAACCTATTATACCCATACATGAAGTTGAGAAGGGTGTAATGTTTAAGACTGGTCTGTCAGTTTGTTTACCCGAGGAATCAATATTTCCATAACTGATTATTCCAAAAGTATTGACCTTAGGCTTTCTATATTTGGAATTTATCGTATGGTTAGATATGTATGTTTTCTGATCTATATATCGTCAACAGGTCTAAGCTTTTCCCCCATCGCTTTCAGAGTATAGCCTCTATCATTTTGTGTTGTCTTTCAGTTTCCATGACCTTCAGCCGCCCCTAGAAAACAAACATTTGAAGTGTGTATATCTTAGACACTAATGTCCCGCTTGGCAAATAAAATTATATATATTTTTTTCAAAACCTTCTCATCCCACTGGTAGATCCATAGATGTCTATAAGATAGCATTGGAAATTGTTCACAGATTTCTTATATTTCCATGTTCTGTAGTTCATATGATGATTCTTTTAAAATGAATAATGAAATCATGATTAACAAAAGTTCAGCAAATCACAAGAATGGATGATTATGCATCATTTACCCAAGAGCTTTTAAGGCCTTCAGTGATCCCCGTGTCTGTTTTAAGTATGCTAGTTAATTCACATAATCCCTAACCAAGTTAAAAGGCTAGTTTTTCTATGATCCCTTAGTGGCTTAATCTTGAGCTTTTCTTTGTTTTCTTGCTGTTCAGGGAGATTAACTTTTAAACACTTTTAAGCAAAAAGGTGAACCTAAAAAGGTAACAGTATGATAAGTCCCCAACGTGACAAGGTAACCAGGGCAATTACAAATGAAATATTGCTTCCATTTCTAGTCTTGATAAGTTTTAGAATAAGAATAAGATTTCACATTTTTGAAACAAAAAAATTGTTAAAGAAAAAAAAATGGGAATTTGGATATCCAGCTATTTGACTTTGTCCATTTAAATAAATATTGCTGAATGTTAATTTGGGGGATTCTGGTTATAATTATTTTCAATTTTTTACTTTGTGCTTTCAAAAGAAGTTGGCTGACATACATGTATTTGCCATATCTCCCCATATCCCATTTTCTATAAATTTATGTATTTTTTGAATATGCATGATTCAAAATCAAAATACAATAGTCCAATGTACATTTCATCTCCTAATGAGAGTTTGTTTGACATATTCCGCATATCTCATTTTTCTTAAAGAAATATATTAATGTTTTGAATATGAATGTATCCACAATGAGAATGAATTAGTGGGGTCATTAGTCCAAGAACTGGCCTAATTCACACAATTGATAAAAGACCAGTTTACGAATAGAAAATCAAATGTAAAAAAAAATCTGAACTTGTCTGAAAAAAAAAATTATGATTTTGCTTTGGGCAGAAAAAAAATTGTAACTTTGATTTGGACAGAAAAAAATATAATATCAGGTTATAAAATCCCAGCCCCCCCCCCAACGTATGAAAATGGTAAGTGCCTTATTTAGCTCTACAAAAGTCTCCATAAGGTCAAAGTTGTCAGATGACCCCTTATAGGGGTTATGGCCCCTTAAAGACAATAAATAGAGTTTTTGGCCTATAGAATGAAAACTATTGCAGATAGAGAAAAGCTGTTGCTGGCTTAAATGTTCAGTTCACTTAGCCCTACAAAAGTCTCCTATGGTCGAAGTTGTCAGATGACCCCCTATAGGGATTACAGCCCCTTAAAGGCAAAAATAGTGTTTTTGGCGTGTGGAATGAAAACTATTGCATATAGAGAAAAGTTGTTGCTTGCTTAAATATTCAGCTCATTTAGCTATACAAAAGTCTTCAAAGGGTTGATATTAAGACCAGGTGAGCGATTCAGGCTCCTGGGAGCCTCTTGTCTTCCTGAATTTATCACCCCTTCACAATTTCTTTTACACATAAATGTCTTCGATTGCAATTGTATGTTTTTTTATTGAAGTTGAATTCTATAAACCACAAATAATAAATAAGACTTTTAAAACCGATTTTACCTACTTAATTTACAAAAGAGTTATTGTTTTGAAATACGACAAAGGTTAGGAGCGAAAGAGGATGACAAATTTTAAACATAGCATTTATCACCAAATACAGATTAACTTATTTTTTACCTTGCTACGTTAATTTCATGGATTATGCTATCAATTGTGTCCATATCATGCATATTATTCAACACCAGTCAAATAACACTGCTTCTAATATTCATGGCGTAGATTTTGTGGCATTGTCGCCCTTTGAATTCCTTTTGCTACTTGTTTTTATTGTTTTTATTATTGTTCGACTAGCTGGATCATCAATCGAAGACACAACGATATACGATTTAAGTTTTGGTTATAAGCTTATAAACTCAGACATTATTCAACCTTTACAGTCATCTTTAAATTTGCCCATCACTCCTGCGTTACATTGTGTATGGAACGTAAGTGTAAAAGTAACTGAAATCATAGAAATGTTTATTTCTATTCGTGTCTTGATAAACATCATTACTTTTGACATATAGAATATTACTATTGGCATATGTATTACACATATCTACACGATTATCATGCTCTTTTTGATATGGTTATCAAGCAGTCATACAAAATATGCTTTGCTATATCAAGGATCGATGCTCCGACGTAGATTGGTTTATCTGATGTGTGCATTATTCAAAGCAAATTTTCCTTGATATTTTCTTTTTTTTCATTTCTTTTTGAGACTTGCAATCAGGTATTTACCTAATTGCGTACCATTAGCTCAGTCAAAAACAAATTTGATCCGGTTAGAATAAAAACAACAACAAAAACCATTAAACATTAGAGTACAAATATATACAGATACAAATAGCGAGGACTATGATGATGCAAAAACATCACTATTTAAGCACATATAGGCTAAAATAATAGTGACGATTAAGACTGCATTCACAAGAAGGGAGAAATTCCAAAGATACCTTCTTAACGTAACTTGTCTTGTGTCTGTGTGAATTCCGTCTATTAAGAGTCGGTGGACGTACAAAAAATACATACTTGATCCTAGTGGAGAAAAGGTCTCTCATTATTCCAGGACGCCATTACCTGGCTACACTGCTTGTGAAACACCATAATAACGACGTCAAACATCAGGGTCATCACTTCACTGAAGGAGCCATCAGAGGAATTATCTGTACATGTTTTGTATCTTGAGCTGTCCACAAAAACCTTGTAGAGGAGATGAGGTCACCTGCTTTCACTGACGATTCAAAACGCTTTCCGCTATCAGAGGCAAAGCGAAGATCTTCCGTTCAGACAAAAGAACCGATTTCATAGCAGCCGCAAAGGAACTTGGCACCGAAGCTATCAACAAAGAAGACGATCCCGTCCAACTATTTTTAAGAGGTCTTACATCATGTGCATCTCCAACCCACCACACACATCTCACATGGGTGGCGTCTTGGAATGAGTTACCGGTGTGACAAGGAGACTACTAGATTCTATGTTTAGAGCTAGGGAACGACGGAATGCCTCAATAAATTCATGGCAGAGGCCATAACAATTAGTCACTCTTTGCATCTAGTTCAAGTTTCATCCGACACGGACAACCCTTTGTTACTCACATCGAATATGTTATAAACACAGAAGACCGGCTATGTCTTCTCTGTAGAACACCCTGAACTTTCAGACAATTGAAATCTCTGTCTTGACAAGCAGAAGCGGGCAGGCATTAGCCAACATGTTCTAAGCAAGATGGAAGAAGGAAAACATTCCTTCTCTAATTACACAGCAAAAGATGACTGAAGAACATCTAGACCTCGAAGGAGATATGGTTCTTCTGAAGGACAACACCATATGTTGGACACGATGGCCTGTCGGCATTGTCTTTCATCAAATAGACATATTTACTCAGTCGAAGAACAAGATAATCTTATTATGTGTTTATTTCGTAAAGTAATATTTTATATTTTCAATAATTCGGTTGCAACGTATTCTCGTGACTTTATTTTATCCTGATGCAACTCTTATTTGTTTTATATCGCTATACTGATCTTAACTTGTACAGTTCATTCTTACGTAATGTATACTTATTAGTGTTATTTTATTAGTTACAGTTTTCACCATATGTTTTGAGAATTACACCTGGTGGTTCTCGTTCTAACTGGACATTAAACAACTAACAATCAATCAATCAATCAATCAATCGTTCTTACGCCCATTACTGGTTACACTTGCCGATCATTAATCGTAACAAGTATTTTTTTTCTAATTTATAGTCTGTCAATTAGGCCATAAATAATATTTGGCAATGGAAGAGGTGAATAAAGGTCCTCAAAATCGAAAAACGATGAGGATATTGTAACGTGTATCGGTCGAGCGGATAAATATTCAATCGTAAAAAGTTACAAATTCAAAGTTAATTAAATGTTAGAAACGTGAAAGATATACACATTTCGAAACAGACAGACTCTAGAAAATATAGTTCATTTATAAAAGCAAGCACAGCTAAATCAAGTTATCAATAATTACATTGGCTAATTTGGTGACAAGAGTCAAGGTCGAGTAAATTTCAGAAAATATTATCAAAAACGAAAGTAGAATTTCAATAACATACGATGTTTTAAAAAATGAATAAAACATGACAATTAACAACTGAAAGGTTTACAATAAGATTAACAATAACTTAAAATGTCTTACATTGTGCGTAGGCAAGGATTAACTCCTAAAGACGAGCGGTCCAGAAACGTGTCGACTTTGATTTCATCAGACGAGAGAGAGAGAAGGCAGCTAAAACCTGTGTAATAATCCCGGAGGTGTTACGTTACAACAGGGATACCGGACACTTCCAAAGGAATAAAAAAACATGTGGTTATTTAAACAGATGTAAATATCAGACGAAAATAAATAATCCAATTAGGAATACATATTTGAAATGCAATTACAGCACACTCCCCGCCAAATATCCTTGTTGATATTTCTCTAACTTTCTTTGAAAACGCAGATTAAATGAGTAGATTCCATTATCCAAAGGAAGAATAAACGAATATCACATTAATCAAAATTGGATAAAATAGATGAATAAAATCTACAGTTCGGAGAACGATCCAACGTCTGTTGTTCTAGAGATCCATCGTCGAATGGCTTCCAGCGTTGCCCAATGGGAAGATAGTTGATCTGTTGCTCCAACGTTGCCACGCACGGTATGGGAAGGAACATCGTGTTCCTTACGATGTACACCGACGGGTGAATTCAAATAAATCGAAATATGTTCAAGTATAGACAGTTGTTGTACACAAAAAAAGTTCGATGTGGAAAGTCACATTAGTAGAATCATGACAACTATCGGTCGAATGTATGTTGCGGGATTCCCGTTTATGATGACACGCATTTAGCTTTCTTGGCGAGTATGAGCCGGATGGCACTCAGCTGCTTTGTACCTACGTTTGCGGTCAGTGACTTTGAGAGCAGCAGTAAATTGATTCAATTTTGACCATGACGAAGAGTCGGAAAACTGTTCCTCACAAGTTGGTAGGCGGTTTGCATTGTAAGTTGTTTCGACATTTGTGACGGGTCGGATCACTTTGTCCATTCCAGGTTCCTGAAGCAAACTGCTGTCTTGAATATCAGAAGACTGAAAGAAACTGGTTCCCGGATCAGTCGGATTCAAGTTAATTGTGACGAATGGTGTTCTTCGGGAAGTAATGTTGTTGAATTCCAAAGTTGCTTTGGCACGGTTTTGTCACCGTAGGGTAGCCAGAAGTAGACACATGGGTACTTTTTGACATTAACACTGACGGTTGTTCTCTGTTCGTCTAAACAAGTCTTGCCCACTACGACCCAGCCAAATTTGAGTCGTTGAGCGTATGGAGCCCTCGAGGGTCCAATGCGTTGGTCGAGCACATGGTGTGCTTCGGGTAAATCTCGTCCGATAAGAAGCATTACGTTGCAATTTTCGTCTAATGGCGAAAGGTGTTCCGCTATTTCTCGCAAGTGAGAGTGTCGATACGTGACATCTGGTGTCGGAATCTCGTTCTTATTGCCAGGCAGGTTATCACATTCTATGACATCTGGTAGGTCTAAAGCGACGTTACCATTGAGTGTTGTCCCAACAAAACAATTTCCTTGTCTTCCGGATGTTATGGTCTTTCCAGAGCAAGTTGAAAATTATACGATTCGGGAGGTTCCCGTACATTGAAATACTTGAAGAACTCCGGAGATGCTAAAGACCTATTGCTCTGGTCGTCAATTATGGCGTACATTTTCCTTTTGTGACCAGGGTGGTCCTTGTGAAATACATTTACTGGGAGAATTTTTGCACAAGATTTCCCGCCATATTCTCTACATATTACCGTGCAGGATGAATTGACCGTGTTAACGGTAGTAGCACTGTTGGTGTAACCTGACTCCCCGCCGTCATTTAGTGCGGGTTGTGACGTGGGTTTGTCTTTATCCAAATGAAGAGCTGTGGTATGTTTATTGCTGATACACTGCTGACATGAAACACTTACGGGACAATCCCGGCTTATATGTTTAGTTGACTCGCAACATTTAAAACACACTTTATTATCCTTGAGCTAAGTTTTGGGTTTTTCCATGGGCTTGGAACGGAATCCACGGCAGTCGTTCAACGAGTAAATGGTGCCATGCAAAATGCATTTCTCAAACTTGTCTGATAGTTCACTGATACCAGATGTTTCGATTTTGTAAACACCAATTTGAGGTTAGGGCTTAGATGTGAACCTTGTCGAATTCCCTTTTTGAGTGGAAGTTGAGGGTTCCGAGTCGTAGATAAACCCTGGGTTATTTCTAATCCTGCTGATCTCCCGTATGAATGCGAAGAACTCTGTAAAAGGAGGAAATAAGGTTAAATACTGCTCATTGTAATTTACGGCTCTTGTTGTCCACTTTTCCTGCAAGCAAAATGGTAGTTTAGAGACGATGGGTTTTATACCCGAAGATGAGTCAAAATAAGCCAATAGATTTCTCAGCTGTGGCTTCTCTTTTACATATTCAATCTCCGAAAGGATGTCTGATAGCTCGTAGAGACGTATGCTTTCTTTGTTTGTGAGCCTTAGGAAAACGGCTAGCTTCGCTTTAAAGGAAGCTTCTATCATTTCCGGGTGTGGGTTGCTTGACATCTGTTGGACTATGCATGGGATAGTCTTGATTGGGCGTAAAGGCAGGTGCATTGGTGTTGAGTCCAGATAAACCGGAAGTCAGTGTTTTGGTGGCTGATTTTATATGTCCATGTTCGTTCGTTGGCGTGGATGCAGCTGACGGCAGTCCAAAATCTCCAATCGGCGAGTGACATGAGGGTTGACGAGTGAATGTGACGGCTTTAGCCATATCTAGCTGTTGTTGGGTGTTGTGTCCGGAAGGGCCCAGTTCCGAGTGTACAGAACGGGCAAAGGGAGATGTGTTCGTAGGTTGTGTAGAAGGTACGTGGTAACCCACGTTTTGCAACCGGAAATCCTGTTCGCTGTGAACACTGTGTTGCTGGACATAATCCTGAACCTGTTTTAGTGGGTTCTCGATCTGAACCGGAAGTGGATCGTCTACCTCATGTTCCATGTCGTCCTCCTGTTCTAGAACTCGGGCTTCGGACTCAAGCTCGGCAGCTTGTCGTTGAGTTTCCAGAAGGGTCATTTCCGCTTTGATTTCAGCCCTTTTTCGGTTAACTTCCGCCTCTTTTTGTTCTATTTAAGCTTTAACACGGGAAGATTCCCGCACTGCCCTTTCTTGGAGCTCTGCTTTGGCATTTTCAATATTTTTGGTAGAGCGCCCCTGATGAGTCTTGAATAGACGAAACGCGCGTCAGGCGTAGCAAAATTTATTGTCTGGTACTTTGTTGGCATTTGTATGTCGAACACACGTGAAGATTAGCACTGCTGGTGGAGTTTTAATTCCCCGAGGTAAGCCCGCTCCGACACCTACACTTTCGTGTTGGAGAACTCATCGAAGCTTAAAATTTTCCGTCTAAATTCCAAAATTGTCTAAACCCTAAGGTTCTTCCTACCCCAGACATAGGTTGATCATCTTAGTAAAAAATTGGTTCCCCAGTTTGGTATTTTTGGTTTTACTGTTCTATGCTTTTCATAATCATATAGTGTTTGGCATTTTCAATATTTTTGGTAGAGCGCCGCTGATGAGTCTTGAATAGACGAAAGGCGCGTCAGGCGTAGCAAAATTTATTGTTTGGTACTTTATTGTCATTTGTATTGATTAGCCATAAGCGCCTGTTTTTCGGCAAAGGCTATCGCTGCCTTAGCTGCCTCGGCTTTGGCTCGTGTTCTTCTAGCCAGACTGGATGTGTTTGAAATACGAGAACTGGTCTCGCTATTTGTCCTTGACTGTCTGGATTTAATGGATTTAGCCATGCTGGTCTGGCCTAACACGTCGTGTAGGATGGCTATGGCCCAGAAAGGGGGAACATGCCACTTGCACCAATGTTTTCCTGTCAATGAAGTTTATTTAAAATTTGTTGATGCGCTATGATATGCTTTTTGAAAATTTAACTTGAAAATGATATGCTTCGGACTTGATTTTATATGTAATTGACTCAAAAGTCGGGTTGATTTTCATTGAAATGTTAAAGAAACTTACCAATTTTGAAGGATTATCATGTCTGTCTAAACTGTATAAAAATTTTGTCAATGAATTTTTGTAATTTTTTTATATTATATAGGGCTTGTACAATACATTAGAAAATGAGAAGAAAAAAGGGTGCTTCCCATTTTGTTTTTTCTGATATAGAGAAAAGTATGCCAAAAAGTGACCCAAAATGGCATATTTTGGCAAAAATTATCTCCCTTTGCAAAAATGTAGAAAACACAATTTTACTTGGTTAAATAATGTTTATTATCAAAATAAAAGAAAATTTTAATAAAACAAATTCTTCTGATAATTTTCAAATCAAACTCAGTCTAAAGCATGTATAAAAATAAATTTTAGAAAATATTTTTGATTGAAGAAACCTTGAAAACAAAGTAATACGTTAATTTAAAGGTTAAATTTGGTTAAATGTGATCACAATCTTGCACCTCCTTAAAAGCCGACAAAAGAGAAAAACTTTAAAAAATGGATAATGGATAAGTCAATCAAAAGGGAGCATATTAAGGGTGAAACTAACAAAAACTGAAAGGGGTTTAGTGTTAGGGTTAGGGTAGAGGTTATAAACAGGGTTAGGGTTAGAGATTAGGGTTAGGGTAATGGTTAGATACCAGGAACTGGGGGACGAACAATAAAAGGACAAAAAAAAGGGACGATCAAATGCATCGTAATAAACGTTTTAACTTCAAGAGACATAAGACGACAGGTGCTGCCAATTGGTAAGACCTAAAGTCCAGGCGTCGCAAATAGTGAAAAATTCAAAGTACATCCTTACATTTAGAGGCGTCCGTTGTCCCCAACCGTCCCATAAAAGTTGAAATTTACTTTGAAAATATGGTCCTGAGAAAATTAAAACTAAAGTAGTAGTAGAATTATTTCAGTTTAATCTCATTATTCAAGTAGAATTTGTCAAACTGAAAATACAACTATAAGCTAAAATGGGTAAAACTTCAGCAAAGTTCGATAACTCCTTAAATATTTTTCACAGTTTAAAAATCTGAAAAACGGATCACTAAACCGAGATCACATTTTAAAAATCCGAGACCATGGTACAGATTCCTTATCAGAGATCACGGTTTGATAAACTGAGATAACGGATTACCAAACTGAGATCACAGTTTTAAAATCCGAGATAACGGATTACTTAACCGAGATAACGGATTCCTAAACCGAGATAACGGATTCTTTAACCGAGATAACGGATTACTAATCCGAGATAACGGTTTACTTAACCGAGATAACGGATTCCTAAACCGAGATAAAGGTTTACTTAACCGAGATCACGGATTGATAAACCGAGATAACTAATTACTAAAGCGATATCTCGGATTGACAAACCGACATAACGGATTTCTAAACAGATATCTCGAATTAATTTAATTTTTTCCTTGTCTCTTCATGGTTTCCGTAGGTAACGACGTGTATTAAGTTGCTGTCCCGTTGACGTTCTTTACAAAAAATATAAATAAAATTTGATGTAAAATAAAGACAAACTACACGGAATAAAAAACACCGGATAAAATAGACAGAAAAAAACCCAAATAGTATGAGTTTTAGAATACAAATGATTATACAATAATATTGATATATGTATATCTAGTATACAAACAAAAATATGTGAATGATGAAATACATCTTTTAACAACAAATTTGGAATCGAGATCACGAGAAAACAATACTGTTATATCGAGATCTCAAAAAAAAATCGTTATCTCAATTATTTTTTTTTTCTGTTTTATCGAAATCTCATTTTATTATTTCGCGATCTCAATTTATCATATCGAGATCACGAGAAAAACAATACTGTCATATCGAGATCTAAAAAAAAATAAAATCGTTATCTCAATTAAACTATTTTGTTATATCAAGATCTCGCTTTATTATTTCGAGATCTCAATTTATTATACGGATTATTTTTCACGTGCTCTATAGAATGAAAACTATTGCAGATAGGGAAAAATTGTTGCTTGCCTAAATGTGCAGCTCATTCAGCTGTACAAAAGGATCCTCAGGTCAAGGTTGTCAGATGACCGCTTATAGGGGTTACGGACCCTAAAATACTTTTTCTTGTATTTTTGCTCTATAGAATGAAAACTATTGCAGATAGAGAAAAGCAGTTGATTGCTAAAATGTTCAGCTCATTTAGCTGCGCAAAAGTCTCCATAGGTTCAAGATGACCCCTTTATAGGGGTAACAGGCCTTAGAATGCGTCTTTGCCCTTCAGAAAATAAACTATTGAAGATAGAGTAAAGCTATTGCTTGCTTAAATGTTCAGCTCATTGAGCTTTACAAAAGTGGTCATATGACCAATGTTGTCAGTTGACCCTTTCTATGAGTTTGATCCCTAAATTAGCGTTCTTTTGTGTTTTTCCCCATAGGATGAAAACTTTTGCAAACAGAGAAAAACTATTGCTTGCTCAAATGTTTGGCTCGTTGAGCTCTACAAAACTTTCCATATAGTTAAGGTTGTCAGATGACCCCTTATAGGGGTTATGGTCCCTAATGTAGTGGTTTTCTTTAGGTTTTTGGCCCATAGAATCAAAACTATTATAGATAGAGTAAAGCTCTTGCTTGCTTAAATATTCAACTCTTTGAGCTCTTCAAAATTGTCCATATGATCAATGTTTTCAAATGACTGCTTATCTCGTTTAGACCAGGTGAGATATTCAGGCTCCTGTGAGCCTCTTGTTGAATTGATCAGCATGATGAGTTTTACTTATGAAAAATCGAGATCTCGAAATAATAAAATGAGATCTCGGAAAAACAGAAAAAAAATAATTGAGATAACGATTTTTTTTGACATCTCGAGATAACAGTAGTGTTTTCTCGTGATCTCGATATTATAAATCGAGATCGCGAAATAGTAAATGGATATCTCGAAATAATAAAATGAGATCTCGATAAAACAGACAAAAAGTATTTGAGATAACGATTTTTTTTTGGAGATCTCAATATAACAGTTTTGTCTTCTCGTGATCTCGATAAAATAAATCGAGATCTCGAAAAAACTGAAAAAAAAATAATTGAGATAACGATTTAATTTTTTTTTTGGAGATCTCGATATAACAGCAGTGTTTTCTCGTGATCTCGATATAATAAATCGAGATCGCGAAATAGTAAATCGAGATCGCGAAATAATAAAAATCGAGATCGCGAAATTATAAAAATCGAGATCTCGAAATAATAAAATGAGATCTCGATAAAACAGAAAAAAAAATTGAGATAACGATTTTTTTTTTGGAGATCTCGATATAACAGTATTGTTTTCTCGTGATCTCGATTAAAAAAAAAGTTTTTTTCTGTGACACCTCTCGGCTTCCGTACCTTTCAATTTCGAAGGTATTTGTTGTTCGTTTGTTTGTAAACCTGAACCACACAAAATCGTTACATTTTTTCCTTCGAAAAAAAAAGGACAAACCTTAAAATACATGTATACAACGAACGTCAAAAGGAAGGATATGAGTTACTCTCAGTTTTAATATATAGAAAAAAAAAGAGACAGATAGAACATAATGCTATTTCATATTTCTGACTTTTTAGACAAAAGATTTCTTCAAACCATCCCACAAGGAAGAACTCAACCACCGCCCGCCTTTTCCGCTGCAATGAGCCACAATTAAATGAACCACGGAGACCACTTTACGTTCGTTTTCGTCGAAGTGCAACTATAAAACGGTGGTGGAAGCTACGACAAATTCCGGAATTTGTACTGTACCGGAACGAGGTCTTTTCAGTGCGAATGGGCTGAAAATCGTCAGGGGCCAACGGAGAACTAGCAGAGTCGGTCGAAATCGTAATGGAAAAATAATATCGTCGAAAGTGTGGTATATATTGAAGAAACTCGCGTCCAGGAAACAGTTTCTGGACAATGAATCATATATAGGGACACTGTAGACCATGTGTATTTAAGAAAACACTTGGGCCATCCTTTATGGGCTGCTATTATCATTGATGGAAATGGTTTGACCTCGTTTGCTGGTTGGCAAATCTATTCAGAAGGAAATGATATTATGGAGACGCCAATTCAAATGCAAAAATATGATTAATTCGCATTAAGAATGATATCCGAAATATGTTTAATGATTATACCTGGAGCTGTATGATTCATGACATGTCTTCAAATAAAATTATTTAATGATCAGAGTAAGATCGAGTTATCATTCTTTGAACGAATTGCAATTTTAACCTGTCCTTTACTGGGTCTTATAATATAATTAATGTACATGTATAGCGATGAAACATACATTTTTATTAGTGAGAATAATATGTTGAACTTAGAAATTTCTAGTCCATGGTTTGATACCTATCAAGGTGAAAATTTCATGGATCAGTATTACCACTCCCTTAACACTCTTAGAAAATATAGTCCTCAGAAAAAGGCGCTAGTTCTTTAGAAGGTACTATAAAGTTGTCTCGTATAGGTCAATTCCCCACGCAAATTAATTCGACAAGAATATAGTCGATGATGCTTCAGTTTTCCACTGCAATTTGGAGAGGGGTTCGATTGAGCATATAGCCATATAGGGTTTATCTCAATTCAATGTAAATAAACTACTAAGTAATTATTAAAGACAACTATAAGGATAAACCAAACAAAGCTGTGAATGCAAATTTGTAGTTTTGAATATAGTCTGGAAGATTTTCAGACACAATTATTCACCTTCATTCACTCGCTTCCAAATACAGTTTTTGTTTTACATCTTGTGAACAGGGAATTTCTTTGTTCCATCATGTCATTTCTCATTTTCTTTTGAAATGCCTGTACTAAGTCAGGACCAAGGCTTTAAAAGCAAACCGGTTTGTGATTATCATTTTTTTCCGTAAATGACTCTGCTTTGTGTGAGATGACCAGGTTGAGAAGCAAACACGTGCGGCGATCTCACACTGATCAATCAACCAATTTATATTAACCACCGGTACTGATATCGATCGATTATGTCGACCAATGAAATGCAATGTTATTTAAAACTTTCGGCTTTTAGATTGAAGAAACGCATGTATGTTAAGGCACTTTCTTACATTTCTAGATTTGTTTTGGTAGTTGGATGAATTTTTGACGTCATATTTTTGACGGTTGAAAAGTTTGGAGAATTTATATACGCAACATTTAACATTATGTGTAAAATATGTCGGCAGTTCTTTAATACAGTATAGACAAATATTATATCCTTAAAAAGACATTATTTCCTTACATCAAATCCTACTTACATGTATACCCAGAAATACCCATTAACCTTTACACAAGAACGGGTTTTGTATGAAAAAAATCTACGTCGTTCTTGATCTTGAACCAGGTCGCGATGATGATAGCTTTGTCAAAAACATGTGAAGATAAATTTTATGAGAAAATCGTGTTCCTGCTAGATTAAATGAGGAAACATGTGAAATTCCACTCCAAACATTGATACTAGGGCTAAGGTAGGTTATTATTTTTGCGATTTGTCGATCATTAAGTCGACAATAATTGCGCACAGCACAAAAAGGGGGGTCATGGACAAGCACTTGTTTCAAAACAAATAATACTTTAAATATTTGTTTCAATTTCTATCTTTTTAAATTCTGAACGATTCATTGAAAAGTTATTGCCAAATGTTAATGGCATTGCATGTAAATACAATAAAAGGGAAAGGGGCATTCAGGCTTGCTATGAAACTTTTCAATTTTTTAAATAAGGTCATAAAAACTTGTAAATATAAGATAAGTTTACATACCATACTGTATTAAGACATGCATGTCTATTTATGAATATTTATGCCAGAAAGTTTAAAACAAATCTGATGTTTTTTGAGCAACATTTGGTGTCAGGACTTTTTAAATTATTTTATGTGACTATATCATTCAATATTCATGAACCTAATGTCTTTGCTAATTGAAGGTTTGATATTAAGCTGTTGATTATTATTAGTATTACCATTAAAACTTGAAATTACATGACATGCATCTGGATTAACTGCAAAAAGTATACACTGTATATAATATTATGATATTTTCTACCTAATATTCTTGCATTTTATGGTCCCTTAGAGAAGCTTGATTGAAAATGATTACATGTCTTATAATGTATTGTGTCTGCACTCTGTGTCTTCTTAGATTGCTTTGATAGTCCTTTTGTTTTTTCAGATTGGTGAATCATAAATTTAAAGATGTTGCTAAATAGCTGTAAATTGTATGAAAATTGTCTACAAGGTAATAGACATTTATATGTGACATTATTTAAACATGTGTGATATGTACAACAATACATATGAGTTAACAAGTATTGAAGTACTTTGTTAAAATGTTGAAAATTAATTATGTACAGTGTTTTTAAAATCATTTTCATTTTCTAAATATTTATTCATGGAAAATATTGTTCATTGAGGGAGATGATGATTAATTTGCAAATGATTCATAATTATGTTGCTTGATGAAATGCATGATGTTAACATTTAATTTGAAATATTGTTTAATGTTTTAAAATTCATTGTGTTTTATTTTTTTTAATCCTTTCTCTTCTAGATGTGGTAGCTTGTTTAAAGATGGATGACTTATACATGCAGAGGATGTCTAAAGATTATAAGGACTATAAACACTATAATGTTTATGTTTTCTGGACACATGATTTTCCTCAGTAAAGGTGTAAAAAGACCATTGTTTAAAATAAATGAGAAACCAAATTCCACTGCTGTTTTAAGACTTTGTGTTGGGATCAGAAATTGAATGTAAAATGCACATGTATGTAATGGATAAGGCATAAAAAATATCAGAGGAGCATGATGCTGTCAAAGCTTTATGAATATTCATTTTAATGATCTTCAATGGTACATGAAATAAAATTATGGAATAACAAATGAACAGAAAAGCAGTTTATCGTGCATATATTGAGCAAAATTCCCCGTCCCGGTCATAGCGGTGGTGTACATTCTATTTGTGAGAGTGCGTGTCATCTTGCCATTCTTGGTTTTTCTTGTGATTATTATCGTGTCCATTCTTTTGAATGCAATATTGTTTGCTTATGGACAAATTTTTGATGTCATACATGAACTACACGATACATGCTAGCCGTGTATGTATACAAAACGCAGAAGGCATGTACGTAAAACATTATTCCATAAAACATGAATAAAAACTTGTCTTATATCTAATAGTATATGAATTTTGAAGTCACGATAGTATTCACAAAGTATTAACATCAACACGGAATCCGGATCTGTTCCGTATTTACAATTAAACGTCAAATTACGTCAGCGTTTTTCCTGTCACGAAAGTGCAGGTTTTCAGCTGTGTTTTAAAAAAATAAAAATCACAAGTATTTCTATCGGACAGATTCTAATGCGGTTTTGACACAAAGTATAAAATAGCAATGCAGTTCCGAAAAGTGCTTGGCAATAGGGGTAAGGCGAATATATATAAAGCATATGACTGTTTCATGTTACAATTCCACCGCCACGGCCCAAAAGGTAACATATTTTTATCATTTTCATAAAAATATCGGTCTCTTTTCATCATTGGCCAGATATTTTCCATATACAGGAATAATTGCGATTTCAATAGTACCAAGGTTTTATCTATAGAGTGAGAAGAAATACTTGTGATGTGCTAATATATAAAGGTTATTGGTCATACCTCTTCTTAAGCCTCTAATGACGTACATTATGCATTTATAGTCTCACTTTTTTATTTTTTATTGAACATTGTTCATCAACCTATCTTCCCGATTAAAAAAGAAGCATGAGCTGTGTTGTTTTTATTGGAAAATGAATGCATTTGTAAACGTGCCAATTATGGTACAATATTACCAGATTCTTGCCTTAACATACCTGCGCACCTGAAGTTTCAGAATATAAAAAAAATAATTTTACGGAAGAAATAGGTACTTACACGCGTTCTTGGAAAACCGGCAATGATCTTTCACTCGCGATAGAATGTTTAGTGTCTTTTGGCTCGTTCCGCTGCGCTCCACTTGCAAAAAGACTGAAAAATTATATTACTTGAGAAAGATCAGCCGGTCTTTTCCAAGAACTTATGTAAGAACCTATAAGTCCCTACGTTTGTGGGATTTATGCATGTAGAAATCAAACAGTATGACTGTCAAATCAACTCAACCAAAACCGCTTTATGATTTCATACATAAGGAAGCATATCATAATGAGATATGTATTAATACAATTTCTTTGCTCTCGGATATCATTTAAAGGAGATACAGTGTGCAACTGAACTTCATTTTTTTTTCAATATAAAAATCAGTATCAACTGGGGGTATCATTTTATAAGCACAGTATTCTTTGTGTTTAGTTGTATTACTCTAATTTCTATTTTTTTTTTGTAGAAATGTCCATTGTTCTGTTGTGTATTGCTAAATAAAAGGTCATCAAATTGGATGAGTCAATAATACATGATTTCTTTAAAATTTCATGTCACACATACCCAAATCCGAAAGCATTCTCTGTTTTGACGGTACAAATATTGACAGATTTAGAATCGATTTGTTTGATTTTTTTTACATCAGTCGATAACTACTTCTTAGCTAGCTGTCAGTAAGTGCGAGTGTTCTCATGAGAGTTCCTTTACGTTTCGTTGTTCTCGTATGGTATTCTTGTCTCAGGTTCTCTCTTGGTGAATTGAACTTTTATCAATTTGATTTTTAAAGTGTGTTATTTTTTGTGCTTTGTACAAGACAAACAATAGGGGGAAGGTTGGGCCGAAATAAACTAGTTTAACCCCGCCACATTTTATATATGCCTGTCCTAAGCCAGGAATCCTTGTCAAAGCTTTTGTTTGTCCTGTTTGTCCTTGTCTACTATCTGTTTTTTTTGTTTTATGTCCAGAAATGTGTCTTTCTTTAATAATATATGGATTTCTTTGAATCTTATGTATTGTATTTGTAGTCTTTAGCCTATGCAAGACAG
Source organism: Arcuatula senhousia (assembly GCA_963971305.1). NCBI lineage: Eukaryota > Metazoa > Mollusca > Bivalvia > Mytilida > Mytilidae > Arcuatula > Arcuatula senhousia. The sequence goes on along the minus strand of OZ020310.1, from coordinate 61,618,850 downwards.
CGAGCAGTGACCTCTGGTCATGTTGAAGGCTGCTGGTTGTTTACCATTGTGATTTTTTACGTTGTCGTTTCTTTAATTTTTGTTGTGTCGCGAACACTTATTCCATGTTTCTTTATCGTCTATTTAATATTCCATATTTTCTTTGCTGTTGTCATGGTTGTCGGGCATGTTTTTGACGGATCATCCCAGATCGATAATATGTTGTCCTACATTTAATGGATCGAGTCTATATCCAGGTGCTTAACATAAATTAATACAGGAATTCCTGCCAAGAATGTTTACAAAACATTATGAATTTATTGAGAAGATAAGCACTCATCTGAAGAAAACCATGTTATAACTGATTGAGCAATACAATTGGTACATATTGTATTCTGGAAAGGCAGTAACTATTCAGCAATTGAATGCATATACTTGCAAGATGAGCTGAACATTGCTTTATCCCTGTAAATGCAAACTATCAAGTTGGACCTCTCTATAAACTAAATATGAGTGAAAATGATGAAATGTTTTTCACAAGTCTGAGAGCTCTCAGTAATAAATCAGCCTTTAACGGAGAATTGAACAGGTTTTCTATTTCTAATTTCAACAGGGGTGTTATACTTGTTATAGTTTTCACTGAAACTTTCAATTGTCATAATGTGCACTGTATCTTGTCCTTCCTGTACATTTTAAAGTGCTTGGTCTAATATTCCGAGTGCACATGGTAGCTTGATGCCGTCTTTAGACGAAACTATAACATAGCCCACAGAGGAAGATCTGTCAAACCGAATAACATAGATGAGAGAAGGGAGCAGATGTACAAATTACTAAACATGTCCAAATTGACATACCTAGCACCTTTTAAATCAGGATGTTGGTAAGTAGCAAGAATGTCACCATTTGTAGACAATTTATTAATTTTGTCATGCTTGCTATCGAACGACATTCAACAGACATAAATATGATCACTGAATGCGTAAATACTGATTGGATGTTCCTTAAATAACGGTTTCTTCTTTGCATTTTTAATAAACGTTTTGATGACTCGGCCGTCTAAATCAATTGTAAAAATTTCCGGTGTGCTCTCCTATGGATATGTCAATATAATGCTATTGTCAACTGCACAAACACCCGTGGCGCCAGATTTTACGGCTTTATCTCTCTCGTGGAACAATTTGTCACCGACAATGTTAAGAAGACTTTATTATTATTAGTTTATAGCCAATGTCATTTGTAACGACAATTCTTGTCCGTCTGCGAGACGGCGGAAAGATCAATTGGAAGACCTGCCAGTGTAATAGAATATAAAAAACTTCAAATAAACATAAACAGTTTCACTTTACTTTTATTACTGTCACAAATTAATATCCTTCCGTCATTCAGAACTTCTATTCCAGTTATTTTACAACGAGTAAATCGTTTTCTATTCTAGCATTGAAACTTCGCGTCCTTTTTGCTGAAGTAGGCATTTTGTCAGAGACTATCTGAATGAATATAGCAAGTATCCTACATCAAATTCACTACTCCAACATCAAAAGCGCAAAATTTTAACTTTATGAATATTACATTTGATGATTGAGTATTTTATATTTATTGAAGCCTAGTTGTGCCAAGTAAAACTAAACTGTTTATTTAGCAGGAAAGACCGACACTTAATTTAATTTGCGGCCGCCATTTAATATTTAACGGCGCCCACTTACAATAAGGCAACCGCCAAATTAATTTTCTTGCAGTCCTACTTTTAATTATCTGGCGTTAGCACTTATAATTAGCGTACATTTAGTGGTGATTGCCAGATAAATCAAATAATTAAATGGCAGCCGCCAAATAAATAAATTGGCGACCGACAGATAATTTATGCCGATCGCAATATAATAAGTGACAGCCACCATAAAATAATTTAAGCAATCGAATGTCATGAATCCAAAAAGGTAGACGCTAGTACAAAAATGAAGATACCTCGGTGTACTACGTTCCCGTTTTGAACATTAAAGTTGCTTTATGGAAAGGAAAAATTCTTTAAAAAATGTTTTCTTTCTACACAATGAAAAAGCTATCATAATATAACGAGACACTGATCCTGAACTTGATTAACTTTGTGAAATAGGATTAGAATTTAAACAATTTTTAATAAACTTTATGAAATCAGTGAAAGATTTTTTAAAGAATGTTTTTTTATCATAATTTGTTTCTCTTTACCTACATGTGTACATTCAAATAATTTGGTAAAGAATTCCATTAATACAAAATGGCGTACTGATTCACTAGGGCGCTGCTCCATTAAGTGGGGCCAGATTGTAACCCTCGCAAGAACGTAGTGGACTGAGGGTTTCGTGGTTAGGTATTTTTAAACTAATGAAGCTTTCGTACTGTAGCTCTATCTGAGTGGTTTTAGCTCACCTGACCCGAAAGGTCCGGCGAGCTATTGCCGTCACTTGGCGTCCGTCGTCCGTCCGTTGTCCGTCGTCCGTCATCCGTCGTCCGTCAGTAAACTTTTAGAAACTTTAACTCTTCTAAAACCATAAGTCAGATTGTAACTTAACTTTGTGTGGTTATTTTTTGGGGTATGGTGTACAAAACTACTGCTGGGATTGATGATTTGTCAAAAAAAAACATGGCCGTCATGGCTAAAAATAGAACATAGGGGTAAATCGAAGTTTTTTGCAAATAGCTCAAAAATAGTAACAGATATCAAAATTCTGGCATATTAAAAGTGATCAGCACCTCAAGATCTTCCTGCCCAAAAATTTGCAAGAAGATCCAACAACCGATGTAGGAGTTATTGCCCTTTTTCTGGATTTTTTTTCAAAATTTTGCACTTATTTAGGCATATATCTTGAAAACTATACAAGATATTTCAAAAAATCAAATTGCATATAATTAAGCATGTCAAGATCTTCATTTCATGTAATTAGGTCAAAGCTGTAGGACCATTCCTTTTAGGAGTTATTGCCCTCAAAACGTCAAAATGTACCACTTTTCATTACGTTTCCCCTGAATTTGAAAGATTAACTTGTCTGACACCATAAGATCAACTGCATTTAAACTTGGCACACTTGTTTAATAGCATTTGTTCTACATTTCCGTCGTTCGGATTTTGAATTCGTCAAAAAACATGGCCGCCATGTCTAAAAATAAAATATAGGGGTAAATTGTAGTTTTTTGTTTTAAAATAACTCAAAAATGGTTACAGATATCAAAATTGTGCAAGAATCAAAAGTGATCAGCATATTAAGATCTACCTGTCCTGAAATTTTGAAAAAGATCTGACACCTGATTTGGGAGTTATTGTCCTTTTTTGTATTTCTTTTCAAAATTTTGCACTTATTTAGCCCTATATCTTGAAAAGTAAACAAGATATTTCAATTTTTTTAATTGCATATTGTTAAGCACAATAATATCAACAAAATATGCGTTTCTGTGTTGTTTAGATGAGCGATTCAGGCTCCTGGGAGCCTCTTGTTTAAAAATTGTAATGGTTCGCAAACATTAAAAAAACAAGAGGCTACCAGGAGCCTGAATCGCTAACCTGACAAATGTGCCTGAGGTAAAGGTTATAAGGCAAAATCTACTTGACATTGAAATGGTCTTAAGTTTAATAAGGGGGTCTTCCGACAATATGATGAATCTTAAGGTGCTGATCACTTTTGTTCTCAATCAAAATTAAGAAATCTGTCACCCTTTTTGAGTTATTAGCAAATAAAATGCAGTTTAACCCAAAGTTCTATTTTAAGCCACAGCGGTCATGTTTTTCAACCAATCAAAAATCCCCACATCAGTTCTATACACTCAATGCTAATAAACAACAATACCAAGTTTGGTTCCAATTGGACTTAAAGTGTCAGAGGAGTTCATGTTTTCAATGTAATAAGGAAATGCTTTTTAGAAGCTCAATTTTGACGTTCTATGGGCAATAACTCCTCTAAGGAAAGATCCTACAACGTTGACCCTGTTACATATTTTGTAGATTTTTATGTGACTAACAATATGCAATTTAAATTTCTCAAATATCTTCTATAGTTGTCAAGGTATTGATCTAAACAGGTGCAAAATTTTCAAAAAATCTACAAAAAGGGGAATAACTCCTACATGATTTATTGGATTTTCTTCAAAATTTCAGAGCTGGTAGATCTTAAGGTGCTGATTAATTTGCTTTAATCAAAACTTGTTGAAAGTCTTCCTTGAGATAGACGAGATTGAGATGTGGACTAAGTGTACGCGACACAACAAACATAAACAAGCAGCAATTCAAAAAATCACAACGGAAAACAGCAAGTAGTCTTCAACATGACCATAGGTCACTGATTACCGTCTTGCATTGGCCCAAGACTTATAATACAATACAAAAGTTTCAAAACCAATCCCTAAATCATCAACGAAAAATCCAATTCCATAAAACAGTTAACACAGAATGACAAGGACAAACAAAGGCTTTGGCAAAGATTCCTGGCTAAGGACTGGCACATATAAAATGTGGTGGGGTTAAACTAGTTTTTTGGATCCAACCTTCCCCCTATTGATAAGCTTGCACAAAGCATACATATAAAACACACTGTAAAACTCAATCGACAAAAGTTCAATTCACCAAGAGAGAACCTAAGACAAAATACTGTACGAAAACAACAAGACGAGGAGTCAATTTCGAGATGTAGATCTACAAGCACTGATCTTCAAATGCCAAAGTAAAACCTCTTCTTGACAAAGCACTGATCTTAGAATGTCAAAGTTAAACTCCCTTCTTAACAAAGTACTGATATTAAAATGTTAAACTTATCCCCCCTCCTTTTTAAAAAAGCACCGATCTTACAATTTCAAAGTACCCCCCCCCCCCCCTCATCAACGAAGCAGTGATCTTTAATTGCCAAAGTGAAACCGCTTCTTAGCAAAGCACTTATCTTAAAATGCCAAAGAAAGACCCCCTTCTTTCCAAAGCACTGATCTTAAAATGTCATAGTAAAACTCCTGTTTTTAAGAAGCACTGATTAAAAAATACCAAACTAAAACCGATTTTAAGCAAAACAAACTGATCTTGAAATGACAAAGTAAAGCTTATTATTAACAAAAGACCTGATCTTAACATGCCAAAGAAAGACCACCTTCTTTACAAAATACTGATCTTAAAATGTCAAAGTAAAACCCCCTTCTTAACAAAACACTGACCTATATGTCAAGATTAAACCCCCTTCTTACCAAAGCACTGATCTGAAAATGTCAAAGTAAAACCATTCTTAACAAAGAGGCAGAGGTACCAATTGGGTATCCGAATGTCAAAAGTCCGAAAGGGCAGAGACAAAACCAGTAAACACCAACAAGAACGGGACAAAAAACAGACAACTTGTAAAACATGGAACCACAAAATAACTGAATATCAATCAACAACGCGAGCTCCAGTCAAAACAAGAGTGAACTCAGGTGATCCGGAAGAGTAAGCAATTCCTGCTTGCTATAGCAGACCTGTCGTGTTGCCAATAGTATATTCAGCGTATCAAATCTAACAAAAGAAGACAAACCAAAACCCTATGACAAACCAACATCTGCACTCATCTGGGAGATCGAAATTCCATTTTTGTCTATAAGTGCATGATGTCTTCCGTAAAATATCTTGAGTGAAGACAGCAACCGAGAAGCAACATAACCTTGTGTGAGCAATTTTTGCGTCAGACGTGTCGCTCTGCTAAGGAAATCGATGTAAGTCCAGCACGCTCTGGAGTAAAGAATCAATTGAGATACGTTAACTCCATAAGCTTAAGCGGACGAAATGTTGCTACACAAGAAGGGAAAGTTTACGATTGGAAAGTTTAATTCATCACGTTTGTCATAGAGCCTTGTTGAAAGTCTTCCTTGAGAGTCAATTTCGAGATGAAGATCTACAAGCACTAATCTTCAAATGCCAAAGTAAAACCTCTTCTTGACAAAGCACTGATCTTAAAATGTCGAAGTTAAACTCCCTTCTTAACAAAGTACTGATATTAAAATATCAAAAAAACCTTCTTAACAAAGCACTAATCTTTAAGCGCCAAAGTAAAACCCCTTCTTGACTAAGCACCGATCTTAAAATGTCAAAGTATAACTTCCTTCTTATCTAAACATTGATCTAAAAATGTCAGAGTAAAACCCCCTTCTTAGCAAAGCACTGATCTTTTAGTGCCAAAATAGAATCCCTTCTTTACACAGCACTGATCTTAAAATGTCAAAATTAAACTACCTTCTTATCTAAGCACTGATCTTAACATGTCAAATAAATCCCCCTCCTTCTTAAGGTTGTATTCTTCTGAGGTTTCAGTCTCGTTGAAATCTCGTTTGTGAATAATTTTTCAACCTTGCCTTATAATTGAAAACTTTTGATGGTTATATATCAAATGATGATCCATCTAAATTATGTCAAAAAATATGAAGATACAATAAGCAGTTTTTTGAGATATGCGACATTTTCATTTTTGACCAAATTTGACCATTGAACCCAATCTGAATTTAGGCAATTTCAGGGTAGGGGTAGTTAAATTCATTTTCCCAACAAAATATGCATGCAATTCATATAATTTCTTTTCTAAATCCAAAAATGATTTATTTGTCCAATTATTTTTAACGAAAATGGAGGGTTTTGAGCTTTTGGTATCAAAGAAAATTTGAAAAATCTTGATTTTTACCGGTTTTATGGTGTCTTGAAAATGACCTAAAAAGGCACATTTTCGGGTCTTAACTTTCTTATATCATCACGGACACATACTTTTTATAAGTTAAATTTGTTCAGAATCATGGCATCTATCAATATGGAAAATTAGAGCGAAAACTTGATTTTGAAACTTGATATTTTACAGAAAATAACCTCAAAATAGGCCAAAAAAGATGAAATTTTGGGAAAATTGTCAAAATAGGAACTTTTTAAATGGCTGTAGCAAGCTAAAATCCACACGGACATATTGTTTTCTTACTAAATATGATTTTCCCAGGGTCTTATCATTTCAAAAATGTAGGTTTGGGAAAGGAAAATTTTAACCCCTCAAAAGAATACATCCTTAACAAAGCACTGATCTTACAATTTCATAGTAACCCCCCTTCTCAACGAAACATTGATCTTTAATTGCCAAAGTGAAACCCCTTCTTAGCAAAGCACATTTTAAAATGCAAAAGAAAGACCCCCTTCTTTACAAAGCACTGACCTTACAATGTTATAGTAAAACCCCTTCTTAACAAAGCACTGATCTTGTGTTGCCCAATAAAACGCAAATCTTAACAAAACATTGTTCTTAAAATGCCAAGTAAAATCCTCTCCTTAACAAAACACTGATCTTATAGTGCTCAAGAAAAACCACCTATTTTCAAATGTAATAAAAAACTGATCTTAAATTGCCGAAGAAAGACCCCCTTCTTAACAAAGCACTGATCTTAAAATGTCAAAGTAAAACCCCCTCTTGACAAATCACTGATCTTAAAATGTCAAAGTAAAGCCCCCTTCTTAGCATTGCACTTATCTTATATGATTCAAAGTAAAACCCCCTTCTTAACAAAGCACAGACCTATATGTCAAGATAAAACTCCTTTCTTACCAATGCACTAATCTGAAAATGTCAAAGTAAAACCCCCTTCTTAACAAAGCACTGATCTTCTTCAAATGCCAAAGTAAAAAACCCTTTTTGACAATGCACTGATCTTAAAATACCAAAGTTAAACTTCCTTCTTAACAAAATACTGATATTTAGATATAAAAAAAACTTCTTACCAAAGCATTAATCTATTAGTGCTAAAATAAAACCCCTTAGTGACAAGGCACTGATCTTTAAATGCCAAGATTAAACTTCCCTCTTGACAAAGCACTGATCTTAAAATGCCAAAGTAAAAATTCCTTCTTATCTAAGCATTGATCTTAAAATGTCAAAGTAAAACCCCTTTCTTGACAAAGCACTGATCTTAAAATGTCAAATATTTCCCCCTTCAATCTGAACAAAGCACTGATCTTACAATTTTAAAGTACCCCCCCCCTTATCAACGCAGCATTGATCTTTAATTGCCAAAGTTAAACCCCTTCTTAGCAAAGCACTTATCATTAAATGCTAAAGGAAAACCCCCTTCTTTACCAAGCCCTGGTCATAAAATGTCATAGCAAAACTCCTGTTTTTAAGAAGCACTGATCTTAAAATGCCAAAGTAAAACCACTTTTTAACAAAGAACCGATCTTATAAATTGTCACAGAGAAAACTCCCTTCTTAACAAAGCACTGATCTTACAATGTCAAAGTAAAACCCCCTTCTTATCAAATGACTTATCTTAAAATGTCAAAGTAAATAGAAGAAAATGAGATGTGGAATAAGTGTACGCGACACAACCTACATTATAAATGTATATTTTAAATATTCACAATGGAAAACAGCCAGCAGCCTTCAATGTGACCAGCGGTCGCAGCTCGCTGTTTTTCAATTGACCCTTTGATTAAAAATAAAATACATATGATTCAAGCCCAATCCCAAAGTGCATTGAAAGACCCTCTTCTTGACAAAAAACAATTAACATAAATTCGACTTAATACAAACATAAGCTTTGATAAAGATTCCCGGCTTAGGACAGGCACATTAAAATGTGGCGGGGTTAAACTAGCTTGTTGGCGCCAACCTTCCCCCTAATGATAATCAATAACAAAGCACAAACCAACACACAGTAAAAATCAAATCGATAGAAGTTCAATTCAACAAGAGAGTATCTGAAACCTCCTTCTCAACAAAGCACTAATCTTAAAATGTCAAAGTAAACCCCCCTTTCTAAACAAAGCCCTGATCTTAAAATGTCAAAGTTAACCATCTTCTTACTAAAGCACTGATCTTAAAATGCCAAAGAGTAAATCTCCCTTCTTAACCAATAAACAATAAAGAGACGTGGAATAAGTGTGCGCGACTGAACTAACATTAAAGAAACGGCAATTTAAAAATCACAACTGAAAACAGCTAGTGGTCTTCAACATGACTAGAGATCACTGCTAGCTATCTTGCATTGGCCCAAGACTAAAATAAAATACAAAAGATGCAAAGAAATCCATAGCTTATCAACGGCATACCCATTTCTGGACATGGAACACAGATCAGAGGGTTGACAGGGACGAACAAAAGCTTTGACAAGGATTCCTGGCTTAAGAAAGACAAATATAAAATGTGGCTGGGTTAAACTAGTGTTTTAGGCCCAACCTTCCCCCATTTGTTAATCTTCTTCAAAGCACAAAAATAACTTACTTTAAAAATCAAATCGATAAAAGTTCAATTAACCAAGAGAGAACCTGAGACAAGAGAACTATACGAGAACAACGATACATTAAGGAACTGTCTTGAAAGCACTCGCAGTTACTGAGAGCTAGCTAAAAAGCATTATAGACTGATGTGAAAATGTCAAACAAATCGATTCTAAATTCAACATAACACTTAAAACAACTAATTTAGTATTATATCATCACATAAAAAACGACATATTTGATCGCTGCAATAATTCAAAACAATTCATTAGTCAAGAAGTAACCGTTTTATAGTCACTATCAAACTGTCAATATTTCTACCAAAAACACAAAATTTAAAGATTTTACTATCTACCAACTTGTATCCTTTCTTTAATAAGTTTTTAAACCAAATAAACATGTCAAGAGAGGATTAGGTTTGAATAAATATAAAGCCTTATAAACTACATTTCTATAGAATTGGGGATGTGGTATTAGGGAAATTTACAATTTAGATAGAAAAGTCATCACGTTTATCATATACTTTAGTGTGCAATTTTCCATTGACAATGCTTAGATCTAAATCCAAAAGATGGACATCTATCGTCGGTTGAGTTAGATTAATTAAGGGTTAATTCTTAAGGATAGATATCAATTATGAGGCTGTCCATGTAGAAATCAGGCAAAAGCCTACAGAAGCTGGCACATGAAGGATTTTATCCCAGCAAATTTATTGTTTTAATGTATTGTTTGACTCATATGTAAAACAAAAATCACCAGGATTTGTTTGAAAGTAACATGGATGACTTGTGATTCAGCCTGAAGGGGGTTTGCTCCTGTATCTTGATGTAAATAAAAATGGATAAAATTGCATCTTATTAAAACAATATGGACAAATGATAAAAATAAGCAAAACAAAAATGAAGGTCCATGTGCTCGTTTTTATGCTATAAGCGTTTATAATTTTGGCGGGAAATGCGTTCTCTCTAGATTTTTTATTACTTTTGCATTGCCACTGATTGGTATCTTTAAACTCTTTAAAATGTATGACAGAGTAAATAGAATTTCATAACAAAATTGTGAACTGCATATTTGGTGGACATATTTTTGAACAAGAAAAAGAAAATAAGGGGTTCAAGGGCAAAACAAATCAAGCATAATAGATGAATAAACCCCGAGGATCTCGAAAATCTGACAAAAATCTCAAAATATGAGGAGCAAACTTCCTTCAAGTTCATGAACAAACAACAAAATTTTGCAAATATGCAAGAGTTATCTCCCTTTTTCTGCATATTTTCAATGCATTCTATATAAATTATATATATGATATCACTTCAATAAACCAAAAATCTGCATTTGTGTTGGGGAATGGATGTTAACCTGATGTGAAATCAATGAACATTTTTGAAAAACAAAATTTGTCATGTACCAGCTATTGCCTCACTTTTGCTTGGGCAGCCTCTTATAAAGTTTGAGTAATTGGGGTTGTAAAGAGCAATGATGACGTCTAAGTATCTGTAAGTATTGTTAAAAATGTCAATAAGATGGTGTTTGTTTTTGTCTTTCTGTAGTTTGGCCATAAATTGTGATTCATAGCAATATAACAAAGTTCTGCTATAAGTGGGACGCAATTGGGTACCATGAGAATACCAATAAATTGGCGGTAAATTTGTTTTTCAAAACCTATGTAAATAAAATCTTAAGTTAAGTGTAGTAATCATTTCTTCGTCAGTCCAATTAGCATAGCCTTTATTGGTCTCGTTACTGAAAAACAATTAACCAAATACTCTTGAAACTTTAGATGTAATCACGATTAGATTTATCAAAGTACCATTTAACCAAACATTGAAATTTCTTTTTAATTAGATTATGAGGAGAATTTGTATACAAAGTAGACAAATCATAGCTGTCAAATGTCTGGAAATAATTTTCAAATGCTCGAAGTTTGTCCAAAACAGCAGGAGAATTTTTGACACTCCTATAATGATTTACGCCACTATTTCCAAAAAAATTGTTACTGTATCGAATGATAAACTTTTTCATTGTTGTCAAAGCAAGAGAGAAAGCTTTAGAAATAATGGTCAGAGAAGGCTTATTAGAAGAAGAAATAAAACGGGATTTATATGGGTTTTTGTGCAATCTAGGTTTCCAGTACATAGTGGGTAATTTATTGTATGTAGGAGCTACTCGCAGTGCTGTGGTTGCTATGATACGATCGTCGATAATACTTGCTTTCGTGGACTGATCTGGAATGTAGGTGCATGGTCTGTAATTTCATGCTTTAAAACGTCAAGGTAATACTTCCGTCATATCACAGCATTGTTAGCTGCTTTATCTGCAGGAACAAAAAATAACCATGAACCTAGCAAACGTAGTTTTGATTTAATTCTGTTGATGTAAGTGTGGGGTCGAAAGAAGCAGAGGTATCAATTGGATATCCGAATGTCAAAGGTCCGAAAGTGCAGAGACAAGCCAGTTAACACCAACATGAACGGGACAAAAATAGACAACATATAAAACATGGAAACACAAAATAACTGAATATCAATCAACAACGCGAACTCCAGTCGAAACAAGAGTAAACTCAGGTGCCCCGGAAGAGTCAGCAGTTCTTGCTTGCTATAGCACACCCGTCGCGTTGACAACAGTCTATTCAGCGTGTCAATTCCGGTAAATGAAGACAAAAAACTCTATGACACACCTACGAAATTCTACAAAGGAGTTTTTAAAAAGGGTTATACGTAATTTAACAATGGTCATAACATTATTTTTAAAATTGTCTAAAGATTTGGCGTCTGCCCCTTCCCTTCTAATCCAGGACTTAGAGTAAGACCGAAGAGCTGTATCGACACAATCAAAACATGAATTCCAGTTAATTTGTGAGCGGGGTCTAAGCTTGGATTCTTTTTCAAAAAAATGAAGTGCCTCTTGATCATTGACGATGTTAAGGTCGCCGATAACAACATGACCACAAGGAGCTTATATAAAGTCAAAATAAGCACAGTCACATGATAAAGGATTATTCGTGTCTATTTCTTCATCAGTTGAAGTGGGTGTATAGATACAAATAATAATACGCGTTGGCCTTCAATACCCACCGCTTGAAAAGTGGGGGTCTATAGTGATAAGGGTGTCCGTCCATTCTTCTGTCTGTCCTTCCGTTACACTTCAGGGTATCCATCTCTTATCTGCAACTCCTCCTAAGCCCCTTGATTGATTTTCATGAAACTTAAAAAAATATGTGTGACATAATGTAGGTGTGCACCTACTATTTTCAAATATGATCATAGTGATTTTGGGGGTTTCCCATAGCAAATCATGGACTTAGCCATTCGACAACAAGGGGGTACCCAACTCTTATCCACAACTCCTCCTAAACCCTTTGATGGATTTTCATGAAACTTTCACACAATCTTACCTACTATTTTAAAATTTGACCTGATTGATTTATTGTTTTTTAGGGGGGTGGCGGGGTATTTATTTGTGAGCTGCCGCTCACAGTTTTTCTAGTTTATGATTATAAGATATGATAGGTATAAACAAAAGTGGTATTAGATCTTTAATTTTATGATCAATGAAAAAGTAGATAAATTTATAAAACCAGGTCCTGTATTAATATTTGTAAATTTTATAAAAAGCCGAATGTGGTCTAAAGGGGAACCAATTTTGGGGAAAAGTTTAAAGTAACAAAAAGCACTTATGGTGAGCGCCCCTTCGTATAAAGGGGTGGCAAGAGGTATAGTTTCACAATCTAAACTGATTTTATTTAACTTACAAATAGGTATGGAGCATAGTTCACAAAAAAGATTATGCTTTCCATTATTTTTAAATATACAATCAAGATCAGGAATGTTAAAATTAGAACGATGTTGCTTAATAATATTTCGGTTCCTTCGTCTACCATGCGACCGATTGTTACGTTCACTGATCTTAAAATGTAAAAGTAAGACACCCTTGAGGCTTCATAACAAAGCACTAATCTATAGTGCCAAAGTAAAATCCCCTTCTAAACAAAGCATTGTTCTTAAAATGCTAAAGTAAAACTTTCTTCCTAACAAAGCACTGATCGGAAAATATCAAAGTAAAACCCCCTTTTTAACAAAGCACTCATCTTTTAGTGCCCAAGTAAAACCCTCTTCTGAACAAAGCACTGATCTTGAAATACTAAAGTAAAATTTCCTTCCTAATAAAGCACTTATCTTAAAATGCCAAAGTAAGACTTCCTTCATAACAAAGCACCTATCTTAAAATGTCAAAGTAAAACACCCTTTTTAACAAAGCACTTATCGTATTGTGCCCAAGTAAAACCCCCTTCTTAAGAAAGCACTGAACTTAAAATGCCAAAGTAAAACTTCCTTCCTAACAAAGCACTTATCTTAAAATGTCAATGTAAATACCCCTTCTGAACAAAGCACTGATCTTGAAATGCCAAAGTAAAACTGAAAGATTAATAACGATGAGTATATTTATATAATTTCTATTTTTGTCGTATTAATTTTATCGGTCACTTCTTAAAAGCCGATATTTGTACATCTTTTAAGCAAAGACTAATAATTCGAATATGGCAATCATTGTCCTTTATGTCATTATTGCAATTTGGTGAAAAGATAGATTTTGTTCTTATATTTTATATAAAACGATAAATTCAACAAGAAAAGCTAATAAATCTGAAATTCTTTTAAAGCTTTTTAAATGTAAACGTATTTTCAATACAGGTTTAAATTCTTATTTTAATTATTCATAATAAACTACAGAGTGCTGGTATTTCCGTTTATTTTACATCGAATGCGATTACTTTTATCCGCATTTAACGATCCATACAGGAGTCATGGATGGTTGCACTTGAAAGAAACTTATATCAATTCACTTCTTTCTGGCTTTAGAAAAACCCAGTTTATAATTTATCACTCTTGACACATCGTAACTGACTGGAACGAATTGAAAATATAAACATAAAAAGCCACTCTCTTCAAAGTCATATAGTCATAAAAGATATAGCCCTAAGAGCTTTCATTTAATAACAATAAATCTTACAAATACGACATGCCTCAGAAATTTATGGCGTATACATTTAGGTGAATAGCTCATATTCGTTATTTTTGCTTTTTTGCTTCACTTTAGTGTTAACTCTGGTTAAGATTCTATTTTAATTGGTTTTTGATGAGAGATAACCGACTATAAGTTAAACATCTGTAGCCTTGTTGATGCTAATGTTTAGAAATACAAAAATGCCATAACCTTACCTGTATTAAGTGAAATTAGAGCGGAACTGTGGTTCATCTTTCTTAAATAAACCAAGGAAAAATGCACATTAAAGACCAATTTAATGCAAGTTTTTTTTTTAAAGTTTGTCTCTGCAATACCATCAAATTAAGAGCGAATAACTGAAGCATGTTGAAATTGCTTCCAACTCCAAATTAAATGATATATGGACTAAGTGTACGCGACACAATTCACAGAACAAGCATTATTTAAGAATAAAATCCATATAATTCAAACCAGTTATGAGATTGTTCAACAACGAAGATCAAAAAGACAAGTATTCTTTATCAAAAAAGAAACGCAACATACAAAGATATTAATATATTTTTGAAATAAAAAAACTATTGAACATCAACTACAAAATGTCGTAATTTTGCATGATCATTGTGCAATGATCGATCTTATGTTTTAAATTAAACAGAAATTACGCATGCACTGGATAACAGTTGTAATACCGACCAAAAGCTTGCATTACAACTGAACTCGTGATCTAAATGTTTTCTACATAACGCTGCACACGATCTTCTTGCTTCCAATTTCACTCATATTGAAGCGTCTGCTCCAACACCCTTAGTTTTTAAAAACATCAAGCGGCCCTGGGACTGGTGCGTTACCAAATTTGAAAAAAAAATCGTTGAAACTGTTGGTCTAAGTTAGCATCAAGTAATTCTGATGACCAATGCTCGAAACAATGATATTGTTGGGGTAATAATTTGTGATAGAATCATTATCATAACGATAATTCGTCTTTAAATGGTTAACAGCAGACGCAACATGAGGTGTTAAATTCGCTCATGCACCGCAAATCGTTTGAAAGATTTTTTAACAAGGAAATTCGCCTTTAAAGACAAATCCCACTATTCAAATCTGGTCTTAAGAATTTCTAGAAAGCTTGTTCATATCATCATGAGTATTTGAGATTCGAAATAAGCTAACAAAAATCATATGTCACCGTACTTATTTAAAAGGTATATCAACATTAAATATATAGCAATTTGACGGTTCTGCAAAATAGATAACTTTTTTTCTGAATTCGAATAACAACTTAAATATCCGCATTTAACTATCCATACAAGAGTCATGGATGGTTGCACTTGAAAGAAACTTATATCAATTCACTTCTTTCTGGCTTTAGAAAAACCCCAGTTTTTAATTTAACACCCCTGACACATCGTAACTGACTGGAACGAATTGAAAATAAAAAAACATAAAAAGCCACTCTCTTCAAAGTCATTTAGTCATAAAAGATATGGCCATAAGACCCTTTCCTTAATAACAATAAATCTTACAAATACGAAATGCCTCAGATATTTATGGCGTATACATTTAGGTAAATAGTTCATTTTCGTTATAATTGCTTCACTTTATTGTTAACTCCAGATAATATTCTATTTTTAATTTGTTTTAGATGAGAGATAACCGACTATAAGTTAAATATTTGTAGCCTTGTTAATGTTAATGTTTAGAAATACAAAAAGGCCTTAACCTTACTTGTACATATATAAAGTGAAATTAGAGCGGAACTGTGGCTCATCTTTCTTAAATAAACCAAGGCAAAATGCACATTACAGACCCATTTAATACAAGCTTACTAAAAGTTTGCCTCTACAAAGGGTCCTCTTGCAAACCATGAAATTTAAAGGGAATAACTTACGCATATAGAGATTGCTTCAAAATCCAAATTTAATTATAGAAAAATAATGATATTTGGACTAAGTGTACGCGACACAATTCACAAAACAAGCATTAAATAAGAATAAAATCCATATAATTCAAACAAGTTATGAGATTGTTCAACAAGGAAGATCAAAAAGACAAGTATACTTTATCAAAAAAGAAACGCAACATACAAAAATATTTAAAATATTTTTGAAATAAAAAAAAACAATTGAAAATCAACTACAAAATGTCGTAAGTTTGCATGATCATTGTGCAATGATCGATCTTTTGTTTGAAATTAAACAAAAAATACGCATGCACTAGATAACAGTAGTAGTACCGACCAAAAGCTTGCATGACAACTTAATTCGTGCTATCTGGTGTTTCTGCACTACGCTGCACACGATCTTCTTGTTTCCAATTTCACACATATTGAAGTATCTGCCCCAACACCCTTAGTTATTAAAAACATTAAGTGGCCCTAGGGCTGGTGCGTTACCAAATTCCGTTGTCGCCGTCTTCGTCTGTCGTCTGTTAAAATTCTTTCAAAAATTTTCTCCACCCTACTGCTATAGCATCAAAAGTTCTACAAAAGTCTCAATTTGGTCAAAGGATGGGTTGCGATTAGGCCATATTTTGGCCCATCTAGAGGCAAAAAATAAAAATTATTTCCAAACCTGTTACTTTATACCTTATTTTGTAGCCAAATTATTTAATACTTTTGCAAACACTCAAGTTGAAAAATCGTGTTCAAAATTGACCAATTTTGAATGAAAATCTCATCTTAATGTAAGGAATATTTCACGGTAGACCTTCGATACTTCAAATTTTGATCTAATATACTTGACGACAGTGTTTGCCAACTCTATAACAGATTCCTGGTATATCAACATTAGTCTGAACAACAATTTTGAATCGAAAATAATGACTAATCTTAAGAAAAATGAAAAATCCCAGATATTTTGAATGTTTTGAAACTACTGACTACGAGGTTAAAATTTATAGTCTTTTAATTTTTTCAGTATGTCTTACACGCGGAACCAGCTTGAAACTTTCACCAAAAATGTGTTTTTGTGATAGAAGTTTTTGAACAAAATATGAAGCTGGTTCCACGTGCAAGGCTATACTTCCGGGAAGGATATATATCACTCGATTTGACCACTTTTCCATAGGTACAATATTAAAATCATTTGAGGTGGTTCATTTCAACACCATTTACCAAAAAGTACAATAAACTTTTATACTACAGACGATTATGTTCAACAAATATTAACATTTACCTTTCAAACAAGACATTTTGTGGTAGAATGTATTTGATTTTATTTTTGATTTCCATTGTGGGCTGAAAAGGGGTCTTATCGCAACCCATCCTTTGTCAGATGATCACTTAAAAGGGTAACGGTCCCTTTATGCTGGCGTCACACTATCCCGATTTCGACCCCGATGGAAACACGATTATGGATATTTTCGAATTCGGGAGTGATCATATTCAAATCGCGCTATTCGCGTTGCCATCTTTTAACATCATAGTACCGTCAGCTGAAATATTCCAACTTCGGGAGCAACTTCGTAATGCCTTCCTAATTTTTAACAGGTAAAAAAACTCCCGAAGGTTCGTGCGAAGGTCCTTGTTCGTGTTGTGTTCGTTAATCCATCCTTTCTATCGTTATGCCTTCGTGAAAGCATCTTCTGATTTCGTGTTGCCTTCTAAGTGTCGTCGGCTTAATTTATCTTACGATGGCGGCACGAATAAAACAAGAAGCTCTCCGAAGGTGGTGCAAAGGAAACACGGCGTCGCAAAGACCTTGCTTTGCATTCGTATATCCGTCGTAACTAATGTAATGGCATAGAGGAATGACATGGAGATGGAAACACGGCACTGGTCAAAGGAGTACGATTTCTGAAGTAAAAAAAATATCAAACGTGTCAAAAATGCCTTATAAGGACATTTATTAGTCCATTTCAGCTAGAGGCGTGTTACAATAAATCTTTTAGAAAAAGAAAAGTTAGTACATGTATAGCTCTGTTTCCCCCCCCCCCTCATTATTAAAATGCAGCAGGAGGAAGACTTATAAGACAGCAGCTTATCATACAAGTATCCTCATTAATTCTTTATTCATAATCTTTTTAGTTTCGAAAAATTGATAAAGGAAAGTTAAAAAAATGAAACTAGAATGATCCGTCGCAAAAGTACATGAAGAAAAGACAAAACAAAGCGAAGACAATCTGGATCTAGAATCTTCTGACGCTTTTCTTTTCGTCCTGTTCTTTCCAGCTAGGCGCTTCCCTCTTTTGCGTCCTCGTCCAGACTTTTGTGGCAGCTTTTAATACTTAAATATGAATATCAGAAATAAAGGTTTAAACATTTTAAACATATTTTAGTTTTTATCAGTACCCTACCGACAAAAGCCGAAGGGGACTTTAGGTTTGCACTCCGTCTGCCCATTTGTGTGTCTGTCTGGCCCGGTCGTCTCGCTGTCACAATAACTTTTTCGCACTTTTTTAAACCTTATATATAGATATTAAACTTTAAACTGAGTTTTGGTATGCGAGTCTTACCATGATGAGTTAAAGATCAAGTTAACGCGTTGTTCCGGTCCGCAATCTTTTACAGAGTTAGGACCCTTTGAACTTTGGAATTTCACTGAAATATCAGTTTCCCAAACTTTTTTCTAAACCCTTATTTATAGTTATTAAACTGCTTTTTGGTATGATTGTATGCCAGTCCACCATTACGGGTTATTTAGATTAAGTTCACATTCCGTTTCGGTCCGCAAATATTTACGGGACCTTTGGACTTAGATACCAGTATAGGACCGGTAACGAAGTTATGTATTATAAGGTGGACACGTTTCGTTCAAGAATCGTTCGTAACAGCTAAAATTGTTGAACTTTCTACATATTTACAACATATTCTTCTTTCTTTCAGATTATGTGTGCTTCGATCAACTCACACTAACAAACAAGATAAAGTAGCGTCATCTTTTTTGTTCTATCTTAACAGGCTCTATATGTTAGCTTTTGATCAAATGTCTTATCTACTCTTACTGATCGACATCAGGGACTAACTTGTTATCCATAAAATATAATTAGAGGCTGCAAAGGACAATTCATATAGACTAAATTATTTAACATAATTGCAAATCGCGTTTTTATATTTCATTCTTCGTATACCCATCGTGATGCTTCGTAGACCCATAGTATGCTAAACGTGACGTCGTACAGCCGTCGTAGAAATTCGTGTCTCCCTCGTATCTAATTCTCGACTAATCTTGATAACATCGTAACAACTTCGTATTCGGTTCGAAGCTATTTGTATGTGCTAATTTTCCGATCGCTAAGCCATCGGTTCTAATCGTATATCCTTCGTTTTTTTTATTTTTAGCAAGTTTGGGACTAACTTCGCACGAAGTTGAAATTTCACATTCGTGTGTCCATTGTATGTTAAAATCGGGACAGTGTGACGCCAGCATAAATGTGAAAAGTAGCGTTTTTTTTCGTTTTGGCCTTTAAAATGAAATTTATTGCAGATAAACAAATCTGTTGCTTGCTTAGCTCTACCAAAGTCTCCCAATAGGCCGTAGTTGTCAGATGACCCCTTATAGGGGTTACAGCCCCTTAAAGGCAAACAATAGTGTTTTTGGCCTATAGAATGAAACTATTGCAGATAGAGAAAAGCTGTTGCTTGCTTAAATGTTCAGCCCATTTAGCTCTACAAAAGTCTTCAAAGGATTGAAGTTGTAAGATTGCCCCTTATAGTTGACATATAGGTTGACATTTAGACCAGGTGAGCAATTTAGGCCCCTCCCCTGGGAGCCTCTTGTTATTCGCTTGAATTGCATAATTTTTGTATGTTGCGTTTTGTTGAGTGAGTATACAAACAAAAGCTGCTCCATTTTTTGTTGTCATGATAACAAGGCATAGGTGGCATGTTAGTGAAAAGGATATCAGTAATTATTAATCAATTACTCGTTCCGTTTTTCAAATGTGGGGTAAGGAACAAGAAACAAATAATACAAATTACAGCAAAATTCTAGACGATAAATTTTGCTTCGCCTGATGCGCGTTTCGTCTATTCAAGACTTATAAGAGGCGCTCTACTAAAAACATTGTATGAATATGAAGAGCATAGAACAATCATACCAAAAAATGCCGAAAACTATAAACCAAATTATGACTAAGACCAACCAATGTATGGGGTAGGAAGAAACTTAGGGTTTTGACAATTTTAAAATTTAAACAGATAATTTATAGCTCTGATGTGTTCGTTAATACTAAAGTGTTGATGCCGGGGCGGGCTTACCTCGGGGAATAAAAACTCCACCAGCAGCGCGAACCATCATGGATGTTAGAAATACAATTTACAACAAAGTTCCAGATAATAAATTTTTGCTATGTTTGACGCGCGTTAAGTCTATTCAAGACTTATCAGAGGCGCTCTATCAAGAGTTTTAAGTGCCAAACACTATATGAATATGAAGAGCATAGGATAATTATACCCAAAAAATGCCGAAAACTAGAAGCCAAGTTATGACTAAGACCACCCTATGTCTGGGGTAGGAAGAAACTGAGGGTTTTGACAATAATTATTTTGAAATTTAAAGGGATAATTCATAGCTCTGATGTGTTCGTCAACACTAAAGTGTTGATGCCGGAGCAGGCTAACCTCAGGGAATTAAAACTCTATCAGCAGCGCTAACCATCATAGATGTTAGAATTACAAATTAAAACAAAGTTCCAGAGAATAAATCAAACACTATATGAATTTGAAGCGCATAGAACAAATATTCAAAAAAAAAAACAACGCCAAAACCATTATCCTAACCCCAACTAACTTGTTCCCTTTCAAAAAAAGTTTAAGGAATATAGGTTAACATAAATTTGACTCACTTCAATAAATACGACAAAAGAGACTATTTAGATTTTCAAATGTTAATTTTCCCAACCTCAAAAGTGTCATACCCATCTCACCAGTGTATATTTCATAATGTATTTGATATGTCATGGCCTATACTTTTTTATTTAGATTTTCGATACGACATCATTGTATCCCAAATGCGCTTTAGACCAATGTAGCACCACATATTTGCAAATTTAACAAATGGACTGCGACGGAAACAACATAAAATTCAATGATTATTTCCATCGCACTCAGTGGATGGTTAAAATATTTAATATTGTTTTATCTTGCAATATTGATTTTTCATATTATTTTCACTTACAGCTACATGTACTTTTGCTGCGGAATCCCAGCTTAGCATTATAATAGGTATATCTATCAATGCCAGGGACCGTGAAGATGCAATGGTGCCAATTAAAGAATCTTATGTATATATGGGACATCCGAATGTCAAAGTCCAAAAGGGCAGAAACAAAACCAATAAACACAAACAAGGACAGCACGTAAAAAAGAAAACATATAAAACCAAGAAATACAAAAAACTACTGAATATCAATTAACATCGTGAACTATCGTCGAAATAAGAGTTAACTCAGGTGTGCAGGAAGAGTAAGTGGTTCCTGCCAGCTATAGCACACCCGTCGAGCTGCTATTTTCCAATAAAGTGTGTCAACTCAAGTTAACGAAGACAAAACAAACCTATGACAAACCAACATATGCACTTAGCTGAGAGATGGAAATCCCATATTTGTCTACGAGTGCATGGTGTCCACCGTAAAATGTCTTGAGTGACGACCGCAACCGTGGAGCAGCATAACCTGGTGATAACAATTTTTGTGTTTAACTTGACGCTCTGCCAAGGAAATCGATGTAATGACCACAAGCTCTTGAGTAACGAATCAATTGTGATACGAACACTACATAAGCTGGAGTGGACGGAATGTTGCTACACAAAAAGTTGAAAGTTGAAGTCATCATAGAGTTTTGTTTAAAATTTTCCTTGAGAATTCATTTCGAGATGAAGATCTGAATACAAAGGAAACTGGCATAAATCTGTTTGCCTTTTATCTCAAGTTCCTGAGAATATATGAAATGTGGAAAGCCACCAAATCGAGAATTGTTCAGAAAAAGGACATAATCAATATAACGGAACAAAGAGAGAGCTAGTCTACGACCTTTTTGTCTAGAAGAGATTGTAAGATGTCTGCTTGCCTCATATGCATGTAGAAATAAATCAGCAATGACGATTATATTGAGATTAATGTAATATAGTGACTTATCAAACACAAAAATAGGTTTGCATACAAGGAACTTGCAGATTGAAATGGTCCTGATTTGGTACAAGAAGAATAAATTGTGGGTTAGTCCAGGTTTCAAACGTAAGGTTAAATTTCCTTTACAATCACGAAAAAATAAACAATCGAAGTATTTTCATAAAACAAAACTGTTTCAAATTTTCCAGAATTTTTCATAGTCTTTTGATCGTTAAAAATATTCATTTTTGGTGTTCTATCCCGTCAGAAAAGTCATGCTATGTGTACAAGTAAGTGCATGAAATATCATATTGAATTTATCTCACAGGTATAGAAGGTGAACTTAGGGGGAAATACTGACTTATATTAGTCTGCTAATCCGTTCAGATATATTGAATCTTTTGGAACTCTTTATACAATCTATTTTTATTCTCAAACCATGGGATTATTTTCCTTGCAATATATTTCAATCTCCATGGGTATATATTGCGTCTTATGTAAGATTTTGATGCTTATTAAATTAATATAGTTGCTTAGGGTGATGGTCAGAGGTCAGAGTAGGGAACAAATGATTTTTTATAAAAACAATGTCTGCCTGGGAACTTCAACAGAATAATGTCATTACATATTGCCCTGCAATGGGTATCTTCTTCAGAACAATGTCATTACATATTGCCCTGCAATGGGTATCTTCACATGAGAATGATGTCATTACGTATTGCCCTGTAATGGGTATCTTCATCAGAATAATGTCATTACATAATGCCCTGTAATGGATATCTTCACATCAGATTATTGTCATTACATATTGCCCTGTAATGGATATCTTCACATCAGAATAATGTCATTACCTTTTGCCCTGTAATGGGATCTTTATCCGAACAATGTCATTACATAATGCCCTGTAATGGATATCTTCACATCAGAACAATGTCAGTACATATTGCCCTGTAATGGGTATCTTCATCAGAATAATGTCATTACATATTGCCCTGCAATGGGTATCTTCATCAGAATAATGTCATTACATATTGCTCTGTAATGGGTATCTTCACATCAGAATAATGTCATTACATATTGCCCTGCAATGGGTATCTTCATCAGAATAATGTCATTACATATTGCCCTGCAATGGGTATCTTCATCAGAATAATGTCATTACATATTGCCCTGCAATGGGTATCTTCATCAGAAAATTGTCATTACATATTGCTCTGTAATGGGTATCTTCATCAGATTAATGCCATTACATATTGCCCTGCAATGGGTATCTTCATTAGAATCATGTCATTACATATTGCTCTGTAATGGGATCTTTATCCGAACAATGTCATTACATAATGCCCTGTAATGGATATATTCACATCAGAATAATGTTATAACATGTTGCCCTGTAATAGGTATCTTCATCGGATATACTTATCATTCACTTTTTAAGACATTTTTTTTTTCAAAATCTTCGCTCTTACACGTTTGATTTGGAAGGATTCGAATGCCATAGTTTAACATCAAACTTTAAAAATAGGGAAATAATTTAGCATTCCGTGCATTAGGAACGTTTTCCATTTCAGGAATCACACTCAACGTGTTATTTACATATCCAGTGTTGACAGTATCGAGTACAACGGAAATTCAAGCATTGATACGGTTTCCGTTTACACGACTAGTTGACATCGATACATTCGGGTTGATATTCAACTCAAAGATAAATTAAAATCCAATACAAGTCTTTTCGCATACTTATATCCCCATACTAAAGCTTAAGTCTATGTGCATGCTAGAAATATCAAGGATATATTGATCATAATTTGTTATTCATTTTGTATATGTATATTGTCTTTTTGAAAAGTATCATTCATTACTTAATACTTAGAAATAGTTCAGACATTAAAGTCGAGTGCATTTATTTCTAACATCAATTTTGTCAGCGCTGGGCAGCGTTTGTCAAACGCTTACTCATGAGAAACAAATACAGCGTTTGCTTAACCTTCGTAACTGTTGTTGAACTTGTCTAATCTCAATGAATGTAAACATTTTTTTTATTACAAGAGGAAATTATCATGCGCTAGGCAATAAATTTAAAAATAAATGTAGCGTTGATCTACAAACGCATGCGACAAACGCAGTGAACATGGTCTTTAGCGATTGCATCGTTTGTGCAAACGCTGTCAGTTTTTGGAGGTAATTAGTAGAAACAAATGTGAAACTTGTCTACGCGCGTAACCGTTTGTACCGTTTGTGTTAGAAACAAATGCACTCGTCGTCGAGTGAGCGGTTCAGTCTTCTTGGAGTCTCTTGTAATACATTTCGCTCAACCAGAAAAGTCAACACTATTACCATGATAAATGTAACATTGTTATCGTGATCACGTTTTGGAGAAATGTTATATTAGTTTATATTTGAGTTTTAATTTCAAGATATATGAATAACAATGAAAGACACAATAATTCAAGATTTTTGTTGGATAAATTATCATTTTTTAAAACCTGAAAACATTCTTTTTTTGAATCGATATAATTGCATTTGTTGTGTATTATAAAAATATTCCCACCACAGGTAAAAGTTTTGATAGTTATGGTCCATTTACATTCGACTAATCAAGACATGCTTCAGTGGTATATGGCGTTCCATTGATTATTTTGTTGAACTTGGAAGTGAACGAACGCTAGGTAAGGCTTTTCATTTTCTAAGGTTTAAAATTTGATGCCAAAATATTGGTTGTGATTTTATTTGAAATTACCAGGTCGATTGATTCCGGTGTTCACGATTTAGGTAGAACCCAACTTTCTGTGTGATTGTGACGCCATGATTTTGATGCTAAAATTTGCCAATGGATACTCTTCAAATAACCACATTTTAACTATCACCAGGGAGACAGGATTTTTGTGATCCGTTAATACAAAGGTAATATTGCTATTTAAAATTGAATGTTTCTTTTTATGTTCGATAATGTTATCGATCATTCTGTTGTAATACAGCTGTAAAAACCATAATGTCCTTTGAAGGAATCATCGTACAACTGTAAACATGTTTTTTGTTCAACGTAAATATATTCAAGCTTTTCATTGTTGAAGCAACCAGCAACAAATTGTCTACAATGTTCTTAATCTGTTCTAATCTGATGTCCAACGCTGCGTGGTAAAGGGAGCCATTTTAAAGTTTTGAAAAAAGAGGGGGGTTTAAATATGAACTTCAAAGGTTAGGCTTTATACGAGAAAATTTGCACTGAAAATGATTTGTAAGAATTATTCATAAAATTTTAGATCTCCTTGACAAAAAGTATGAATTTCTTAGCTTTATTCATGGTTTTATCGGTGATTTTAACTAGACCACCTTCAAACTGCAAATCAAGATGTAATCCGCTATTCTGATCGATTTGAATTTTTTTAGCAAGGGTAAATGTGATCCCAAATTATTCAAAAAGTGCTAGGGGTACTTTTAATAAATAAAGTTGATAAATATTAAAAAAAAAATATTTTAAAACCGTGGATTGCAGACGAGGCATGAATTTCCATCTTTTCATGTCTCGTTTTTCAAAACGGCTGCGAATCGGCACTACCCCCAGCACTTTCCGGGTTCGTGAATTATCTCTAAACGTTGTGCTAAAATATTAAACAAATTGATGGAGTGGAATACATCGTGAAAATCTAAAATATGAGACTTGGTGCTCGTTATATTATTTCAGCGTCTTATGTCAAACGCAATGTTAATGAAAAACGCATAATACCGGAAAAATAAAAGATATTTGTCAACATAAAACGCCTCGGTGGTTCCTTTAATTGTCCGTGACTGTTGCTGTGAATGTCAGCGCAACAGATGGGAACACTTTAATGAATGATGTCTCGTTGTGTTATTAAAATAAAATAGATGTTTATTTT
Source organism: Arcuatula senhousia (assembly GCA_963971305.1). NCBI lineage: Eukaryota > Metazoa > Mollusca > Bivalvia > Mytilida > Mytilidae > Arcuatula > Arcuatula senhousia. Next base: position 61,592,723 of record OZ020310.1, on the reverse strand, counting down.
GTGAATATATCTGAAGATATATGTCACATACCTTATTAGCATTAATTTAAATAAACTTGAATATAATGTAGAACATTTTTGCTACCGCTTCAGTGCACAAAAATGATAAATATTTAATGCAAGTGATCAAATATAACGCCTTAGCAACACACAACAAAGAAATGGGAGAAAACAATCTTTTTATCATTTGAGATATATACTAATCAACATTTGTGCCTATTTTGTCATAGATTTTAGCAAAAATATAACATCCCCCTCCCGAAAAAATCGAAGAAACTTTTTTTTACTTCATGACATAAAGAGACCGTGACTATAAATGATTCCTGGTAGCGCCAATTATAACTTTATTGTTGTGGTATGATAGTTTATAGTAGTAAATCAGAAGATAATGAGATGTCGAATAAGTGAAAGCGACATAACACAAAACAGCCAGCGGCCTTGAATGGGACAAGCGGTTGCTGCTCGCTGTTTTGCAATTGACCCTGGATTGAAAATAAATTACATATGATTCAAGCCTTAAGTGTCACTAAAAGACTTTGTATTTTTTTATTCTAGTTAACTCGACGTTATCTAAGACAAAAATAAACCATCTTAAGGCTCGTCCTTGAAATATCTATATATACAGTGTACTGCAAAATCAAATTATCCATTTTAATACCCGTTTTGGTTTTGTGTGTTAAAAGCACTTATTCAATAACCGCCGGAGGTCAGGACAAATTTACCGTAACATTTCTATCTTTTTTTGTTATTGAAATTCGTGACGTTAAATTCGTAATTGTTTAAAACACCATGTGTATTTCCTTGTACTGCACATGGTCGATTTCCTCGGTGCTTGATTTAGCTACCGTGTTAGAACCTGTTGGCTTGGAGTTCTTACCTTTTATTGCTTATGGTTTTTGAATTTCCAATGTTTCGATTAAAATGTTGCTGTTTATGTCCATGTTTAAACTAACGCCTTTGTATAGAACATGGAGAAGGACTTAATTTCAAAACATTTGCCTTAGCCCTTTTTATTATTGACTTTTTCACTTTAATATTTTATATATGTTTTTGCTGTCTTTCGTTTTGTAAATCTGCGTTTGATGTCAAGCATAAAAAACCTCAAAAGTCATGTCATTGTAGTTTGACTTAAGAAATATAAACAACCCAACGGATATTAACAGTATATTTGGTTATGCTGTATATGTATATTTCGAGAAGTAACCTTTGAATCAAAAACATTCAATGTCAAAATCCAAAAGTATGTAAAACAAATAACTTCGAACAGGGAAGCCAAATCAAGCACCAAGGATATCGACCATGTGAAAACAAGGAAAGAACGCCGGTGTTTTAAACGATTTAGAATTTAACTATCAAAAATTTCAATGACATAAACACTATAAGAATGTGTTGGTACAGACACGACCAGATATAACATTTATATAAAACTTTTGAATGCCGTAGGTAAACTGAGGTCTGCTAGTTAACTTAAGCCTAGAACCAATCTTAAGTTAGCTTGAACGTAATGGTAATCTAAGGTTTTCTTCAGCATAATGGCAATTTTAAGTTAGTTTTAGCTAAAAGCGACCTAAAGTTATCTGAGCAAAAACCAAGAGCAACCGAAACTTTAAACAAGAGAGACCTAGAGTTATGCTACGATTTTGTAAATTGTTTGTATTGATTAAACATAATTTTCTTACATTATCATTATTATCATTACTTTTTAAAAGAAGGGTTATTTGTTGAAAATATTTATTTATGTTAAATGCTTATTTAATTACATTGTTTAGTTATTTGAACTTTGTTTATTGGTTATTGGTTTAAATCTAAATTATCTTTAGAATGTAAATTTCTATTAATCATCCTAATTGGTTTCAAGTTAATATTTTCAATTTGTTTCTATATCCATGATATCAATTTTGTTCAGGACAGTCAAGTCAATTGTGTTTGTTTCTGGTGTTTATGAATATAATATTTAAAAGATGTAAATCCTTCTTGTACATCGGACTCTGCATGTTTATATTTTTGTTTTAGAAGATTTATTTATCGCTTTTAGGGAAATAGAGTGCAGTCATCACCTTATCCGACCAGTAGTGTTAAAACTTTTATTTTTTTCAACTAATTCTTTTTGAGTGAATGTTTAATAAAAACAAATTAAAGTCATCATTTTGAACAATGAAGCATCAATTTTAAGAAAAAAACTTTCAGGGTTAATTTTTTTTCTCTCAGTGTGCAATTTAAGTACCACTGACGTTACAAATTGGTGTCATTTTTCCAGTCTGGTTTTTGAAATTTCTGTATTAAATGGTATTTTCTTCATGAGTAAATAGAGTTATCATTACTCTTCATATCTGTGGTAGAGGACCATAACTTTAAGTAAAGTGTCTAGACGAAGATTAGATACAAATACCGTAAAATGGTGGCATTTTGATTACATTCACCTTACACTAATTTGCTTGTATAAAACCTAAAGAGGTTATAACTTTAATTTAGAATATTTAATGCTTGAAAATCTTTTGTCAATATAAGAGTGAAAGGGATTTTAAACGAGCCATTGACAAAATTCGTGACGTGTGTTTTTTTTATTAAGTATATTAAACTTGAATAAAAATAACTTACTCCGATTTATTGTATTCTACTTGTTGCCTTTTCCTGACGGTACCCGATGTTTGCTTTTCATTTTGTCGACGATTTCCCGTAAAAATAAACTGGAATGTAAAAGGAGCAGAGGTTCCAATCGGATATCCGAATGTCAAAAGTCCAAAAGGGCAGAGACAAAACCAGTAAACACCAACTAAATCGGGACAAAAACAGACAACATTTCAAACATGGAAACACAAAATAACTGAATATTAATCAACAACACGAACTCCAGTCGAAACAAGAGTGAACTACAAAGAAAAAAAAGAGTTCCTAAACGTCTGAAACGTTGCAAATTGTCTATAGGATGAGCAACCTTAATTTTCTAAATTCTAATGCTCCACCAATGTAGTTTTGCAAATAACATAGAACGTAGAAGTACTTGCCTTAAAAGACTTCGGAGATGGTTGTCTACAAATATTAATTAAAGGTTCATTATATAATTTAAAAGGTTGTATTATTTTGACAGCTCTTGTGCTTTATTCAAAAAGTCATTAGAAAAGTAAATTTAAAAAAAGGAAAAAAAGAAACGAACTTTTTCTGCCTGTTCACGCTAACATTTATATTTATGACGGGATGAGCAACAAACTAGCTTTCAGCTTGATACAAATATTCAACCCTTGTAGAAATTAAGTTATAATTTCATACCCCGCCACACGAAGTGGCGGAGTAATAAATTATACCCTCAATTTCTTTCGCTGCCTGTCCGTCCGTCCATCCGTTCCCCGAAGGTTTCCGGATGATAACTTGTCAAATAAAACTTGAATTATATTTTGCGCAGATATTGAGTACAATAAAATTAAGGTTATGGTCAATTATCAGGATGATTCGTAAAACATAATTGAAGATTTGCCACTTTGTTAATTTTCCAAATTTGAAAATTATGACATTTTCTGGTCTAAAAAGGATACCTCTCTTCTTTTTTGTCTCTATATAGATGTACATGTATAGTATATATAGTATAGCATACAAATAAAGTAAACTTTTGATGAATTTCGTGGCGGGGTATCATTCAACGTCACATTAGATGCACTATTTTTTATATTCACTGTTGGAACGAGAAGATCATTTTGGAAATACATTTATTTTATGTTATGGATTACAGAATTTAAAATATTTGTTTTATGTTCCCTTATCTTTAAAAAACTAGACATTAAATTGTGTCAATGTATTATAAAGACATTAAATGAAAAAAAAAATGATATTTGGCAAAAAAGTCCTTAGAAAGGCATTGACAAAACTAATTGGCGGTGTCAATTAAGGCAAAATTTTCATGATACACTTAAAAGTACATTTGAAATAGAAAAAAATCATATGTATAGATATCAAAAATTGTTAACATAATTTGATAATAAAAATATCATAGAAAAAAAAACAAAACAAAAAAACACTATTTGGATTCTGTAAAAAACAGTAAAACAAGCAATTTTTTCAATTTTTTTATCTATGACAGAACAATTCTTTTGATTAAATTGATAAGTTTTTGCTAAAATAATATATATTTTTTAACAATAAATAAATCACTTTATTTATCACATGCTGTTAACAAATAGTGTATAACGCACAGCTTCCGTTATACACTCCCTTGGTGTTAGTTATTGATCAACTAGGGAATTAATCAATAATAAATTATATATTAATTCATATAAGCAACTGTATAGAATATATGAAATCAAATTACTGAATAATTATATCGGACATGTATACCAGTGTTACAAAAACGGCGGTTCTTCAGATAAGGAGATTTGTATAATGGGACAACTGAGGTGACGATAGGTAATTTCCGGTTTTTAAAATGAAACTGAAAGTAGAGAAAAAATACACGTGTTTCCAATATCCTTTGCCCTTTGTTTTTGCTAAAATAATTATGTTTTATCTTATCGCATTGCAGCAATTTTTAAAACACAACAATCGTAGTGATGCTATATCTATAGGATCTTTTAATATATTCTATAAATTTTATATGTTTATAACCCCAAAGTGAAATGCCTATATTACTGAGATATCTGCTCAACACAAAATCATACTACTTTCCATAAGCAATCTTTAGAATTAATTTTAATTACAACCCGCTTGTGTGTTGGCCGGACTATATCATGCAAAGAATGTGTATTTTTAAATATAATTACCTTTGTGAATTCCCAGTCCATATTCCGAAATATGTTGTCATTTAATAATGAAATATTTTGAGCCAGATTGTAAACCTGATTGTAAATCCTGAATTAAAATGCATTTAAGTGTGGTGTTGTCAATTCACACTCTTACTTTCTAAGTATTTATTATTATCAAAGTCTCGCTTTTTACTTTGGAAAAGGTTAAAATATTGACATTCTTTCTTTTTTTCATATACAATTCTACAATGGCCCGCTAATATCTTAATGTATTTCTCCTGCTTATGATCTGTTTCAATAGAATTATTCAATCAGTTGGACAATAGCTACTTCGTGGAAGTCTTTATTAAGTGATAACTTTCTGTTTATTCTGTAACAATACGAAATTACACTTACAGACATTACCAAACAATGCACTGGTGCATGTTCTGTCAAGAGTATAGACTAACATTCTACCATACTCCACGAGGGAACCAACACAACATTTATAAATGCCTGTTTTCAGAATGCCGACACAGCAATATATATATTATGTATTATAACTGATATTTTGATCAATCATATATATTTAACGATGTGATTATATTTTTTTACAGTATTTTTTTCTTCCATATACATGATTTAAGATTTTTTTATAAGTCACAGTCTCAATGCACATGATTAAATCATTGCCTAAGCCTAACTCCCGGTACTCTAGTGGAATATGGTAGTAATAGATTTTCTTAAAACCAATTGATAAAACAAGGCATATTAAAACATATGTAGGCTATACTCTGCTGACCTTTCTAGACTGAACAATGGGGTAGTATATATTTCAAGTCTACGTTTTGATCATAATAAGTAATTTCGAATCGCGTCAATCCCACAATACAGTCAGTTAATCTGTCTGTCAAAGGATTATGGAAGACTATAAACGTCTCTTCTGTTTCAGATCTCAGAAATAATAAACTCTGTCCTAAATGGACATGGTATTAAATAAAAACAATTTGGGGGAGATTGTTTAAGTCTAGAAAGGATCTGTATCTAAATTTTGTAATGAATATCTAATTAAAGATATTAATTTATTAGTTTATTACATCGACAGATCTTGGGTCAACACACAAGCGGTCTATCAACAAAAATTTCAACGATCATTTAAAACTATACACTTTTTTTCACTATTGAATACGATTTTTTCCAATATTTTACATCAATGATATATTTGAATTATGGTATATGACTTTCCATCTTTGCTCCGTTTTGACTTATATTTTATTTATGTTTGTTTTTAATTTGTATCTTTCTATTTTCATCTTAGTTCTCACCAATCAAAGCAGCTATTAAAGTACTATCAGGACATGTATATGGAAACGTTACCGTTTCCTTGAAAAAAAAAAGATTACTAATAACTCCGAGGTTACTTGGTTACTTGGAGTATAACTAAGTAAAGCATAAATTAATGCAAGTTTTTGTTTCGTCATTTACTTATACAAAATAGGTCATAGTTAGGTCAAATAGCTTCCATTTCTTCCAATTTTTACATTTGTAAAGGTATATCCTTTAAAAGCTGATAGTCTGCTTGCCTCAAACGAAACACTGACGTTATTTATAGAGAAAACATATCCTTTCAATTCCGTTAAATTTGAAAGCTTTATGTATGTGGTTTACAGTCATTTTCCAGTTTTTAGAACTATGAATTAACATACAATGGTGATAAAATAAGTTTGAATAATTGTTGGTATGATATCAATGTGGGATGAAATTAGTTATCTTAAAATATTAATTGTAGCTTCATACTACAATTGAAAAGGTGTTATACTTAAAGCTCTTGTACTTTTTAAGAAAGTCAGTTTAAAGAAGTAACGAACTTCTGCATGAACATCCTAATTTTTTTACTTATGACGTAACGGGCAACAACCTAGGTCTGAGCTGCAAACATTCTACGCGTGTTGAAGTTAAGCTATATTTTTATATTCACTGTTTGAATGAAAAGATTCATTTTTGAAATACATTTAATGTTCTGAATTACATATTTTAAGATATCTGTTAAATGTTCATTAATCTTTAAAACAAAAACTAGACACCAATTGCTTTCATTGAAAAAAAACACCATTAAATCAAAAAAATGAAATGTGGCTAAAAAGTCCTTAGGAAGGCTATGAAAACTAATTGGTAATATCGATTAAGGCAACATTTATATAATACACTTAAAAGAACATTTTGAAATAGACGAAATTCGTATATACAGATACCATGATTTAATATTAAAAGAATTCATAGAAAGAAAAAAAAACACAATAATAAAATTGCATAGAAACAATGGCACAAACCATTTTATTGAATTTTTTTCTATGACAGGAAAAAAATGATTTTAATGATAGGTAATAACGAATGTAATCATTTTTTATTTGAACACATTGTTGGGATTTTTTATCATAACATTACTTTACTTACTTCACTTGATATATATTTATTTGCTCAAATAAAGCAAAGGGATTGGACATAAATTATAACAACATTATTGAGGTCCTCTACCTTACATACAATGTTTACAAGTACAAAAACTCTAATGGCATCACATTAACATATGATATTTCAAGTGTTCTTTTAACATTCAGTGTGACCATATAACACTATATGTATTTCATAAACTATAAAAAAAAACAATGAAAAAATGTTAAGGTGGGGATCTTGCGTATGGTTCATTTGATTTGATTTGATTCATATAAACCGTTTTGTACGTTTTATGTAGTTTTGGACACAAGATGCATAATTTGATTAAGGGTAAAACTTTCGTCACCAGCCAACATAAACTCAATAGTTATTTTAAGACCTCTTAATACTTCATGTAGTAACTGTCTGTCAGCAATGAACTGGGTACATTCCCATCCCACACCTCAGAACAATACTCCAAGAAAGAGCGGATAAAAGTCAAGTAAATTCTAGCCAAATATTTCTTGCATAATTGTGTATAATTCAATTTTCTAAGAACTGATAACTTCTTACTAACCGATTATATGGGACGCAGTCCCACATATGTAGAAACTACCCAAAACTTATGTTTTTTTTTCCAAACCGGATGTGCCGAGTAGGCACGAATTTATATGGGGCCAGAAATTCGATGCTTTTTTGGGGGGAATAGATTTAAAAATTTACAGATTTAATAACCACAGTTAAATTTCTTTTTAAAATCGTAATTTTCTGTCAGGTTTTTATATCATTCTTTTCCACCCAATACTTCTAAAAAGATATATAGGTGTACAGAAAATCACACAAAACCTGGCAGAAAAAAAGGTTGCTTGGTTTACCCTTGCTGGAGTGCGAAATACTCAGGACTGACCGGAAAAAGACGTCATTGATAACGTAACACCTAAAGAATGTTATTTCGTCACTTCAACGTCATCCTATTATATTTTGATACAATTTTAGAATGTTACAAATATTTGTAATTTGCAATAATAATTCGAAATTTTAATAATTAGTTATTGATCAATAACGTTTTTTGACAACTATTTTCTAAAACTACGTCCCATTTTAGGTTGCACCTATTATCATATTATCATATAATCTATATGTTTGGACAACATTCGTAGTGATGCGCTATCTAATGGTTATTAATTTTATTTGTTAACCCAAAATTGAAATGCCAATAATTCTATTTTCCATAAGCTCCTTCAGATTTATTCAAAATTACAAGCCACTTCTGTGTTGATTAGACTAAACCATGCAAAGAACATGCATTTCTAAACATAATTAGTTTTGTGATATAGTTATTTAGTCATGAAATATTTTTAACCAGTTTTTAAATCTTATTGTTTGTCATGTAATTAAATGCAATTATATTTTGATTGGTCAATCTTTATCGTTACATTTTAAGTAGTTATTGTTATACAAGACTTGTAATTTTTTTCTTAGAAAAGGTCAAAATCATTGACAGAACCATCTTTAAGTTTTTCATATTCAATTGTACAATGTCCCAATTATAGCTTTATTTATCTCACCTGTCTGCTAATGATATGTTTCAGTAGATGTATTCAATAAGTTTGACAATATCTATTTCATAGAAGTCTTAATAAACTGATCATTTTCTGGCATTCTGTAACAATCAGAAATTGCACGTACTGGCAATACCAACATGTCCCTGATCCATGTTCTGTCTAAAACATAGTCTTACATTCTACCATACTCCACGAGAGAACCGACACAAACTTTATGAATGTCTATTTTCAGTTTGCCGACACAGCAATACAGATAATATATTTTTTTACTTTAACATTCTGACAGGCAATACATGTTTTAAAATTTGTTTTCATTTGTTTTCTTCACATACACAATAAACAGGACAAAAAATTAAAGTTGTACGTTATTCTATAACTCATAGTCTCAGTGAACATGATTAAAGCATTGCCTAAGCCTAACTTCCGGTACTCTAGTGGAATATGGTAGTAACAGATTGTCTAAAAACTATTGATAAAACAATGCACATTCAAAACATATGTAGGCTATACTCTGCTGACCTTTCTAGACTGAACAAGGGGGTAGAATATTTCAAGTCTTCGTTTTGATCATAATAATTTCAAATCACGTCAATCTCACAATACAGTAAGTATATATAATCTTCAAAATAGTTACCCATAGGTGGAAAATTTCTTTTATGTTTAATACAAACCAACACCATTTCGAAACAATCTAATCAAGCCCTCCATTGTCCGATTTCATGAAATAAAAAACAATCAAAAGGAAAATAAATGAATCTTATTTGTTAAATTTGAGCAAAATCATTATCATTTTTTTAAATGAGAACGTTTTGTGATTATTTTATTATTTCAATTAAGAATCATTTTATCTTTTTCTTAATCATCTATATATTAGTCGTGTTAATGGTTCTATTTTAGGTTTGATATTGCTTCTTTTTTTTCTGAAAGCATTGATACTTACGAGATAACATTTAAAATTGGGTCAATATGGAATAAGTGAAAAAGTGCATTTCGTCTAATATTGAGACGCCTTCTTAACCTAAATGAAAAAAAAAAAGAACGTAAATAAAACAAGTATCAAGTTTTGGATATCGTATGACTAATATTTTGTGTGGTTTTTTAATTTTGCGTTATTTTCTGATTAACAATCAACCGGAAAATTTATAATCGGACAAGAAGTATTAACCTATTCTTTTTCTTAATGAAAATGTAAAACTCCAAAAAAAGATCCATGTCACCCAGAAGTTTATCACCCAAAACAGAGTTAACAAGCTCTTAATAAACTGACTTTGGTGTAAGAGATTGGCATTTTCCCGTCTGATCTGCCTGACCCTGCCCTCTACGATGGCTGTGTCCCAGGCCACACCTTCCGCCAAGATCTTCATGTGGCGACTTTGAATTGGCGTCGTTGTGGTGTCGGGAGGCAAATGGGCGCGTATTCCGTATATCCGTTAACGGGGCAGTCCCATTATGTCCTCCATCGATAGAAATAAAGTTACATTTAAAATCACGGTTCTTTTTTTTAAACCCCTTTTAAACTAAGCATTTGAAAAAAAAAATGTTTATCTAATTTCCATGTTACATGTAAGACACACAGTTCCTAAAAGTGTTAACATACACTTCTCTCCAAGTCACCCAGAAGTATATTGCCCAAAACAGAGTTAACAAGCTCTTAAAAAAAACTTGCCTTGGTGTAACAGATTGGCATTTTCCCGTCTGATCTGCCTGACCCTGCCCTCTACGATTGCTGTGTCCCAGGCCACGCCTTCCACCAAGATATTCATGAGGCGACTTTGAATTGACGTCGTTGATCACGACTGTTTGGTGTCGGGAGGCAAATGAGCACATATTCCGTATATCCGTTAACGGTCCCATTATGTCCTCCATCGATAGAAATAAAGTTACATTTAAAATCACGGTTCTTTTTGAAGACACTTAGTGCAACGTCTGTGGAATCCCCTGGAAGAATATGCAAATCAATATTTGGAAAGAGTTTTAGAATTTCTCTGTAGCTGAATGTCTAAAATTAGGTACATTCCCAGTCGATTCCCCGAATTCCTTTACAAATTGCACTTATATTGAACAAAAAAAATCCCAATATATCCTATTAATACCAGCCGATATTTCTATAACAAAATGTAAGTGATTTTAAAAAGTATACAAAATAAACCAATTGTGTATCTGCGATTCCCTCGTTTACTGGTCAAAGCAATAGAAGTCGTGTATTTTATCGATCTAAAAGCTGAACATTTAACAAAAAGTTGTGTGAAATTAGGACAATCAGGTCTCCTGTGCTGCAGGTAAAATTGTCAGATCCAGAATAAAAAAAAAAGATTATACGATGTTTGATTGTAGTCAGTAAATGTTGTAAATATATGGAAGAAAACAATAGCCAAGTTTCAGGACATTGTTCTTAGAAATATGGACGCTAACACAAGTGCAGGTATTGCTTAACTTATGGCGAGGCGTATAGTTGCCGGATCAACGAAAGAAAGTATTGTCAAAACGACAACAGTTTAAAAGTACCCACGCTTTCTCCGAAACATAAGTATTAGTTTTTTCTAAGTATTTCTGGAGACAAAAAATATACAAGCTGCAATTCTTTCAAAAATTATTGTGAAGACCTCACACCAAGGTACAGAGGTAAAACAATACTTAATTATCCATAAACTATAAATACAATAAAAAACATGTTTTAAACAAAACGACATATGATAAGATTGATTCATTGTGTAGACATATACATGAACATGCAAAGAGAAATGTTTAAAGGTTACATGAAAAATGTGTATACATATTGTCTAGTTTTAATTTACTGTGTATTTTGGATGACATCTGAAATTGTAAATAATACAATTCTTTACTTTATACTTAATGTTAAAACTCGTCATCTTTTTTTAATTACGGTCTAATGAAAGTCACTAATAAACCATCTGACTACGCCTACAAAAACATTTCTAAATGAATCACGTACTGGAATCTTGTTGGTAGAAAAAGACGTCTAATTGAAATCATTTTTTCCCCAGTTTGGTATTTTTGGCTATACTGTTCTATGCTCTTCATATTCATACAGTGTTTGGCATTTTCAATATTTTTGGTAGAGCGCCTCTGATGAGTCTTGAATAGACGAAACGCGCGTCAGGCGTAGCAAAATTTATTGTCTGGAACTTTGTTGTCATTTGTATTTCGAACACACGTGAAGGTTAGCTCTGCTGGTGGAGTTTAAATTCCCCGAGGTTAGCCCGCTCCGGCACCAACAGTTTTGAGTTGGAGAATACATCAAAGCTTTAAATTATCCGTCTAAATTTCAAAATTGTCTAAACCCTAAGGTTCTTCCTACCCCAGACATGGGTTGAATATCTTAGTAATAATTTGGTTCCCCAGTTTGGTATTTTTGGCTATACTGTTCTATGCTCTTCATATTCATACAGTGTTTGGCATTTTCAATATTTTTGGTAGAGCGCCTCTGATGAGTCTTGAATAGACGAAACGCGCGTCAGGCGTAGCAAAATTTATTGTCTGGAACTTTGTTGTCATTTGTATTTCGAACACACGTGAAGGTTAGCTCTGCTGGTGGAGTTTAAATTCCCCGAGGTTAGCCCGCTCCGGCACCAACAGTTTTGAGTTGGAGAATACATCAAAGCTTTAAATTATCCGTCTAAATTTCAAAATTGTCTAAACCCTAAGGTTCTTCCTACCCCAGACATGGGTTGAATATCTTAGTAATAATTTGGTTCCCCAGTTTGGTATTTTTGGCTATACTGTTCTCTGCTCTTCATATTCATACAGTGTTTGGCATTTTCAATATTTTTGGTAGAGCGCCTCTGATGAGTCTTGAATAGACGAAACGCGCGTCAGGCGTAGCAAAATTTATTGTCTGGAACTTTGTTGTCATTTGTATTTCGAACACACGTGAAGGTTAGCTCTGCTGGTGGAGTTTAAATTCCCCGAGGTTAGCCCGCTCCGGCACCAACAGTTTTGAGTTGGAGAATACATCAAAGCTTTAAATTATCCGTCTAAATTTCAAAATTTTCTAAACCCTAAGGTTCTTCCTACCCCAGACATGGGTTGAATATCTTAGTAATAATTTGGTTCCCCAGTTTGGTATTTTTGGCTATACTGTTCTATGCTCTTCATATTCATACAGTGTTTGGCATTTTCAATATTTTTGGTAGAGCGCCTCTGATGAGTCTTGAATAGACGAAACGCGCGTCAGGCGTAGCAAAATTTATTGTCTGGAACTTTGTTGTCATTTGTATTTCGAACACACGTGAAGGTTAGCTCTGCTGGTGGAGTTTAAATTCCCCGAGGTTAGCCCGCTCCGGCACCAACACTTTTGAGTTGGAGAATACATCAAAGCTTTAAATTATCCGTCTAAATTTCAAAATTGTCTAAACCCTAAGGTTCTTCCTACCCCAGACATGGGTTGAATATCTTAGTAATAATTTGGTTCCCCAGTTTGGTATTTTTGGCTATACTGTTCTATGCTCTTCATATTCATACAGTGTTTGGCATTTTCAATATTTTTGGTAGAGCGCCTCTGATGAGTCTTGAATAGACGAAACGCGCGTCAGGCGTAGCAAAATTTATTGTCTGGAACTTTGTTGTCATTTGTATTTCGAACACACGTGAAGGTTAGCTCTGCTGGTGGAGTTTAAATTCCCCGAGGTTAGCCCGCTCCGGCACCAACATTTTTGAGTTGGAGAATACATCAAAGCTTTAAATTATCCGTCTAAATTTCAAAATTGTCTAAACCCTAAGGTTCTTCCTACCCCAGACATGGGTTGAATATCTTAGTAATAATTTGGTTCCCCAGTTTGGTATTTTTGGCTATACTGTACTATGCTCTTCATATTCATACAGTGTTTGGCATTTTCAATATTTTTGGTAGAGCGCCTCTGATGAGTCTTGAATAGACGAAACGCGCGTCAGGCGTAGCAAAATTTATTGTCTGGATCTTTGTTGTCATTTGTATTTATCTATAATACCTAATAATGAAAAAGCCTAAATTATATTTTTTTTAAATAAAACGCCTCGGTGGTCCTTTTAAATGGTCCGTGACTGTTGGTGTGAATGTAAGTGCAACAGATTTGAACACTTTAATGAATGAAGTTTCGTTAAGTTATTATGAAAATTATATTATTATTTTGTTAATATATCTGACGAAAGATGCCACAAACCTTATTAGCATTAATTTTAGTAAACTTGAATATAAAGTAGAACATTTTTGCTACCGCTTCAGTGCACAAAAATATTAAATATTTAATGCAAGTGATCAAATATAACGCCTTAGCAACACACAACAAAGAAAAGGGAGAAAACAAGCTCTTTATCATTTGAGATATTTACTAATCAACATTTGTACTTATTTTTTTTTCATAGGTTTTAGCAAAACTATAACATTCACCATCCCCGAAGATCTATGCAACCTTTTTTTTTATTTCATGACATAAAGAGACCGTGACTATAAATGATGCCAGGTAACGCCCATTATAACTTTATTGGTATGATAGTTTATAGTAGTAAATCAGGAGATAATGAGATGTGGAATAAGTGAAAGCGACATAACCTACAATATTAACGATAATTTTAAAAATCCACAACACAAAAACAGCCATCAGCCTAAAATGAGACAAGTGGTTACAATTGACCCTGGATTGAAAATAAATTACATATGATTCAAGCCTAAAGCGTCACTGAAAGACTTTGTTATTTTCATTTCTAATTACCGCGACGTTATCATGAATACAAATATAAACCACAAGGCTCGTCCTTGAAATATCGATATACTGCGTAATCAAATTATCCGTTTTAATATCCGTTTTGGTTTTGTGTTTTAAAAGCACTTAGTCAATAACCACTGGAGGTCAGCACAGATTCACCATAACATTTCTATCTTTTATGTTATTGAAATTCGCAACGTTAAATTCCTAACTGTTTAAAACACCAGGTGAATGTCCTTGTACTGCACATGGTCGATATTCTCGGTGCTTGATTTGGCTTCCCTGTTCGAACCTTTTGGCTTGGAGTTCTTATCTTTCAATGCTTATGGTTTTTGAATTTCTAATGTTTCGATTAAATTGCTGCTGTTTATATTATGTACTTGCTTAAATTAACGCATTTTTATAGAACATGGAGAAGGACTTTAAAAAACAAAACATTTGCCTGAGCTCTTTTTATTATTTCCTGTTTAATTTTAATAATCTATATGTTTTTTTCTGTCTTTCTTTTTGTAAATCTGCGTTTGATGTCAAACATAGCAATATAGTTTATAAAGCACAAAAAATCAAAAACAACCTTATGAAAATTATAAACTGGCTTAAAAACCTTTTGAAAAAAGGATACGAATTCAATTTAAGTAAAATCTTTGCATTTGGTATGTTTTGGCAGAAATATTGATAGCTTGATAGTAACTTTAAAACGTTAAATTTTCACTTTGTATCCACTGTATTATTTATAAGCACCACAGCGATCAAGTAAGTCGGTTCTGTGTGGTGATACAACTCTAAATCACTCGTTATTTTGACGTGGGGTGTCGGATTTAGAACTAATGTATGTGATTCTTTTATATCAATCGAAAAATGTTTCTTAGTTAGTTGTCAGTAACTTCGAGTGTTCTCAAGAGAGTTCCTCCTTGTCTTGTTGTTTTCGTACAGTATTTTGTCTTAGGTTCTCTCTTGTTGAATTGAACTTTTGTCGATTGAGTTTTACAGTGTGTTTTATATGTAGCTTTGTGCAAGCTTATCAATAGGGGGAAGGTTGGATCCAAGAAACTAGTTTAACCCCGCCACATTTTATATGTGCCTGTCCTAAGCCAGGAAACTTTGCAAAAGCCTTTGTTTGTCCTTGTCATTCTGTGTTAACTGTTTTTTGTCAAGAATTGGGTCTTTTGTTGAAGATTAAGGGATTAGTTTTGAAACTTTTGTATTGTATTATAAGTCTTGGGCCAATGCAAGACGGTAAGCAGTGACTTATGGTCATGTTGAAGACTGCTTACTGTTTTCCGTTGTGATTTTTTGAATTGCTGTGTGTTTATGTTTGTTGTTGCGTACACTTATTCCACATCTCAATATCCTCTATAAAAAAAACTTTAAAAGTCAAATAAATTTAGTCTGACTAAAAAAGCATAAATGACAAAACAGATATTAACTGTAAATTTGGTTATGCTGTATATGTATATTTCGAGAGGTAGCCTTTGAATCAAAAGCATTTAATGTCAAAATCCAAAAGTATTTAAACAAAAAAAAACTTCGAACATGGAAGCCAAATTAAGCACCAAGGATATCGACTATGTGAAAACAAAGAAAAACGCCGGTGTTTGAAACAATTTAGAATTTATCTATCAAAAATTTAAATGACAAAAAAAAATATTAAAATGTGTTGGGACAGACACGACCAGATATAACCTTTATATAAAACTTTTTGACTGCCGTAGGTAAACGGAGGTCTTCTTGTTAACTTAAGCCTAGAACCAATCTTAAGTTAGCTTGAACGTAATGGTAATCTAAGGTTTACTTCAGCAAAAGGGCAACCTGAAGTTAGTTTTAGCTAAAAGCGACCTAAAGCTAACTGTGCTGAAACCAAGAGCAACCGAAACTTTAAACAAGAGAGACCTAAAGTTTAATCACAACAACTTTTCAAAATGACTCAATCACAGCAGAAATTCTATCACTGAGAAATTGTGCATCTTTATGAGAACAATTCTTCAGCAAACAATACTTTTACTGAGGGAGGTACATCAGATCTCATACAAGACTACAAGCAAGCAGCAGCAGCAGCAGGAACTTGCTCCCTTCTTTCAGTTTTTTTGTTAGAGTCAATGTGCCATGACTAACAAAATATAAACAGAGGGGTGCAAGTCCCTGTGCTGTAGCTAACAACTTACTGCCAGAGATACATTACAAAGTGATTAAATTTTGATCTTTTGAGAATTTCATCGTGAAAAAAGGAAGAAGATAATAAATGCTGGACAGCATTCATTTAAGCCAGCATTTTTTTTCACTAGGGAGCAACCATTTAATTTTTATAGGGGGAGGGGAATGGTGAAATTTGAAATGAAAAGGCAGGATGACAAAAATCAGGTAATGAAAAGACAGGACAGTGCTTTGAAATAAAAAAAGCAAAATGGTGTTTTTGACTTAAAAACTTAAAGTAAGTTAAAAAAAAAAGGAAAATGGCGTGCACCAGCCTGCAAACTAAATCCAGGCTCTGATTTTTTTCCGAAAAATAAGGAAGGATGAAGATAGTATCCATAGCCATCCCCCTAAAAATCAAATGGTCCTTCCCTTAGATAGATTTTTTCAAAGGTAAGTTTACAACAGATGTTTCGAAGTGCCCATAAGAGTTATCAAGTATGAATGAGGAAAGGACAGATAAAATATAATATCCTCATAAAACATCTTTATTGTGATTGCTAAAAGACGTCATGTGACATGTCATATTTCACTGAGTCGCATGGTAAGGTAACCTTCTCATGAGATTTTGCGCGTGAGCCCTACGTTTGTTTTTCTTCAACATTGTATAGGCAGGATTTTTTCAATGGAAAAATCTTAAAATGTCCGAAATATGTTGCAATCAGAATTAAATATTGAATTGTTTCATTTAAATATTCGATATAATTGAACAGTTATCGCCTTAGATGATAAATGAATTCGCAAATTACATAAGTAGACCATAACTTGACGCGAATTTATCCTTATATGCTATTTGTACAAGTTAGAACATATTTTATTAAAAAGTCTGTACAAGTTGCAACATGTACAGTAAAAGATGTACATGTTGCAACTTGTACGATTGCATCATACATGTCGCAACATGTACATTTTATTTGTACATGTTGCAACATGTACATAATTGCAACTTGTACACAACATATACAACATATAAACACTTTAATTCTTTCGTATGTTTAATTTAGCATATTGAATACGTCATATTCAAAATGCTTAAAAACCATAAAAAATATCATATGGGATTAGTTTTGAAACTTTTGTATTGTATTATAAGTCTTGGGCCAATGCAAGACGGTAAGCAGTGACTTATGGTCATGTGGAAGACTGCTTACTGTTTTCCGTTGTGATTTTTTGAATTGCTGTGTGTTTATGTTTGTTGTGTCGCGTACACTTATTCCACATCTCAATATCCTCTATAAAAAAACTTTAAAAGTCAAATAATTTTAGTCTGACTAAAGAAGCATAAATGACAAAACAGATATTAACTGTAAATTTGGTTATGCTGTATATGTATATTTCGAGAGGTAGCCTTTGAATCAAAAGCATTTAATGTCAAAATCCAAAAGTATTTAAACAAAAAAAACTTCGGACAGGGAAGCCAAATTAAGCACCAAGGATATCGACTATGTGAAAACAAAGAAAAACGCCGGTGTTTGAAGCAATTTAGAATTTATCTATCAAAAATTTAAATGACAAAAAAAAATTAAAATGTGTTGGGACAGACACGACCAGATATAACCTTTATATAAAACTTTTTGACTGCCGTAGGTAAACGGAGGTCTTCTAGTTAACTTAAGCCTAGAACCAATCTTAAGTTAACAGTGCTAACATTTTGTTAATTGTTTGAATTGATTAAAGTATAATTTTCGTACATTATCATTATAATCATTAGTTTTTAAAAAGAAGGATAATTTGTTGAAAAATATTTATGTATCGTAAATGCTTATTTAATTACATTATTTAGTTATTTGAACTTATTGGTTATTGGTTTAAATCTAAACTATCTTTAGAATGTAAATTTCTATTAATTTTCCTAATTGGTTTCAAGTTATTATTTTGTTATGTTTTTATATCCATGATATTAACTTTGTTTAGGACAGTCAAGTCAATTGTATTTGTTTCTGGTGTTTATGAATATCATATTTAAAAGATGTAAATCCTTCTTGTACATCGGACTGTGCATGTTTATATCGTTGTTTTAGACGATTAATTTATATCGCTTTTAGGGAAATAGAGTGCAGTCATCACCTTATCCTACCAGTAGTGTTAAAACTTTTAATTTTTTAACTAGTTTTTTTTTTGAGTGAATGTTTAATAAAAACAAATTAAAGTCATCATTTTGAACAATGAAGCATCAATTTTAAGAAAAACTTTCAGGGTTATTTTTTTTTCTCTCAGTGTGCAATTTGAGTACCAATGACGTTACAAATGGGTGATATTTTTCCAGTCTGGTTTTTGACATTTCTGTATTAAATGGTATTTTCTTCATGAGTGAATAGAGTTATCATTACCCTTCATATCTGTGGTAGAGGACCATAACTTTAAGTAAAGTGTCTAGACGAAGATTAGATACAAATACCGTAAAATGGTGGCATTTTGATTACATTCACCTTACACTAATTTGCTTGTATAAAACTACTTATAATTTTTGTTTAATCAAAATGCTTATTAAGTTTAAACTGATAAATGCCATGTATAAATACATGTTATTGTGTTCAATATGTCTACTAAAATCTAAAGTTCTACAAAAAATATTAAATAGAAAATAAAGAGATGTTGAATAAATGTACGCGACACAGCCCGCAATTAAACAGCAATTTAGAAAATCACAATGGACAACCACCAGCAGCCTTCAACGAGGCCATTTGGCACTGCTTGCGGTTCTGCAATTGGCCCATGGTCTAAATAAGATGCATATAATTCAAATCCAGCTCTGAAATAGTCACAGATAGACCCTCTTCTTAAACAAGGAACAGAAAACATCAAAAAGACAAGTACAAACGAAAGCTTTGTCAAAGATTCCTGGCTCAGGACAGGCACATGTAATATGTGGCGGGGTTAAACTAGTTTTTTGGGCCCAACCTTCCCCCTATCAATATTCCTAGACAAAACACAAAAAATAAACACACAATAAAAATCAAATCGATCAAAGTCCAATTCTACTAGAGAGAACCTAAGACAAAAAACAAAAACAAACAGGACGGTAAAAGAACTCTCTCTAGAACACTCGCTGTTACTGACAGCTAACATATCACAAATGAAGTGGAAAAATATTTTTTTAAAGGAACACGGGGTGTCTGAAACAAGCATCTTTTAGCACATCTCTCAGTATTGTAAGATAAAGGACATACACATGTCATACCTACCTACCTTTTCCCTGTGATGCCATTAGGCAAGAAAAATATTGAATCTTCTCTGCTAAGGTTTTTTTCTACATGCATATTGCAACCCTGCTATTATGAAATTGTTTCATTTCTGGCTTAAGAGTTCACCACTATAAACTTGAGGGAATTACCTCATCTGGTGATTTCTATTTGATCCTACAAATAAAATAAATGTCTTAAACAGCACCACAACTGTTACAGCAGATTTTTCTCTAGTTAAGGACGTTAACACTTTAATTTAGAATATTTAATGCTTGAAAATCTTTTGTCAATAGAAGAGTGAAAGGGTTTTCAAACGAGCCATTGACAAAATTCGTGACGTGTGTTTTTTTTTTATTAAGTATATTAAACTTGGATAAAAATAACTTACTCCGATTTATTTTATTCTACTTGTTGCCTTTTCCTGACGGAACCCGATGTTTGCTTTTCATTTAGTCGTCGATTTCCCGTACAAATAAACTGGAATGTAAAAGGAGCAGAGGTACCAATGGGATATCCGAATGTCAAAAGTCCAAAAGGGCAGAGACAAAACCAGTAAACACCAACTAAAGCGGGACAAAAACAGACAACATTTTAAACATGGACACACAAAATAACTTAGTATCAATCAACAACACGAACTCCAGTCGAAACAAGAGTGAACTACAAAGAAAAAAAAAGAGTTCCTAAACGTCTGAAACGTTGCAAATTGTCTATAGGATGAGCAACCTTAATTTTCTAAATTCTAATGCTCCACCAATGTAGTTTTGCAAATAAAATAGAACGTAGAAGTACTTGCCTTAAAAGACTTCGCAGATGGTTGTCTACAAATACTAATTAAAGGTTCATTATATAATTTAAAAGGTTGTAATATTTTGACAGCTCTTGTGCTTTATTCAAAAAGTCATTAGAAAAGTCAATTTAAAAAAGGAAAAAAGAAACGAACTTCTTCTGCCTGTTCACGCTAAAATTTATATTTATGACGGGATGAGCAAGAAACTAGCTTTCAGCTTGATACAAATATTCAACCCTTGTTGAAATTAAGTTATAATTTCATACCCCGCCACACGAAGTGGCGGAGTAATAAGTTATACCCTCAATTTCTTTCGCTGCCTGTCCGTCCGTCCATCCGTTCCCCGAAGGTTTCCGGATGATAACTTGAAAACTTGTCAAATGAAACTTGAATTATATTTTGCACAGATATTGAGTACAATAAAATAAAGGTTATGGTCAATTATCAGGATGATTCGTAAAACATAATTGAAGATTTGCCACTTTGTAAATTTTCCAAAGTTGAAAATTATGACATTTTCTGGTCTAAGAAGGATACCTCTCTTCTTTTCTGTCTCTATGCAGATGTACATGTATAGTATATATAGTATAGCATACAAATAAAGTAAGCTATTGATGAATTTCGTGGCGGGGTATCATTCAACGTCACATTAGATGCACTATTTTTTATATTCACTGTTGGAACGAGAAGATCATTTTGGAAATACATTTATTTTATGTTATGGATTACAGAATTTAAAATATTTGTTTTATGTTCACTAATCTTTTAAAAACTAGACATTAAATTGTGTCAATTTGTTATAAAGACATTAAATGAAAAAAAAATGATATTTGGCAAAAAAGTCCCTAGAAAGGCATTGACAAACTAATTGGCGGTATCAATTAAGGCAAAATTTTCATGATACACTTAAAAGTGCATTTGAAATAGAAAAAAAATCATATGTATAGATATCAAAAATTGTTAACATAATTTGATAATAAAAATATCATAGAACAAAAAAAAAAACAATATTTGGATTCTGTAGAAACAGTAAAACAAGCAATTTTTTCATTTTTTTATCTATGACAGAACAATTCTTTAGATTAAATTGATAAGTTTTTGCTAAAATAATATATATTTTTAACAATAAATATATCACTTTATTTATCACATGCTGTTAACAAATAGTGTATAGCGAACAGTTTCCGTTATACACTCCCTTGGTGTTAGTTATTGATCAACTAGGGAATTGATCAATAATAAATTATATATTAATTCATATAAGCAACTGTATAGAATATATGAAATCAAATTACTGAATAATTATATCGGAAATGTATACCAGTGTTACAAAAACGGCGGTTCTTCAGATAAGGAGATTTGTATAATGGGACAACTGAGTTGACTATAGGTAATTTCCGGTTTTTAAAATGAAACTGAAAGTAGAGAAAAAATACACGTGTTTCCAATATCCTTTGCCCTTTGTTTTTGCTAAAATAATTATGTTTTATCTTATCGCACTGCAGCAATTTTTTAACACAACAATCGTAGTGATGCTATATCTATAGGATCTTTTAATATATTCTATAAATTTTATATGTTAAACCCAAAGTGAAATGCCTATATTACCGAGATATCTGCTCAACACATAATCATACTACTTTCCATAAGCAACCATCAGAATTAATTTTAATTACAACCCGCTTGTGTGTTGGCCGAACTATATCATGCAAATAATGTGTATTTTTAAATATAATTACCTTTGTGAACTCCCAGTCCATATTCCGAAATATGCTGTCATTTATAATGAAATATTTTGAGCCAGATTGTAAACCTGATTGTAAATCCTGTATTTAAATGCAGTTAAGTGTTAAGTGGTACATTCACACTCTTACTTTCTAAGTATTTATTATTATCAAAGTCTCGCTCTTTTACTTTGGAAAAGGTTAAAATATTGACCTTCTTTCTTTTTTATATACAATTCCACAATGCCCCGCTCATATCTTAATGTATTTCTCCTGCTTATGATCTGTTTCAATAGAACTATTCAATCAGTTGGACAATAGCTACTTCGTAGAAGTCGTTATTTAGTGATAATTTTCTGTTTATTCTGTAACAATAAGAAACTACACTTACAGACATTACCAAACAATGTACTGGTGCATGTTATGTCAAGAGTATAGACCAACATTCTACCATACTCCACGAGGGAACCAACACAAAATTTATAAATGCCTGTTTTCAGAATGCCGACACAGCAATATATATATTATGTATTATTACTGATATTTTGATCAATCATATATATTTTACGATGTGATTATATTTTTTTTAAAAGTATTTTTTCTTCCATATACATAATTTAAGATTTTTTCATAACTCATAGTCTCAATGCACATGATTGAATCATTGCCTAAGCCTAACTCCCGGTACTCTAGTGGAATATGGTAGTAACAGATTTTTTTAAAACCAATTGATAAAACAAGGCATATTAAAACATATGTAGGCTATACTCTGCTGACCTTTCTAGACTGAACAAGGGGGTAGTATATATTTCAAGTCTACTTTTTAATCATAAAGTCAGGACCATTGCGATCCACCAATTCTTCGGTATGACTGATTCGTTTTTGTCATTTTCTTTGGACTATGAGATTGATCATTCAAGT
This sequence comes from Arcuatula senhousia, assembly GCA_963971305.1. Classification (NCBI taxonomy): domain Eukaryota; kingdom Metazoa; phylum Mollusca; class Bivalvia; order Mytilida; family Mytilidae; genus Arcuatula; species Arcuatula senhousia. The sequence goes on along the minus strand of OZ020310.1, from coordinate 61,569,504 downwards.
TAGGTAGTTTTGTTATAACCTTTATTTTCGAATCGCGTCAATCCCACAATACAGTCTGTTAATCTGTCTGTCAAAGGATTATGGAAGACTATAAACGTCTCTTCTGTTTCAGATCTCAGAAATAACAAACTCTGTCCTAAATGGACATGGTATGAAATAAAAACAATTTGGGGGAGATTGTTTAAGTCTAGAAAGGATCTGTTTCTAAATTTTGTAATAAATATCTAATTAAAGATATTTATTGATTAATTTATTATATCGAGAGATCTTGGGTCAACACACAAGCGGTCTATCAACAAAAATTTCAACGATCATTTAAAACAATATTCTTTTTTTCACTTTTGAATACGATTTTCCAATATTTTTCATCAATTATATATTTGAATTATGGTATATGACTTTCCATCTTTGTTTTGTTTTGATATAATATCCCTATTGTGTCTCACAAATATGTTGTGTTCTATGGTCATTACCGGATCGCAATGGAAGAGAGAGGTTTGGCGCCATAAAACCTGGTTTAACCCACCATTTCGTTTGAAATGCCTGTACCAAGTCAGGACCATTGCGATCCATCAGTTCTCCGGTATGACTGATTCGTTTTTGTCATTTTCTCTGGACTATGAGATTGATCATTCAAGTTCGGTAGTTTTGTTATTACCTTTATTTGACTTATATTTTATTTATGTCTGTTTTTAATATGTATCTTTCTATTTTCATCTTAGTTCTCACCAATCAAAGCGGCTATTTAAGTACTATTCGTATAAATCTTTTATCATTAAACTAGCCAGTTCCGTAGCCTTTCGATATGTCTGGTAAATACGCTTTCGTAATCTGATCATTACTCTGCCGATTTGGATATTTTAATCCAAATATTTCAAGATGGCGTCTTTGAATCAGGTCATGTATAAAAAAACGTTACCGTTTCCTTGAAAAAAATAGAATTACTAATAAATCCGCGGTTACTTGGTTACTTGGACTATAACTAAGTAAAGCATAAATTTCTCTTAATGCAATTTTTTGTTTCATCATTTACTTATACAAAATAGGTCATATAGCTTCTATTCCATTCCAATTTTTACATTTGTAAAGGTTTATCCTTTAAAAGCTGATAATCTGCTTGCCTCAAACGAAACATGGACGTTATTTAAAGAAAAAAATTATCTGTTCCATTCCGTTAGATTTGAAAGCTTTATGTATGCGGTTTACAGTCATTTCCCAACTTCTTCTGCATGTACACCCTAGAATTTTTACTTATGACGTAACGGGCAACAACCTAGGTCTGATCTGCAAACATTCTACCCGTGTTGAAGTTAAGCTATATTTTTATATTCACTGTTTGAATGAAAAGATTCATTTTTGAAATACATCTAATGTTATGAATTACATATTTTAAGATATCTGTTAAATATTCACTAATCTTTAAAACAAAAACTAGACATCAATTGCTTTTATTGAAAATAAAAAAAAAATGAAATGTGGCAAAAAAAAGTCATTAGAAAGGCTAAGGCAAAACTGATTGGTGGTATCGATTAAGGCAAAATTTATATAATACACTAAAAAGTAAATTTTGAAATAGACGAAATTCGTATATATAGATATCAAGAATTGTTACCATGATTTAATATTAAAAAGAATTCATAGAACAGAAAAAAAAACACAATAAGAAAATTGCATAGAAACAGTGGCACACACCATTCTATTGAATTTTTATCTATGAGAGAAAAAAATATTTTTGATTTTACTGAAAAGTAATAATTTAACATTGGAAAAGGGTCTTTAATCCAAATGCTTCCTATTCCCGAATAAACAACGTTGTTGCCTTTAACTAATTCTCTAAGAATTGTTTTTTTGAAAGCAAAGAATACTTCACAATTTGTTACTTGATTCCATTGACTATATTTTTTATCTCCTACTAATATAAACCGAGTATCTACATGTTTGTTTGATACGTAATACAGCCAGTTATTCAACAAGTCGATAGATTTTACATCTGAGATAGCAATTGTATACCATGAGTTTTTACTTTCATTATCAAATGCAGGAAATTCATTCACTAATGGATACATTGTTGGGTCATTCTCGTATGGTTGTGTTAGCATATGATAACTAATAAATAACAACACGGAAACAAGTAAAAGGAATGGATAAAGTCGTTGCATCTTCCGATTGACCATAACTACCATAGAGACCTGAAAATTAAAAACAAAAAAAATGTTAATTTCATTTATAGAAGACTGTCCGTAAAATTTATGAAGTAATAATTTTACCATGGCTGTCTATATCGTTCTTGAACTGTAAAATATGTGTTTCATATGCAGTCTCTGTATAGTAAAAACTTCCTAATCTATGGTATATGGGGAATGGGGATGATGAATATTACATTGTGTATGGGGAACGGTATCGTGTATGGTAATGGGAATAGTAAATATGAATGATAAATGGGTAATATGGGTGGTGTATGCTATTCCAAATTTGATTATTCCATTTTGAATAGTAAATTTGAATTGAATATGATGATTTTTTTTTCCAACTTGTGATATTTAAATTAATATTTTATTTCATATTTTAATTCAGTTGATGTGATGAAGACGGTAGCCCTATGTATATATGTTGTGTACAAGTTACAATATTGTACATGTTGCAACATGTACAAAAAAGTTGTATATTTTGCAACATGTATGGTGCAATCGTACAAATTGCAACGTATACATCTTTTGCAACTTGTACAAACTTTTGATTGAAATATGTTCTAACTTGTGCAAATGACATATAAGGATAAATCGCTAGCTATATGAACTACTAATGGAATTTGCTTGAAATTCTGCTTTATTTTCCTCGAGCCCAAGGGAGTTGAGAAGGGATATATGGCTTTTGGTTCATTTGTTCTTACGTTTGTACGTAATGGTTTTTGTTTTGTCAATTTCTTGGGTTAAGTAAAGGTAATAACAAAACTACCGAACTTAAAGTGAAAATCTTGGCAATTACAATTAGAAGAGGAATGATATTTGGAAAGTGTGTAGATCTTGGATAGTAATTGACATCTGTTCCAGATTAAGGTCACCTCCACTTACATTTTTTTAATGTAACAAGGAAAGAGATTGGCTGTCGTGTGCGACTGCTCCATTTCTTTATCTACAAACACAAATGTTATCAAGGAGATATTTCAGAAATATGACAAGGACAATGTTCAGCATTATTAACCAGTCAACTTGTTATGCAAGATGTACATTAATGACACTTCAAGTAACATTGTATTTTTTTTTGGGGGGGAGCGGACACTCACATCTTTTCTTCCATTTTTTCCTGTTACAATTACAAAAAAAAACATTGCCTTCTACTCACTGACATTTTGCATACAGCCTCAAACTCCATTTAACATCAAGTACATCAGCTACTTTTACAATCACACATCCTGTACTTTCTTATCTAACCGTTTTGTCATTATGCACGACTCTCGTTCACAGTGATAACTCCTATGGACACTTATAATAATCTGTATTAAATTTAACCTTCAAAACAATTTCTCTCAAATGTGTTTCTTTCTTTTTTCCAAATGAGCTTCTCAAAAGTTTCAATTTTAATCACGCTGTAAAAAGGTAACATAAAATTCATGCTGTTTTATTGCATTCACGTTAAAACTGAAATTTATTGCTGTCGGCAAACAGAAAGAAAATCGAATTCCATTGTATGGATCTCATACTACTACAGCTTTATAGCAAATCACAACAATGTGTGAAAAGAAAATTAAAAGAAAAAACTTATCGTTTAGATATTATTCTCTTTACAAAAGCATTTAAGGTACTTTATTTCTATTGACACTTATTTAATATTGATGATGTCCTCTCTGCCAACCATTGATATATCCTACAGAGTTAGAGATAAAAGAAACCACTTAATTCATTTGCCTCATGTTATTCTTGGATTTGCATTTCGAACTTGACCAGGATGAACATCTCAGTACAAAAAATACGATGAAAGAGACGACTTTGATTTTCAAATTATTAATTGTCCTTACCTACAATTAACATACCTACTTCTTATATTTCAAAACTTAATCGACATCCAAGAGCTTGTACGAACCGACTTATAGACCAGGGTTACAAGAAAATCCGTCTTCTTCGATCTCTTAATAACTATTTCCTCCTTCATCAATCACAGATTGAAAAAAACATTGTGTTAAACGTAATGGTAAGTAATTGTTGTACTGATATGATCATCTCAATATGCCTTCTATGTTTTCACAACCGTGTTGTGTTTTGTGTTACTTCCGGACCCTAAGAACGCAATGAAAGAGGGGAGTTTGACATGCCTTAAAACCTTGTTTAACCCATCATTTATTTTGAAATGCCTGTACTAACTCTGGACTATTGGGATCATCTTATTTTCGGTATGTCTTTGACAATGAGATGAATCCTGGTAATTATATTATTATCTTTATTCCTGACATAAATTAGACTTTGAGAAGCAAAGCTGTACCAAAGGGGTCATCATTCCCTGTGATGCCATTAGGCAAGAGAAATATTGAATCTTCTCTGTTACGTGTTTTTTTCTACATTTATATTGCAACCCTGCTATTATGAAATTGTTTCATGTCTGGCTTGAGGGTTAACCACTATAAACTTGAGGGAATTACCCCATCTGGTGATTTCTTTTTGATCATACAAATAAAATAAATGTTTTAAGCAGCACCACAACTGTTACAGCAGATTTCTCTCTAGTTAAAGACATTAAAACTATAATTCAAAATATTTAACGTTTGATAATATTTTGTCAATATAACAGTGAAAGGGTTTTTAATCGAGCCTTTGGCAAGATTCGTGACGTGTGTTTTTTTTTATAAAGTATATCAAACTTGGATAAGAATAACTTACTCCGATTTATTTTCCAATACATGTATTAAAAGTTAACTTTTCCAGTTATCGGAAGTTTTACTCTACTTGTTGCCTTTCACTGACGGTACCAGATGTTTACTTTTCATTTTGTCGACGACGATTTACCGTACAATGTAAAATAAATTGAATTGGAATATTGTAAATTGTAAGAAAAAAGATGAATATCTCAAATCTACAAATAAAAAATAATTTGTAAAAACGAAAAGGCTTGTTTTAATCAAAGCAAATTATTTCGCTGGGACAACAATTTTTATCCTTCAAAGTACCCTCCTTGGGCATTTTGAAATTCTTTTTCATATTTATAATTTGTGTTTATGTATACAAATAAACAAAACATGCTTTTTGTAACTTGAGATCGATATTTTTATGTTGATATAGCATAGAAGATTAGAACATACAAAATATGTCAAAAAGCATATTTATACGGGATGCACTCCTGCATATGTAGAAACTTCCGAAAGTTAATGGGTTTTTTTTGTACATGGATGTGCTGAGTGCGCGCATGCGCAATAGGCACGAATTTCTATGGTGTCATAAATTCGATGCTTCTTTTGAAATGAATTTTGCAATTGTCAAATTTAATAACCACAGTTAAATTTCTTTTTAAATTTTACAGGATAATACGGATGGAAAGTGAAAACTAAACTCTCTAATTATATTTTTTCAAGAAAACTCTCGTTGTCAAAGAGATAAAAAGATCTCGTCAAGTTCTTGCGAGAATAGTCACATGTAAACAGGTGCGCTGTGAACCAACGTGATCAGTGATTGTTTAATTACAAGTAATTCAACGAATTGATAATCATGTTTAAGACCTTAATTTGCAATAAAACTTTAAAATTAAAAACGAAAGAATATGGAATATGGACCAAAAAGACACGATCCACATATTGAAATGATTTTAATAATATACAAAAGTAAAATTTCACCGCGTGTGAAGCGCTTTTCTGGATTAACCTTCAACAGACACGCTAGGCGTAGAAAACTTGGAAACGTTTAGAACACCGAATAGTAAAAAAAGGGTTTTACCTGAGCTGATCATGGATATGATAAATCCTATGCATGTGTCCTTGCATTGAAACCAGTCGTAATTTTCTGTCAGGTTTTTAAAATCTTCTCCATGCAGCCCATACTTCGAATTAGATATATATTGCAATGTATACTGAAAATCTTCCCAAACCTAGCAGAAAAAAGTTGGTCATTTTTGTTTGTTTACTGTCTGCAGAAGCATGACCCGGAACCGGGTAATGACGTCACATATTACTTAATAGTAAAATATGTAATTTCGCCCCTGTCGAACGTTTTCCCAAAACATTTTGACCATTTTCAGAATGTTACAAATATTTAGAATAAGCACAAATAATTTGATATTTTATATTTTGTTCGGGTATTTGTTATTGATCCATGATTTTTTGACAATTATTTTCTAATGCTGCGTCCCATTTAAAGTTGCACCTATTACCATATTATGGTTTGATCTTATTATACGTCATTTTTGGAACATTCGTAATTTAGATTAAAAGAATTAGATTGATTTTTGACAAGAAACTTAGGCCAATCAGTAGATTTGGCAATAATTAGAGATGTTATTATTGCCATAAAGGAGAAAAATACAGCGAGCATATGCATGGTTCTTCATCTAAATCTTAAATGTATACATGTAAGATTTAAATGGGGACATTTTCTGATTCTACCGCTTTATCAATTATTGAAATTAAACAAAAACCGTTATGTAACCGCGTCTGCATCTTAGCACTTATCTCATTATTGTAAGATAAAGGACATACACAGAGCATACCTACCTACCTTTTACATGTTATGCCTTACTGCAAGTGAAATATCGAATCTTCTCTGTTAGGTGTTTTTTTTCTATATAGCAACCGTGCTATTACGAATTGTTTCATTTCTGGGTATAGAGTTCACCACTATAAACTTGAGGGAATTAGCTCATCTGGTGATTTTTTTTATCCTATAAATAAAATAAATGTCTTAAACCGCACCACAACAGCATATTTCTCAATTTATTTTTTTTACTATGACAGAACAATTCTTTTGATTAAATTGATAAGTTTTAGCTTAAATGGTACATATATATTTTTTAACAATAAATATATCACTTTATTTATCACATGCTGTTAACAAATAGTGTTTAGCGCACAGCTTCCGTTATACACTCCTTTGGTGTTAGTTATTGAACAAGTAGGGAATTGATCAAATTATGAATTATTTATTAATTCATATATGCAACTATATAGAATATATGAAATCAAATTACTGAATAATTATATCGGACATGTATACCAGTGTTACAAAAACGGCGGTTCTTCAGATAAGGAGATTTGTATTATGGGACAACTGAGGTGACGATACGTAATTTCGGGTTTTGAAATGAAACTGAAAGTAGAGAAAAATACACGTGTTTCCAATATTCTTTGCCCTTTGTTTTTGCTAAAATAATTATGTTTTATCTTATCGCATTGCAGCAATTTTTTAAACACAACAATCGTAGTGATGCTATATCTATAGGATCTTTTAATATATTCTATTAATTCTATATGTTAACCCCAAAGTGAAATGCCTATATTACCGAGATATCTGCTCAACACAAAATCATACTACTTTCCACAAGCAACCTTTAGAATTAATTTTAATAACAACCCGCTTGTGTGTTGGCCAGACTATATCATGCAAAGAATGTGTACTTTGAAATATTATTACATTTGTGAACTCCCAGTCCGTATTCCGAAATATGTTGTCATTTAATAATGAAATATTTTGAGCCAGATTGTAAACCTGATTGTAAATCCTGTATTTAAATGCACTTAAGTGTTGAGTGGTCAATCCACACTCTTACATTCTAAGTATTAATTATTATCAAAGTCTCGCTCTTTTACTTTGAAAAAGGTTAAAATATTGACCTTCTTTCTTTTTATATACAATTCCACAATGTCCCACTAATATCTTAATGTATTTCTCCTGCTTATGATCTGTTTCAATAGAATTATTCAATCAGTTGGACAATAGCTACTTCGTAGAAGTCTTTATTTAGTGATAACTTTCTGTTTATTCTGTAACAATAAGAAACTTCACTTACAGACATTACCAAACAGTTTACTGGTGCATGTTCTGTCAAGAGTATAGACCAACATTCTACCATACTCCACGAGGGAACCAACACAACATTAATAAATGCTTGTTTTCAGAATGCCGACACAGCAATATATATAGTATGTATTATTACTGATATTTTGATCAATCATATATATTTAACGATGTGATTATATTTTTTACAGTATTTTTTTCTTCCATATACATGATTTAAGATTTTTTTATAAGTCACAGTCTCAATGCACATGATTAAATCATTGCCTAAGCCTAACTCCCGGTACTCTAGTGGAATATGGTAGTAACAGATTTTCTTAAAACCAATTGATAAAACAAGGCATATTAAAACATATGTAGGCTATACTCTGCTGACCTTTCTAGACTGAACAAGGGGGTAGTATATATTTCAAGTCTATGTTTTGATCATAATAATTTCGAATCGCGTCAATCCCACAATACAGTCAGTTAATCTGTCTGTCAAAGGATTATGGAAGACTATAAACGTCTCTTCTGTTTCAGATCTCAGAAATAATTAACTCTGTCCTAAATGGACATGGTATTAAATAAAAACAATTTGGGGGAGATTGTTTAAGTCTAGAAAGGATCTGTATCTAAATGTTGTAATAAATATCTAATTAAAGATATTAATTTAATAATTTATTACATTGACAGATCATGGGTCAACACACAAGCGGTCTATCAACAAAAATTTCAACGATCATTTAAAACAATACTCTTTTTTTCACTATTGAATACAATTTTTCCAATATTTTTCATCAATTATATATTTGAATTACGGTATATGACTTTCCATCTTTGTTCCGTTTTGACTTATATTTTATCGATCTTTTTTTTAAATTTGTATCTTTCTATTTTCATCTTAGTTCTCACCAATCAAAGCAGCTAGTTAAGTATTATTCGTGTAAATCTTATATTATTAAACTACCCAGTTCCGTAACCATTCGATATGTCTGGTAAATACGCTTTCGTAATCTGATCATTACTCTGCCGATTTGGTATTTTAATCTAAATATTTCAAGATGGCGTCTATGAATCGGGTCATGTATTAAAAACGTTACCGTTTCCTTGAAAAAAAAGAATTACTAATAACTCTGATGTTACTTAGTTACTTGGAATATAACTAAGTAAAGCATAAATTTCTCTTCAAGCATTTTTTTGTTTCGTCATTTACTTATACAAAATAGGTCATATTTAGGTCAAATAGCTTCCATTTCTTCCAATTTTTACATTTGTAAAGGTATCTATTTTTAAAGCTGATATTCTGCTTGCCTCAAACGAAACATTGACGTTATTTATAGAGAAAAATGTCCTTTCCATTCCGTTAAATTTGAAAGCTTTATGTATGTGGTTTACAGTCATTTTCCAGCTTTTAGAACTATGAATTAACATACAAATGTGATAAAATAAGTTTGAATAATTGTTGGTATGATATCAATGTGGGATGAAATTAGTTATCTAAAAATATTAATTGTAGCTTCACACTACAATTGAAAAGGTGTTATACTAAAAGCTCTTGTACTTTTTAAGAAAGTCAGTTTAAAGAAGTAACGAGCTTCTGCATGAATTCTGCATGCCTAAATTTTTATGACGTAACGGGCAACAACCTAGGTCTGAGTTGCAAACATTCTACTCCTGTTGAAGTTAAGCTATATTTTCATATTCACTGTTTGAATGAAAAGATTCATTTTTGAATACATTTCTTGTTATGAATTACATATTTAAAGATATCTGTTAAATGTTCATTAATCTTTAAAACAAAAACTAGACACCAATTGCTTTTATTGAAAAAAAAAAACATTAAATCAAAAAAATTAAATGTGGCAAAAAAGTCCTTAGAAAGGCTTTGGCAAAACTGATTGCTTGTATCGATTAAGGCAACATTTATATAATACATTTAAAAGAACATTTTGAAATAGACGAAATTCGTATATACAGATATCAAGAATTGTTACCATGATTTAATATTAAAAGAATTCATAGAAAGAAAAAAAAAACACAATAATAAAATTTCAGAGAAACAGTGGCACAAACCATTTGATTGAATTTTTATCTATGACAGAAAAAAAATGATTTTGCTGAAAAGTAATAACGAATGTAATCATTATTTATTTGAACACATTGTTGGGATTTTTTATCATAACATTACTTTACTTACTTTACTTTAAAGCAAAGGGATTGGACATAAATTATAACACCATTATTGAGGTCCTCTTCCTTACATAAAATGTTTACAAGTACAAAGACTCTACGGACATCACATTAACATATAATATTTCAAATGTTTTGTAACATTAAGTGTGACCATATAAAATTACATGTATTTCATAAACTATAAAGAAAACAATGAAAAAATGTAAAGGTGGGGATCGGGAAATGACGTCATGGATAACGTAACACCAAAAGAATGTTATTTCGTCCCGTCAACGTCATCCTATTATATTTTGATACATTTTTAGAATGTTACAAATATTTTTAATTTGCAATAATAATTCGAAATTTAAATAATTAGTTATTGATCAATGACGTTTTGACAACTATTTTCTAAAACTACGTCCCATTTTAAGTTGCACCTATTATCATATGATCATATTATCTATATGTTTGGATAACATTCGTAGTGATGCGATATCTAATGGTTATTGATTTATTAATTTTATCTGTTAACCTCAAAGTGAAATGCCTATGTTACTATTTTCCATGAGCTCCTTCAGATTTATTTAAAATTACAAGCCACTTCTGTGTTGGTAGGACTTAAGCATGCAAAGAACGTACATTTCTAATTAGTACTTTTGTGATATAGTTATTTAGTCATGAAATATTTTGAACCAGTTTAAACCTTATTGTATATCATTTAATTAAATGCAATTATATTTTGAGTGGTCAATCTTTATCGTTACATTTTAAGTAGTTATTGCTATACAAGACTTGTAATTTTTTTTCTTAGAAAAGGTTAAAATCATTGACAGTACCGTCTTAAATTGTTCATATTCAATTGTACAATGTCCCACTTATATCTTAATTTATCTCACCTGCCTGCTAAATATATGTTTCAATAGATGTATTCAATCAGTTTGACAATATCTATTTCATAGAAGTCTTAATAAAGTGATCATTTTCTGGCATTCTGTAACAATCAGAAATTGCACGTACTGGCAATACCAACATGTCCCTGATCCATATTCTGTCAGAAACATAGTCTTACATTCTACCATACTCCACGAGAGAACCGACACAAACTTTATGAATGTCTATTTTCAGTTTGCCGACACAGCAATACAGATAATATATTTTTTTACTTTTACACCTATGCTTGCAAGACATTCTGACAGGCAATGCATGTTTTAAAATTTGTTTTCATTTGTTTTCTTCACATACACAATAAACAGGACAAAAAATTAAAGTTGTACGTTATTCTATAACTCATAGTCTCAGTGAACATGATTAAAGCATTGCCTAAGCCTAACTTCCGGTACTCTAGTGGAATATGGTAGTAACAGATTGTCTAAAAACTATTGATAAAACAATGCACATTCAAAACATATGTAGGCTATACTCTGCTGACCTTTCTAGACTGAACAAGGGGGTAGAATATTTCAAGTCTTCGTTTTGATCATAATAATTTCAAGTCACGTCAATCTCACAATACAGTAAGTATATATAATCTTCAAAATAGTTACCCATAGGTGGAAAATTTCTTTTATGTTTGATACAAACTAACACCATTTCGAAACAATCTAATCAAGCCCTCCATTGTCCGATTTTCATGAAATAAAAACCAATCAAAAGGAAAATAAATGAATCTTATTTGTTAAATTTGAGCAAAATCATTACCATTTTCTTAAATGAGAACGTTTTGTGATTATTTTATTATTGCAATTAAGAATCATTTTATCTTTTTTCTTAATCATCTATATATTAGTCGTGTTAATGGTTCTATTTTAGGTTTGATATTGCTTCTTTTTTCTGAACGCATTGATACTTACGAGATAACATTTAAAATTTGGTCAATATGGAATAAGTGAAAAAGTGCATTTCGTCTAATATTGACGCCTTCTTAACCTTAATGAAAAAAAAGAACGTAAATAAAACAAGTGTCAAGTTTTGGATATCGTATAACAAATATTTTGTGTGGTTATTTAATTTTGCGTTATTTTGTGATTAACAATCAACCGGAAAATTTATAATCGGACAAGAAGTATTAACCTATTCTTATTCCTTAATGAAAATGTAAAACTCAAAAAAAAAGATCCATGTCACCCAGAAGTTTATCACCCAAAACACAGTTAACAAGCTCTTAATAAACTGACTTTGGTGTAAGATATTGGCATTTTCCCGTCTGATCTGCCTGACCCTGCCCTCTACAATGGCTGTGTCCCAGGCCACGCCTTCCGCCAAGATCTTCATGTGGCGACTTTGAATTGGCGTCGTTGTGGTGTCGGGAGGCAAATGGGCGCGTATTCCGTATATCCGTTAACGGGACAGTCCCATTATGTCCTCCATCGATAGAAATAAAGTTACATTTAAAATCACGGTTCTTTTTTTAAACCCCTTTTAAACTTAGCATTTGAAAAAAAAATTGTTTATCTAATTGCCATGTTACATGTAAAACACACAGTTCCTAAAGTGTTAACATACACATCTCTCCAAGTCACCCAGAAGTATATTGCCCAAAACAGAGTTAACAAGCTCTTAAAAAAACTTGCCTTGGTGTAACAGATTGGCATTTTCCCGTCTGATCTGCCTGACCCTGCCCTCTACGATTGCTGTGTCCCAGGCCACGCCTTCCACCAAGATATTCATGAGGCGACTTTGAATTGACGTCGTTGATCACGACTGTTTGGTGTCGGGAGGCAAATGAGCACGTATTCCGTATATCCGTTAACGGTCCCATTATGTCCTCCATCGATAGAAATAAAGTTACATTTAAAATCATGGTTCTTTTTGAAGACACTTAGTGCAACGTCTGTGGAATCCCCTGGAAGAATTTGCAAATCAATATTTGGAAAGAGTTTTAGAATTTCTCTGCAGCTGAATGTCTAAAATTAGGTACATTCCCAGTCGATTCCCCGAATTCCTTTACAAATTGCACTTATATTGAACAAAAAAAATCCCAATATATCCTATTAATACCAGCCGATATTTCTATAACAAAATGTAAGTGATTTTAAAAAGTATACAAAATAAACCAATTGTGTATCTGCGATTCCCTCGTTTACTGGTCAAAGCAATAGAAGTCGTGTATTTTATCGATCTAAAAGCTGAACATCTAACAAAAAGTTGTGTGAAATTAGGACAATCAGGTCTCCTGTGCTGCAGGTAAAATTGTCAGATCCAGAATAAAAAAAAAGATTATACGATGTTTGATTGTAGTCAGAAAATGTTGTAAATATATGGAAGAAAGCAATAGCCAAGTTTCAGGACATTGTTCTTAGAAATATGGACGCTAACACAAGTGCAGGTATTGCTTAAATTATGGCGAGGCGTATAGTTGCCGGATCAACGAAAGAAAGTATTGTCAAAACGACAACAGTTTAAAAGTACCCACGCTTTCTCAGAAACATAAGTATTAGTTTTTTCTAAGTATTTCTGGAGACAAAAACTATACAAGCTGTAATTCTTTCAAATATTATTGTGAAGACCTCACACAAAGGTACAGAGGTAAAACAATACTTAATTGTCCATAAACTATAAATACAATAAAAACATGTTTTAAACAAAACGACACATGATAAGATTGATTCATTGTGTAGACATATACATGAACATGCAAAGAGAAATGTTTAAAGGTTACATGTAAAATGTGTATACATATTGTCTAGTTATAATTTACTTTGTATTTTGGATGACATCTGAAATTGTATATAATACAATTCTTTACTTTATACTTAATGTTAAAACTCGTCATCTTTTTTTAATTACGGTCTAATGGAAGTCACTGATAAACCATCTGACTACGCCTACAAAAACATTTCTAAATGAATCACGTACTGGAATCTTGTTGGTAGAAAAAGACGTCTAATTGAAATCATTTTATCTATAATACCTAATAATGAAAAAGCCTAAATTATATTTTTTTTAAATAAAACGCCTCGGTGGTCCTTTTAAATGGTCCATGACTGTTGGTGTGAATGTAAGTGCAACAGATTTGAACACTTTAATGAATGAAGTTTCGTTAAGTTATTATGAAAATTATATTATTATTTTGTTAATATATCTGACGAAAGATGCCACAAACCTTATTAGCATTAATTTTAATAAACTTGAATATAAAGTAGAACATTTTTGCTACCGCTTCAGTGCACAAAAATGATAAATATTTAATGCAAGTGATCAAATATAACGCCTTAGCAACACACAACAAAGAAAAGGGAGAAAACAAGCTCTTTATCATTTGAGATATTTACTAATCAACATTTGTACTAATTTTTGTCATAGGTTTTAGCAAAACTATAACATTCTCCATCCCCGAAGATCTATGCAACCTGTTTCTTATTTCATGACATAAAGAGACCGTGACTATAAATGATGGCAGGTAACGCCCATTATAACTTTATTGGTATGATAGTTTATAGTAGTAAATCAGAAGATAATGAGATGTGGAATAAGTGAAAGCGACATAACCTACAATATTAACGATAATTTTAAAAATCCACAACACAAAAACAGCCATCAGCTTAAAATGGGACAAGTGGTTACAATTGACCCTGGATTGAAAATAAATTACATATGATTCAAGCCTAAAGCGTCACTGAAAGACTTTGTTATTTTCATTTCTAATTACCTCGACGTTATCATGAATACAAATATAAACCACAAGGCTCGTCCTTGAAATATCGATATACTGCGTAATCAAATTATCCGTTTTAATATCCGTTTTGTTTTTGTGTTTTAAAAGCACTTAGTCAATAACCACTGGAGGTCAGCACAAATTTACCATAACATTTCTATCTTTTATGTTATTGAAATTCGCAACGTTAAATTCCTAACTGTTTAAAACACCAGGTGAATTTCCTTGTACTGCACATGGTCGATATCCTCGGTGCTTGATTTGGCTTCCCTGTTCAAACCTTTTGGCTTGGAGTTCTTATCTTTCAATGCTTATGGTTTTTGAATTTCCAATGTTTCGATTAAATTGCTGCTGTTTATATTATGTACTTGCTTAAATTAACGCCTTTTTATAGAACATGGAGAAGGACTTTAAAAAAAACAAAACATTTGCCTGAGCTCTTTTTATTATTGCCTGTTTAATTTTAATAATCTATATGTTTTTTCTGTCTTTCTTTTTGTAAATCTGCGTTTGATGTCAAACATAGCAATGTAGTTTATAAAGCACAAAAATTCAAAAACAACCTTATGAAAATTATAAACTGGCTTAAAAACCTTTTGAAAAAAGGATACGAATTCAATTTAAGTAAAATTTTTGAGTTTGGTATGTTTTGGCAGAAATATTGATAGCTTGATAGTAACTTTAAAACGTTAAATTTTCACTTTGTATCCACTGTATTATTTATAAGCACCACAGCGATCAAGTAAGTCGGTTCTGTGTGGTGATACAACTCTAAATCACTCATTATTTTGACGTGGGGTGTCGGATTTAGAACTAATGTATTTGATTCTTTTATATCAATCGAAAAATGTTTCTTAGCTAGTTGTCAGTAACTTCGAGTGTTCTCAAGAGAGTTCCTCCTTGTCTTGTTGTTTTCGTACAGTATTTTGTCTTAGTTTCTCTCTTGTTGTGTTGAACTTTTGTCGATTGAGTTTTACAGTGTGTTTTATATGTAGCTTTGTGCAAGCTTATCAATAGGGGGAAGGTTGGATCCAAGAAACTAGTTTAACCCCGCCACATTTGATATGTGCCTGTCCTAAGCCAGGAAACTTTGCCAAAGCCTTTGTTTGTCCTTGTCATTCTGTGTTAACTGTTTTATGTCAAGAATTGGGTCTTTTGTTGAAGATTTAGGGATTAGTTTTGAAACTTTTGTATTGTATTATAAGTCTTGGGCCAATGCAAGACGGTAAGCAGTGACTTATGGTCATGTTGAAGACTGCTTACTGTTTTCCGTTGTGATTTTTTGAATTGCTGTGTGTTTATGTTTGTTGTGTCGCGTACACTTATTCCACATCTCAATATCGTCTATAAAAAAACTTTAAAAGTCAAGTAATTTTAGTCTGACTAAAGAAGCATAAATAACAAAACAGATATTAACTGTACATTTGGTTATGCTGTATATGTATATTTCGAGAGGTAGCCTTTGAATCAAAAGCATTTAATGTCAAAATCCAAAAGTATTTAAACAAAAAAAAACTTCGAACAGGGAAGCCAAATTGAGCACCAAGGATATCGACTATATGAAAACAAAGAAATACGCCGGTGTTTGAAACAATTTAAAATTTATCTATCAAAAATTTAAATGACAAAAAAAAAATATTAAAATGTGTTGTGACAGACACGACCAGATATAACCTTTATATAAAACTTTTTGACTGCCGTAGATAAACGGAGGTCTTCTAGTTAACTTAAGCCTAGAACCAATCTTAAATTAACTTGAATGTAATGGTAATCTAAGGTTTACTTCAGCATAAGGGCAACCTTAAGTTAGTTTTAGCTAAAAGCGACCTAAAGCTAACTGTGCTGAAACCAAGAGCAACCAAAACTTTAAACAAGAGAGACCTAAAGTAAACAGTGCTAAAATTTTGTTAATTGTTTGAATTGATTAAAGTATAATTTTCGTACATTATCATTATAATCATTAGTTTTTAAAAGAAGGATAATTTGTTGAAAAATATTTATGTATGTTAAATGCTTATTTAATTGCATTATTTAGTTATTTGAACTTTGTTTATTGGTTATTGGTTTAAATCTAAACTATCTTTAGAATGTAAATTTCTATTAATTTTCCTAATTGGTTTCAAGTTATTATTTTGTTATGTTTTTATATCCATGATATTAACTTTGGTTAGGACAGTCAAGTCAATTGTGTTTGTTTCTGGTGTTTATGAATATCATATTTAAAAGATGTAAATCCTTCTTGTACATCGGACTGTGCATGTTTATATCGTTGTTTTAGAAGATTTATTTATATCGCTTTTAGGGAAATAGAGTGCAGTCATCACCTTATCCTACCAGTAGTGTTAAAACTTTTAATTTTTTAACTAGTTTTTTTTTTTAGTGAATGTTTAATAAAAACAAATTTAAGTCATCATTTTGAACAATGAAGCATCAATTTTAAGAAAAACTTTCAGGGTTATTTTTTTCTCTCTCAGTGTGCAATTTGAGTACCACTGACGTTACAAATTGGTGATATTTTTCCAGTCTGGTTTTTGACATTTCTGTATTAAATGGTATTTTCTTCATGAGTGAATAGAGTTATCATTACTCTTCATATCTGTGGTAGAGGACCATAACTTTAAGTAAAGTGTCTAGACGAAGATTAATTACAAATACCGTAAAATGGTGGAATTTTGATTACATTCACCGTACACTAATTTGCTTGTATAAAACTACTTATAATTTTTGTTTAATCAATATGCTTATTAAGTTTAAACTGATAAATGCCATGTATAAATACATGTTATTGTGTTCAATATGTCTACTAAAATCTAAAGTTCTACAAAAAATATTAAATAGAAAATAAAGAGATGTTGAATAAGTGTACGCGACACAGCCCACAATTAAACAGCAATTTAGAAAATCACAATGGACAACCACCAGCAGCCTTCAACGAGGCCATTTGGCACTGCTTGTGGTTCTGCTATTGGCCCATGGTCTAAATAAGATGCATATAATTCAAATCCATCTCTGAAATAGTCACAGATAGACCCTCTTCTTAAACAAGGAACAGAAAACATCAAAAAGACAAGTACAAACGAAAGCTTTGTCAAAGATTCCTGGCTTAGGACAGGCACATGTAATATGTGGCGGGGTTAAACTAGTTTTTTGGGCCCAACCTTCCCCCTATCAATATTTCTAGACAAAGCACAAAAAATAAACACACAATAAAAATCAAATCGATCAAAATCCAAATCTACTAGAGAGAACCTAAGACAAAAAACAAAAACAAACAAAAGGACGGTACAAGAACTCTCTCTAGAACACTCGCTGTTACTGACAGCTAACATATCACAAATGAAGTGGAAAAATATTTTTTTAAACGAACACGGGGTGTCTGAAACAAGCATATTTTAGCACATCTCTCAGTATTGTAAAATAAAGGACATACACATGTCATACCTACCTACCTTTTCCCTGTGATGCCATTAGGCAAGAAAAATATTGAATCTTCTCTGTTAAGGTTTTTTTTTCTACATGTATATTGCAACCCTGCTATTATGAAATTGTTTCATTTCTGGCTGTAGAGTTCACCACTATAAACTTGAGGGAATTACCTCATCTGGTGATTTCTATTTGATCCTACAAATAAATTAAATGTCTTAAACAGCACCACAACTGTTACAGCAGATTTCTCTCTAGTTAAGGACGTTAACACTTTAATTTAGAATATTTAATGCTTGAAAATCTTTTGTCAATAGAAGAGTGTAAGGGTTTTCAAACGAGCCATTGACAAAATTCGTGACGTGTGTTTTTTTTTTTATTAAGTATATTAAACTTGGATAAAAATAACTTACTCCGATTTATTTTATTCTACTTGTTGCCTTTTCCTGACGGAACCCGATGTTTGCTTTTCATTTAGTCGACGATTTCCCGTAAAAAAAAAACTGGAATGTAAAAGGAGCAGAGGTACCAATGGGATATCCGAATGTCAAAAGTCCAAAAGGGCAGAGACAAAACCAGTAAACACCAACTAAAGCGGGACAAAAACAGACAACATTTTAAACATGGGAACACAAAATAGCTTAGTATCAATCAACAACACGAACTCCAGTCGAAACAAGAGTGAACTACAGGGGAAAAAAAAGAGTTCCTAAACGTCTGAAACGTTGCAAATTGTCTATAGGATGAGCAACCTTAATTTTCTAAATTCTAATGCTCCACCAATGTAGTTTTGCAAATGACATAGAACGTAGAAGCACTTGCCTTAAAAGACTTCGCAGATGGTTGTCTACAAATATTAATTAAAGGTTCATTATATAATTTAAAAGGTTGTAATATTTTGACAGCTCTTGTGCTTTATTCAAAAAGTCAATAGAAAAGTCAATTTAAAAAAGGAAAAAAGAATCGAACTTCTTCTGTCTTTTTACGCTAAAATTTATATTTATGACGGGATGAGCAAGAAACTAGCTTTCAGCTTGATACAAATATTCAACCATTGTTGAAATTAAGTTATAATTTCATACCCCGCCACACGAAGTGGCGGAGTAATAAGTTATACCCTCAATTTCTTTCGCTGCCTGTCCGTCCGTCCATCCGTTCCCCGAAGGTTTCCGGATGATAACTTGAAAACTTGTCAAATAAAACTTGAATTATATTTTGCACAGATATTGAGTACAATAAAATAAAGGTTATGGTCAATTATCAGGATGATTGGTAAAACATAATTGAAGATTTGCTACTTTGTAAATTTTCCAAAGTTGAAAATTATGACATTTTCTGGTCTAAGAAGGATACCTCTCTTCTTTTCTGTCTCTATATAGATGTACATGTATAGTATATATAGTATAGCATACAAATAAAGTAAACTATTGATGAATTTCGTGGCGGGGTATCATTCAACGTCACATTAGATGCACTATTTTTTATATTCACTGTTGGAACGAGAAGATCATTTTGGAAATACATTTATTTTATGTTATGGATTACAGAATTTAAAATATTTGTTTTATGTTCACTAATCTTTTAAAAACTAGACATTAAATTGTGTCAATTTGTTATAAAGACATTAAATGAAAAAAAAATGATATTTGGCAAAAAAGTCCCTAGAAAGGCATTGACAAACTAATTGGCGATATCAATTATGGCAAAATTTTCATGATACACTTAAAAGTGCATTTGAAATAGAAAAAAATCATATGTATAGATATCAAAAATTGTTAACATAATTTGATAATAAAAATATCATAGAACGAAAAAAAAAACAATATTTGGATTCTTTAGAAACAGTAAAACAAGCATTTTTTTCATTTTTTATCTATGACAGAACAATTCTTTTGATTAAATTGATAAGTTTTTGCTAAAATAATATATGTTTTTAACAATAAATATATCACTTTATTGATCACATGCTGTTAACAAATAGTGTATAGCACACAGCTTCCGTTATACACTCCCTTGGTGTTAGTTATTGATCAACTAGGGAATTGATCAATAATAAATTATATATTAATTCATATAAGCAACTGTATAGAATATATGAAATCAAATTACTGAATAATTATATCGGACATGTATACCAGTGTTACAAAAACGGCGGTTCTTCAGATAAGGAGATTTGTATAATGGGACAACTGAGGTGACGATAGGTAATTTCCGGTTTTTAAAATGAAACTGAAAGTAGAGAAAAAATACACGTGTTTCCAATATCCTTTGCCCTTTGTTTTTGCTAAAATAATTATGTTTTATCTTATCGCACTGCAGCAATTTTTAAACACAACAATCGTAGTGATGCTATGTCTTTAGGATCTTTTAATAAATTCTATAAATTTTATATGTTAACCCCAAAGTGAAATGCCTATATTACCGAGATATCTGCTCAACACAAAATCATACTACTTTCCATAAGCAACCTTTAAAATTAATTTTAATTACAACCCGCTTGTGTGTTGGCCGGACTATATCATGCAAAGAATGTGTATTTTTAAATATAATTACCTTTGTGAACTCTCAGTCTATATTCCGAAATATGTTGTCATTTAATAATGAAATATTTTGAGCCAGATTGTAAACCTGATTGTAAATCCTGTATTTAAATGCACTTAAGTGTTGAGTGGTCAATTCACACTCTTACTTTGTAAGTATTTATTATTATCAAAGTCTCGCTCTTTTACTTTGGAAAAGGTTAAAATATTGACCTTCTTTCTTTTTTTATATACAATTCCACAATGCCCCGCTCATATCTTAATGTATTTCTCCTGCTTATGATATGTTTCAATAGAATTATTCAATCAGATGGACAATAGCTACTTCGTAGAAGTCTTTATGTAGTGATAACTTTCTGTTTATTCTGTAACAATAAGAAACTACACGTACAGACATTACCAAACAGTTTACTGGTGCATGCTCTGTCAAGAGTATAGACTAACATTCTACCATACTCCACGAGGGAACCAACACAAAATTTATAAATGCCTGTTTTCAGAATGCCGACACAGCCATATATATATTTTGTATTATTACTGATATTTTGATCAATCATATATATTTTACGATGTGATTATATTTTTTTACAGTATTTTTTCTTCCATATACATAATTTAAGATTTTTTCATAACTCATAGTCTCAATGCACATGATTAAATTATTGCCTAAGCCTAACTCCCGGTACTCTAGTGGAATATGGTAGTAACAGATTTTCTTAAAACCAATTGATGAAACAAGGCATATTAAAACATATGCAGGCTATACTCTGCTGACCTTTCTAGACTGAACAAGGGGGTAGTATATATTTCAAGTCTACTTTTTGATCATAAAGTCAGGACCATTGCGATCCACCAATTCTTCGGTATGACTGATTCGTTTTTGTCATTTTCTCTGGACTATGAGATTGATCATTCAAGTTCGGTAGTTTTGTTATAACCTTTATTTTCGAATCGCATCATTCCCATAATACAGTCAGTTAATCTGTCTGTCAAAGGATTATGGAAGACTATAAACGTCTCTTCTGTTTCAGATCTCAGAAATAACAAACTCTGTCCTAAATGGACATGGTATGAAATAAAAACAATTTGGGGGAGATTGTTTAAGTCTAGAAAGGATCTGTATCTAAATTTTGTAATAAATATCTAATTAAAGATATTTATTGATTAATTTATTATATCGAGAGATCTTGGGTCAACACACAAGCGGTCTATCAACAAAAATTTCAACGATCATTTAAAACAATATTCTTTTTTTCACTTTTGAATACGACTTTCCAATATTTTTCATCAATTATATATTTGAATTATGGTATATGACTTTCCATCTTTGTTCCGTTTTGACTTATATTTTATTTATGTCTGTTTTTAATATGTGTCTTTCTATTTTCATCTTAGTTCTCACCAATCAAAGCGGCTATTTAAGTACTATTCGTATAAATCTTTTATCATTAAACTACCCAGTTCCGTAGCCTTTCGATATGTCTGGTAAAAACGCTTTCGTAATCTAATCATTACTCTGCCGATTTGGATATTTTAATCCAAATATTTCAAGATGGCGTCTTTGAATCAGGTCATGTATAAAAAAACGTTACCGTTTCCTTGAAAAAATAGAATTACTAATAAATCCGCGGTTACTTGGTTACTTGGACTATAACTAAGTAAAGCATAAATTTCTCTTAATGCAATTTTTTGTTTCATCATTTACTTATACAAAATAGGTCATATAGCATCCATTCCATTCCAATTTTTACATTTGTAAAGGTTTATCCTTTAAAAGCTGATAGTCTGCTTGCCTCAAACGAAACATTGACGTTATCTAAAGAAAAAAATATCTGTTCCATTCCGTTAGATTTGAAAGCTTTATGTGTGTGGTTTACAGTCATTTCCCAACTTCTTCTGCATGTACACCCTAGAATTTTTATTTATGACGTAACGGGCAACAACCTAGGTCTGAGCTGCAAACATTCTACCCATGTTGAAGTTAAGCTATATTTTTTTATTCACTTTTTGAATGAAAAGATTCATTTTTGAAATACATTTAATGTAATGAATTACATATTTTAAGATATCTGTTAAATATTCACTAATCTTTAAACAAAAACTAGACATCAATTGCTTTTATTGAAAAGAAAAAAAAATTAAATAAAAAAAAAATGAAATGTGGCAAAAAAAGTCCTTAGGAAGGCTATGAAAACTGATTGGTTTTATCGATTAAAGCAACATTTATATAATACACTTAAAAGTAAATTTTGAAATAGACGAAATTCGTATATACAGATATCAAAATTGTTACCATGATTTAATATTAAAAAGAATTCATAGAACAGAAAAAAAACACAATAAGAAAATTGCATAGAAACAGTGGCACACACCATTCTATTGAATTTTTATCTATGACAGAAAAAAATATTTTTGATTTTACTGAAAAGTAATAATTTAACATTGGAAAAGGGTCTTTAATCCAAATGCTTCCTATTCCCGAATAAACAACGTTGTTGTCTTTAACTAATTCTCTTAGAATTGTTTTTTTAAAGCAAAGAATACTTCACAATCTGTTACTTGATTCCATTGACTATATTTTTTATCTCCTACTAATATAAACCGAGTATCTACATGTTTGTTTGATACGTAATACAGCCAGTTATTCAACAAGTCGATAGATTTTACATCTGAGATAGCAATTGTATACCATGAGTTTTTACTTTTATTATCAAATGCAGGAAATTCATTCACTAATGGAAACATTGTTGGGTCATTCTCGTATGGTTGTGTTAGCATATGATAACTAATAAATAACAACACGGAAACAAGTAAAAGAAATGGATAAAGTCGTTGCATCTTCCGATTGACCATAACTACCACAGAGACCTGAAAATTAAAAACAAAAAAAAATGTTAATTTCATTTATAGAAGACTGTCCGTAAAATTTATGAATTAATCATTTTACCATGACTGTCTATATCGTTCTTGAACTGTAAAATATGTGTTTCATATGCAGTCTCTGTATAGTAAAAACTTCCTAATCTATGGTATATGGGGAATGGGGATGATGAATATTATATTGTGTATTGGGAATGGTATCTTGTATGGTAATGGGAATAGTAAATATGAATGATAAATGGGTAATATGGGTGGTGTATGCTATTCCAAATTTGATTATTCCATTTTGAATAGTAAATTTGAATTGAATATGATGATATTTTTTTCCAACTTGTTATATTTAAATTAATATTTTATTTCATATTTTAATTCAGTTGATGTGATGAAGACGGTAGCCCTATGTATATATGTTGTGTACAAGTTACAATATTTTACATGTTGCAACATGTACAAAAAAGTTGTACATTTTGCAACATGTATGGCGCAATCGTACAAGTTGCAACGTATACAACTTTTGCCGTACATGTTGCAACTTGTACAAACTTTTGATTGAAATATGTGCTAACTTGTGCAAATGACATATAAGGATAAATCGCTAGATAGATGAACTACTAATGGAATTTGCTTGAAATTCTGCTTTATTATCCTCGAGCCCAAGGGAGTTGAGAAGGTATATATGGCTTTTGGTTCGTTTGTTCTTACGTTTGTACGTAATGGTTTTTGTTTTGTCAATTTCTTGGGTTAAGGTGAAAATCTTGGCAATTACAATTAGTACAGGAATGATACTTTTAAAGTTGGAAGATCTTGTATAGTAATTGGCATCTGTTCCAGATTTAGGTCACCTCCACTTACATGTTTTAATGTAACAGGGAAAGAGATTGGCTGTCGTGTGCGACTGTCCCATTTCTTTATCTACAAACACAAATGTTATCAGGGAGATATTTCAGAAATATGACAAGGACAATGTTCAGCAATATTAACCAGTCAACTTATTATGCAAGATGTACATAAATGACACTTCAAGTAACATTGTATTTTTTTTGCGGGGGGGGACACTCACATCTTTCCTTTCATTTTTTCCTGTTACAATTACAAAAAAAAAACCATTGCCTTCTACTCATTGACATTTTGCATACAGCCTCAAACTCCATTTAACATCAAGTACATCAGCTACTTTTACAATCACACATCCTGTACTTTCTTATCTAACCGTTTTGTCATTATGCACTACTCTCGTTCACAGTGATAACTCCTACGGACACTTATGATAATCTGTATTAAATTTAACCTTCAAAACAATTTCTCTCAAATGTGTTTCTTTCTTTTTTCCAAATGAGCTTCTGAAAAGTTTCAATTTTAATCACGCTGTAAAAAGGTAATATAAAATTCATGCTGTTTTATTGCATTCACGTTAAAACCGAAATTTATTTGCTGTCGGCAAACAGAAAGAAAATCAAATTTCATTGTATGGATCTCATACTACTACAGCTTTATAGCAAATCACAACAATGTGTGAAAAGAAAATTAAAAGAAAAAAACTTATCGTTTAGATATTATTCTTTTTACAAAAGCATTTAAGGTACTTTATTTCTATTGACACTTATTTAATATTGATGATGTCCTCTCTGCCAACCTTTGATATATCCTACAGAGTTAGAGATAAAAGAAACCACATAATTCATTTGCCTCATGTTATTCTTGGATTTGCATTTCGAACTTGACAGGATGGACATCTCAGTACAAAGAAATTACGATGAAAGAGAAGACTTTGATTTTCAAATTATTAATTGTCCTTACCTACAATTAACATACCTACTTCTTATATTTCAAAACTTAATCGACATTCAAGAGCTTGTGCGAACCGACTTATAGACCAGGGTTACAAGAAAATCCGTCTTCTCTTCTTCGATCTCTTAATAACTATTTCCTCCTTCATCAATCACAGATTGAAAAAAAAACATTGTGTTAAACGTAATCGTAAGTAATTGTTGTACTGAGATGATCATCTCAATATGCCTTCTATGTTTTCACAACCGTGTTGTGTTTTGTGTTACTTCCGGACCCTAAGAACGCAATGAAAGAGGGGAGTTTGACATGCCTTAAAACCTTGTTTAACCCATCATTTATTTTGAAATGCCTGTACTAACTCTGGACTATTGCGATCATCTTATTTTCGGTATGTCTTTGACAATGAGATGAATCCTGGTAATTATATTATTATCTTTATTCCTGACATAAATTAGACTTTGAGAAGCAAAGCTGTACCAAAGGGGTCATCATTCCCTGTGATGCCATTAGGCAAGAGAAATATTGAATCTTCTCTGTTACGTGTTTTTTTCTACATTTATATTGCAACCCTGCTATTATGAAATTGTTTCATGTCTGGCTTAAGAGTTAACCACTATAAACTTGAGGGAATTACCCCATCTGGTGATTTTTATTTGATCATACAAATAAAATAAATGTTTTAAGCAGCACCACAACTGTTACAGCAGATTTCTCTCTAGTTAAAGACATTAAAACTATAATTCAAAATATTTAACGTTTGATAATATTTTGTCAATATAACAGTGAAAGGGTTTTTAATCGAGCCTTTGGCAAGATTCGTGACGTGTGTTTTTTTTATAAAGTATATCAAACTTGGATAAGAATAACTTACTCCGATTTATTTTCCAATACATGTATTAAAAGTTAACTTTTCCAGTTATCGGAAGTTTTACTCTACTTGTTGCCTTTCACTGACGGTACCAGATGTTTACTTTTCATTTTGTCGACGACGATTTACCGTACAATGTAAAATAAATTGAATTGGAATATTGTAAATTGTAAGAAAAAAGATGAATATCTCAAATCTACAAATAAAAAATAATTTGTAAAAACGAAAAGGCTTGTTTTAATCAAAGCAAATTATTTCGCTGGGACAACAATTTTTATCCTTCAAAGTACCCTCCTTGGGCATTTTGAAATTCTTTTTCATATTTATAATTTGTGTTTATGTATACAAATAAACAAAACATGCTTTTTGTAACTTGAGATCGATATTTTTATGTTGATATAGCATAGAAGATTAGAACATACAAAATATGTCAAAAAGCATATTTATACGGGATGCACTCCTGCATATGTAGAAACTTCCGAAAGTTAATGGGTTTTTTTTGTACATGGATGTGCTGAGTGCGCGCATGCGCAATAGGCACGAATTTCTATGGTGCCATAAATTCGATGCTTCTTTTGAAATGAATTTTGCAATTGTCAAATTTAATAACCACAGTTAAATTTCTTTTTAAATTATACAGGATCATACGGATGGAAAGTGAAAACTAAACTCTCTAATTATATTTTTTCAAGAAAACTCTCGTTGTCAAAGAGATAAAAAGATCTCGTCAAGTTCTTGCGAGAATAGTCACATGTAAACAGGTGCGCTGTGAACCAACGTGATCAGTGATTGTTTAATTACAAGTAATTCAACGAATTGATAATCATGTTTAAGACCTTAATTTGCAATAAAACTTTAAAATTAAAAACGAAAGAATATGGAATATGGACCAAAAAGACACGATCCACATATTGAAATGATTTTAATAATATACAAAAGTAAAATTTCACCGCGTGTGAAGCGCTTTTCTGGATTAACCTTCAACAGACACGCTAGGCGTAGAAAACTTGGAAACGTTTAGAACACCGAATAGTAAAAAAAAAAAAGGGTTTTACCTGAGCTGATCATGGATATGATAAATCCTAAGCATGTGTCCTTGCATTGAAACCAGTCGTAATTTTCTGTCAGGTTTTTAAAATCTTCTCCAAGCAGCCCATACTTCGAATTAGATATATATTGCAATGTATACTGAAAATCTTCCCAAACCTAGCAGAAAAAAGTTGGTCATTTTTGTTTGTTTACTGTCTGCAGAAGCATGACCCGGAACCGGGTAATGACGTCACATATTACTTAATAGTAAAATATGTAATTTCGCCCCTGTCGAACGTTTTCCCAAAACATTTTGACCATTTTCAGAATGTTACAAATATTTAGAATAAGCACAAATAATTTGATATTTTATATTTTGTTCGGGTATTTGTTATTGTGATTTTTTGACAATTATTTTCTAATGCTGCGTCCCATTTAAAGTTGCACCTATTACCATATTATGGTTTGATCTTATTATACGTCATTTTTGGAACATTCGTAATTTAGATTAAAAGAATTAGATTGATTTTTGACAAGAAACTTAGGCCAATCAGTAGATTTGGCAATAATTAGAGATGTTATTATTGCCATAAAGGAGAAAAATACAGCGAGCATATGCATGGTTCTTCATCTAAATCTTAAATTTATACATGTAAGATTTAAATGGGGACATTTTCTGATTCTACCGCTTTATCAATTATTGAAATTAAACAAAAACCGTTATGTAACCGCGTCTGCATCTTAGCACTTATCTCATTATTGTAAGATAAAGGACATACACAGAGCATACCTACCTACCTTTTCCATGTTATGCCTTACTGCAAGTGAAATATCGAATCTTCTCTGTTAGGTGTTTTTTTTCTATATAGCAACCGTGCTATTACGAATTGTTTCATTTCTGGGTATAGAGTTCACCACTATAAACTTGAGGGAATTAGCTCATCTGGTGATTTTTTTTATCCTATAAATAAAATAAATGTCTTAAATCGCACCACAACAGCATATTTCTCAATTTATTTTTTTTACTATGACAGAACAATTCTTTTGATTAAATTGATAAGTTTTAGCTTAAATGGTACATATATATTTTTTAACAATAAATATATCACTTTATTTATCACATGCTGTTAACAAATAGTGATTAGCGCACAGCTTATACACTCCTTTGGTGTTAGTTATTGAACAAGTAGGGAATTGATCAAATAATGAATTATTTTTTAATTCATATATGCAACTGTATAGAATATATGCAATCAAATTACTGAATAATTATATCGGACATGTATACCAGTGTTACAAAAACGGCGGTTCTTCAGATAAGGAGATTTGTATAAAGGGACAACTGAGGTGACGATACGTAATTTCCGGTTTTGAAATGAAACTAAAAGTAGAGAAAAAAACACGTGTTTCCAATATTTTTTGCCCTTTGTTTTTGCTAAAATAATTATGTTTTATCTTATCGCATTGCAGCAATTTTTTAAACACAACAATCGTAGTGATGCTATATCTATAGGATCTTTTAATATATTCTATTAATTCTATATGTTAACCCCAAAGTGAAATGCCTATATTACCGAGATATCTGCTCAACACAAAATCATACTACTTTCCACAAGCAACCTTTAGAATTAATTTTAATAACAACCCGCTTGTGTGTTGGCCGGACTATATCATGCAAAGAATGTGTATTTTGAAATATAATTACCTTTGTGAACTCCCAGTCCGTATTCCGAAATATGTTGTCATTTAATAATGAAATATTTTGAGCCAGATTGTAAACCTGATTGTAAATCCTGTATTTAAATGCACTTAAGTGTTGAGTGGTCAATTCACACTCTTACATTCTAAGTATTAATTATTATCAAAGTCTCGCTCTTTTACTTTGAAAAAGGTTAAAATATTTACATTCTTTCTTTTTTATATACAATTCCACAATGTCCCGCTAATATCTTAATGTATTTCTCCTGCTTATGATCTGTTTCAATAGAATTATTCAATCAGTTGGACAATAGCTACTTCGTAGAAGTCTTTATTAAGTGATAATTTTCTGTATATTCTGTAACAATACTAAATTACACTTACAGACATTACCAAACAGTTTACTGGTGCATGTTCTGTCAAGAGTATAGACTAACATTCTACCATACTCCACGAGGGAACCAACACAAAATTTATAAATGCCTGTTTTCAGAATGCCGACACAGCAATATATATATTATGTATTATTACTGATATTTTGATCAATCATATATATTTAACGATGTGATTATATTTTTTTACAGTATTTTTTTCTTCCATATACATGATTTAAGATTTTTTTATAAGTCACAGTCTCAATGCACATGATTAAATCATTGCCTAAGCCTAACTCCCGGTACTCTAGTGGAATATGGTAGTAACAGATTTTCTTAAAACCAATTGATAAAGCAAGGCATATTAAAACATATGTAGGCTATACTCTGCTGACCTTTCTAGACTGAACAAGGGGGTAGTATATATTTCAAGTCTATGTTTTGATCATAATAATTTCGAATCGCGTCAATCCCACAATACAGTCAGTTAATCTGTCTGTCAAAGGATTATGGAAGACTATAAACGTCTCTTCTGTTTCAGATCTCAGAAATAATAAACTCTGTCCTAAATGGACATGGTATTAAATAAAAACAATTTGGGGGAGATTGTTTAAGTCTAGAAAGGATCTGTATCTAAATGTTGTAATAAATATCTAATTAAAGATATTAATTTAATAATTTATTACATCGACAGATCTTGGGTCAACACACAAGCGGTCTATCAACAAAAATTTCAACGATCATTTAAAACTATACTCTTTTTTTTCACTATTGAATACGATTTTTCCAATATTTTTCATCAATTATATATTTGAATTACGGTATATGACTTTCCATCTTTGTTCCCTTTTGACTTATATTTTATCGATCTTTTTTTTTAAATTTGTATCTTTCTATTTTCATCTTAGTTCTCACCAATCAAAGCAGCTAGTTAAGTACTATTCGTGTAAATCTTATATCATTAAACTACCCAGTTCCGTAACCATTCGATATGTCTGGTAAATACGCTTTCGTAATCTGATCATTACTCTGCCGATTTGGTATTTTAATCCAAATATTTCACGATGGCGTCTATGAATCGGGTCATGTATTAAAAACGTTACCGTTTCCTTGAAAAAAAAAAGAATTACTAATAACTCTGATGTTACTTAGTTACTTGGAATATAACTAAGTAAAGCATAAATTTCTCTTAAAGCATTTTTTGTTTCGTCATTTACTACTACAAAATAGGTCATATTTAGGTCAAATAGCTTCCATTTCTTCCAATTTTTACATTTGTAAAGGTATCTCCTTTTAAAGCTGATATTCTGCTTGCCTCAAACGAAACATTGACGTTATTTATAAAGAAAAATGTCCTTTCCATTCCGTTAAATTTGAAAGCTTTATGTATGTGGTTTACAGTCATTTTCCAGCTTTTAGAACTATGAATTAACATACAAATGTGATAAAATAAGTTTGAATAATTGTTGGTATGATATCAATGTGGGATGAAATTAGTTATCTAAAAATATTAGTTGTAGCTTCACACTACAATTGAAAAGGTGTTATACTAAAAGCTCTTGTACTTTTTAAGAAAGTCAGTTTAAAGAAGTAACGAGCTTCTGCATGAATTCTGCATGCCTAAATTTTTATGACGTAACGGGCAACAACCTAGGTCTGAGTTGCAAACATTCTACTCCTGTTGAAGTTAAGCTATATTTTTATATTCACTGTTTGAATGAAAAGATTCACTTTTGAATACATTTCTTGTTATGAATTACATATTTAAAGATATCTGTTAAATGTTCATTAATCTTTAAAACAAAAAACTAGACACCAATTGCTTTCATTGAAAAAAAAACATTAAATCAAACAAATTAAATGTGGCAAAAAAGTCCTTAGAAAGGCTTTGGCAAAACTGATTGTTTGTATCGATTAAGGCAACATTTATATAATACATTTAAAAGAACATTTTGAAATAGACGAAATTCGTATATACAGATATCAATAATTGTTACCATGATTTAATATTAAAAGAATTCATAGAAAGAAAAAAAAACACAATAATAAAATTTCAGAGAAACAGTGGCACAAACCATTTGATTGAATTTTTATCTATGACAGAAAAAAAAATGATTTTGCTGAAAAGTAATAACGAATGTAATCATTATTTATTTGAACACATTGTTGGGATTTTTTATCATAACATAACTTTACTTACTTTACTTTAAAGCAAAGGGATTGGACAAAAATTATAACACCATTATTGAGGTCCTCTTCCTTACATAAAATGTTTACAAGTACAAAGACTCTACGGACATCACATTAACATATAATATTCCAAATGTTTTGTAACATTAAGTGTGACCATATAAAATTACATGTATTTCATAAACTATAAAGAAAACAATGAAAAAAATGTAAAGGTGGGGATCGGGAAATGACGTCATGGATAACGTGACACCAAAATAATGTTATTTCGTCCCGTCAACGTCATCCTATTATATTTTGATACATTTTTAGAATGTTACAAATATTTTTAATTTGCAATAATAATTCGAAATTTAAATAATTAGTTATTGATCAATGACGTTTTGACAACTATTTTCTAAAACTACGTCCCATTTTAAGTTGCACCTATTATCATATGATCATATTATCTATATGTTTGGATAACATTCGTAGTGATGCGATATCTAATGGTTATTGATTTATTAATTTTATCTGTTAACCTCAAAGTGAAATGCCTATGTTACTATTTTCCATGAGCTCCTTCAGATTTATTTAAAATTACAAGCCACTTCTGTGTTGGTAGGACTTAAGCATGCAAAGAACGTACATTTCTAATTAGTACTTTTGTGATATAGTTATTTAGTCATGAAATATTTTGAACCAGTTTAAACCTTATTGTATATCATTTAATTAAATGCAATTATATTTTGAGTGGTCAATCTTTATCGTTACATTTTAAGTAGTTATTGTTATACAAGACTTGTAATTTTTTTCTTAGAAAAGGTTAAAATCATTGACAGTACCGTCTTAAATTGTTCATATTCAATTGTACAATGTCCCACTTATATCTTAATTTATCTCACCTGCCTGCTAAATATATGTTTCAATAGATGTATTCAATCAGTTTGACAATATCTATTTCATAGAAGTCTTAATAAAGTGATCATTTTCTGGCATTCTGTAACAATCAGAAATTGCACGTACTGGCAATACCAACATGTCCCTGATCCATGTTCTGTCAGAAACATAGTCTTACATTCTACCATACTCCACGAGAGAACCGACACAAACTTTATGAATGTCTATTTTCAGTTTGCCGACACAGCAATACAGATAATATATTTTTTTTACTTTTACACCTATGCTTGCAAGACATTCTGACAGGCAATGCATGTTTTAAAATTTGTTTTCATTTGTTTTCTTCACATACACAATAAACAGGACAAAAATTAAAGTTGTACGTTATTCTATAACTCATAGTCTCAGTGAACATGATTAAAGCATTGCCTAAGCCTAACTTCCGGTACTCTAGTGGAATATGGTAGTAACAGATTGTCTAAAAACTATTGATAAAACAATGCACATTCAAAACATATGTAGGCTATACTCTGCTGACCTTTCTAGACTAAACAAGGGGGTAGAATATTTCAAGTCTTCGTTTTGATCATAATAATTTCAAGTCACGTCAATCTCACAATACAGTAAGTATATATAATCTTCAAAATAGTTACCCATAGGTGGAAAATTTCTTTTATGTTTGATACAAACTAACACCATTTCGAAACAATCTAATCAAGCCCTCCATTGTCCGATTTTCATGAAATAAAAACCAATCAAAAGGAAAATAAATGAATCTTATTTGTTAAATTTGAGCAAAATCATTACCATTTTCTTAAATGAGAACGTTTTGTGGTTATTTTATTATTGCAATTAAGAATCATTTTATCTTTTTTCTTAATCATCTATATATTAGTCGTGTTAATGGTTCTATTTTAGGTTTGATATTGCTTCTTTTTTCTGAACGCATTGATACTTACGAGATAACATTTAAAATTGGGTCAATATGGAATAAGTGAAAAAGTGCATTTCGTCTAATATTGACGCCTTCTTAACCTTAATGAAAAAAAAAGAACGTGAATAAAACAAGTGTCAAGTTTTGGATATCGTATAACAAATATTTTGTGTGGTTATTTAATTTTGCGTTATTTTGTGATTAACAATCAACCGGAAAATATATAATCGGACAAGAAGTATAAACCTATTCTTATTCCTTAATGAAAATGTAAAACTCAAAAAAAAAGATCCATGTCACCCAGAAGTTTATCACCCAAAACAGAGTTAACAAGCTCTTAATAAACTGACTTTGGTGTAAGATATTGGCATTTTCCCGTCTGATCTGCCTGACCCTGCCCTCTACGATGGCTGTGTCCCAGGCCACGCCTTCCGCCAAGATCTTCATGTGGCGACTTTGAATTGGCGTCGTTGTGGTGTCGGGAGGCGAATGGGCGCGTATTCCGTATATCCGTTAACGGGACAGTTCCATTATGTCCTCCATCGATAGAAATAAAGTTACATTTAAAATCACGGTTCTTTTTTTAAACCCCTTTTAAACTAAGCATTTGAAAAAAAAAATGTTTATCTAATTGCCATGTTACATGTAAAACACACAGTTCCTAAAGTGTTAACATACACATCTCTCCAAGTCACCCAGAAGTATATTGCCCAAAACAGAGTTAACAAGCTCTTAAAAAAACTTGCCTTGGTGTAACAGATTGGCATTTTCCCGTCTGATCTGCCTGACCCTGCCCTCTACGATTGCTGTGTCCCAGGCCACGCCTTCCACCAAGATATTCATGAGGCGACTTTGAATTGACGTCGTTGATCACGACTGTTTGGTGTCGGGAGGCAAATGAGCACGTATTCCGTATATCCGTTAACGGTCCCATTATGTCTTCCATCGATAGAAATAAAGTTACATTTAAAATCATGGTTCTTTTTGAAGACACTTAGTGCAACGTCTGTGGAATCCCCTGGAAGAATTTGCAAATCAATATTTGGAAAGAGTTTTAGAAATTCTCTGCAGCTGAATGTCTAAAATTAGGTACATTCCCAGTCGATTCCCCGAATTCCTTTACAAATTGCACTTATATTGAACAAAAAAAATCCCAATATATCCTATTAATACCAGCCGATATTTCTATAACAAAATGTAAGTGATTTTAAAAAGTATACAAAATAAACCAATTGTGTATCTGCGATTCCCTCGTTTACTGGTCAAAGCAATAGAAGTCGTGTATTTTATCGATCTAAAAGCTGAACATTTAACAAAAAGTTGTGTGAAATTAGGACAATCAGGTCTCCTGTGCTGCAGGTAAAATTGTCAGATCCAGAATAAAAAAAAAAGATTATACGATGTTTGATTGTAGTCAGTAAATGTCAGCCAAGTTTCAGGACATTGTTCTTAGAAATATGGACGCTAACACAAGTGCAGGTATTGCTTAAATTATGGCGAGGCGTATAGTTGCCGGATCAACGAAAGAAAGTATTGTCAAAACGACAACAGTTTAAAAGTACCCACGCTTTCTCAGAAACATAAGTATTAGTTTTTTCTAAGTATTTCTGGAGACAAAAAATATACAAGCTGCAATTCTTTCAAAAATTATTGTGAAGACCTCACACCAAGGTACAGAGGTAAAACAATACTTAATTATCCATAAACTATAAATACAATAAAAACATGTTTTAAACAAAACGACATATGATAAGATTGATTCATTGTGTAGACATATACATGAACATGCAAAGAGAAATGTTTAAAGGTTACATGTAAAATGTGTATACATATTGTCTAGTTATAATTTACTGTGTATTTTGGATGACATCTGAAATTGTAAATAATACAATTCTTTACTTTATACTTTTAATGTTTAAACTCGTCATCTTTTTTTAATTACGGTCTAATGAAAGTCACTGATAAACCATCTGACTACGCCTACAAAAACATTTCTAAATGAATCACGTACTGGAATCTTGTTGGTAGAAAAAGACGTCTAATTGAAATCATTTTATCTATAATACTTAATAATGAAAAAGCCTAAATTATTTTATTTTAAATAAAACGCCTCGGTGGTCCTTTTAAATGGTCCGTGACTGTTGGTGTGAATGTAAGTGCAACAGATTTGAACACTTTAATGAATGAAGTTTCGTTAAGTTATTATGAAAATTATATTATTATTTTGTTAATATATCTGACGAAAGATGCCACAAACCTTATTAGCATTAATTTTAATAAACTTGAATATAAAGTAGAACATTTTTCCTCTACCGCTTCAGTGCAAAAAAATGATAAATATTTAATGCAAGTGATCAAATATAACGCCTTAGCAACACACAACAAAGAAAAGGGAGAAAACAAGCTCTTTATCATTTGAGATATTTACTAATCAACATTTGTACTTATTTTTTTTCATAGGTTTTAGCAAAACTATAACATTCACCATCCCCGAAGATCTATGCAACCTTTTTCTTATTTCATGACATAAAGAGACCGTGACTATAAATGATGCCAGGTAACGCCCATTATAACTTTATTGGTATGATAGTTTATAGTAGTAAATCAGAAGATAATGAGATGTGGAATAAGTGAAAGCGACATAACCTACAATATTAACGATAATTTTAAAAATCCACAACACAAAAACAGCCATCAGCCTAAAATTGGACAAGTGGTTACAATTGACCCTGGATTGAAAATAAATTACATATGATTCAAGCCTAAAGGGTCACTGAAAGACTTTGTTATTTTCATTTCTAATTACCTCGACGTTATCATGAATACAAATATAAACCACAAGGCTCGTCCTTGAAATATCGATACACTGCGTAATCAAATTATCCGTTTTAATATCCGTTTTGGTTTTGTATTTTTAAAGCACTTAGTCAATAACCAC
Organism: Arcuatula senhousia; assembly: GCA_963971305.1. Classification (NCBI taxonomy): domain Eukaryota; kingdom Metazoa; phylum Mollusca; class Bivalvia; order Mytilida; family Mytilidae; genus Arcuatula; species Arcuatula senhousia. The sequence goes on along the minus strand of OZ020310.1, from coordinate 61,533,161 downwards.
TGGAGGTCAGCACAAATTTACCATAACATTTCTATCTTTTATGTTATTGAAATTCGCAACGTTAAATTCCTAACTGTTTAAAACACCAGGTGAATTTCCTTGTACTGCACATGGTCGATATCCTCGGTGCTTGATTTGGCTTCCCTGTTCTAACCTTTTGGCTTGGAGTTCTTATCTTTCAATGCTTATGGTTTTTGAATTTCCAATGTTTCGATTAAATTGCTGCTGTCTATATTATGTACTTGCTTAAATTAAAGCCTTTTTATAGAACATGGAGAAGGACTTTAAAAAACAAAACATTTGCCTGAGCTCTTTTTATTATTGCCTGTTTAATTTTAATAATCTATATGTTTTTTCTGTCTTTCTTTTTGTAAATCTGCGTTTGATGTCAAACATAGCAATGTAGTTTATAAAGCACAGAAATATTGATAGCTTGATAGTAACTTTAAAACGTTAAATTTTCACTTTGTATCCACTGTATTAATTATAAGCACCACAGCGATCAAGTAAGTCGGTTCTGTGTGGTGATACAACTCTAAATCACTCATTATTTTGACGTGGGGTGTCGGATTTAGAACTAATGTATTTGATTCTTTTATATCAATGGAAAAATGTTTCTTAGCTAGTTGTCAGTAACTTCGAGTGTTCTCAAGAGAGTTCCTCCTTGTCTTGTTGTTTTCGTACAGTATTTTGTCTTAGGTTCTCTCTTGTTGAATTGAACTTTTGTCGATTGAGTTTTACAGTGTGTTTTATATGTAGCTTTGTGCAAGCTTATCAATAGGGGGAAGGTTGGATCCAAGAAACTAGTTTAACCCCGCCACATTTTATATGTGCCTGTCCTAAGCCAGGAAACTTTGCCAAAGCCTTTGTTTGTCCTTGTCATTCTGTGTTAACTGTTTTATGTCAAGAATTGGGTCTTTTGTTGAAGATTTAGGGATTTGTTTTGAAACTTTTGTATTGTATTATAAGTCATGGGCCAATGCAAGACGGTAAGCAGTGACTTATGGTCATGTTGAAGACTGCTTACTGTTTTCCGTTGTGATTTTGTGAATTGCTGTGTGTTTATGTTTGTTATGTCGCGTACACTTATTCCACATCTCAATATCCTCTATAAAAAAAACTTTAAAGTCAAATAATTTTAGTCTGACTAAAGAAGCATAAATGACAAAACAGATATTAACTGTAAATTTGGTTATGCTGTATATGTATATTTCGAGAGGTAGCCTTTGAATCAAAAGCATTTAAAGACAAATCCCACTATTCAAATCTGACGTTAGGAATTTTTTGAAAACTTGTACATATAATCATGAGTATTGGAGAAATAAAATAAGCTAATAAAAATCATATGTCACCGTGCTTATTTTAAAGATATATCAACATAAAATATATAGAAATTTGACGGTTCAGAAAAATACATACCTTTTCCTGAATTCGATTAAAAACTTTAATAATAATGCTAAAAACACGTTTTGAACACCAAATTAAAGAGAAAATGATTATCTCTAAGATATTGTGATTCAATAGCATAATTATTTCGTTTTAAGCTGCTTTTATTTGTCATAAACCTTTTCCCGCCAAAACCGGCGCCGTTTTTGAAAGTTTTAAATATGTTTTTCTTAAACTTCTAACGTTGAGAATTTTCTCATACTTGCTATAAACAACCGTCTTCATTTATCATTGCAGTTAATAGTTTAAAAAGTAGGGGTAACCTAAAAATAAAAAAGAAAACTGGCATCAAATACACAATTTATGGTATTTTTGGTAATTGGACGTACAACGTTATTCAATGCACACAGTAACGTTACGCTAAAATTAGTTTTTTAACGTTGAGCGTTGTCAAATAAAAAAAAAATCACGATGTTTTTAATTTTCGCTTTTCCACCTTATGCCAATCTTATATGTTGGAAGACTCAAGATTAACAGGCATATCATGCAACTCGCGATCGAGACATTTCCGACAAAAAAACTGAGATGATATTGCGGGATTAAATGACAGCGCTTCCGCAAATGAATTACAAGTAAACCTGACCATTTTCGAAACCGAATTTAGTTCTTATACCATCCTTCCGCCTTAAAACTTATCGATATATAAATTTATATAGTAATAGGGATGTCAGTCCGTGTGTGTGCCCTTGTGCCTGGACCATTACGCCTTAGGTGCTCTCCTCTTATGCCCCAAATCTTTGCAATGATCTTTCATGGAATTTTCATACAATCTTTGTGATATAATAGATACATGTATGTATGTCCATCTTCTATTAAAAATATGATCTGATGTTTTTTGGAGAGGAGAGGGTGCTTTGTCGTTCTTATTTGTTAGCTACCGCGCAAAGTTTTTCTAGTTTAGTAGAATATATTTGCGGCGGGGGACAAAAAGCGGGAAAACGTGTTGAAAGTTTCAGGCATTACCTTTTGCTTTGGTTGGGGCGCGTTACACGTAAGAGGCGGTCCATCCATAAGATTAAAATTGAGTATAAAAAGCACAGAAAAAAATCCAACATAAACTAGACTGGGACCAACGTTATGTAGTTTCATAAAGTACATACAATTTCATAGCTTTGTTGTGTTCTTCAAACTATACATTGTACATGTAAACATGTGCTTTTAACTAGGAAATGTGTCTATGAGTCACAGATGCACCCCCCGTTCTAAAAATAAAAATGAACCCCAAGGTGTAGCACCAGTGATGTCTATCTTGACCAAGAATTAAACCTAAGCGTTACCCAAAGTGGTTACGGAAGTACAACCTACATACATGATGGGAGAGTAATAAAAACGGATTCTTTTCTGCATAAAAGTATCAAGCTATAGTAAAAAAACCTTTGTACAAAACACAACTCATGATATTTTATACATGCGTGACATCCTTTACGGTGACAATTTTTTTACAAATAAGTGCCATTTGACATGTAATATACTTCGTGTAATCAATTTTCTATATATACATGTATGTATGTATCTTTCTTGTCGAAGAGCATAACTCAAGAAATAAGTTATACAATATTATTGATAAGCTCGGCAAAATAAGAACTATACATGCTTTGTGCATACATGTGTTCCAAAGGAAAACTATTTTAAGTACAAAAAATATTCCAGTTTTTTAAAATGGATTTTAAAAGCGGCACCACCATAATAAAAAAAAAAAAAAAAAAAAAAAAAAAACGCAAAAGAACAACGATTTAAAATTTGCCTATGATACAATGAAAAGTCATCTAAATTCAAGCCTTGCCGTCAAGTACATTTGAATCGGCATCATAAAATTTCTTTTAGCAGAAGAGCTGCGCGTTGAAATGATAGCAACTTTGGAAAATAAAATTTTAAGGGGGATTCAGAATCGGCGCTTTTTACACCTCCCTCCGTTTGTTATTGTAAAGACTGAAACATGCATGTTTTAAAGCTGTTCATAAAAAAAAAGTCGGAGAAAGAAATTCAATTTGCTCCTTCACGAGTAATGCAACCGCATTGTAGCTCCGCCAATTAACAATGCCGAAGGGGCTACTTTTTTGTAGCTAAATGTGTTCGTTCTCGAGTCAGTTGACTATACAAACTAAGTACAACATATTTATCTTAAAGGTTTAAAATCGGGAATGCCATTATACACAACACATCAAAGGAAAATACAGAGACAATAAAAGAATTGCAAAATTCTATAACGCGACGTCGACTTCAGTATAATGTTAGGTAGCACCAACACTGTGCGAACCGTCCATCATCTTTTCGGAAAGACGACGGCAATCGAAACAGTGGACGAACGTCACAATGACGTTGCGCTTTTCAATGCGTAAAAACAATAGTGGGATTTGTCTTTAATGTCAAAATCCAAAAGTATTTAAACAAAACAAACTTCGAACAGGAAAGCCAAATTAAGCACCAAGGATATCGACTATGTGAAAACAAAGAAAAACTCCGGTGTTTGAAACAATTTAGAATTTATCTATCAAAAATTTAAATGACAAAAAAAAAATTAAAATGTGTTGGGACAGACACGACCAAATATAACCTTTATATAAAACTTTTTGACTGCCGTAGGTAAACGGAGGTCTTCTAGTTAACTTAAGCCTAGAACCAATCTTAAGTTAACTTGAACGTAATGGTAATCTAAGGTTTACTTCAGCATAAGGGCAACCTGAAGTTAGTTTTAGCTAAAAGCGACCTAAAGCTAACTGTGCTAAAACCAAGAGCAACCGAAACTTTAAACAAGAGAGACCTAAAGTAAACAGTGCTAAAATTTTGTTAATTGTTTGAATTGATTAAAGTATAATTTTCGTACATTATCATAAAATCATTAGTTTTTAAAAAGAAGGATAATCTGTTGAAAAATATTTATGTATCGTAAATGCTTATCTAATTACATTATTTAGTTATTTGAACTTATTGGTTATTGGTTTAAATCTAAACTATCTTAAGAGTGTAAATTTCTATTAATTTTCCTAATTGGTTTCAAGTTATTATTTTGTTATGTTTTTATATCCATGATATTAACTTTGTTTAGCACAGTCAAGTCAATTGTGTTTGTTTCTGGTGTTTATGAATATCATATTTAAAAGATGTAAATCCTTCTTGTACATCGGACTGTGCATGTTTATATCGTTGTTTTAGAAGATTTATTTATATCGCTTTTAGGGAAATAGAGTGCAGTCATCACCTTATCCTACCAGTAGTGTTAAAACTTTTAATTTTTAACTAGTTTTTTTTTAGTGAATGTTTAATAAAAACAAATTAAAGTCATCATTTTGAACGATGAAGCATTAATTTTAAGAAAAACTTTCAGGGTTATTTTTTTTCTCTCAGTGTGCAATTTGAGTACCACTGACGTTACAAATTGGTGATATTTTTCCAGTCTGGTTTTTGACATTTCTGTATTAAATGGTATTTTCTTTATGAGTGAATAGAGTTATCATTACTCTTCATACCTGTGGTAGAGGACCATAACTTTAAGTAAAGTGTCTAGACGAAGATTAGATACAAATACCGTAAAATGGTGGCATTTTGATTACATTCACCTTACACTAATTTGCTTGTATAAAACTACTTTTAATTTTTGTTTAATCAATATGCTTATTAAGTTTAAACTGATAAATGCCATGTATAAATACATGTTATTGTGTTCAATGTGTCTACTAAAATCTAAAGTTCTACAAAAAATATTAAATAGAAAATAAAGAGATGTTGAATAAGTGTACGCGACACAGCCCACAATTAAACAGCAATTTAGAAAATCACAATGGACAACCACCAGCAGCCTTCAACGAGGCCATTTGGCACTGCTTGCGGTTCTGCAATTGGCCCATGGTCTAAATAAGATGCATATAATTCAAATCCAGCTCTGAAATAGTCACAGATAGACCCTCTTCTTAAACAAAGAACAGAAAACATCAAAAAGACAAGTACAAACGAAAGCTTTGTCAAAGATTCCTGGCTTAGGACAGGCACATGTAATATGTGGCGGGGTTAAACTAGTTTTTTGAGCCCAACCTTCCCCCTATCAATATTCCTAGACAAAGCACAAAAAATAAACACACAATAAAAATCAAATCGATCAAACTCCAATTCTACTAGAGAGAACCTAAGACAAAAAACAAAAACAAACAAAAGAACGGTAAAAGAACTCTCTCTAGAACACTCGCTGTTACTGACAGCTAACATATCACAAATGAAGTGGAAAAATATTTTTTAAAGGAACACGGGGTGTCTGAAACAAGCATCTTTTAGCACATCTCTCAGTATTGTAAGATAAAGGACATACACATGTCATACCTACCTACCTTTTCCTTGTGATGCCATTAGGCAAGAAAAATATTGAATCTTCTCTGTTAAGGTTTTTTTTCTACATGTATATTTCAACCCTGCTATTATGAAATTGTTTCATTTCTGGCTGAAGAGTTCACCACTATAAACCTGAGGGAATTACCTCATCTGGTGATTTCTATTTGATCCTACAAATAAAATAAATGTCTTAAACAGCACCACAACTGTTACAGCAGATTTCTCTCTAGTTAAGGACGTTAACACTTTAATTTAGAATATTTAATGCTTGAAAATCTTTTGTCAATAGAAGAGTGAAAGGGTTTTCAAACGAGCCATTGACAAAATTCGTGACGTGTGTTTTTTTTTATTTAGTATATTAAACTTGGATAAAAATAACTTACTCCGATTTATTTTATTCTACTTGTTGCCTTTTCCTGACGGAACCCGATGTTTGCTTTTCATTTAGTCGACGATTTCCCGTAAAAATAAACTGGAATGTAAAAGGAGCAGAGGTACCAATGGGATATCCGAATGTCAAAAGTCCAAAAGAGCAGAGACAAAACCAGTAAACACAAACTAAAGCGGGACAAAAACAGACAACATTTTAAACATGGAAACACAAAATAACTTAGCATCAATCAACAACAAGAACTCCAGTCGAAACAAGGGTGAACTACAAAGAAAAAAAAGAGTTCCTAAACGTCTGAAACGATGCAAATTGTCTATAGGATGAGCAACCTTAATTTTCTAAATTCTAATGCTCCACCAATGTAGTTTTGCAAATAACATAGAACGTAGAAGTACTTGCCTTAAAAGACTTCGCAGATGGTTGTCTACAAATATTAATTAAAGGTTCATTATATAATTTAAAAGGTTGTAATATTTTGACAGCTCTTGTGCTTTATTCAAAAAGTCATTAGAAAAGTCAATTTAAAAAAGGAAAAAAGAAACGAACTTCTTCTGCCTGTTCACGCTAAAATTTATATTTATGACGGGATGAGCAAGAAACTAGCTTTCAGCTTGATACAAATATTCAACCCTTGTTGAAATTAAGTTATAATTTCATACCCCGCCACAAGAAGTGGCGAAGTAATAAGTTATACCCTCAATTTCTTTCGCTGCCTGTCCGTCCGTCCATCCGTTCCCCGAAGGTTTCCGGATGATAACTTGAAAACTTGTCAAATAAAACTTGAATTATATTTTGCACAGATATTGAGTACAATAAAATTAAGGTTATGGTCAATTATCAGGATGATTCGTAAAACATAATTGAAGATTTGCCACTTTGTAAATTTTCCAAAGTTGAAAATTATGACATTTTCTGGTCTAAGAAGGATACCTCTCTTCTTTTCTGTCTCTATATAGATGTACATGTATAGTATATATAGTATAACATACACATAAAGTAAACTATTGATGAATATCGTGGCGGGGTATCATTCAACGTCACATTAGATGCACTATTTTTTTATATTCACTGTTGGAACGAGAAGATCATTTTGGAAATACATTTATTTTATGTTATAGATTACAGAATTTAAAATATTTGTTTTATGTTCACTAATCTTTTAAAAACTAGACATTAAATTGTGTCAATTTCTTATAAAGACATTGAATAAAAAAAAATGATATTTGGCAAAAAAGTCCCTAGAAAGGCATTGACAAACTAATTGGCGGTATCAATTAAGGCAAAATTTTCATGATACACTTAAAAGTGCATTTGAAATAGAAAAAAATCATATGTATAGATATCAAAAATTGTTAACATAATTTGATAATAAAAATATCATAGAACGAAAAAAAAACAATATTTGGATTCTGTAGAAACAGTAAAACAAGCATTTTTTTCATTTTTTTATCTATGACAGAACAATTCTTATTTTTAACAATAAATATATCACTTTATTTATCACATGCTGTTAACAAATAGTGTATAGCGAACAGCTTCCGTTATACACTCCCTTGGTGTTAGTTATTGATCAACTAGGGAATTGATCAATAATAAATTATATATTAATTCATATAAGCAACTGTATAGAATATATGAAATCAAATTACTGAATAATTATATCGGACATGTATACCAGTGTTACAAAAACGGCGGTTCTTCAGATAAGGAGATTTGTATAATGGGACAACTGAGGTGACGATAGGTAATTTCCGGTTTTTAAAATGAAACTGAAAGTAGAGAAAAAATACACGTGTTTCCAATATCCTTTGCCCTTTGTTTTTGCTAAAATAATTATGTTTTATCTAATCGCACTGCAGCAATTTTTAAACACAACAATCGTAGTGATGCTATATCTATAGGATCTTTTAATATATTCTATAAATTTTATATGATAACCCCAAAGTGAAATGCCTATAATACCGAGATATCTGCTCAACACAAAATCATACTACTTTCCATAAGCAACCTTTAGAATTAATTTTAATTACAACCCGCTTGTGTGTTGGCCGGACTATATCATGCAAAGAATGTGTATTTTTAAATATAATTACCTTTGTGAACTCTCAGTCCATATTCCGAAATATGTTGTCATTTAATAATGAAATATTTTGAGCCAGATTGTAAACCTGATTGTAAATCCTGTATTTAAATGCACTTAAGTGTTGAGTGGTCAATTCACACTCTTACTTTGTAAGTATTTATTATTATCAAAGTCTCGCTCTTTTACTTTGGAAAAGGTTAACATATTGACCTTCTTTCTTTTTTTATATACAATTCCACAATGCCCCGCTCATATCTTAATGTATTTCTCCTGCTTATGATCTGTTTCAATAGAATTATTCAATCAGTTGGACAATAGCTACTTCGTAGAAGTCTTTATTTAGTGATAACTTTCTGTTTATTCTGTAACAATAAGAAACTACACTTACAGACATTACCAAACAGTTTACTGGTACATGTTCTGTCAAGAGTATAGACTATCATTCTACCATACTCCACGAGGGAACCAACACAAAATTTATAAATGCCTGTTTTCAGAATGCCGACACAGCCATATATATATTTTGTATTATTACTGATATTTTGATCAATCATATATATTTTACGATGTGATTATATTTTTTACAGTATTTTTTCTTCCATATACATAATTTAAGATTTTTTCATAACTCATAGTCTCAATGCACATGATTAAATCATTGCCTAAGCCTAACTCCCGGTACTCTAGTGGAATATGGTAGTAACAGATTTTCTTAAAACCAATTGATAAAACAAGGCATATTAAAACATATGTAGGCTATACTCTGCTGACCTTTCTAGACTGAACAAGGGGGTAGTATATATTTCAAGTCTACTTTTTGATCATAAAGTCAGGACCATTGCGATCCACCAATTCTTCGATATGACTGATTCGTTTTTGTCATTTTCTCTGGACTATGAGATTGATCATTCAAGTTCGGTAGTTTTGTTATAACATTTATTTTCGAATCGCGTCAATCCCACAATACAGTCAGTTAATCTGTCTGTCAAAGGATTATGGAAGACTATAAACGTTTCTTCTGTTTCAGATCTCAGAAATAACAAACTCTGTCCTAAATGGACATGGTATGAAATAAAAACAATTTGGGGGAGATTGTTTAAGTCTAGAAAGGATCTGTATCTAAATTTTGTAATAAATATCTAATTAAAGATATTTATTGATTAATTTATTATATCGAGAGATCTTGGGTCAACACACAAGCGGTCTATCAACAAAAATTTCAACGATCATTTAAAACAATATTCTTTTTTTCACTTTTGAATACGATTTTCCAATATTTTCCATCAATTATATATTTGAATTATGGTATATGACTTTCCATCTTTGTTCTGTTTTGACTTATATTTTATTTATGTCTGTTTTTAATATGTATCTTTCTATTTTCATCTTAGTTCTCACCAATCAAAGCGGCTATTTAAGTTCTATTCGTATAAATCTTTTATCATTAAACTACCCAGTTCCGTAGCCTTTCGATATGTCTGGTAAATACGCTTTCGTAATCTGATCATTACTCTGCCGATTTGGATATTTTAATCCAAATATTTCAAGATGGCGTCTTTGAATCAGGTCATGTATGAAAAACGTTACCGTTTCCTTGAAAAAAATAGAATTACTAATAAATCCGCGGTTACTTGGTTACTTGGACTAGTTCTCGCGAAAATTGTCATTGTAAACAGGTGCGTTAGGAACAATCGTGATTGGTAGTTATTCAACCAATTTATTGCGATGTTTAAGCGGGTGTTTAAGACAAAAACATTAAAGATAAAGCTTTACAACACTAATTAGTAAAAAGATTGTCTTTCCTTAGGCTTGGCTGATCATGGAGATTTTTTAATCAATCCTGTGCATGTTCATATAAATCCAGTGTTTTTTCCAAAATCCTGAAACAAGTCGTAATTTTCTGTCAGGTTTTTATATCATTCTTCTCCACCCAACACTTCTAAATAGATATATAGGTGTACAGAAAATCACCCAAAACCTGGCAGAAAAAAAAAGGTTGCTTTGTTTACTTCTGCTGGAGCGCGAAATACTCAGGGCTGACCAGCAAACGACGTCATAGATAACGTAACACCTAAAGAATGTTATTTCGTCACTTCAACGTCATCCTATTATATTTTGATACAATTTTAGAATGTTACAAATATTTGTAATTTGCAATAATAATTCGAAATTTTAATAATTAGTTATTGATCAATGACGTTTTTTGACAACTATTTTATAAAACTACGTCCCATTTTAGGTTGCACCTATTATCATATTATCATATTATCTATATGTTTAGACAACATTCGTAGTGATGCGATATCTAATGGTTATTAATTTTATCTGTTAACCCCAAAGTGAAATGCCAATATTACTATTTTCCATAAGCTCCTTCAGATTTATTCAAAATTACAAGCAACTTCTGTGTTGATTGGACTAAACCATGCAAAGAACATGCATTTCTAAACATAATTAGTTTTGTGATATATTTATTTATCATGAAATATTTTTAACCAGTTTTTAAACCTTATTGTTTGTCATGTAATAATATTTTTTTTTCTTTTACGCCTATGCTTGCAAGACATTCTGACAGGCTATGCATGTTTTCAAATTTGTTTTCATTTGTATCCTTACAAATACACAATATACAAGACAAAGACAAAGACAAAATATTTCAACGTATAATTTCAAGTTGTACGTTATTTTATAACTCATAATCTCAATGCACATGATTAAATCATTGCCTAAGCCTAACTTTCGGTACTTTAGTGGAATATGGTAGGAACAACTTGTCTAAAAAAGAGATAAAACAATGAACATTCAAAACATATGTAGGCTATACTCTGCTGACCTTTGTAGACTGAACAAGGAGGTATGATATTTCAAGTCTACGTTTTGACCATAATTATTTCAAATAACGTCAATCTCAAAATACAGTAAGTATATACAATCTTCAAAAAAGTTACGCATAGGTGGAAAATTTCCTATATGTTTAGTACAAACCAAAACCATTTCAAAAAAATATAATCAAGCCGTCCATTGTCCAATTTTCATGAAATAAAAACCAATCAAAAGGAAAATAAATGAATCTTATATTTTAAATTTACAATAAAAATCTTACACACACTTCCAGTAAAAAACTATATATGAAAAATACCAATTCAAACCAACATATTGCACTTAATTACATTTACTTAAAACTTGCTTATACAGAACAGTGCCAGAAAAAGAATAATCTGATACATTATTTTCTATATGTCTTTTATACAGCTTTTAAGGCGTGCATACATTATGCTTATGGTAAGCATTTTATCTGCGAACCCGTTCGATCATTCGATGGAATGGAAATTTAATGTTCCTCATGTATGGCATAAATTTGTTAATAAATATATTCCTACCAAATGTCTAATTTTTCTGAGCAAATTAAATTTACAAATTTGTTTTTGTTTGGCTCTGTTGTATGGTTGCCCACCAATATTTTAGTGGGAATATTGACATTATAAGCGATCTAAATTGAATGACGAGCGGGTTATGTATTTAAATTAAGACATGTTTTGTCGATTCAATAAACAGACCTTGGTGCAGAGACATTTTTGAAATATGAAGTAGTTACTTCTCTTAACCCCTTTTTAAAACTGATATAAGCGACTACACAGTTGGTATTGATTCAATGTTTCTTTTCCATTATCCATAATGTTACAGTTTCTCTAAATATTTTTTAAGTTAAATGTCTCAACAAAGAAAGAGACAACACTCGTCGTCAAGTTGTTGCAGTTTGATTACGGCCATGGTAGACTGATCTGCTTGTATAAAACTATTTTCATTTTTTTTTTGTTAAATCGATTTATTTATGCATGTTTCATATTTAAGGTTGTGCTTTTTTCTCGAGAACCTTGCATACTGAATGTTATACTTCCTCTGAGCTTTTCAATAAATCTTTTTTTTCGATTGTAAATTGCAAACCTCTTTATGTCAAGCTCATAGTTTTTTTACTATATTGCTTAGTAAGCAGTCTACATAATTCTGTTTTGAACCCTATCTATCCGATCTATACAATGGCCAACCTTCACATGTTATATGATGTATATAGAGACTGGACTAACCGTATTGAATTCTAATAGTCCAAAACTTTACTTATATTATAACGCTAGTTTTTGGCACATGATCAAATATCTCTGTATATTAAAATGGTTATGCATATATAAAAACTATTACCCAATGCTTATAACTGGATTCTTTGTATACAAGAAATAAAACGAACTAAGGAAGAATACAAAAAATAAAATCATTGCATTCTAACATAAACAGTATACCGAGCTATATTCATTAAAACTGTTAGAAAGTCAGGTAATTCTTCAATGGTTATAATTCTATTCATTTTGATGCTTTTAACTGTATTTTAAAAGTAATGTGATGTGCATAGTTCATTGATATTAAAAAGTACTTCAAGAAAAAATTAGAAAGAAACGGTTTATAGCATATGATAATGACATTGTGTAATAACTGAGATATACTTGTTTTTAGAGGTTTAGAATGACATTTATGGAATGATTGCTTATTGGACTAAATATTAAGAAAATAGATGCATTTTTTATTTTTTTTAAATAACTATAGTTTTTATAAACATGCTTAAGTTATTAAGAATATCATCATGTGCTCAATTGGATAAAACACATTCAAATCATATGTAGGCTATACTCTATTGACCTTTCGAGATTGAACGAGGGGATATGATATTTCCGATCTACGTTCTGATTATAATAAATCCAAATCACGTGCATCCCACATCATAGTAAATATATATTGGTATAGATCTGTCACACAATTAATGTTCGATTTCCAGAAATTACATAAGATGACCAAATGGACAAGATATATTTAAACAAAAATGTTAAAGGAAATAGTTCAAACCAATATTAAAAACGAAAGAAATGATCTGTATAATTTTTGGGTAACGATTATATATTTAGGGATTTTTTTCTATTTCATAATTACTATATTGACAGATATTTAGTCAACACACAAGCGATCTACCAACAAAAAATGCAACGATCATCAAAAAAATATATTCTTTTCCATACACTTTTATTCATTATATTTTATCAATTATATTTGTATCTGTTTGAATTTTGGTTGATGACTTTTTCAATTTTTCCCTTGTAGCTTAATATTTATTTACTCGGTTGTTTTTATTTATGCATTCACGAAAATAGGTATGTATTGACCATTCGTGTAAAACCTTTCAGAGTTGCGTATCGTTGTCACATGTTTCAGTTTGCACTTACCTTATGTAAACTCCTTCGAAAATGAAAAATATGTATTTTTAAAACATATAAAAACTTGTTGTATATTTTTTGCATAGAATTAATATACATATTGCTTGTGTATCATCTTGATATTCAGGCATTTTCTAATTTCGTGACTTTCGATAATTAATTCTTCTCAAAATATGGAGTAATTTATTTTCTTATAAAACAAAAATCTGTTGAATTTTTCATACTTTTTTAGATATACTCATTGAATGTTTCGGTCAACAAATATTTTAATATTTTCATAATATGTTTCAATAGAAATAATAGATATAATAACCCACATTCACAAATTCTCAGCTTAGCTAACAATCAGTTTTATACCATATAAAAGTTGATGAATGGATAAATCGATATTATATAATGCCTATATGATTATTTCATACTTTGTATGTATCAGTATAATGTGTAGTATTGATTCAATTTTTGCTCCTCCCAGTGATTCATTTATAAGATGAAGTCCTCGTTTTTTTTTGTCTTTTCCAGTAATCAATAGTACAGTGCAGCGAGAAAAGTGATCACTTTTATTTCTTTTGTGGCACTCATGAGATATTTTAGACTTGTGGTGTGTTTTTTTATCTACGTGAAACTCGTCCATGTACAAACGTATCCTATATAGTGTGATAGTACTTACATTCATCATGTTCATGTTTCTGTTCAGGGTTAAAAACCCCATGTTCTTTTTGAAGAGCTTTTTTTGGAAAAAAGTAAAAGCAATCTTATGTTATAACCATTCTTTTTCACATAAAACAAAATCAAATTTTAAATTGATTTTTATAGACCAAAATTATTTGTTTTTAATCTATTTTTTATAGAACAATTTAAATAGAAATCTTAATGAATTAAAACACAATGTAATGTAAAAACACTGCAATGACTTTTAAATTTTATTGTTCCAATTTTAAACAAAATGGATACAATAAAAAAATATATATTATGAAAACTTGTCTGATTAAACTACAAGTTGATGTTTTATTTGAATGTTAAACACATATTTTAGTTCAATGCTTTTAAAGGAATAATATATTTTTGAGTGATAATTCATAGAAACCAATGATACATAAATAAAGGAAAGCATATTTACATGTCACATTATTAATGAACTTATGTGTTAGATTCACACGTCAATTTACCAAAAATACAGAATAAGTTATTATTTCATTTTGTAAAATGTCATTATTTTACCCACAAATAATACGTGTTTACTGCTTATCCTAAAATATAATGCTTCTGTGCTACGGCCTGTCTTCTTTTTTTGCGGAACTTTACGGGATCAAATCATCTTTACTGTTTCATAATCAATTAAGTGATTTCCTATGTACGTTCACATTACCCGTACAGAGTTTCTAGAGAAAATGCTTTCCAACTGCCTATACGTTTGAAGTACCGGTAATAAATGTTTATTAAGTTTATCTTTCAGCTATATATTTCTGTACAGTTTTAACCATAACATTATATACCTGATGCATAGTTGAAAGAAGTGTGTATCTCTGGGTTGAAATCCTATTGTGAAATGGATATAAATACTGATATTACCCTTTTTTGAAGGGTAGGTGATGAAGACATATATTGTCTTAATATTCAATGGAGATATAAAAAAATATCGGTATGCCAAAACTTTTAAATTTGATTGGAGCTGGCGGTACTTCAAGTATAGGATTTGTACAAATTACTTTTTCTATCTTTCTCAAAACCATTATACTTGATACTGACTTATACAGAACAGTACCAGAAAGAAGAATAATGATCTGCATATGTTTCTTTATGTCTTATACACAGTCTTTATTATGTGCATATAGTATGCATGTGGTAAGCATTTTCTCTGCGAACCCGCTCGATCCCTCGATTGGAAGTTACTTGTATTTCCAAACGAACATCAATTTATTTACAAATGTATTCATACCAAATCTTTGATAATTACGAACAAATTATTTTTTTATATTTTATTATTTGTCCGGTTGTAAGTTACATTACCAATATATAATTGGGAATGATTAAAACATAAGTGATGTAAATCGAAGGACGAGCGGGATACGTATCAAAATTTAAGACATGTTTTCTCATAAGTGGAGATAAATCAGGAAAGCAAACAACATTCTCCCCTGAATAACCTGAGTCGAGTCTTTTCATGTTTGACACAATTACATTATTTGTTTAATGTTCATTGTTCGAATTAATTGCGTTGATCAATTTTCACTCTAACTTATTCGTTTTTTTTGTTTATTATAGTCTAACTGTTCACTCTAAAATATTTTGATTTAGCTTTTAATTGTTGGTATGCTGCAATTTTCCTCTTATATTTTCAAATGAGCCCCTCCCTTCTTAAGGATGCTCACTGCTTTAAACATTTCATATCTAAACATACAAGGCCAAATTAACCATTTTTAATAGTCTACTTTAACAAAAGGGACTATTTCATATCTCACTTCTGTGAAAATGATAAGTTGCAAGTATCAAAAGGTCGTTGATGCATGTACTGTCATGAGTAAATACTAACATTCTACAAAACTCCTTGAGGGATCCAACAAAATTACTACATGCTTTTGTAAGCATGTGTTATCAGAACTGAATACATTTAAATCATGTGTTTTAAAATTTTTAACAACTATCAATGTTTGACTTGCTGACAATTTAGGCAATGCAAGTATGAATTAATTGTTGCCTCAACTATATATATACTGACACATCATTTTTTTATAAATGTTCTTTCCACTTACACAGCCAGCAGAACATTAAAATTAAACTTATAAACTTAAAGTATTACAGCGATTGAACCGTGTAACTGTCCCATTCACACCATACACGATTACACCATACACAATTGAGTGATACACCATACATCATTGATAGATACACGATACACGATTGAGCGATGAACGATACACCATACACGATTCACGATAGATGCTTTATATAAAATTCAAGAATATTTGCTGAAACGAAAATACGATCATCGTTAATTATCATATTAATATCCCTATTTATGCGGGGATCGCGACATTTATTTTAATGAACTAGATCTTTTTTTATTTTAATGAGAACAAACGTCAAATAGTCCTTGTTCAGTAAAATCTAAAACTGAATGCAACTCCCGTGTCGCCTTTTTTTTGGTTCAATTTTTCTGAAAGCTTTATCTACTATATCTAAAACTAGAAGTCGTGTTGAAAAATACTTATTAAAAATATATCATCTTTCAAGATAGTGCTAAATTGATCTTTCTAAGTTACATATATGTACAAGCATCGACAAGTTAAGTTTTGCCGTTCTACTAACACGGGATGAATGTATTGAATTCAGCACAGAAATAAACGGGTCCAACTTAACTCGAATAATTCTTTTCGTTTTCGTATACATCGAATGGAATGTAGCGACTATAGAAAGTAAATTATAGCGACTGTATTATTCATATGTTCCTTTAATATGCCGACGGAACATCCTACTGAGACCTGCCATGTCGTGCAAAGATATTCAAATAGCATACGAAAAGACAGACAATAAACGCTTAGTTATTGTTAGTGGATTCAGGCATAGTCCGGTATTATGTGATATAATTTAATCAAATTCTTCTCAAGAAAAGTAAGCATATACAATTGAAAATGGGAAAATTTATTTTAAAATAAACTCTTATATAGTCACCATTTCCTTAGTGAAACCCCTCTTTGAAAATAGTCATTTTTTATTCTTTGAGTCTATACAATACTTATTTTAATTCTTTTATCTAGACAGCTTTATCAAACATTCGTATGATCTATAATTAGAAATATGCGCACGCAAAACAAGGGTCAGAAATTTAACATCATCAATCGTTAAAAATATTATTTTAATCGATCAACAATTAGTTGAACTTTTCTATTTATTTGTTTCTTTGGCTTTATTTTGTGACTTTACTCATGTGTTGAAGTATTAATACTTGGACAGAAATCTGCATTATTTAAAAATTCATTTAATTTTCTCTTAATTTAATAAAACAAGAAAACACTTCTGTTTTATTTTCGATAATAGGAAAGTTCGTCAGAATATGGTAATATCAAAGTTTCCGGAACAGTGGTCTGGGCAGCATATACCAAAGAACATTTGGGGCGTGTTAGTAATTGGTGGGTGGCGAATTTTAAAGTCGGATCTGTGCTTAATAAATAGAGCATTTTCCCTAGGTGGCTAAATGGGATGGTTTTCAGAGACGCTCTAATCAAAATGTGTTAAATTCTAAAACAAGTTTAAAATTTTGTTTCTTTTTCATCCGGTGATATGTCCCTCTCACATGTATATCTCGTATACATTGAACAGTGCAGATTTTACAGATAACTGCTAATTAGTTCGCCAACTATCGGGTCAGGTATTTAGAACAGGTAATACACATGTCATTAAAAACATCCTGTCTCGTGCGTCTCACGGTGGGGATTACCACAAAATATTAGCGAATTAATTCTCAACCTGAAATTTCAAATTCACAAGAAGACTTTAAAACAAAACAACACTAAACTGTCTTCACACATCGCAAAATAAATTGAAATAAAAACAAAAAAAAACGTTTTATTTGTCCTTCTAATCTTTCATACAATGATAGACGTCATAGGGGTAAAAAACATCCTCTATCATACCATCTAATTTTACTTTTTGAATTTCAATATTCTTATTCCATATTTTTTTTTATTCCACATCTGAATATCATAATAGTAATCTTTTTATTATGTTTTTTTCTGTTTTTTATTTACAAATAAAACTAAGACAAATTGAATTGATCGAAAAGTAACATTTTGTAAATAAGTATTGTTAGCTAAGAAACAAATACGGAGCATAAGGTCGCAAATGTCCAATAATTATCTTTCCTTTGATCATGTCACACCTACCAACAATAAATTGTTTTTTTTTTTGCGGTCAAAATATTCAAGTGATATATTCTAATATACATCTCCTTATGTGTGCAAATGGTTACATTTGTGCAATTATGTACAAGACAACTGTTGTTTACTGCACATTTTAGTATGTTGTTTAATATACTTTAAACAGCAGGTTACACATATATTCTACATTAGTGACGGAAAATATTCCACCTTATTTCAAAGCTTAAAGTATTCCCATGATCTTTTATACTTATACTTCCACTATTACACATAGGGTCTTCAAATACAAAGGGTTGTTGCGCGATTTAATTCTAGCGTAGATCATAATTTCAGTTACTCGTAGGAGAAAATGGAATGAATAAATAAATAAATAAAGTTTAATACACCTTTACAAAGGTATAAAAAAAAGCAAATGAGGTACCAATGTGACTTTCAAACTGCAATGCAAAATACATGCATAAAATGCTTGTTTTGTATTTACCTTTCTCACAGTTTTCAAGTCTATATGGGCAAAAATCCGGGTTAAAGTTGGTTTTCTTGTTTTCTTAGCAGTGTGTAGTTTAAGCTATTAAGCCCATCCTTCTGCCATCTTCGGTTAGTAGTCCTCAGAATTTCCATCTTTTTAGAAAATTAATATTTGATAACTTTTTTAAATCATTATTCCTAGTTCAAATAGAGAACACGATTGACTAATTGCATTCATAGATATAAAACAGAAAAAAAAAATATTTGCTTCAAGTCCAACAGAAGTCTAAAAAGTTAAGGAAAAAATTTCCCAAGAACCAAAGAGGTTTTCAAAATAAAAAACCTATCAATAAAGGTTTGGTTTTTGTAATTGCGGCATTGTTAGGGGGTATTAAAATGCCAGAAGTCTAACACGTTTAAGACAAAAACAGGTAACACAAAAGACAATAGTAAAACAACAAAAAGCAAAACACAAGTTATCACATAATAATGCATTTATTGTAAACTAGACAAAAAATGTTAACTTACATTTAGTAACAAAAAAAAATAAATGTACAAATGACATTTTACCTAATTGTACATAAAAGACGAATCTGTATGATTGGGCAAAAGATAACAGTAGATACAATCGTATTTTTTTGCAATTTTATGATAAAAAAGCATATCACGAAACATTTTTGATACGATTTTTTCCAAAGACAAGATTAATTCAATTTTATTTATGGTTATTTAATTTTCTTTTATTGAAAAGTTTTATAGATTAACCTTAATACATTTGTCGACAGTTTGAAAATGAACAAAATAGGATACCTATTTTGCACGTGTAGTCAATACAATTGTTATCTAAAATTATCAAGTTATAAATTCAACTTAGATATGATCTTGTAAAGAAATACCGATATAAACGTTTGCCTTAACTAGCAATAGGAGGTTTAAAGCTAACTATAGTTCTTCATTTTTGACATTTTTATTTAAAAAAAACTGAAAAATATTCTTTTTCCTCAGTAATCAATGGAGACGTACAAATAAGGGAATTAGCAAGCCAAAAGTCCGTAGAAGCGAAAACAAAATTAGTTACCACAAACGACACCCAAGCAAGGAAACGAGCAACATCAAACAGCACAAAGGCAACATACCGTATGAGAGGTTTTTGTTTCGCGGGAACTAAATTTTGCGGTTTTCTTAAATCATGAAGGATAATTTATTCGCGGTATTCAATTTTAGCGATTACTGATATGCGAGTACATACTTTTTATCAGATTTGATTTTGGTGGGGTTCATTTTTTGGCGAGAGGCCAAGTACCGCGTAAAAAGCGAAAATTAGATATCCGCAAAAAAAAAATAATAATAATACACAACATGATCTGACGCAAAAACAACACAATAGAAATTAACAACGTGATCTTAAGTCAAAATGAATATGAAATCCAAGCTCGTTGCAGCACAATTGTCACAAATTGTTAACGGTCAACTCAAATATTGTAAGGAATGACCACCAACATTCTGTGCCAAACCTTCTTATGTACACATCTAAGGCAGTTAAAATCTATGAAGGGTTAAAATATGTCTCATACGGTCTCAACAATTCTTTATTCATAATCACCAACTGTTGGAAACATTCAAATTTATAATAAACGAAACGGTTGGGGATTAGTGTTGATTGTTGCATAGAGATGATCACCTAAACATCCCTATTACTTCTTCCCAACAGTGTTTCGTTTTGTGGTGCTTCCAGGCTCTAAGGTAGCAATAGAAGAGGTTTTTTTTCTAGTTTGGCCCATTTTTTCTTTTGAAATGCCTGAACCATGTCATGATTATTCATATTTAATTGTCTCCGGTATCACAGGTAGTCATGGTTTAGTAAAGGGATTTGGTCATGGTTTGGTACATTGTAAAAGGGGGTCATGTTTATACTAGGTTTGTTTTCTTATATGAGGGCTGTCCGTAAAGTTCGTGGACAGTTGATATAAAATAAAAAAAAAATGTTTATCCGATTTACCTTAAATTTTGTTATAATTGAATGAGTGGTCTGATAAATTGGTGTACCAAATTTTAGAAAAATCAAACAACTACAAATTGATTTATTTTACATTTAGAAAATAAATCGTATTCAAAACCCGTAGCAAGACGTTCACATTTTTCGACGTGAAATTAAACCTTTTCTTTTCCATACGCATATCGAATGCTATATTTTAAAAACTTTTATAAGTTTTTAACATTATATATTGTCAAATGTATCTTTTTTATTGTAAATTTATACTTTTGCATGTATTGTTTCAATTCTGGAAACATTTGATTCACTAAGTGCATAGAAATTCAAGTTCTTCAACAATACACCTCCAAGCAAAGTCTATTCGCGGGGACAGTACGTACTATATAGGAAGAAGCAGAGATACCAATGGGGTATCCGACTGTCAAAAGTCCGAAAGGGCACAGACAAAACCAGTTGACACCAACAAAAACGGGACAAAAGCAGACAACATGTAAACACAAAATAACTGAATATCAATCAACAACGCGAAATCCAGTCGAATCTTAGCACCTAAAAAAATGGTCGGTTATTTTCTATCTCCATCTGAGACGAATATGCAATCAGAAGTGTCTTAGTCAGCTTTTTTAAAAATTGAAGAATCTGTGTATACCTGTTGATATTTTGCAGACCCAAACATACAATTTTATAACCGCACATTTTTCTTCTTCGCAAAACGTTACTTTTTCTACGTCAATGAAACTGATGTCAATTCTCAAAATACCGATTTCTCAATAAATTAAAATTATAGACCCTTCAATTTTTTTACGTAACACGACAGTACAGGTTTTATGGCATCGCTAGATATTGTAAATGCAAAGCGAGATCTTGTTTTAGGCATTCAGAACATTACCGAAAAAATTCTGACATTGCTCCGACCCACCATACAGCGAGTAAAATACTTTAAATGTAGCACTATTTTCGTCGAACATTTTCAAAACTATTTAACAGAAATGAAGTAAATGTTCAAAATTATTATTATATAAAGAAGTAATGCCTAGTACGTCGTATTGGTTCAAATCTTTGCTTGTCCACGAACTTAACGGACAGCCCTCGTATATATAAATATACCTTTACTTATACTGTTTAAGGCTACATTTACCATATTCATATCAAATTGTTCAATGGTAATCCTTATGGTAAATATATATATATATTGTTGGCCTAGTTACGGTCTAGAGCAGAAGTTAAGATAATATAATATAATTAAAGATGAATATCTATTTTATGCAAATGATTTGAAAAGGAAAAGTTTTATAAAGTTCTTACATGCAAGCTAAAAAAACAAAATATTTTGCCCAATCTCTTAAAGTTAGAAAGACGAAAGGAGTCACAAATGGTTCAATCGAGTATCAAAAGTCCAAAAGGGCAACAACGAAACCGGTAAAGAAGAACAACAACAGCACGAAGAAGCACAAAACATAAAATCAACCGAACGGAAATCAACAACGCAAACTCAAGAAGTAGTATGAGTGAACTTGAAAAGTGGGGGTATATAGTGATAGGGGTATCCGTCCATTCTTCTGTCCGTCCTTCCGTTACACTTCAGGGTATCCATCTCTTATCTGCAACTCCTCCTAAGCCCCTTGATTGATTTTCATGACACTTAAAAAAAAATTTTGTGACATAATGTAGATGTGCACCCACTATTTTAAAATTTGATCATAATGATTTTTCGACAACAAGGGGGTACCCATCTCTTATCCACAACTCCTCCTAAACCCCTTGATGGATTTTCATGAAACTTTCACACAATCTTTGTGACATAATGTGCATGATAGGTATAAAAGAGGTGGTATTAGATCTTTAATTTCAGGATCAATTAAAAAGTATATAAATTTATAAAGTCAGGTCCTGTTTTTAAATATTTGTTAATTTTATAAAAAGTTGAATGTGGTCTAAAGAGGAACCAATTTTTTGAAAAGTTTAAAGTAACACAAAACATTAATGGTGAGCGCCTTTCGTATAAAGGACTGGCAAGAGATATAGTTTCACAATCTAAACTGATTTAACTTACAAATAGGTATGGAGCATAGTTCACAAAAAAGATTATGCCTTCCATTATTTTTAAATATACAATCAAAATCAGGAATGTTAGAATTAGAACGATGTTGCTTAATAATATTACGGTTCCTTCCTCTACCATGCGACCTATTGTTACGTTCACTGATCTTAAAATGTAAAAGTAAGCCACCCTTGAGGCTTCATAAGAAAGCACTAATCTTATAGTGACAAAGTTAAACCCCCTTCTTAACAAAGCACTGATCTTAAAATGTTAAAGTAAAACTTCCTTCCTAACAAAGCACTGATCGGAAAATATCAAAGTTAAACCCCCTTTTTAACAAAGCACTCATCTTTTAGTGCCCAAGTAAAACCCCCTTCTGAACAAAGCACTGATCTTGAAATACCAAAGTAAAATTTCCTTCCTAATAAAGCACTTATCTTAAAATGCCAAAGTAAAAATTCCTTCATAACAGAGCACCTATCTTAAAATGTCAAAGTAAAACACCCTTTTTAACAAAGCACTAATCGTATAGTGCCCAGGTTAAACCCCCTTCTTAAGAAAGCACTGATCTTAAAATGCCAAAGTAAAACTTCCTTTCTAACACAGCACTTATCTTAAAATGCCAAAGGGAAGACCCCTTTTTAACAAAGCACTTATCGTAAAGTGCCCAAGTAAAACCCCCTTCTTAAGAAAGCACTGATCTTAAAATGCCAAAGTAAAACTTCCTTCCTAACAAAGTAATTATCTTGAAATGCCAAAGTAAAACTGAAAGATTAATGACGATGAGTATATTTTTTTAATTTCTATTTTTGTCGTTTTAATTTTATCTGTCACTTCTTAAAAGCCGATATATGTACATCTTTTAAGCAAAGACTAATAATTCGAATATGGCAATCATGGTCCTTTATGTCATCTTTGCAATTTGTCGAAAAGATAGATTTCGTTCTTATATTTTATATAAAACGATAAATTCAACAAGAATAGCTAATAAGTCTGAAATTCTTTTAAAGCTTTTCAAATGTAAACGTATTTTCAAAACAGGTTTTAATTCTTATTTAAATTTTTCATAATAAACTACGGAGTGCTGGTATTTCCGTTAATTTTACATCGAATCCGATTACTTTTATCCGCGTTTAATGATCCATACAGGAGTCATGGATTGTTGCACTTGAAATAAACTTATATCATTTCACTTCTTTCTGGATTTAGAAAAAACAAGTTTATTATTTATCACTCTAGACACATCGTTACTGACTGGAACGAATTGAAAATATAAACATAAAAAGCCACTCTCTTCAAAGTCATATAATCATAAAAGATATGGCCCTAAGGGCCTTTCCTTAATAACATTAAATCTTACAAATACGACATGCCTCAGAAATTTATGGCGTATAGCTCATTTTCGTTATTTTTGCTTCACTTTATTTGTAAATCTGGTTATGATTCTATTTTTAATTGGTTTTAGATGAGAGATAACCGACTATAAGTTAAACATATGTAGCCTTGTTGATGCTAATGTTTAGAAATACAAAAATGCCATAACCTTACCTGTATTAAGTGAAATTAGAACGGAACTGTGGTTCATCTTTCTTAAATAAACCAAGAAAAAATGCACATTAAAGACCCATTTAATGCAAGTTTTTTTTTTAAAGTTTGCCTCTGCAATATTATCAAATTAAGAGCGAATAACTGAAGCATGTAGAGATTGCTTCAAATTCCAAATTAAATGATAAATGGATTAAGTGTACGCGACACAATTCACAGAACAAGCATTAATTAAAAATAAAATCCATATAATTCAAACCAGTTTTGAGATTGTTCAACAACGAAGATCAAAAAGACAAGTATTCTTTATCAAAAAAGAAACGCAACATACAAAGATATTTAAGATATTTTTGAAATAAAAATTATTGATCATCAACTACATTATGTCGTAATTTTGCATGATCTTATGTATTAAATTAAACAAAAATTACGCATGCACTAGATATATATATATATGTTTATTTGGATATCTACCCCTTTACAACGGGGGCAACCACCATCGGGGTAATGGTGGTTGCGTCCACATACAAGCATGATAAAACACAATTGATACATGTACAAGCAAAATAACAAACTGTACAACTGAATCATTCGGGTAAAAAGTCATTCAAACAGTTAAGATACATAATGCACTAGTCTATATACAAAAAGTAAAATCGCATTTCACAATAAAACAGTCTGTTTTCCATAAAGTCAGATCAGATAAAGTTAATCAAACTGGAATTCAGTAAAAATACGAATCTCACATAAAAGTAACGATATAGTACATATAAGTAAGCAATATTTAAAACATAAAACATGGACAGTTCATTTTACATAATAATATCATTTAAGATTTTGGACCTTTTTTTGAAAAGATTCTTGATAAAGTATACACCTACGGTATCAAAATATGATCCAATTTCCTCATTAATGAAATAGCCCCAGTCCCCGATTAAAAGCTTTATCTTGTCATCAGGATGCAGAAAATTAAAATTGAGGTCTGGGACATTTGAATCAATATTTTCGAAGGTGTCTTTACGAATTTCAGCTAAGGCATGACATTCCAATAAAAAGTGATTAATATTTTCACTTACATTTTCAGCACATATCTTGCAAGTTGAAGAGTCACTAAGGCGAAATCTTTGCAGATTTTCATAAAGACATAAAGTGTTTGTTCTGCAAAGAAATTTTAGCCTAGCCCCTTCAAAATCTGATTGAGCATCTAGATATTTCTGTCTTCCTCTTCGTCGGTAAAAGTAAACATAATTAGCGAGAGAAGATTTTGACAAAATATCTACTGTGAGTTTTGAAGCTGAATATTGTCCCATGAAAAGGTTAAATTTTCCTGTATTAAAGGCCTTATCAGTAAACATAAAGTCGAGACCAACATCTTGGAAGATAGATTTAATGTACGTGAAGTAGGACCAATCATTAGAGGCAACCTTTTCTAACTCACAAAATATAACTTTACAAAGTCTTGTCTCTGGTAGTTCACAGATATATTTAAAATAAGAGACTCGTTGTCTGTCGAGGAAATCATTAATCGGTTCCCAGCCCAATTCGGCCAATACCGAAGACTTGGGTACATTTACCTTAGTCTTCAATATTAACTTGGCCGCTTTGTACTGAGCCCCACTCAAAGTATCCCTGTCACTTTGGGAGAAGGTCATCCATGAACCACAGGCATGCGATATAGAGGGCCTTAAAACGCTATTCCATAGGGCGTCCCCAAAGTTAATACGGTTAAAGTTTCCGTGCATCCCCAAAATACGGGTCATGTAATTTAATTTCTTATCGATGTTCTCTTTAATGTACGTGTTTATGTGAAAATGTGGTTTCAACGTCCGTGACAAGTATACTCCAAGATATTTATACTCGTTCGTCTCATATATGAATTGATCACCTAGGGACCATTTTTTGCTCTTATCAATTCGTTTCCCAATGATCATCACTTTCGATTTGCTAGCATTAAATTTCAGATTCCATTTACTAGCAAATTTAGCAGATATATCAAGAAGTGTGTTTAGCTCAGATTCCGAACCCGCTATCAAGGTAATGTCATCAGCAAACAACAACACATTGATGAGATGGTTGGAGATCTGTATGCCAACATCGGCTTCCTTTAACATACCGACCAAGTCATTCATCAGGATCGAAAAGAGTGTAGGGGACAAAACACAACCTTGTTTAACACCATACTCTTGTTCGAACCAATCGCTTTCGGCGTCCCCAAACACAACTTTATTGTCGACTTTGCTGTATAGGGAACGAAGCAAACGCCAGTGCTTTCCTTGTACGCCACTTTGCCATAGTATATAAAAAAGACCGTCTCGCCAAACCCTATCAAAGGCTTTTGACAGGTCTAGAAAAGCAATATAGGTTTGTTTTTTCTTACTTTTCTGAATAGCGGAGACACCTTGGAGAGTAAATATGTTGTCTTCAAGCCTTCTTTTGTTTTCTAGATAACAGTTGTAATACCGACCAAAAGCTTGCATTACAACTAAACTCGTGATCTAAATGTTTTTTACATAACGCTGCACACGATCTTCTTTTTTCCAATTTCACTCATATTGAAGCGTCTGCTCCAACACCCTAAGTTTTTAAAAACATCAAGTGGCCCTGGGACTGGTGCCTAACCAAATTTGAAAAAAATAATCGTTGAAACTGTTGGTCTAAATTAACAGCAAGTAATTCTGATGACCCATGCTCGAAACAATAATATTATGGGGGTAATAATTTGTGATAGAATCATTATCATAACGATAACTCGTCTTTAAGTGGTTAACAGCAGACGCAACATGAGGTGTTAAATTCGCTCATGCACCGCAAATCGTTTGAAAGATTTTTTAACAAGGAAATTCGCCTTAAAAGACAAATCCCACTTTTCAAATCTGGCCTTAAGAATTTCTTGAAAACTTGTTCATATCATCATGAGTATTTGAGATTTAAAATAAGCTAACAAAAATCATATGTCACCGTCATTATTTAAAAGGTATATCAACATTAAATATATAGCAATTTGACGGTTCTGCAAAATAGATTACTTTTTCTGAATTCGAATAACAACTTAAATATCCGCATTTAACGATCCATACAAAAGTCATGGATGGTTGCACTTGAAAGAAACTTATATCATTTCACTTCTTTCTGGCTGTAGAAAAACCCAGTTTTTAATTTAACACCCCTGACGCATCGTAACTGACTGGAACGAATTGAAAATAAACATAAAAAGCCACTCTCTTCAACGTCATTTAGTCATAAAAGATATGGCCCTAAGACCCTTTCCTTAATAACAATAAATCTTACAAATACGAAATGCCTCAGATATTTATGGCGTATACATGTACATTTAGGTAAATAGTTCATTTTCGTTAAAATTGCTTCACTTTATTGTTAACTCCAGATAATATTCTTTTTTAATTGGTTTTAGATGAGAGATAACCGACTATAAGTAAAACATTTGTAGCCTTGTTAATGTTAATGTTTAGAAATACAAAAAAGGCCTTAACCTTCCCTGTACATATATTAAGTGAAATTAGAGCGGAACTGTGGCTCATCTTTCTTAAATAAACCAAGGAAAAATGCACATTAAAGACCCATTTTATACAAGTTTATTAAAAGTTTGCAAAGGGTCCTCTTGCAAACCATGAAATTTAAAGGGAATAACTTACGCATATAGAGATTGCTTCAAAATCAAAATTTAATTATAGAAAAATAATGATATTTGGACTAAGTGTACGCGACACAATTCACAAAACAAGCATTAAATAAGATTAAAATCCATATAATTCAAACTAGCTATGAGATTGTTCAACAAAGAAGATAAAAAAAACAAGTATACTTTATCAAAAAAGAAACGCAACATACAAAGATATTTAAAATATTTATGAAATAAAAAAACAATTGAAAATCAACTACAAAATGTAGTAAATTTGAATGATCATTGTGCAATGATCGATCTTATGTTTGAAATTAAGCAAAAATTACGCATGTACTAGATAACAGTAGTAGTATCGACCAAAGCTTGCATTACAACTAGAGGCAAAAAAAATAAAAATTATTTCCAAACCTGTTACTTTATAACTTATTTTGTAGCCAAATTCATTAATACTTTTGCAAACACTCAAGTTGAAAAATCGTGTTCAAAATTGACCAATTTTGAATGAAAATTTCATCTTAATGTAAGGAATATTTCACGGTAGACCTTCGATACTTCAAATTTTGATCTAATATACTTGACGACAGTGTTTGCCAACTCTATAACAGATTCCTGGTATATCAACATTAGTCTGAACAACAATTTTGAATTGAAAATAATGACTAATCTTAAGAAAAACGAAAAAAAAAACTCAGATATTTTGAATATTTTGAAACTTCTGACTACGAGGTTAAAAATTATTGTCTTTTTATTTTTTCAGTATGTCTTACACGCGGAACCAGCTTGAAACTTTCACCAAAAATGTGTTTTTGTAATACAAGTTTTTGAACAAAATATGGAGCTGGTTCCGCGTGCAAGGCTATACTTCCAGGAAGGATATATATCACTCGATTTGACCACTTTTCCATAGGCACAATGTTAAAATCATTTGAGGTGGTTCATTTCAAGCACCATTTACCAAAAAGTACAATAAACTTTTATACTACAGACGATTATTTTCAACAAATATAAACATTTACCTTTCAAACAAGACATTTTGTGGTAGAATGTATTTAATTTTATTTTTGATTTCCATGGTGGGCTGAAAAGGGGTCTTATCGCAACCCATCCTTTGTCAGATGATCACTTAAAAGGGTTACGGTCCCTTTATGCTGGCGTCACACTCTCCCGATTTTGACCCCGATGGAAACACAATTATGGATATTTTCGAAATCGGGAGTGATCGTATTCAAATCGCGCTATTCGCGTTGCCATCTTTTACCATCATAGTACCATCGGCTGAAATATTCCAACTTCGGGAGCAACTTCGTAATGCCTTCCTAATTTTTTAACATATAAAAAGACTTCCAAAGGTTCGTGCGAAGGTCCTTATTCGTGTTGTGTTCGTTAATTTCATTCTTTCTATCGTTATGCCTTCGTGAAAGCATCTTCTGATTTCGTGTTGCCTTCTAAGTGTCGTCGGCTTAATTTATCTTACGATGGCGGCACGAATAAAACAAGAAGCTCTCCGAAGGTGGAGCAAAGGAAACACGGCGTCGCCAAGACCTCGCTTAGCATTCGTATATCCGTCGTAACTAATGTAATGGCATAGAGTAATGACATGGAGATTGAAACACGGCACTGGTCAAAGGAGTACGATTTCTGAAGTAAAAAAAAAATATCAAACGTTTCAAAAGTGCCTTATAAGGACATTTATTAATCCATTTCAGTTAGAGGCGTGTTACAATAAATCTTTTAGAAAATGAAAAGTTAGTACATGTATAGCTCTGTTTTCCCCCTCATTATTAGAATGTAGCAGGAGGAAGACTTATAAGACAGCAGTCTATCATACAAGTATCCTCATTAATTCTTTATTCATATTTTTTTTAGTTTCGAAAAATTGATAAAGGAAATTAAAAAAAAATGAAACTAGAATGATCAGTCGCAAAAGTACATAAAGAAAAGTCAAAACAAAGCGAAGCCAGTCTGGATCTAGAATCTCTGACGCCTTTCTTTCCGTCCTGTTCTTTCCAGCCAGGCACTTTCCTCTTTACCGTCCTCGTCCAGGCTTTTGTGGCAGCTTTTAAAACTTAAATATGAATATCAGAAATAAAGGTTTAAATATTTTAAACATACTTTAGGTTTTATCAGTACCCTACCGACAAAAGCCGAAGGGGACTTTAGGTTTGCACTCCGTTTGCCCATTTGTGTGTCTGTCCTGCCCGGCCGTCTCGCTGTCACAATAACTTTTTCGCACTTTTTTAAACCTTATATATAGATATTAAACTTTAAACTGAGTTTTGGTATGTGAGTCTTACCATGATGAGTTAAAAATCAAATTAACGCGTTGTTCCGGTCCGCAATTTTTTACAGAGTTAGGACCCTTTGAACTTAGGAATTTCACTGAAGTATCAGTTTCCCACACTTTTTTCTAAACCCTTATTTATAGTTATTAAACTGCTTTTTGGTATGTATCCACCATTACGGGTTACTGATATTAAGTTCATATTCCGTTTCGGTCCGCAAATATTTACGGGACCTTTGGACTTAGATACGAGTATAGGACCGGTAACGAAGTTATGTATTATAAGGTGGACACGCTTTGTTCAAGAATCGTTCGTAACAGCTAAAATTGTTGAACTTTCTACATACTTACAACATATTCTTCTTTCTTTCAGATTATGTGTGCTTCGATCAACTCACACTAACAAACAAAATAAAGTAGCGTCATCTTTTTTGTTCTATCTTAACAGGCTCTACATGTTAGCTTTAGATCAAATGTCTTATCTACTCTTACTAATCGAAATCAGGGACTAACTTGTTATCCATAAATTCTAATTAGAGGCTGCAAAGGACAATTTATATAGACTAAATTATATAATATAATTGCAAATCGCGATATTATATTTCATACTTCGTATACCCATCGTGATGCTTCGTAGACCCATCGTATGCTAAACACAACGTCGTACAGCCGTCGTAGAAATTCGTGTCTCCCTCGTATCTAATTCTCGACTTATCTTGATACCATCGTAACAACTTCGTAATCGGTTCGCAGCTATTCGTATGTGCTACTTTACCGATCGCTTAGCCATCGGTTCTAATCGTATACCCTTCGTTTTTTTTGATTTTTAGCAAGTTTGGGACTAACTTTGCACGAAGTTGAAATTTCACATTCGTGTGTCCATTGTATGTCAAAATCGGGACAGTGTGACGCCAGCATAAAGGTGAAAAGTAGCGTTTTTTTCGTTTTGGCCTATAAAATGAAAACTATTGCAGATAACAAATCTGTTGCTTGCTTAGCTCTACCAAAGTCTCCCAATAGGCCGTAGTTTTCAGATGACCCCTGATAGGGGTTACAGCCCCTTAAAGGCAAACAATAGTGTTTTGGCCTATAAAATGAAACTATTGCAGATAGAGAAAAGCTGTTGCTTGCTTAAATGTTCAGCCCATTTAGCTCTACATAAGTCTCCATAGGATTGAAGTTGTAAGATTGCCCCTTATTGTTGACATATAGGTTGACATCAAGACCAGGTGAGCAATTAAGGCCCCTCCCCTGGGAGCCTCTTGTTATTCGCTTGAATTGCATAATTTTTGTATGTTGCGTTTTGTTGAGAGTGAGTATACAAACAAAAGCTGCTCCATTTTATGTTGTCATGATAACAAGGCATAGGTAGCATGTTAGGGAAAAGGATATAAGTAATAATTAATCAATTACTCGTTCCGTTTTTCAAATGTGGGGTAAGGAACAAGAAACAAATAATACAAATTACAGCAAAATTCTAGACGATAAATTTTGCTTCGCCTGATGCGCGTTTCGTCTATTCAAGACTTATAAGAGGCGCTCTACTAAAAACAATCATACCAAAAAAATGCCGAAAACTATAAACCAAATTATGACTAAGACCAACCAATGTATGGGGTAGGAAGAAACTTAGGGTTTTGACAATTTAAAAATTTAAACAGATAATTTATAGCTCTGATGTGTTTGTTTATACTAAAGTGTTGATGCCGGGGCGGGCTTACCTCTGGGAATTAAAACTCCACCAGCAGCGCTAACCATCATGGATGTTAGAAATACAATTTACAACAAAGTTCCAGATAATAATTTTTTGCTATGTTTGACGCGCGTTAAGTCTATTCAAGACTTATCAGAGGCGCTCTGCCAAGAGTTTTAAGTGCCAAACACTATATGAATATGAAGAGCATAGGATAATTATACCCCAAAAATGCCGAAAACTAGAAGCCAAGTTTTGACTAAGACCACCCTATGTCTGGGGTAGGAAGAAACTGAGGGTTTTGACAATAATTATTTTGAAATTTAAAGGGATAATTCATAGCTCTTATGTGTTCGTCAACACTAAAGTGTTGATGCCGGAGCAGGCTAACCTCAGGGAATTTAAACTCTATCAGCAGCGCTAACCATCATAGATGTTAGAATTACAAATTAAAACAAAGTTCCAGAGAATAAATCAAACACTATATGAATTTGAAGCGCATAGAACAAATATTCCAAAAAAATGCCAAAAACCCTTATCCTAACCCCAACTAACTTGTTCCCTTTCAAAAAAAGTTTAAGGAATATAGGTTAACATAAAATTTGACTCAGTTCAATACATACGACAAAAGAGACTATATAAATTTTCAAATGTTAATTTTCCCAACCTCAAAAGTGTCATACCCATCTCACCAGCAAATGGGTGTATATTTCATAATGTATTTGATATGTCATGGCCTATACTTTTTTATTTAAATTTTTGATACGACATCATTTTATCCCAAATGCGCTTTAGACCAATGTAGCACCACATATTTGCAAATATAACAAATGGACTGCGACGGTAACAACATAAAATTCAACGTTTATTTCCATCGCACTCAGTGGATAGTTTAAATATTTAATATTGTTTTATCTTGCAATATTGATTTTTCATATTATTTTCACTTACAGCTACATGTACTTTTGCTGCGGAATCCCAGCTTAGCATTATAATAGGTATATCTATCAATGCCAGGGACCGTGAAGATGCAATGGTGCCAATTAGAGAATCTTATGTATATATGGGGCATCGGAATGTCAAAGTCCAAAAGGGCAGTAACAAAACCAATAAACACAAACAAGGACAGGACGTAAAAAAGAAAGCATTTCAAACCAAGAAACACAAAAAACTACTGAATATCAATTAATATCGTGAACTATCGTCGAAATAAGAGTTAACTCAGGTGTGCAGGAAGAGTAAGTGGTTCCTGCCAGCTATAGCACACCCGTCGAGCTGCTATTTTCCAATAAAGTGTGTCAACTCAAGTTAACGAAGACAAAACAAACCTATGACAAACCAACATATGCACTTAGCTGAGAGATGGAAATCCCATATTTGTCTACGAGTGCATGGTGTCCACCGTAAAATGTCTTGAGTGACGACCGCAACCGTGGAGCAGCATAACCTGGTGATAACAATTTTTTGTGTTTCACTTGACGCTCTGCCAAGGAAATCGATGTAATGACCACAAGCTCTTGAGTAACGAATCAATTGTGATACGAAAACTACATAAGCTGGAGTGGACGGAATGTTGCTACACAAAAAGTTGAAAGTTGAAGTCATCACGTTTTTCATAGAGTTTTGTTTAAAATTTTCCTTGAGAATTTATTTCGAGATGAAGATCTGAATACAAAGCAAACTGGCATAAATCTGTTTGCCTTTTATCTCAAGTTCCTGAGAATATATGAAATGTGGAAAGCCATCAAATCGAGAATTGTTCAGAAAAAGGACATCATCAATATAACGGAACAAAGAGAGAGATAGTCTACGATCTTTTTGTCAGAAGAGATTGTAAGATGTCTGCTTGCCTCATATGCATGTAGAAACAAATCAGCAATGACGATTATATTGAGATTAATGTAATATAGTGCCTTATCAAACACAAAAATACGTTTACACACCACCTTGCAGATTGAAATGGTCCTAATTTGGTACAAGAAGAATAAAGTGTGGGTAAGTCCAGGTTTCAAACGTAAGGTTAAATTTCCTTTACAATCACGAAAAAATAAACAATCGAAAAATTTTCATAAAACAAAACTGTTTCAAATTTTCCAGAATTTTTCATAGTCTTTTGATCGTTAAAAATATTCATTTTTGGTGTTCTATCCCGTCAGAAAAGCCATGCTTTGTGTACAAGTAAGTGCATGAAATATCATATTGAATTTATCAGGTATAGAAGGCGAACTCAGGGGAAAATACTGACTTATATTAGTTTGCTAAATCCGTTCAGATATATTGAATCTTTTGGAACTCTTTATACAATCTATTTTTATTCTCAACCCATGGGATAATTTTTCTTGCAATATATTGCAATCTCCATGGGTATATATTGCGTCTTATGTAAGATTTTGATGCTTATTAGATTAATATAGTTGCTTAGGGTGATGGTGAGAGGTCAGACTAAGGAACAAATGATTTGCATAAAAACAATCTCTGCCTGTCCGCTTAATGGGAACTTCAACAGAATAATGACATTACATATTGCCCTGCAATGGGTATCTTTTTCAGAATAATGTCATTACATATTGCACTGCAATGGGTATCTTCACATCAGAATGATGTCATTACGTATTGCCCTGTAATGGGTATCTTCATCAGAATAATGTCATTACATATTGCACTGCAATGGGTATCTTCACATTAGACTGATGTCATTACGTATTGCCCTGTAATGGGTATCTTCAACAGAATAATGTCATTTCATAATGCCCTGTAATGGATATCTTCACATTAGAATAATGTCATTACATATTGCCCTGCAATGGGTATCTTCTTCAGAATAATGTCATTACATTATGCCCTGTAATGGGTATCTTCATCAGAATAATGTCATTACATAATACCCTGTAATGGATATCTTCAACAGAATAATGTCATTACATATTGCTCGGTAATTGGTATCTTCATCAGAATAATGTCATTACATATTGCCCTGTAATGGGATCTTTATCCGAACAATGTCATTACATAATGCCCTGTAATGGATATCTTCACATCAGAATAATGTCATTACATATTGCCCTGCAATGGGTATCTTCATCAGATTAATGTCATTACATATTGCCCTGCAATGGGTATCTTCACCAGAATAATGTCATTACATATTGCCCTGTAATGGAAATCTTCACATCAGAAATATCTCATTACATATTGCCCTGCAATGGGTATCTTCACATCAGAATAATGTCATTACATAATGCCCTGTAATGGATATCTTCACATCAGAATAATGTCATTACATATTGCCCTGTAATGGGTATCTTCATCAGAATAATGTCATTACATAATGCCCTGTAATGGATATCTTCACATCAGAATAATGTCATTACATATTGCCCTGTAATGGGATCTTTATCCTAACAATGTCATAACATAATGCCCTGTAATGGATATATTCACATCAGAATAATGTTATAACATGTTGCCCTGTAATAGGTATCTTCATCGGATATACTTATTCTTCACTTTTTAAGACATTTTTTTTCAAAATCTTCGCTCTTACACGTTTGATTTGGAAGGATTCGAATGCCATAGTTTAAGATCAAACTTTAAAAATTGGGAAATAAGTTAGCATTCCGTGCATTTGATACGTTTTCCATTTCAGGAATCACACTCAACGTGTTTTTTAAATATCCAGTGTTGACAGTATCGAGTACAACGGAAATTCAAGCATTGATACGGTTTCCGTTTACACGACTAGTTGACATCGATACATTCGAGTTGATATTCAACTGAAAGATAAATTAAAATCCAATACAAAAGACTTTTCGCATACTTATATCCCCATACTAAAGCTTGAGTCTATGTGCATGCTCGAAATATCAAGGACATATTGATCATAATTTGTTATTCACTTTGTATATGTATATTGTCTTTTTGAAAAGTATCAATCATTACCTAAGACTTAGAAATAGTTCAGACATTGAAGTCGAGTACATTAATTTCTAACATCAATTTTGTCAGCGCTGGGCAGCGTTTGTAATGGGTTTGTCAAACGCTTACTCATGAGAAATAAATACAGCGTTTGCTTAACCTTTGTAACCTTTTTTTGAACTTGTCTAATTTCAATGAATGTAAACATTTTTTTTTCATTAAAAGAGGAAATTAACATGTGCTAGGCAATAAATTTAGAAATAAATGTAGCGTTGATATAATTGCACTTGTTGTGTATTATAAAAATGGCATTAATATAATGTTCCCACCACAGGTAAAAGTTTTGATAGTTATGGTCCATTTACATTCGACTAATCAAGACATGCTTCAGTGGTATATGGCGTTCCATTGAGTATTTTGTTGACCTTCTAAGTGAACGAACGCTAGGTAAGGCTTTTCATTTTATAAGGTTTAAAATTTGATGCCAAAATATTGGTTGTGATTTTATTTGAAATTACCAGGTCGATTGATTCCGGTGTTCACTATTAAGGTAAAACCCAACTGTCTGTGCGATTGTGATGCCACGATTTTGATGCTAAAGTTCGCCAATGCATACTCTTCAAATAACCACATTTTAACTAACACCAGGGAGACAGGATTATACAAAGGTAATATTGCTATTTAAAATTGAATGTTTCTTTTTATGTTCGATAATGTTATCGATCATTCTGTTGTATTACAGCTGTAAAAACCATAATGTCCTTTGAAGGAATCATCGTACAACTGTAAACATGTTTTTTGTTCAACGAAAATATATTCAAGCTTTTCATTGTTGAAGCAACCAGCAACAAATTGTCTACAATGTTCTTAATCTGTTCTAATCTGATGTCCAACGCTGCGTGGTAAAGGAAGCCATTTTAAAGTTTTGAAAAAAGAGGGGGGTTTAAATATGAACTTCAAAGGTTAGGCTTTATACGAGAAAATTTGCACTGAAAATGATTTGTAAGAATTATTCATAAAATTTTAGATCTCCTTGACAAAAAGTATGAACTTCTTAGCTTTATTCATGGTTTTATCGGTGATTTTAAGGGAGAAAACTGGACCACCTTCAAACGGCAAATCAAGATGTAATCCGCTATTCTGATCGATTTGAAATATTTTAGCAAGGGTAAATGTGATCCAAAATTATTCAAAAAGTGCAAGGGGTACTTTTAATTCTGTTGATAAATATTAAAAAAAAATATTTTAAAACCGTGGATTGCAGACGAGGCATGAATTTCCATCTTTTCATGTCTCGTTTTTCAAAACGGCTGAGAATCGGCACTACCCTCAGCACTTTCCGGGTTCGTGAATTATCTCTAAACGTTGTGCTTAAATATTAAACAAATTGATGGAGTGGAATACATCGTGAAAATCTAAAATATGAGACTTGGTGCTCGTTATATTATTTCAGCGTCTTATGTCAAACGCAATGTTAATGAAAAACGCATAATACCGGAAAAATAAAAGATATTCGTCAACATAAAACGCTTCGGTGGTTCCTTTAATTGTCCGTGACTGTTGCTGTGAATGTCAGCGCAACAGATGGGAACACTTTAATGAATGATGTCTCGTTGTGTTATTAAAATAAAATAGATGTTTATTTTGTGCATATATCTGAAGATATATGTCACATACCATATTAGCATTAATTTAAATAAACTTGAATATAATGTAGAACATTTTTGCTACCGCTTCAGTGCACAAAAATGATAAATATTTAATGCAAGTGATCAAATATAACGCCTTAGCAACACACAACAAAGAAATGGGAGAAATCAATCTTTTTATCATTTGAGATATTTACTAATCAACATTTGTGCCTATTTTGTCATAGTTTTTTAGCAAAAATATAACATCCCCCTCCCGAAAAAATCTAAGAAACTTTTTTTTATTTCATGACATAAAGAGACCGTGACTATAAATGATTCCTGGTAGCGCCAATTATAACTTTATTGATGTGGTATGATAGTTTATAGTAGTAAATCAGAAGATAATGAGATGTCGAATAAGTGAAAGCGACATAACACAAAACAGCCAGCGGCATTGAATGGGACAAGCGGTTGCTGCTCGCTGTTTTGCAATTGACCCTGGATTGAAAATAAATTACATATGATTCAAGCCTTAAGTGTCACTAAAAGACTTTGTATTTTTTTATTCTAGTTAACTCGACGTTATCAAAGACAAAAATAAACCATCTTAAGGCTCGTCCTTGAAATATATATATACAGTGTACTGCAAAATCAAATTATCCATTTTAATACCCGTTTTGGGTTTGTGTTTTTTAAGCACTTAGTCAATAACCGCCGGAGGTCAGCACAAATTTACCATAACATTTCTATCTTTTTTTGTTATTGAAATTCGTGACGTTAAATTCGTAATTGTTTAAAACACCATGTGTATTTCCTTGTACTGCACATGGTCGATTTCCTCGGTGCTTGATTTAGCTACCCTGTTAGAACCTGTTGGCTTGGAGTTTTTACCTTTTATTGCTTATGGTTTTTGAATTTCCAATGTTTCGATTAAAATGTTGCTGTTTATGTCCATGTTTAAACTAACGCCTTTGTATAGAACATGGAGAAGGACTTAATTTTAAAACATTTGCCTTAGCCCTTTTTATTATTGACTTTTTCACTTTAATATTTTATATATGTTTTTGCTGTCTTTCTTTTTGTAAATCTGCGTTTGATGTCAAGCATAAAAAACCTCAAAAGTCATGTCATTGTAGTTTGACTTAAGAAATATAAACAACCCAACGGATATTAACAGTAAATTTGGTTATGCTGTATATGTATATTTCGAGAGTAACCTTTGAATCAAAAACATTCAATGTCAAAATCCAAAAGTACGTAAAACGAATAACTTTGAACAGGGAAGCCAAATCAAGCACCAAGGATATCGACCATGTGAAAACAAGGAAAGAACGCCGGTGTTTTAAACGATTTAGAATTTAACTATCAAAAATTTCAATGACATAAACACTATTAGAATGTGTTGGTACAGACACGACCAGATATAACATTTATATAAAACTTTTTGACTGCCGTAGGTACACTGAGGTCTGCTAGTTAACTTAAGCCTAGAACCAATCTTAAGTTAGCTTGAACGTAATGGTAATCTTAGGTTTTCTTCAGCATAATGGCAACCTTAAGTTAGTTTTAGCTAAAAGCGACCTAAAGTTAACTGAGCAAAAACCAAGAGCAACCGAAACTTTAAACAAGAGAGACCTATAGTAATCAGTGCTACGATTTTGTAAATTGTTTGTATTGATTAAATATTATTTTCTTACATTATCATTATTATCATTACTTTTTAAAAGAAGGGTTATTTGTTGAAAATATTTATTTATGTTAAATGCTTATTTAATTACATTGTTTAGTTATTTGAACTTTGTTTATTGGTTATTGGTTTAAATCTAAATTATCTTTAGAATGTAAATTTCTATTAATTCTCCTAATTGGTTTCAAGTTAATATTTTCAATTTGTTTTTATATCCATGATATCAGTTTTGTTCAGGACAGTCAAGTCAATTGTGTTTGTTTCTGGTGTTTATGAATATAATATTTAAAAGATGTAAATCCTTTTTGTACATCGGACTCTGCGTGTTTATATTGTTGTTTTAGAAGACTTATTTATCGCTTTTAGGGAAATAGAGTGCATTATCCGACCAGTAGTGTTAAAACTTTTATTTTTTTTTCAACTAATTCTTTTTGAGTGAATGTTTAATAAAAACAAATTTAAGTCATCATTTTGAACAATGAAGCATCAATTTTAAGAAAAAAACTTTCAGGGTTAATTTTTTTCTCTCAGTGTGCAATTTAAGTACCACTGACGTTACAAATTGGTGTCATTTTTCCAGTCTGGTTTTTGAAATTTCTGTATTAAATGGTATTTTCTTCATGACTGAATAGAGTTATCATTACTCTTCATATATGTGGTAGAGGACCATAACTTTAAGTAAAGTGTCTAGACGAAGATTAGATACAAATACAGTAAAATGGTGGCATTTTGATTACATTCACCTTACACTAATTTGCTTGTATTAAACTACTTATAATTTTTGTTTAATCAATATCCTTATTAAGTTTAAACTGATAAATGCCATGCATAAATACATGTTATTGTGTTCAATATGTCTACTAAAATCTAAAGTTCTACAAAAATATTAAATAGAAAATAAAGAGATGTGGAATAAGTGTACGCGACACAGCCCACAATTAAACAGCAATTTAAAAAACCACAATGTACAACCACCAGCAGTCTTCAACAAGGCCATTTGGCACTGCTTGCGGTTCTGCAATAGGCCCATAGTCTAAATAAGATGCATATAATTCAAATCCAGCCCTGAAATAGTCACAGATAGACCCCCTTCTAAAACAAGGAACATAAAACATCAAAATGACAAGTACAAACGAAAACTTTGTCAAAGATTCCTGGCTTAGGACAGGCACATGTAATATGTGGCGGGGTTAAACTAGTTTTTTTGGGCCCAACCTTCCCCCTATCAATATTCCGAGACAAAGCACAAAAAATAAACACACAATAAAAAATCAAATCGATCAAAGTCCAATTCTACTAGAGATAATCTAAGACAAAAAACAAAAACAAACAAAAGGACGGTAAAGGAACTCTCTCTAGAACACTCGCTGTTACTGACAGCTA
The DNA here is from genome assembly GCA_963971305.1 of Arcuatula senhousia. Lineage (NCBI taxonomy): Eukaryota > Metazoa > Mollusca > Bivalvia > Mytilida > Mytilidae > Arcuatula > Arcuatula senhousia. The sequence continues at coordinate 61,492,512 of OZ020310.1, read as the reverse complement.
GCATATCACAAATGAAGTGGACAAATATTTTTTTAAAGGAACACGGGGTGTCTGAAACAAGCATCTTTTAGCACATCTCTCATTATTGTAAGATAAAGGACATACACATGTTATACCTACCTACCTTTTCCCTGAGATGCCATTAGGCAAGAAAAATATTGAATCTTCTCTGTTAAGGTTTTTTTTCTACATGTATATTGCAACCCTGCTAGTATGAAATTGTTTCATTTCTGGCTTAAGAGTTCACCACTATAAACTTGAGGGAATTACCTCATCTGGTGATTTCTATTTGATCCTACAAATAAAATAAATGTCTTAAACAGCACCACAATTGTTACAGCAGATTTCTCTCCTGTTAAAGAGGTTATAATTTTAATTTAGAATATTTAATGCTTGAAAATCTTTTGTCAATATAAGAGTGAAAGGGTTTTTAAGCGAGCCATTGACAAAATTCGTGACGTGTGTTTTTTTTATTAAGTATATTAAACTTGAATAAAAATAACTTACTCCGATTTATTTTGTTCTACTTGTTGCCTTTTCCTGACGGTACCCGATGTTTGCTTTTCATTTTGTCGACGATTTCCCGTAAAAATAAACTGGAATGTAAAAGGAGCAGAGGTTCCAATGGGACATCCGAATGTGAAAAGTCCAAAAGGGCAGAGACAAAACCAGTAAACACCAACTAAATCGGGACAAAAACAGACAACATTTCAAACATGGAAACACAAAATAACTGAATATTAATCAACAACACGAACTCCAGTCGAAACAAGAGTAACCTACAAAGAAAAAAAAAAGATTTTCTAAACGTCTGAAACGTTGCAAATTGTCTATAGGATGAGCAACCTTAATTTTCTAAATTATAATGCTCCACCAATGTAGTTTTGCAAATAACATAGAACGTAGAAGTACTTGCCTTAAAAGACTTCGCAGATGATTGTCTACAAATATTAATTAAAGGTTCATTATATAATTTAAAAGGTTGTATTATTTTGACAGCTCTTGTGCTTTATTCAAAAAGTCATTAGAAAAGTCAATTTTAAAAAAAGGAAAAAAAGAAACGAACTTTTTCTGCCTGTTCACGCTAAAATTTATATTTATGACGGGATGAGCAACAAACTAGCTTTCAGCTTGATACAAATATTCAACCCTTGTTGAAATTAAGTTATAATTTCATACCCCGCCACACGAAGTGGCGGAGTAATAAGTTATACCCTCAATTTCATTCGCTGCCTGTCCGTCCGTCCATCCGTTCCCCGAAGGTTTCCGGATGATAACTTGTCAAATAAAACTTGAATTATATTTTGCGCAGATATTGAGTACAATAAAATTAAGGTTATGGTCAATTATCAGGATGATTCGTAAAACATAATTGAAGATTTGCCACTTTGTTAATTTTCCAAATTTGAAAATTATGACATTTTCTGGTCTAAGAAGGATACCTCTCTTCTTTTCTGTCTCTATATAGATGTACATGAATAGTATATATAGTATAGCATACAAATAAAGTAAACTATTGATGCATTTCGTGGTGGGGTATCATTCAACGTCACATTAGATGCACTATTTTTTATATTCACTGTTGGAACGAGAAGATCATTTTGGAAATACATTTATTTTATGATATGGATTACAGAATTTAAAATATTTGTTTTATGTTCCCTTATCTTGGAAAAACTAGACATTAAATTGTGTCAATGTATTATAAAGACATTAAGGATGTAGACCTGGGTTTTCTACTTTTTTAATACAAGTTCAATTTTTCTAATTTTTGGACAAAATGTTTGTCAAATGACAACAAAAAATATATGAAAAAATTGGAAAATTCTACCGTGCACTTTTAATGTAAGATAAGATTAAAATATTCACATCTGGGAGGGTTTTGACCTGACAGAAAAATAGGCCAAAAATATAATTAAATGGCTATAATTTCATAAAAAATGGTAATGGACACATTATTTTATCTAATTATCTTCATGTATATTACACTTTTAGAGTTCGATTACAATTATGGATGAAAACCCATAATTGCTTGAAAAAAATAGGAAAGTATTGTCGGCAAGCCAGAAAAGGGGGAGGGGCTGGCAGCCTTTACAGGGCATAATATACTGATCTTTAAAAAAATCCATAAGTTTAATTTTTTTTAAAAATGGATATATTAAAGAATATGCATTTATTGTACTTTGGAAAAAATATTATAGATTTTTACCGTTTTGTATTTGAGAAATTACCATTAAAGTAAGCAAGTTCAACACGCCTGTCAAATGCCCTATCAAATAATTTAATTGCAAAATAATATGCAAAGGTAAATAAATTTGACATAAAACAATTTGAAAATGTTACATCCTTCAAACTTAATAATTTGCAGTTAATATGATGCATCTCACTTTAATTTAAGCTATTTAATGTTATTTTTTGTTGTTAATCAAGGGAGATAATTCATTAAAAAAGGAAAAAAATTGCCAAAATATAGAATAACATCCATCTGAATCACATTAATCTTCTAATAACATTTATTAGTGTATTTACTTTACACAATGTAGTTAATCAATGAAAAAAAATTGCATCAGTAGAATTTTTCTGACACTTATTTTTCATATGTGTTTAAATTTTGCCTCACCCATCTGATAGAAATTCTAGTCAAGAGACATTGGTGAACCCTCAAGTTTGGAAATTGGTGTGTCTTAGGTTTTGAAATTTCTAGATCTGCCACAAAATGTACAAGTGTTCATTCTAGCTTATTCAGAAGGTTCCTTTTTGTGTTTTTTTTTCATCAAACCTGGTATCATAAATGTCATAAAATTAGAAATAAAGAAAATACAAGAAAGAATTCCTGGGTCCCCGCCCGGCAAAAAAAATTCTTTGTTGGCTTACAAATCTGACAAACCCAAACTCAAATCCCTCCATAAGGGACCACTACCTGAGGCAGCAAACAAAATTTCAGAACCCTACTAGGATTAATAGTTTCTGAGAAAAGTGATACGAAAATTTTTCTGTTGACCCTTTGGGAGAAAAAATGAGGAAATCATAAAACAGGAAGTAGATGTCCGACAAACCCGAAAACAGCTTACAACGTATGAGACCCCTACTGAAGGTTGTATACAAAATTTCAGGACCCTACAATTGAAACTGAGAAAAGATCACTTAAAAAAAATTGTAGCCTTGAAAGGTCAAGTTTTGATTCATAAATTGTGGTCAATGTTTCGAAACTCCAACAAAAATATAAACCAAAGCTGATTTTCAAACTTGACCAAGGTAATAGTGGTTAAAACATTTGGTATAAATTTCATGAAAATCTGACAAAATTTGTAGCCTTGAGAGTGTTAACAAGGTCAGTTATTGAATTATGTGGTCAAAGTTTCTTAACTTCACCAAAAAAATATCAACCAATGCTGATTTTCAAACTTGACCACGGTATAAGTGGTATAAACTTCATGAAAATCCCACAAAATTTGTAGCCTTGAGAGTGCTAACAAGGTCAATTTTTTAATAAAACAGGGTCATTATTGTGATCAAAGTCCCATAACTCCAACAAAAAGTATCGACCAACGATGTTTGAACTTGACCAAGGTATTAGTACTTTAAACATTTGGTATAAATTTCATGAAAATCTGACAAAATTTGAAGCCTTGAGAGGGCTTACAAAAAAGTGTTGCGGATGGACGGATGGACAACTGGCATTTCTTTGTCTCCGCTCCATGTTGCGGCGGGAGACAAAAATGTAGAGTAAGTGTAAGTGACATTTATACAGCTATCTATTGCAGTGTTCTATGATTCCTATCACCCGTTACCCAATGAAATTTAACCAAGGGTAAGTTTTTTGCATTGATCTTCTATTGTGGGTAAGTGAATTTTTTGCAATATTTCATCTGGGTTAGTGAGATTTAAAAAAAGTCCTACAACACTGTATTGTCCCAAATGAAAAACTACCATCAGCATTCCAATATGATTCACCACTGATTGTTTTTAATACAAGTTTCACAAAAGTCATATATTCAGGGTGATTTTTTATGTCTGTTTATTGGTGTTTTTTTTATTGCTCTTTTTTGGGGGGGGAAGGGGTTGGAGGTAATCTCACTTTAGAATGTTCTGCTGATAAATGTATCTATGAAGTAAATATGTAAATTTCATGAAAATTGTCAATATCAAACAGCAACCCAAAGTAACAAGTGTCTTCACAGACCACCATAGAAACTCTCCTTGAACAGCCCTAAAAAAAAGAAGACTTCATAATAAAAGGTATCTATTGCTCATTCTGAAAAAATTTAACCAGTTGCGATGCAGACTTGGGGGTGATCTTGTACTGTTGTAGAAGATATTTTATTCCATTTGGATCCCTTTTTCTTGCTGCCTTTAGGTGATTGAGGGATACACCATTTCTTGCCAATTTAATCATCACGTCTCTAGAAATGACTTTACTGGTTAAAAGATAATTCAGAGTCAGCTTGCAATCATTAAAGTGCAAACTGTAAAGATCATCACTCTTGCATTTATTTTTCATGTCCTTCTCAAAAAGTTTCTTTAAAGCTGTCACATCTTCTAGAGCACTGTGTGCATCATAGTCACTTCCAACAAACTGCTTTACAAGAGTTGCCTGTTTGTAGTTTTCTACAGTTGTTTTTGGAAAAATTCTTCTGGCAATTTTCAAAGAGTCGACGAATTTTGAAGAATTTTCACAAAAAGTGGCCAGCAAAGAAAATTCTTTCAATCTGTTTGTTAAAACAGGGATGTCATAATTACAACCATTATGACATACTAAAACAACATTTGTAATGTTCTTTAAAAATTCAATCAGCTGTAGTAAAGCTTCAAACTGACTAACATAAGGGACTTCCTTTCCATGCACATATATCTTGTTTTTCGTCAAGCTGCAAGTAATTCCAGTAACCTTAGATGCTTCTATTGAAATATCAGTTCTAGGCATTACATATTTTTGAAATTTGTTTTCTCCATGAATTGCAGCAATTTCTGTTATGTCTGAGTTTTTACTTAAACTTGTGCATTCTAAGTCTAAGAAGACAAAATTTTCATCGTGTTCCAATTTCAAGGGACTAGATGGAATAGCCAAGGTGTCAAGATCAGATAATTCTGCCATTGCAATGTTTGACTGATATGTCACTGGTTCCTGGACTGTACATAATCTGTTTCTTTTATTTCTGGTTTTCTTAAGCAAACTTCTTCTTTTTTTGTACTCTTTACTTTTAACCTTATTCTTTCTCTTCTGCTTCTGTTTGTCCAACCTTTCTGCGATAGTCTTAGTAAAAACCCCTGGTGACAGAACTGCTGCATCATTTATCTAAAATACAAAAAGCAATATATGATGTAATATTCAAATGCATTTACCAGTTTTCACATTCAGGGTATGAATAATGAAATAAGAAAAAGTAATTAGCTATCAAACAGTTACATAGCAGCAGTGTACAAAATTTCACGAAGATCGGGCTTGTTGTTTCTGAGAAATTGAAGAAAACCAAAGTGTACATGACGGATGAATGGACTGACAGAAGAGACCAACTATATACCCTGCAATTTTTTTGGCTGTGTATTTAAAAACAATTTACTCGTATATGTTGAATCCTGGAAGACAAATGGTTTCTATTAAAATTTATAAGATTCAAGAGTTATCTCCCTTTTTCCAATACTTTTTTTCTATGTCTTTTTTTCCCCATGGCCATGCAGGGCAAGTTTGAAAAAAAGTTGGTTTAGTCTTAAACAATTTATGATACCAATTTCTTAACTCCTAAGAAATGTGGGTGGAAAGTCCATCAGAGAAGCATTAGTCAAAAACCATGCATGCATTGTCAGTCCACTATGGGCTGCATGAGTCCAGAGCATGCAATTAGACTATCCATATTGGGCCTAAACCTACAGGAATCGACATGTTGTGGTTGTATCATGCTGTGCTCGACGAAGCTTTTTATTCTTATTTCTATTGTTTTTTTTCGTTTCATATTACACAAAGTACCCTTTTGTTGAATGGGCATGCGTCATACCTTTTCCAAATAGGCATATCCTTCATTTTTCTGTAATACAGCTGATGCTACTCTTGTCTTCAATGACAGAGATCCACCATAGTGTCTGAAATTAAAACTTCTTATGATAATACATGTGTATTGAACAAATATCAGTCTTTGACTTAAAATGTTTCGGCTGCAAGCCCACAGCATGTTTTTTTTACTTTTTATCTCTAGGGTTAATTGGTTTGGATATGTGTTAGTTTTAAATTATGAATTGCTGCATGTCATCCTGTATGAATATTTTAAATTGTTGCTGTTTTGAATAAACATTGATGAAATTTTGAATAAGTGAACATCAGACTCCACACCTCTATAATCCACACCACATAGAAATGATTTACTTTTACAGTTTTATATATATAATACATGTGGTATATGTGAACATTTTACTCGCAATCATGATTTTTACTGTCAAGTTGAGGAATCCAGAATACATAGAATAATATCATGTGCTTTAACCATATAATGTTTTACATACTTGTTTTTGGGTGCCCTAGTAGCTACTGAATGATTGAAGCTTTCATTGGCCTGAGTAGATCCCAAACTGGTTAAAGAGGCTGATTTAGATCTGTATTTTCCTATCAAGTCTTCTAGATCTTTTCTGAGGGCCTGGTTACAAAGAGCTTTTCCATTTGGCAGACTTTTATAACTGAAATAAAAAATATATAGACCATTGAAAAATTATTAGAACAAGACCAAATGTAAAACATGTTTGGACCTGTACATCACTGTCATTACACATAAAGTCTCACAAGCATGACAAGTCTTACCAACTACAATAATTTCGTTGCTTGTTATCAAAGCAATGTGAGATAAAAAGTGAAGTTGCACACAAAATATCAAGAAGCAGTGGTGCATACTTTTTGAGAAATCTGTTACGAAAATTTATGAAAACCCTATGAAAGAAAAATTTTGTTAAGTCTGCAAACAGGGAGAAGTTGTCGGACAAACGTGAAAACAGATACCAGAGTATAGTTTCACATACTGAAGATATATACCAAACTTCAAGTGGCTGTGATTAGTACTTGACGAGATATCCTTTGTGTTTCAGACAGAAGGACGGACAGACAGGGGAAATGATATGATTTCAAATAATGGTGAGGTACTACCATAATTTTATGATTTATTTTAATCAAATGTCTTCAAAGTACATTGTAGGAGGTGTAAATAATTCAATGTGTATATCTTTGAGTAAAATTTCAAAGTCATAGCATAATTATACTTTTTGTCTCATTTGACATTTTTTTTCTTCAATTTTTCATTTGAAGATCTGAATCATCATTTCATTACATTTAACAGTACATACATGAAATAAATTATGTTAAAAATTTCAAATTGCTCATAGTATGTAATGTTCAAATTATGTGAATTATCATTGCAAAATGTTTTTTTGATGATTTCACCTAAATGAAGCTGGATCATTTTTGTAGGAACACCATTCTGCATCATCACACAAGTCATGGTTGCCAAATATATGTGGGACAATTCTTGACAGCGCCTTATCTATTTCTGTGGTAGTAGAGTTTTGAAGAATAGCATACATGAAGCATCTATTAATATACGATACAACATCTTGAGATTTCAATTCTTTGTGGCTGTAATAAAATGACATAAAAATATCAAATATCATGCTAATTATACCCAAAGCATACATTATGTACATATTTTTAGCTATGCAGGTGGCCATGTTATTTTTTCAAATCAAAAATCCATATATCAGTTCTGTGCAGGATATTTAAAGGAAAAATGACACTAAGGTCATGAAGGTTGGTTTGAATTGGTTAAGCTATTTAAGAGGAAGAAGTTTGAATAAAAATTGATGATGATGATGACGGACACCAAATGAAGGCAACAGATCACCTGGACCATTGGTCAAGATGAGCTACTAATTGAGACACTGACAGCATTAATATTTAAAGTAAAATAATAAAAGTATTAGAACATCATTAAAATCTAGATGTTTTTATACCTTTATCATGTCTATATCTCTATGTAGATTAATTTCTGATGACTTAAAATACTGGTAAAACTGCATCCATTTATAAACAATACATGTTACGTAGGTATAGATATTACATTTAAATATCTAAAACAGGATATTTTAGTGGAAGATACTGTGCAATAACCAGAAGACATATGGAATATGTACAATTCCAATATATAACAATTTCTTATCCTTATAATTATGGCAGAATACATCACATAAAGAGGAACATTATATTCTAAGAAATACCTTTTAGATAAAGCTATCAGAGACTTAGTCATTCCTTTTGTTGTGTGGTTTTGGTCATCCCTCTTTTTCAGATCTTTAAAATCCAAACTCAACTTTGTATGTGTTGTAGAATCATTATCACCATGAAGTGTATCTATTGGAAAGCCATCGTCTGCCATCTTATGTGCCATGCTTAAAGCCATATCGGGTTCCATTGATTTACTTGATCCACCCCAATTTCTAACGCACTCATGTGATGGAACCGTTTCATTCTTTCCTTTGTGGTGTTCACAAAATTTGCAATGGGTACTTCTTACTTCATAGCAAGTTACTTTTCCAGATTGATTGCCAATCATTGATGCATGTCCTGAAATGCACATAAAATAATTAAAGGAACCTTCATGTACTATTTCTAAGCTTGTCTTGTATTTTATTGTCTTATATTTGTTAATTCTTGAAGAAGTTTTATAGTCCTTACCATTTTGTTTGTTGTGTTTTGTCATGGGCACTTATTCCACATCCCAATTATCATTGTAAAGTACAAGGAAATGTGTCAAAGCCACACTGAAGCCCTGTTTGCAGCTTTGTCTGAAAAAGGTGAACCTGAAAGGTAACCTAGAGTAATCCCTCTTTGTATACTAATTCATAGGTTGTGAGGGACGGACTGACGGACGAACAGACCGAATAAACTATATACAGCTTTTGTTGTTAATATTATATGAACAAAATTGATTTATAAATATTTTAAAATGAATATATACATGTAAGGCAGCAGATTAATTGTGTTTAAAAAAAAACGGAAAATTATTTTTCTTTGCCTTGATTGCTTTTGTGTCATGTTTGATAACTCTACATAGTGATGTAACACTCTTTTTATATCGAATTCATTTGCAACATATGTAGTTTTTTTGGGGGGGGCTATATGTTGAAGGCTCCTTGTGTTTTTCATAGGGGATTAGTTGTGGAGTTGTGTGTTATAACATTTAATTGTTTATAATCATATTACAATATTCAATTATCGCCCTTGGAAGAGGTGAATATCTAATATTGTCAACCAGAGGTGGGGTTATTTCCCTGAGGGCTTTAGCCCGAGGGAAATAACCCCAGCGAGTTTGACAATTTTGATATTCACTGATTTCAAGGGCCGTAACTGTTTTATTATACCAAACAAACAGTGACTGGAAATACAAATGACAACAAAGTTCCAGACAATAAATTTTGCTACGCCTGACGCGCGTTTCGTCTATTCAAGACTCATCAGAGGCGCTCTACCAAAAATATTGAAAATGCCAAACACTGTATAAATATGAAGAGCATAGAACAGTTTAACCAAAAATACCAAACTGGGGAACCAATTTATTACTAAGATAATCAACCTATGTCTGGTTTAGGAAGAACCTTAGGGTTTAGACAATTTTGAAATTTAGACGGATAATTTAAAGCTTTGATGTATTCTCCAACTCAAAAAGTGTTGGTGCCGGAGCGGGCTAACCTCGGGGAATTTACACTCCACCAGCAGTGCTAACCTTCACGTGTGTTCGAATATCATATAAATTTCAAGGGTTGTTCACCAGTGTATAATAGGGTTATTCAATGGACATGGGTATTAAAAAGGTTATTCAACTTTTGTACGAATTTGAAGAAAAATACCCAGATTATTTCAAGTCATGTGACCTTATTTCATCCAATTAAATCAATTACTAATTCAGTAAGGAATGATAATATAAAATAATTGATGTACCTGTTAAACTATTATAGTTAAAACCAGAGCCTCTTCTTTGCCAACCTGCATCAAAACTAACTTCATAGTCCTATAAGTAATAAATACATGACATATGTATTAAGTTATTAGACAACTTTTAATGTTATCACATATAAAATTCTAATCATTCTAGTTTTAAAGAAATAAATAAGCAAAACAAATAGTGAAAAAATGTTTAATCTGACTGATATGATTTATTAATACATTACAATTACTGCATACATTCCTTTCATTATGTGTTATTTCTTTTGTTTTTTGTTTTTTTTTCTGTCTTGTTTTGTCCTTCAACTTACACGTTTGTTCATCATACAAATTTGGTTGCTCTTGTTATTACCTTAAAGTGTACAAAATAAAATCACATTATTACTAACTTGTATTAAGAGGCAGCTTTCTAAACTTTTGCTCATAACAGGACGGATTTTTTTTCAAAATGTTTTCCCTATGGTTTAAAGAGTGTAATCAAAAAGTTAGTTATAAATGTACTTTATCAGCTGATAGTTCTTTCTCAAGATGCTGGGCTTTCCTGCAGGATTCATCAGCATTCTCTATAAAAACTTTTCCTACTTTCTTCTCATGTCTCTGAAAACTGGACTTGCTCATCACTGGTAAATTTAGTTCTGCCATGAAGTTTCTCACCTGAGCATATCCAAGACCTGCATGGATCATACCTATGAAGAAAAGTGATGAATGATTTATCAGTAAAAAATAATGGAGGAAAACAATTGTATAGATTATAGAACAAATGTATCATTGTTCTTTTTTATATTTGTTTTCTTTTCTTCATCCCTTTACATTTAAAACCCCTAATGATCGAAACTAAGGTCTTATAGTTTTCACTTTGTCCGTCTGTCTGTCTGCCCCGTCTGTCCATTCGTCAACAATTTGTATTTCAGAAACATGTACAGAGACCCCCCTTTTACTAAAAAAGCATTATGCAAATGTGGTTCTTGATTAGTATTTCGACGTATATTTGTCTATTACCACACATTTGAATAAAAACATACTTTTCCTCGAATAATTATCATGTAGCAAAATGTTAGATGTATCATTTCTGTTCTTAGGTTTTAGCTCAAATATGCATTGGAAGTAGTAAGGGTCGATTATCTGCCAATTGGTGTAACTTTCTAAATACCCATCGACTGTTATGATCAGAATACATATCAATGAACGATTTATGGTCATTGAAAGCAAACATACATTGCAAATATGACTACAGCGACGAAAAAATGACAAAACGTAAACGAAAAAAGTCACGTATACAGAGTGTTTGAAAGAGCCCCGATATCGGTACTTCATCGATACTTATCGATAAATATTTTACGCCATATTTTTATTTATACTATACTGATAACATAACACCTTACAAAATTATATTCCATCGCATTGTAAAAATTTGACAGCAATATGAATTCAATGCTTTCATCATGATTCATGTCTGTCAAAATGGGTACATTCAAAATGGCGCATGTTATAACCAAACCACCAAAAAACTGCTGTTCCCAGGGGTAGACATTCATCTCGAAAACTAGAGGCCTTTTTCGATTTGGCTGATATACTATGTCTAAAATCATTTGTTTCCAACTGGGGTTTATCCGTTTTTTAGTTACCTGTCCAAGGTCGTCAGATAACACTCAAAATTTGTTGTTTACCTGTCCAAGGTCGTTTGTAAACACTCGGGGGTTGTTAAATACTTGTCCAAGGTTATTGGTTATATCTAAGGATTTGTAAGCAGCCTACCCAAGGTCGTCAGTTAACAACTGTAATTTCTTAAATGTCCAAATTCATTGGTTTCAATAAGGAGTGTGTTAGTTGCCTGTCAAGGTTGTGTGTTTCCAACCGTGTTCTTTTATGTTACCTCACCAGATTCGGCAGTTAACACTTGGAATGTGTTAGTTGCATGTCCAACTGTTTTTTTTTGTTATCTCACCAAAATCATTCGTTACCACTCAGGGGTTGTTAAATACCTGCCCAAGGTCGTTGGTTTTCTCCCGGAATTTGTAGGTAGCCTACCTAAGGTCGTCTGTTTACAACTGGAATGTGTTAGTTACAAAGTCGTTGGTTTCCATAATTTGTTTGTCAGATACCCGCCCAAAGTCCTTGGTACCCTCCCAGGATTTTTAAAATATCTGCCCAAAGGACCTTAGTTTCCTCCCCGGATTTGTAAGATACCTGCAGAAGGTCGTTTGTTTCATTCTGGTTCTTGTTTGTAGCCTATCAAAGGTCGTTTTTTAACACTCGGTGTTTGTTAAACACCTGTCCAATGTCTTGGGATTCTTCCCGGGTTTTTGTAAGTATCCTACCTAAGGTCGTTTGTTTATAACTGGCATTTGTAAGTTACATGTCTAGAGTCGTTGGTTTTGATAAGGGTTTTTTTTAGTTACCTCACCAAGTTCATCAGTTAACACTCGGAATTTGCTAGTTACCTGTCCAAAGTTGTTTGATTACGACCGGGAATTGTAAGTTAGCTATCTATCGATTGTGTGCCTTTCAAGGTCGTTGGTTACAAACCGTTTTTTTTTACCTCACCAAGGTCGTCAGTTAATTTTCGGGATTTGTGATTTTCCTGCCCAAGGTCATTTCTTCCCTCCCATGATTTGTACGATACCTGCCCAAGGTCGTTAGTTGTTTCCCGTGGAATGTTCTTAGTCTATCAAAAGGCGATCGTTTACACCCGGGATTTGTTAAATACCTGTCCAAGGTCGTTTGTTTACAACCAGAATTTGTTTGTTACCTGAACGAAGTCTTTGGTTGAACCTTGTATTTATGAGAAAAAGTCAAAGACAAAACCATTAGATATAAAATCATAAACACCATCAATGATAACTCAAGCCCCGTTAGAGTGAACTCATGTGCTCTGAAAGAGTGAGCAGTTCTGTCTGCTATGCCAGTTCTAACACGTTGCCAGCAATAGATTTGGTTTTGTTTAAATCCGATGAATAACAACATACAAAATCTCTTTAATTTTGTCAAAACAACATCTGTGATCATCTGTGGTATGCAAATCTAATATTTTTCTAAAAGCTCTTGTTTTCTTCTGTTATACTTTTTGAGTTACGATAGCAAATTGGAAGACCAATATTACCAAAAATGATTTAGTCTGCCTCATATCTAAGAAGACTGCAAAGAGCAATCAAAGGCACAAGTAACACTAATGTCTACTCAATTGCCGTTAATCAGCGGAAAAGAAACAAGTCTAACAAACAATACTATAAATATGTGTGGCTTTGTAACTACTAGACTTAAAGATTGCATTGGAAGAAGAGGGAAGTGTAACGAGCCATATATGCATAAACTCTGGTTTTACCCAACATTTCCTCTGAAATAACTGTAACAAGCAAACACCATTGCAATTTCGAATTTATCCGGCATTTATACTTTGTTTCGTGTTTTCACTTGGACATTTCAGATTGATTCTTCTCGTCTAGTAATTTTATTATTATCACATTTCATAGACAGATTGGTGACAAAAGAACTCCTTGTTTAATGAACCATCGGATATATGTAACTGCTTTTTCCTTCTGTTTTGAAAAAAAATGTTTAATCAGCTGATCATTTAGTAATGTGATAAAACATGTAAAAGATGAAACAATTACAAATGGACAGTTAAAATTAAAAAAGTAAAAATATTGAATATTAGATCAATAAGACTTTTTTCAAATCGAAAATATATGAAAACGATATCTTATCATGTTTGAGTGGATTATATAGAATATATACTACCTTTGAAGTGGACAGATAAATCAGGATGAGCTTATCATTTTTCTATTATATATATACATAACAAAATGTACTAATAGGATAATCTAAAACGTTACCGAATTTGATTAAATTAAAAATATACGTAAACAAGATCATATGATGTATGATTGGGTTTTATGGAATACTTAATATTTTGGACGGGTAGTTTGTGATCAACTTATCATTCTTTTAATATAAATATTTAAGTAATGTGCTTATGGTAAAATTTTAAACATTACTGTATATATATACAGGGGTGTGTGGGCACATAATCGGGCTTTATCATATCCCGTTACAATTAAAAAGTTTCTAAATTCCCCAGAAGAATTTATGCAATATATTTCTCTTTGTTATATCTTCCTTGTTCATCTATTTATTAATTTCATCATTTATTTCATGTTGGAAAATTTTTAGTGTGTTTCTGTAGTATTTTAAGCAATTTCCAATCTGTCAGGATATATTTCGTACAGTCAACTAATAACTGGGTAATGATGTTTGGTTGTTGAATTTATTTACCATGTCTCCGCTGATGTCGGCGGTGCCATTGACTTTTTTATCTTTTGTTTTCTTTAATAGTACCTCATTCCAGTAGTTTTTTTCTTTGATGATTGATTTGCATTTTGACTTCGCGGGCAGCTTTTGTTGAAGTTGTTGAAGGCTTGGCAGTTTCTATAATTGAAGGATGTGTAGAATTATGCTAAAGAAACTTCTGTAATTGTTTAAATTTGTAGCAATTTGGTCTTCCATTTTTTGATGCATCTTTGTTTTATTCCTAGATAGTAAAGTAGAAAAAATGATAGTTTATGTGCAATTCAACATGATAACTATTATTAATTTTGAACATAGAGTGATTGAACCGTGTAACTTTCCCATTCACATTAAACACGATTACACCATACAACATACACGATTGAGTGATACACCATACATCATTGAGCGATACACGATACACGATTGAGCGTTGCACGATACACGATTTTACATACACCAGACACGATACGCGACAGAAACTTCCTATAAAATTCAAGAATGTTTGCTGAATTAAAAATGACAACAAAGTTCCAGACAATAAATTTTGCTACGCCTGACACGCGTTTCGTCTATTTAAGACTCATCAGAGGCGCTCTTCCAAAAATATCAAAAATGCCAAACACTATATAATTATGAAGAGCATAGAACAGTAAAACCAGATATACCAAAATGGGGAACCAAATCATTAATAAGATTATCAACCTATGTCTGGGGTTGGAACGACAATACGAAAATACCAGGCCCCTATAAACTTGAATATTGCCTGGAACCGAGATTTTTTTTTAGTTATTTATTAAGTGCGTATCTCAGAGAAAACCATGCAAAATCCTAAATTTTGTCCAGAAGCAATATTTTCATGGCTCAGAAAGCAATGGTGTAACTTAAAGCCCTTCATGGAAGGCTTCTTTTGGCAAAATATTTTTTTGAAAAATTCAAAATGGCTGACATTCGGGCCTTAACCAATATAACTGCATTTCTTTGCCAAATCAGCCTTATTGAAAGCAAAACATCAACTTTACTAAGGTGTTTTTTTATCCCAATGTCTTCAGATTATCAAAATCTGAACATGAAATCCTTTAAGGGTCATGCCTTGGCTTTCCTTTGCAAAGAAATTTTTAAAAATCATAATTTCCATTACCATGCACCCTAGGGGTAATATTGGCAAGTTGCCAAATTGTTCAAAATCATCAAAATACTTATTTTTAACGTTTAATTTTGTTCAAGGCAGGCCTCTTGAATGAGATTCTTTCTAATATTCAAACATTTAATGCTTACAAGGATAACATGTTAAACCTGCAACCATGGATCGTGTATTCTAGCTGCGGTACTATTTTTGCATTGTTTTACCATATTAAAATATATAAATATAACTAAGAATTAACGTATTTTTATCATGCTTGATTATAACGCTTCTATCAATAAATAGAAAAAAATGTCATACCATAAGTATGACACGCTAAAACCACAATAATGAGAAAAAACATAGATTAAGTTGCTTAATTCAAGAATAACTTAGCCTCATCTAGGATGAACTGACTTAACTAACTGTCAGCTCTGAAAAATGAGTTAGTTTAACACATGCTACTTAACTAAAGATAATAACAAAATTAACAAACTTAGAGAATCAATCTCAAATGTCCATTAGACAATACAAAACAAGGAAGACTTAACGGAAAAAAATGAATAAAACAAAGAGTTTTCAGTATTTTTAGTTAATCTTGCCTTTTTTCAAATTAATATGAGTATTGAGAAAGTTGAAGTTTAAGTTCATAAAATCTAGGTTTGTCCGTAATTCGCATTTAGTTAGATAACTCAAAACTTAGTTTCCAGAAAAGATGGGTTTTGTTCTGGTTAATCAAAACATTTGATTGAACTTTTCAGTTAATCTTAGTTAAAGTTACTTAATATAATTAATTATTAAGTTGAGACTAGTTTAACTCAGCCATATGTTATATTTGTGCATGCCCTTATCCTAGAATCTTTGACAAAGCTTTTGTTTTTACTTGTAAAATTTTAAGGTTAATGAGGACAGGTGTCCTTTGACCAAGCACATCTAAATATGCAAATAAAATGCTAGCATATCAATAAATACATAACAAAAATATTAAATGAGTTAATCAAAGAAATGTTTAACATAAAATTATATTTTTTTAAATAAAGTTATGACTTTTTACTGATCTTTACTTGATAAATCATTGTTTTGAAAATATCAAGGGATATAATCCATGTAAAATATGACTATCAAAATACAAAGGATTCTACAGGCAGATTCAAAACGAAGTTGGTGACCCCTATTTTCCCACTCTTATATTAAAGTTTGCTTAATAATATTAATTCTGATCTGATAAAATTTGTAATGTAAGATTTTTTTCTTGAGCAGTGATTTTATGCATTTATATGTCCTTTCCTTTAATAACCATTGTAATTTAGTCAAACTTTGAATCTTTTATGGGGAAAACAAGCCTGGTGACATATCTTTATTTTAGTTTTATGTGAAAGAAATCAACATAATTTGATATTTAAGGCAAAAAAATTTTTAATGAGCAGATATTTTCAGACTCAGATGTCCTCATTAACCTTAAAGCAAGAAGCATATCCAAATTAACCGTTTATACCCGCGTTTTGGTATTTGTAATTTTGAAACCACTGGGCGATAACCGCTGCTGGTTGACCAGAGGTCCCCGAGGGTAATCACAAGCCTGGTAGTCAGACTTGTCTGACACGAATTACCATAAAATTTCTAATATATTGTCGCTGAAATTTCCGATTGTGTTAAATTCAAAATTTATGAAAACACCAGGTTTCTTTCCTTGTAATGCACATGGTCGATATCCTCGGTGCTGGATTTGGCTTCCTTGATCGAACGTTTTGGTTTTGAGTGCTTTTCGTTTTCATCTGTTTTGGAATTTGACCTTCCAATGTTTTGGTTTAAATGCTACTAATGAAAGGTTACTCCTTGAAATATCGATATACAGCATATCCAAATTAACCGTTTATACCCGCGTTTTGGTATTTGTAATAATGAGATATATTTACTACCGAATCCTTAGTTTACATATTTCTAGTGCATGTATTGTATATAACCTGTCAGGGTTGATAGAAAATACATATATGTTTTATTCGCTTTAAAAGCGGCGTGAATGTAGTCCTTGGAGATTAATGTCAATTCGTCCGTCTGTCCTCCATTCCGTCCGTAATACACTTTTCATATTGCGGCCGCTACAGTAACTCGAGATTCGAATAATGCCCTGAATAGCTAGAAGTCGACATTTCTAAGAATAAGTTTTTTTGTACGCTATAGTTGTACTTTTCGTTCTCAGTGCTACATGGTTGATTACGTTGAATAAAAAAACCTTCAATATTAAAATACTTCTGATTCGACGATTTGTACTAAATGTTCATTATTTTTATAAGGCCGATTTTAAAAATATTAGACGCCATTTTCGTTAAGGAAAGTTGAACGTTTAAAGGTACTAAAACAGTATTATTACATTACCCGTATTAAGGATTTTTCTTTGGTTAAAGAACGCATGAAAACATGTACCACATCATATCCATTTTTTTATTTGATACCAAAGAATCTAGGGACAGATTACTTATTTTTTTGAAGGTAGAGGCCAGATTGGTCCTTTCCAAACTTTTCCAGATCAAAATATTGGTGACATCACTATTTTGTTCTTAAGTAATCATGATTCAGTTTAAATTAGTTCTTTTGTTTTTGGTAAAGTGAAATTTAATTCCCTCATAATAAATAGTTAGATTAATCATTTTTTTTTCTAAACCCAAGATTGATATTTCTTAATATGTTCATCCCTTTTTTTATTCAAATTGTAAATGATCCTTAAAAAAAAACAAACGAAACGAAATTAAGTTGTAAACCAATTGGAATGCAAGACTATTGACTTTTCATTACACAATACACGATTGTCCGATACACGATACACCACTACACCATACACCATACACGATTAACCGATACACGATACATCATTACACCATACTCGATAAAATGAGAAAGTTACACGATTCAATAGCTGTACTACAAAAATAGAATTGTTAAGCAATGTGTTGTAAAACTGTAAACCTATGCAGCACGTTACTGAAAATATATCTAAAGCTCCAGAAATTTAATCTCATGACACGTGAATCCAATGACAATAATTATATTTAATAGGTTTTCTATCCAACCAATACAATTGACGTAATTGAGAAATACAGATACGACCATAAATTACCTGTATGCCAAGTTAACTAGAAAAGTTAACTTTTTGAATGCGTTTAGTTAACTTGAGTCAGCTTTTTAGATAACAATAGGCAGACTTTGGACCGTTGTAATGTTTACTGTGATAGCAATTTTGGTCAATAATCTGCTCTTCATTACCTACCTGCTAGTTAACTTTTACCAAGAACAAACTGAAAGTTAACTTTTGCCTTTGGGCAACTTAAAGATAACTTTAGCCTATAGCGGTCTAAAGTTAACCGCACTGAACCTAAGAACAATTTTAAGTAAACTGAACTTCGATTGCATTTATCATTTTACTTGATTTTTATTACTAATATATTTATCTATTTATTATTTTTTTACATTACAACAATTATTTATCGTTTCATTT
This sequence comes from Arcuatula senhousia, assembly GCA_963971305.1. Taxonomy (NCBI): domain Eukaryota; kingdom Metazoa; phylum Mollusca; class Bivalvia; order Mytilida; family Mytilidae; genus Arcuatula; species Arcuatula senhousia. The sequence goes on along the minus strand of OZ020310.1, from coordinate 61,473,639 downwards.
AAAAAAAAATCATTATTATTTAAAAACCAATTATGGTTTTAATATTTATTATATTTATTTATTAATTCACTTTGAATTATATTCTATCTATTTACATGAAATATTTGTTTTTAAAATACGTATTTATTTTCAAGATTTAATTAATTTTAGATATATTTATCCTATTAAGATATTCCGATCTGGTCTTAAGTACTATTCTCTGTAAGACTCAGGCAATGGGTAAATTACGATTTAAAAACACACAAGTTTGACTTCAAAATACTGTTCAAAATGCTTAGAAAAATAACAAAAAATGCATTGGCACTACTAAAAAATGTCAGAAATTTGAGATATATGTTGGTTAAAATGCATATGAAATTTGGATGTAAGGGAGATAACTCGTGTCATGTCAAACTAGATCCCTATCATTGTAACATAAATTTTTCTCCATCCTCTAACAGTGGAGATGACAACTATTGATTGTTTCTTCATTAGAAGGCTATTTTGAATGACAATGCATTGTCAAAACCGTGTGTTTTTAAAATCATGATTAAAAAATGTTCAATTGTTCCTGATTCTTACAGAGAACTGCATTATAACATACTACGTTTGATTATTCATTTTAAAAATAAACCATTAACATCGTTTAATAAAAAAAACCACACAAATATGTTTTGAAATATTTTTTTGTTTTCCAATAATTATTTATTTTAAGGCGTTTATTTAATTTCTTTATCTATTCTTAAACTTTTATTTTGTTTTGCTTTAAAGATATGAATGTATTTTAAAAATATAATTTTATTTTTCTATTTACAATATTTGTTTTAGAAATATTATCTTATCTAAAGAAAATGTTTCGCATATTTTTTTTTTGAAAACTTACCGAAAAAAAAAGAATAAAACAAAGGGTTTTCCGTAGTTTTAGTAAATCTTGCTTTTTTCTCAGATTAATATGAGTAATGAGAAAGTTGAAGTTTAATTTCTAGGTTTTTCTGTAATTTGCATTTAGCTAGATAATTCAAAACTTAGTTTCAAGAAAAGATGGGTTTTGTTCTGGTTAATCAAAACATTTAATTGAACTTTTCAGTTAATCTTAGTTAAAGTTACTTAGTATGATTAATCATTAAGTTGAGACTAGTTTAACCAAATGTTATATTTGTGCATGTCCTTAGCGTAGAATCTTTGACAAAGCTTTTGTTTTTACTTGTCTTATATTTTGTTGCCTTGTTTGATATAGGGGTCTATATGTGGATATGCCAGGGCTGAATTTGAATTGAATGCATTTTATTACAGCCATGGGCAAATTACCGCCTAATGGCCTCATTGAAGACTGCTAGTGGTTTACAATTGTTTTTTTTTTCCCTTAATTACTGCTTAATAACTGAGCTGTGTCGTCAAAGCTTTTGTTTTTACTTGTCTTATATTTTGTTGCCTTGTTTGGTATAGGGGTCTATATGTGGATATGCCAGGGCTGAATTTGAATTGAATGCATTTTATTCCAGCCATGGGAAAATTACCGCTTTATGGCCTCATTGAAGACTGCTAGTGGTTTACAATTGTTTTTTTTCCCTTAATTACTGCTTAATAACTGAGCTGTGTCGTCAACATTTTTTCCTTATCTCATTATTTTCTATTCAATAGATTGCTGGCCCACTAAATGCGGACAAATCTTGTCCTCAGAAGTTGTCAAACGTAAACTTCTGGTCAGCTCCTCTGTTTCACTTACATACAAGTTAGGACTGAATTATCATAAACATTTTATAATTAAAGCAAATAAATTCACAGATAACATATGATTTGATATTAAGATAATTTATTGACTGTTTATTATTCATCATATTTGCTTAAAAATAATCTTTTAAATGTTCAATATTTATAGTATACACTATTAGTTCTAGACTTTTCGGGAGAGTATTTGTTTTAAAGAAATGTTATAACTTTTACTTTAATTTGTATATCTAATACATTGTGATTCAATGTCATCTTTTTTTATTGTATATACAAATAAAATTAGATCATTGCTTGGTTTTAATTTTTTTTTTTATTTTTATTGATCAATCATATTTTTATGTTTATCATGCAACTATTCATGTTTTGAAACTTCCATCAAACATAATTGATGTAGATATATGATAATTATTTACCTTTGGTTGACCCATACTTATATTACTTTCAGATATCATATTTAGTTTGCGTTGCTTTTCCTTTTTTCCCCTATCATATCTTTTAAAATACACTAAATGTGGATGTAGTGTTGTTATTCTAACAGGATTAGGATTTTCAATATTTTTGGTAGAGCGCCTCTGATGAGTCTTGAATAGACGAAACGCGCGTCTGGCGTAGCAAAATTTATTGTCTGGAACTTTGTTGTCATTTGTATTTCGAACACACGTGAAGGTTAGCACTGCTGGTGGAGTTTAAATTCCCCGAGGTTAACCCGCTCCGGCACCAACACTTTTGAGTTGGAGAATACATCAAAGCTTTAAATTTTCCGTCTAAATTTCAAAATTGTCTAAACCCTAAGGTTCTTCCTACCCCAGACATAGGTTGAATATCTTAGTAATAATTTGGTTCCCCAGTTTGGTATTTTTGGCTATACTGTTCTATGCTCTTCATATTCATACAGTGTTTGGGATTTTCAATATTTTTGGTAGAGCGCCTCTGATGAGTCTTGAATAGACGAAACGCGCGTCAGGCGTAGCAAAATTTATTGTCTGGAACTTTGTTGTCATTTGTATTTCGAACACACGTGAAGGTTAGCACTGCTGGTGGAGTTTAAATTCCCCGAGGTTAACCCGCTCCGGCACCAACACTTTTGAGTTGGAGAATACATCAAAGCTTTAAATTTTCCGTCTAAATTTCAAAATTGTCTAAACCCTAAGGTTCTTCCTACCCCAGACATAGGTTGAATATCTTAGTAATAATTTGGTTCCCCAGTTTGGTATTTTTGGCTATACTGTTCTATGCTCTTCATATTCATACAGTGTTTGGGATTTTCAATATTTTTGGTAGAGCGCCTCTGATGAGTCTTGAATAGACGAAACGCGCGTCAGGCGTAGCAAAATTTATTGTCTGGAACTTTGTTGTCATTTGTTTTTCGAACACACGTGAAGGTTAGCACTGCTGGTGGAGTTTAAATTCCCCGAGGTTAACCCGCTCCGGCACCAACACTTTAAAGTTGGAGAATACATCAAAGCTTTAAATTTTCCGTCTAAATTTCAAAATTGTCTAAACCCTAAGGTTCTTCCTACCCCAGACATAGGTTGAATATCTTAGTAATAATTTGGTTCCCCAGTTTGGTATTTTTGGCTATACTGTTCTATGCTCTTCATATTCATACAGTGTTTGGGATTTTCAATATTTTTGGAAGAGCGCCTCTGATGAGTCTTGAATAGACGAAACGCGCGTCAGGCGTAGCAAAATTTATTGTCTGGAACTTTGTTGTCATTTGTATTTCTTTTGTTTTTGGTTGAACATCTGTTTAGCAGTAAGTTCACTGAATCACCTTATTACATTTTGTTGCTCCATCTAATTGTATTAGGTTGCTAAAGTGTTTTTATGTCTTTTGTGTACTTTTTTTCTGTTTTATGCAGGTTTTGTAATTTATTATTTTTGAAATAAATTTAAATGGTCAGGATCAAAATCTTATTAAAGAGCTTCTTCCACCATTTGTATATTCATTTGACTATAATAATCATCATTTCATTGGTCAAATCGCTCAACTGTAGGAACATGGTCTGATTCATTGGAGACGAGTTTCCGATAACTCTCGTATGGACAGGTACTAGACAGGTATGTTTTTAAGAGTACAATTTAACATGATTGTACGATTTTTTTTAATGAATCATAGCTTCGTTGGAAGCACAAACATATTTTATTTTAAATATTAAAACATAATATTTCAAAAATGGTATTAAACCTCTAAGAAAGCATTATAAAAGAAGAGGATTTGGTTGTAAAAACAGTTTTGACAATATTTTGGAGATCCTTGAATGTATGCATTCATTTCAAATGTTTTAAGATTTTTTTCTTCAAATCCTTCAATTTCACTGAGAATATAAATGCACGATAATAAAGCTATAATGGGAGAATAATTATGACACAAGTGTTGATGTTCCGTGATGAAAGTTAAAAACAACTAAACTAATATTCATATACATGTTTATATTTCAGACATTGAAAAGATCAATGCAATGTAAATGAGCGAAAACGTCGTTTCCAAAACATTGAACTAAACAAATATATTTTGTGATTCTTAAAAAGGTTATTGTCTTGAAAAATAAAGTTAATTTTGTTTCTGTAGATATCGGCGAAGAATTTTAAACTATAAAGTAAAATAAAAAAATAATGAAAAAATGAGGGGGGCTCTCTTCATTAAAGCTGTCTAATTAAAAAAAAAGATAATGATGTTATATAAGGGTTTTGTTTTAAGATAATACTCATTTCATTTTCATTCCGATGAAAAAAAATATAATCAAATTCTTAATACGATTTGTAAAAGATAAATATTCTCTTTGAAAATGTTTTTTGAGAAGATTTAACGATTTCATATTAGAAAGCAAAAAAAATATTTTACATTTGATATTTTATATTGCTAAAAAGTTCATGGTCAAGGTACAGTAAGGTCCATATTTGGCCCCCTAATTTAAAGAAAAACAAATCCTAAGTAAATGATTAAAGTATCATTAAGGTTTCAAGTTAGATGATTAATCTTTTTGACATTGGTAAACATTTTCCATCATCTACTGTAATTTCAACATTATAGAGGCCTAAAGTAGTGAAAAAGTAACAAAATCGTCAAAAAATGTAATTTTGCATGCTTATTTTGTTATTTTTAATGGTCGGCGACAACGTAGACGTAAAGTGCAAATTAGAGTTCATAAACAATAACAGTAGTCGCTGGCATCTAAAAATTAAAAATGTTATCCAAATATTGGCCATTTTCCGCGAATTTGAAAGAAATCATTAATATTCACCATGTTTGACATGCAATTTCAAATAAATGACATAAAAAATTCTCATAAATTTAGATGTTTTTTCTTCTTGATTCATTTGACTTGATAAATAACAAAAGGACTTTTCTCTAGATCAGTTTTCTATTTTTTGTTTAAGAGGGGGCCAAACATGGGCCTTACTGTACCTTGTCGCATAGAAGTTTTCACTATATATTTGAGACACATTTTGACAAACTGTGGGGAATAATAAAAAACTATGAATAATACAAGGTTAATATTCCCTACGGATTGACATAATACATTGAAACCTGAATCAGGAAATAAATGTTTATCCATATTTGAAGTATTGTAATTAAATAAGTCATTTAAGGCAAAAGTAACGGTTACATTTATAAAACAGTGTTTATTAAAATATGATAATGATATTTTTGTTCTTGTTAAAAATTATTTATCTGTTTTTTTTTTTTATTCTGAGGAAAGACTGATAAAAACGAAAGTCAGATGTGCTTATCAAAATGATTCTTAAAGGAGCATCAATCATTTTATATTGAAAAAGGAAAAATATTTAACAATTATTATTTCATATCAGATAAACGCTTTTGGTTTAAATAAAATGAAACAAATTGTATTGGCCAAGAAATGTTCATATTGTATTTGACACAAATTTGAACAAATAGTGGGGAATAAAAACAAGTATAAATGCAGATCTATAGACATTGCTTGCAGTTTGAATAAAAAAAATAGACTGAAATATTTTTCGCGAAATCAGCTTACCATAGTTATATACGACATATGTGATATAAGATTAATTGATATGTTGAAGATAAAAAATACAGTGTTCATTTCAAATAAAAGTAAAGTTCATACAAATAAAATAATGTTGTTTTATTTGTTTTAATTTATCCGTAGAAATTTGATAAAATAAAATTATTTTAAGTTACTTAAAATTGTAAGTTTCTATTTTTTCTATTTTTCTTACTTTTTTACTTAATATTCAGATTAGTATTGCATTGTTATAGTTTTAATTTATATTAAGCATATATCGGACTCAATATCTGTTATTTTCGTTTTGGATTTCGTTCTGTTTTTGTTTTGTTTATCTAACAAGTTAAAATGAAAAAAAGAACACGATTTCAAGAACTAAGTTTCATAAAAACACAGATGTCTTAAACACTTTTTTTGTGATGGACATCGATGACATGCAAATTGTACGGGGTCATGGAAGTTCGTGACTTTTTAACGCCATAACTAATCGTGAGTTTTTAACAAGCTTGATTTTCATTGCTTCTTTGCTATACTTTGTCATTAAAAAATCAGCTATTATGAAAAACATCTTGTTAGATGAAAAACGAAATGACTGTGAGCAACTTCGACTTTAAAAGTTAAGTCGTTTTGCAGAATAAATTATTGTTGGTTGATTTGGTAAAATTAAGTAGGAAAAAATACATTTTTGTGCACCATCCTTTCCACTGATTTTGACATTTGTCTAAATTTCAATTGTTTCAGACGGAAAAAAACTAACCCAAGTTTGAAATCGATATCTGCAAGAAATCTGAAGCAGACTGTTCAAATGTTCATGAAATCAGACACAACTAAATCTAGCGCTTAGAAAAAAAAGATATATTGTTATGAATAAGTCTATATTTTCAAAAGACGTGATTTTTCATATGGTTTATAATTCTTAGTATTATATATTCAAGGTCAATATTGAAAAACACGAGACATACACAACTACGGTATCCCAGTTATTTAAATCGCACAAGTAATTGATTGATTTGGCAGACATTCAACTGCGACATAAGTTTTTCAAGCGATTAAGAGATGTGTATGCTTTACCTATTTTTTCATGAACAAGCAGGTTATTCTTCAGAGAAAAAACGTTGCTTTAATGGATACTTTCCACTTAATTGTTTCTAACGCATGCTCATCAAGCACAGAAACTAAATATCTGTTTGCACTAGGTGAGAAATCATTTGATTCATTCCCGACTTAAGTAGAACATAAAAAAATAACCGAAATTCAAAATAATATTGCCGAGCTTTTCATGAAATAAAATCCAATAAAAAAAAATGAATAAATATTGTTTGTTGAACGTGACCAAAATCTTTACTTCAATTGTTTTTATGATATCGTGAAAAGAAAATGATTATTGTTTAACCGGAACATTTAACATTGATTTTATTGGAAAGTTGATGCGTAAAATGAACACTTGAGTTCTACTTACAATATCTTAAAAAACAGTACTGTTACAATTTTGCCCAAATAAAACAAATAAGCTTCATATTTTTTTTGGTTTTACGAAAATCGGTTGCAGAACAGCTCTGAAAGGTTATTTTGAAAGGGTGTGGGTCAATTTAAAGCATAACAGGTATTTTCTACCTATGCGTTACTTTATTTAATGTATATATATGTTGTGTACAAGTTACAACATGCACAATATTGTAACTGGTACACAACATATATACATAAGGCTACCGTCTTCATCACATGAACTGAATTAAAAGATGAAATAGAATGTTTATTTAAATCCTACAAGTTGTTGGAAAAAAATATATCATCATATACAATTCAAATTTACTATATAAAATGGAATAATCAAATTTGAAATAGCATTCACCACCCGCATTACCCATTTATCATTCATATTTACTATCCCTATTACCATACACGATACCATTCCCCGTATACAATATAATATTAACCATTCCCATTCACCTCCCCATATACCATAGATAAGGAAGTGTTTACTATACAGAGACTGTATATGAAACAAATATTTTACAGCTCAAGAACGAAACAGACAGCCATGGTAAAATATTAATTCATGAATTTTACGGAACGTCTTCTATAAATGAAATTAACAATTATTTTTTTTTATTTTCAGGTCTTTGTGGTGGTTATGGCCAATCGGAAGATGAAACGACTTTATCCATTCCTTTTACTTGTTTCCGTTGTGTTATTTATTAGTTATTATATGCTAATACAACCATACGAGATTGACCAAACAATGTATCCATTAGTGAATGAATTTCCTGCAATTGATAATAAAAGTCACAACTCATGGTATACGATTGCTATCTCAGATGTGAAATCTATCGACTTGTTGAATAACTGGCTGTATTACGTATCAAACAAACATGTAGAAACCCGGTTTATATTAGTAGGAGATAGAAAATATATTCAAAGGAATCAAGTAACAGATTGTGAAGTATTCTTTGCTTTCATAAAAACAATTTTAGGAGAATTAGTTAAAGGTAACAACGTTGTTTATTCGGGAATAGGAAGCATTTGGATTAAAGACCCTTTTCCAATGTTAAATGGTGATTTTGATATATGGTGTTCCCAGGACAATCAATTCGAAATAAACACAGGATTTATTGCATTGGAGCAAATGAAAAAGTGATATTTCTGCTAAAACAAATTATTGCAAAGATTGAAAAATCACCGGAACACAATTTGAACGTTTTTCGCAGAATGCTAACAAATTCAAAACTTCGTTTACTAAAACTTGATAATGAAATGGTTATGGAAAGCTCTGAATATTTACAAACATATAATAGGAACGTTAAGGTTGTTTACAATATTCAAATGACTTTTGAAGATGTACGAATACGATATAAAAATGAAAGTCTGTGGTGGGATTCTCTTCCTGCTTCTGACTTTAGACCATTTGTTTTACCAAAGTTAATACCCCCTAATGTTCAACTAGGACCTTTACAAATTGCATTCGTGTTAAGGTATCTTAACCGTTATTCTAACTTACTGGTATGGGGTTTGGGCAACGACAGTCCTCTTTGGCATAATGCAACCAAAGGGAAAGTTATTTTCCTAGAGGATGACATACCACTTCCTAAGTCTGGTGTGTTATGGTATGACGAAATAACAAAAAAATATCCGTATCTTGAGGCATATAAAGTACACTATTCAACAAATGTATTGTCATCTTATGATCAGTTCATAAAACCATATGCTGATATGTCAAAATTAGATTTGAGGGATGAACTGCCAAAGGTTGTAACCGAAACCCATTGGGATATTATCCTGGTTGACGCACCCTTGGGCTGTTGTGGAGTCGGTCCTGGACGATACCAATCATTATATACAACAAAACTTTTAGCTTCAAAAGACACGCATATCTATCTTGATAATTTTGAACGAAAGGTAGAATTGCATATGAGTGCGAAAATATTTGGACTTCCAATCGACGTAGTGACAAATGAGGTCAATCAACGTCACGAAACTGCCCACTTTAGACTGTAATTTTCTTCGTGTATATTAATAAAATTAACTTACTCCAACAAAATTTGTTAATACTGATCATAATTCTAGGCCAAAATAGAACATTTATATGAAAAGGTAACTGAGAATTAGAACAACACATACAATCATACTAAAACACCATGCAGTCAAGCAAAATCAGTTAAAAGTAAAATACATATAAATTGAGTGATCTCATTTGTAATAGCTACTGCTTTAATGAATTGTTTATCATTGAATATGATGAACATCACTGATATAATCATTATTTGATACTAAAGCACCTAAATCGATTCAATAAATTAAATTATTACCTTATCATTTTAATAAAGAAACTAATCTCCAAAAGCACAATGGAATATCGAGATTTTGCTAAAAAAATAGACAAAAATTTACAAATATGTTATTTTCAAGAAAATTTAGCATGTAGATTTGACTGGTCTTCTGAAAATTTAATATTATATTAACCTAATTGACAAAAAAGGATCTCTATGCATAATCGATTACCAGATTTTTATGGTCTGGTCTGCGCTTTATATTTGTTATCAGACAGCTGCATTGAATCAGTTGTACGAAGAGTGATTGAGTGTGCACGTTGAAAAATTTTATTGAGCTTCTACGTCAGAATTGCATCAAGGTGATTTTGTTTTAAAAGTAGAGGTGGGTTTTTTAATTGTGAAATACTGTTCATAGCTTTTATAGTTATTATTGTACTATTTTCGCGCTAAATTCCAATTGCCTTTCTTTTTTTTCTCTACATTTACTCTTCATATTCATATGGTGTTTGGCATTTTAAAATCTTGGTAGAGCGCCTTTTATGAGTCTTCAATAGAAGAAACGCGCATCAGGCTTTGCAAAATTTATTTGTCTGGAACTTTTTTGTAATTTATATTTCTAACATCCGTGATGGTAAGTGCTGCTGGTGGAGTTTTAATTCCCCGAGGTTAGCCCGCTCCGGCATCCACGTTTTTGTGTTTACGGACACATCAAAGCTATAAATTATCCGTTTGAATTTTGAAATTGTCAAAACCTTAAGTTTCTTCCTACCTCAGGCATAGGTTGGTCTTACAAATTATTTGGTTTCTAGCTTTTTGGCATTTTTGGGTATAATTGTTGTATGCTCTTCATATTCATATAGTGTTTAGCATTTTAAAGTTGTTGGTAGAGCGCCAATAAGAAAATGAACGGATCATGAACAAAAGACAGTCACAAAGAAGCAAAGAGGCACCCATGGGGCATTCAAGTGTCAAAAGTCCGAAAGGGCAACGACGAAACCGGAAAACATCAACAAAAACAACACAAAGAAAAATAAAACACAAAATCCACCAAAACAGGGAAAGTGAACCCCAAAAATATACAAATTGTGCTACCATATGATGTTTAAACATTTTGTTATATAGCTAAACGTCAAGAGGTTTTGAACTTTAATTATAACCTTCAGGAACAACAAACAGGTATTGAATAGAAAGGGTATTATATTTTCTGGCCGGTACATGAATTTTGTATGCATAGGTCAAAGAAGCTTTCAATCAAATTTGCTGCTTGACTCATAGTGTCCAACATTTAGGTTCAAATTTATATTACTAAACGAAAAAAAGCAAGAATTTAGATAGTATGTTATCAAAGATGCACGCACTTTAGTTTAGTTCATTATAACTCTAAAAACTTCTTTGGATAAAGTTTAAAAGTATGACAAAAATATTGTTTTGCATTAAGTAATGATATTTACATTCTTACATAAGCAATATCGTTTACTATTTATCTGGAAGATTATTTTAGTTGAATATTTTTTTTTATAATATATGTTTTTTTTTTCTCAATCAGATATTGTAAATTTGAAATATTTAAATCAGATTGATCTATTCTTTAAAACAAGCAAAGAGGGACCAATGTGGATTTTTATTATCAAAATTGCGAATGGGCAACGACAAAACCAGAAAACTTAAAATGGAACCCAACGAATAAACACAGAAATTAAAAATACAAAATAAACCGAACGGAAATCAACAATACGAAGACGTAACGACAATGAACTCTGTTGGCCTAAAAGAGGAAGCACTTCTTGTAGTACACCGATAACATATTCAGTGTAAGAAGCAAAGAGGCACAAATGGGGCATTCAGGTGCCAAAGATATGTTAACGATTAAGCATATTATTCGATGGACATATACACCTGAAAAAGTTAAGCCTCCCCGTGATTTTTTAAGATCAAACATTTTCAAAACACTTTTTAACTATTATTTAACATATATTCTTTGTTAATTTGTAATCCCAATTAAAATATACACTATTGAGTATAATTAAACATGTGTGTTACGAACAAAAGAATACTAGTAGTTTATTATTAAAACAACATTACATGGCAAAAAAGGTGGCTTTTGTACATAGACATGATCTTTGAGAAGTATGGTTGCCTGATGCTCCAAAATTTTAATGAATTGTCAAATTGCACTTGAAAATATAAATTATTATCAGAAAATTGATACTGTATCGTCAAACAGTCAGTTTCGAGTATGCTCACCTTAAGCACAAATGACTGCTGGAATCCTTGGTGATTAAAATATCTTTTGTTCACTTGTGAACGTTTACAAAAACGTTTCTATTTAAATATCACTCGGCAATTTCGCAAAAAAAATTGTTTTGGCAATTACCGGACTAGCTTTGGACAATTATATGAAAATAAGTAGGTGTGGAATAAGTGTACGCGACACCGCCCCAAATCAAGTGGAAAGTCAGAAACAAAAACACAATTAACAACCGACAGCAGCCTTCAAATAGGCCGGTAGTCGCTGCACGCGGCCCTGCAACTAGCTAATGGTCTAAATTAAATGCATGTATTTCAAATCCGGTCCTGAAATTCTCACAGATAGACCCTTTATTAAACAGGAAACAGAAAACATGAACAAGACAACAACGAACAAAACCATTGTAAAAGATGCTTAGCACAGTCTCATATAATGTGTGGCGGGGTTAAACTAATATTTTGGGTCCACCTTCCCCTATCACTAATCCTTGAACAAGCACAAAACCAAACACACAATAAAAAAATATATATATGCCACTAGAGAGAACCTTAGACAAACAACAACAAGACCAAACAAAAGGACAATAAAATTACTCTCTATAGTACTGTCACTGTTACTGACAGCTAGCTGAGTATCACCAATCGACTGATGTAAAAAAAAATCAAACAAATCACTTTTGCATCAAATACAACACTATAAACAATAACACATACAACCAACATGCTTGATCGCTATAATGCTTTATATTAATGTTGAAGCCAATTTTATATTTGCAATGCATTTTTTTTAAACTTGTAAGCTTTATGAAAAACATTACCATAAATAAATGGGGTATTCCTTTCACAATCAGAAAACGACTTGAACAAATGAATTGTTCAATAAGAGATCGATACTTTTGGAAGAATTTAGACATATATTTAACAGGTCGAAGATTTTACCTTTTAAGGATAATGTTTTCGTCGAACTTTTAACCAATAGTTTTTGAGAGAGTATAAATAAATACGATCGCCAACACGTGCTTTTTATGAAATAATTAAATATAACATGACTCGCAAAACAAATCTTTAACATGAGCGGTGAAAAAATTGGTTGTTGTATTTGTATTAATGTCATATTAAATATAAACATATTAAAGAAACACTTTTTCACCCAAACAGCTTTGACAAGTAGGGAGATTTTATGGCCATGTTTACCTTTTTGATTGTCCAATGACCAATACACTTAATAAAATAGAAGTCAATAAGTAGAACATAACATTACTTTATAAGGAGAATTTACCCATGTTAAACAAAATAACATTTAAAACCAATGATATTTGGTATTTGCGAAATATGAGCGATTAAGTTAAAGAATACATGTTTATGATGGGAACTTTTCTATCAAACCGACGAAAAAGTTTTACCATTTTCCCCCATTTGAAAGGTCAATCTTTTACAATTTTGATTGATTAATAGGTCAAACGAAATCTAGAAAACCCGACCTGTTTAACTAACCTATGGTATCGGTACCCTTGTTTTAATGATTGTTCAGTAATAAAACTGTTTTAATTATTAAGATCAGAAACATGAATACAGACCGTTGCTTTCTTCGAATTCAATATCATAATATAAGACATATGCTAGTTTCATGTGAGATATCAAATTTTGAGGTTTCATTTATTAGACTATTTAAAGTACTATATATTTATTTATTACATATTGCAATTGTTTTTAATTATATTAAAAATATTTCGGACATAATATCTGATAATTTTGCTTTATTAACAATATCGTTGTTTTATATTCTCGGATTAGAAGCGTAATGGTTTATCACTCATCGTTCATTTTCTATCATTCATCGCACATCGGTCATTTTAATCGTTTACGCACAAGTGGTAATGTTTAGCGTTCACAGGGCTGTAAGTTTGCCGGGTTGTCTAAGTAATACTGAATGAACAGAAAGTAATGATTATTTTATTTTTGAATTATAATAATTGTGAATTTCTTATCTCTGATGTTTATAAACAAGAATTAAATATATCAATATATAATGCAGCTCTCTGATCACATATGTTGTCATACATATATTTGAATACAAAATTTGGAATATATTTTTTTTACAAAAATCGAAAATATTATATGTGATTACATGATTAATGTAAATTAAACCAAACATTGACTTAATTGGCTTCTGGACAAAGAGTTTACTGATTTAGGTGATAAAGATTGAAATAGGAATGATTCTCGTGCAGATCGAATAAACGGCAGCAAAATTTAAAAGCTGCCTGGACCGTTTCGTATTTAAGTTAAATTCAATATAAATAAATATATATGTTTATGGAGAAGTTCGTCTTTTACCTTTTGCCCTCAAACCATGCTTCCTGATTTCTTTTTACATTTTTTATTGGTTCAACTGTACTAGCCTTGAGATGTTAAAAGGTTACTTTGATATTTTTTTGGAAGTGAAAATCAAGGTTATTAATCGATTGTCGGGCAGAGGGATGGGAGAAAATAATAATAAGTTTTCTCAGCAACTCTTTTCACTGTCATATTTGTTGCCCTCCTACAACCTGTTTAACAAAATCTGGCAATTTTTGACTTGACTGTTTTTACGAATTCCTGTAGTGATTGCTAACATTAAAAAACTATATCACAAAATGCCACCAAACGAGACCTTTATTGTCCATGTTTGTCAAGTGTTAGCGACCTGTAAAGAGTGCTCTGTTTATTGCAGTAAAGAGTTAACGTATGGTACCTATTATTTCATGTCATAAACAAAATGAAAATTTAAAAAGAATGTAACCATCGAACACAGATGTCTCTGTTTAAAACAAAAAACATGACCAACATGCCTTAAACAGATAATTATCCCGAATCATTAACAAATATCATACTAAGTATCAGATATTTGTTTTCAAAACTCTTCCCTATTAAAATAAAGTCGATAAACTGCGGTATAGTTTTTTTTCTGCTCATGTGAAATGAATGCAAAGCTAGAAAACAAACTTTGCACATTGAAATTTTGAGATAAATGAGCTTCATACACGTAACGGTTATATTGAAACTTGGGATATTAAAAAGGTTTTTTTTTTCAAATGTAAACTTTATTCTGTAATAATTTTTAATGATTAAGAAAAAAACGTTACCCTACATATGTAGATGATTGACCCGTGATGAATACGGAAAGAACACGTGGTGTATCCAGTAAATCAAACTAGGGCTAGAAACCGATGGAAGAAGCAAAGGTGTACCAAAGGGGTAATCAGTATCATAAAACCGTGAAGACAAAGACAAAACCGGCAGACAAAAAATCATCACAACAAAACAAACCACATAACAACATAAAACACAAACACACGTAACAGCAAAACCGCGTTCAGCAACGCGAACTCAAGTCGAAACGAGAGTGAACTCAGGTGCTCCGGAAGAGTAAGCAGTTCCTGCTTGCTATAGCACACCCGTCACGTTGCCAAAGATCGATTAAGTGTTGGTCAAATCCGGAAAGGATGACATTACATAACTCTATGTCAAACCAACATCTGTGCTAAAATTCTTCAGCATTCATTTTATATGTTGAAAAAAAAGAATTTCTAAATTTTAAAAATTTAAATACGAAATATCCAACCAATGATAAGACAGCCATGTTTGTTGTAATTGTTAGAATTTCTAGAAGCATTGCTTTTTTTAATGCTTATTTTTGCCTAATTTCTTAAGCTTTACCCAAGCAATACCTAAGCATTTCTTAAGCATTACTTGAGCATTACTTAGTCAAGTAACCAATAATCGGTAGGTTGATCTGTCCTTAATATTAATTTACGATGCTTTTTTTTCTTAAGTTCTTCCTTTATTCTTTGCCTTTCTTCCAAAGTTGGGATGACGTCATTTTTTCTTAAACAATTGTCGTAACTATCCCTGTCTTTTGTGTAAAACATACATAACCATTTTGTTTGTTCTCTCAGATCTTTTAAGACAGAGTTGTATCTCTGAGAAATGACCCACACCGATTGTTCCGCGTGTCTTCCTGAAAATGCAAGCTCGGACAACATATCTTTTTTCTTTGTTAGTTCTTTTGTTGCACTGCAGTCATCAATAATATATAACGTTGGATGACTTGCATATTTATTAAAAAAAATCTTAAAAGCTCCTGTAACTTTTCTTCTTCTTTTACTATTGGATTAACGATGATTAGATTTTTTGTTTTTTGTTTTTTAACGTCACCAATCCATTCACGATTTTTATATGCTTTGTTCCATTGAATGGTTGGGCAAAGTATGACTATATATTCAAACACTTTATTATATTTTTTTTTCTAATAAATAAAGAACAAATTCAGTCTTTCCACATCCTGTTTGACCGCAGATAATGGCACAATGGGGATATTTTGGCATTTCCATTTTTAAGGAACTGAAAGGGCTTCGCCCACTAATAATTAACTTCTTTAAATCTTCCATCTTCAAAATTAATTTGTGCATCTTGTATAACAAACAGATAAACATTTATTGATTTGTCTGCTCCTGAAGTTTTGGTTATTTGTATGGTAACGCCTTCAGAAGTGTTTTCGATTCTTCTACCCGAACCGTGTATTGCATTATCATCCGTTGAACGTAAATCTAGCCACAATGCGTAATTAGTCGTTAAATGTTTTTCCAATGTTGTATATGATAAATTTAGATTTTTTGCAATCAGGTTTGTTTCTTTATCCCTTTTTGAATTTAAACCAAAGAATTTATTTATTTCATCCCACTGTTGATATGCTTTCATTCCTTGACTATAAAGTTGATTTGGAACCCCTTCAATTGTCATTTCTACTTTTGTTATGTTAGGATTATAAAAAGTTTCAGTGCTTGTCCTATCAGGATCTTCAAAAATCATTAGAATTCCTTTCATGCTTCTGGCCGGAACATTTAAATTAATTTTCCACAATGTATCGGATTTGTTTTTGGTTATTTTTCTATGTCTCAGTATTCTATCGTACAAAATAACCATCTTGCCGTCAACTTGTTGCCTTATCTGTCTTGCCAATTCAGCATCAGTAACCATATCAAATTCCAAACAAATGTTTTTGACTTTATAACTTGCAGATGCATCCGACGATTTGATAACATCACCATAACTATTAAATGTAAGTTCATATTCAAGTCTATCACCAAGACCCGCTTGATAAAAAGGCATATGAGTTTCTAAAAGTTCAAAATCAAGTGGGATACAAAATCTTGAACCATATGCGGTGGCGATTGCCTCATCTCCCACGTCTGACCCTTTATCATCTGCACCAACCCTATGTTTTTAACATGTTTGCCTCACCGATACCTTGATATGCCATATTTACACGTTCAGATGCAGATTTCCATAAATCAGTATAACAATAATAGATGTCACTATCATCAATTTACATAATTTCATTTCCGCTAATACGAATTGTTGTTTTTTTAACTATTGCCCTTCCTATGTTCTGATATATAGTTGCATTGTCGTCTGTGGATTGGATTTCTATTTCGAATGCTAATCTAGTTGTTCCGGGAACAATAACATCATTGATGCCTAGATTTGGGAATCTCACTAATAACTGTTGATTTTGATCAATAGTTGAAGGATTATTGGTTATCACCACACTTTGGCGAATACCTTTTACACCGCGGGGTTCTCTTGTTTTTCTGTAGGGATTTAATTTGTTTCCATATGTCGACATTTTTAAAGGGAAAAATTTGTTATAAAAACAATTCAATTATCAATGATAATACAATGTCTACACTTGATGCATTTTCCCATGGGACTGACAAAGCATCCGATATTAATGGTTTAGCGTCAATAACAAAATTTATTGCATCTCCAGCTTCAACTTTTAAAGGGATGTAAAATGTTTCAAAATTACCATAAATATTTGCATCATAATTCAGTTTATATATCAATGAATCATTAAGATTTATGGTAATGTATATGGAATCCGCGGTTGGTGCAGCATTTCTTGCACTCTTTATATCTATTTTATATATTTATTTAAACAATCCAAAAATGTTTATCAGTCTTCATTATAAAATTTCGGTTAACATAAAACATTTCATTTTATGCATTATACAAAAGATTATATCATGATAATGGAACTTTTCAATTAGCCCTCTCGATATATTTGTTGGGGGGGGGATTACAGCATTGCTGTTATTAGCGCGTTTTTCAAGTTGAGGTAAAAACAATTTTTGAAAAATTTGCTGTTTTCTGTTAACTAATTTAGATGAATCAAGTTGGGTGAACATCATTTATGGTTTCTTAGGGAACGACCATTTAATTTGAAAAGGGGGTGCTTTTTTTATCTGATTATATTTTTTTCTGCGCAAAGATACGGAAAAGATATATATTTTTAACTATGTCATGACAAAACATTGTTTTTTTTGTTTTTTTTTTCAACAAACAAAAATCTTTATTTTGAATCATTTCTTGTTACATCGTACATCAGAAGTCCAAGATCCTTCTGATGATCCCTGTTAATGTTCCACTAATTACCCAGGGTTGTAATTAGTTGCAAAGATAAACATGACATATAAAATACAAAAAGTTAACCATATCAAATCTATTAACATTACCTATAAATAATTGTTTATACAATATTTCAATTTTGCTAGTTTCTTATTTTCTGTAATTCTTTTCCCTCTATTCCATTAATAAATTCAGTTGAAAATACGTTGCAAAATATTGACTTGTTTTGTTTTCTGATCCAAAATTTAATATGATTTGTAAATTGAAAAATATAAAATAGTGAGAAATAAGTTAAAATAAAGATATTCTTCATTATTGATCTTATATCCAAAAACTTAATGTTTCAAAGTAATTCTAAAATTCATTTTATTCATTTTCAGGATTTCATTTATCTTTTTCCAAAATGTTTCTAAATAAGGACATAAAAGAAAATAATGAAGGTAATGTTCTGCTTGACCACAAAATTTACAATTTCCATCTCTTTCTATTTTCCATTGACATAACAGTTTCTGTGTAGGTAAAATATATTGCCACAATTTCCATTTAAAAATCTTAAGTTTATTGTCTTGTAAATAATTGAATATAAAATTAAATAATTGATCTTTATTTATGGCATCTTCAATATTTAAAATTCTTATCTATTTGTAAATGCCTATAGACTGTTCAACTTCATTGTTTATCAAAGACGTATATAATATTTTTTTTGATAATTGTGACACTTTAGCGTATTTATTGCCCCAAATAAAATCCTTTTTTCTGATATTTACTTTTGATTTACACGAGTTTTCTGATTGCAAAATTTAAAGCCATTCTTTTGGAACCTGATTTTTTAACAATGTTAAATTCTGCAATCCAGTTAGCCTTATTTTTCGGTTTTTGAAAACTATTATTTTTTTGTGATATGTTTCCTTTTTCATCTAATATATCATTGATATATACCAAACCACTATTTATCCAATTTTTAAACGTAAAACATTTATTCTGGAATTCTATAACAGAATTGTTCCATAAAATTTGTTTTCTTATTTCGGTAAAAGTCTTTGGTTCTTTTGTTTGTCCCCCACCTGTAAGAATCCAACATTTAACAACTTCCTTGTAAAATTCAGGTAAGTTTGTAAAGATTCATATGATCTAACATCACCATTGTTAGTCTTAAAAATTAACCAATCGCTACCAAAATGACTAAAGTATTTTAATGGTATAACCTTCCAGCTTCCAAATTTATCATTAACAAAGCGATTAACCCAAGAAGCTTTTAGTGACATGAAGTAGCTTCTGATGTCAATCATATTTAACCCCCCTTTCTCCTTTTAGATGAATCAAGTTGGGTGAACTTGGTTTCTTAAGGAACGACCATTTAATTTGAAAAGGGGGTGCTTATTTTATCTGATTATATTTTTTTCTGCGTAAAGATACGGAAAAGATATATATTTCTAACTATGTCATGACAAAACATTGTTTTTCATTATGTCAGAATATTTTATTCATCGAAAATCAGCTACAGAAAATTTTAAAGAACACAACAAGAACCCCCTTCAATTAATGTGGTCGGTTCTTAAACATACATGTAAGAATGTGCGAAAATGGAAGTGAAGTTGAATATATAATGACCTATCCCGGACAAATTCTAGGAATGAATTTTAGTTGTGTTGCTGTGTTAAGTACGGTAAATTTGGTCCACATGAATATAACCTTACAAACCGACCTATTATAATGACAAGTTATATATTAACGAAAAAATAAAGACTGTGTTTCTTTAGTTGAAAACTCTTTAACGCTTTTTACACATATAAGTTCAACATGTCTGTGAGTTTTATTGCAGCAGCTGCATAACTTTATTACATAATGTTGGACATTCCGTTTTGTAAAAAACAGATTGTGTTTGTTTAGTTGATATCTTTTTTTTACGTTTTTTACACAGATAAGTTATCCAAGTTTGTGAGTTCATTGCAGCAGCTGCATAATTTTATTCAATAATGTTGGACATGCCGTTTTGTAAAAACACATTAACGAAATGGGATTATTTTTGAAATTTGCGAGATAATTGTAAATCAAACACCTCTTTGCTTTAAAAAGCGCCCTTTATAATTCTTGCGTCTTTATTTCTTTATTTATTTATATTGCATCTTGACTTGCTGATTTGCTTCGTCGTTAATGTTTAATTGTACATTTACCATATGTACTAGATACCACCATACCGTGTGTATTTTCGAGTCCGCCAAGGAATATAACTGATTTAACAACGCCTATTTTATAACGATGTTCATAGTTGTGTAGAATCCTCGACAGACTGGAGTACTGCTAGGTGACGAATCCAGCTCGGGTTCGAATCCAGCTCAACCCTGTTGGATTTGTCGATGTTATTTGAAGAAAAAAAAATTAATGTCATCATATTATTATTAGATTAGAACCCAAACCTATGCGGCACATGTCGCCAGGTAGTCTCCAGTCCGTCAAGAATTCCACACGACCACGGACACCGTTACAAAACAATTGTTGCTTAATCGTTTAAATCCCTCTGAAAACTCAAAGATACACAATGTATTGTGGTATGCCATGGTATATGTATAAGAGAGATTATAGAAAAGCATGCGTCTTGATTAACATATGAAATATATAATGGATTTGGTAAGATACAGTTGAAACTAGAACATGTGTTATTACATCACTGCATCTTGTGTTTGAATAATTCCCTATACCTAACAATTGGGAATGTTAGTTTTCTAAAGAATGATATGCCAGTAACAAACACAATTTTTAAAGGTGTGACAAATTAATTAAGAACTATCTTTATCACAAATCTGTTGATTAAACATCCATCTGTTTTTATATCGGTCTACAAACATGACAGTGGCTTTGTATGTATGTTTCAATATCAGAAAAAAATAAACATGCATGGTGGAGAAGGAATTCTTTGAGTTGACAAAAAACTGTGAAATAATATTACGATCACCAAGCATTTTTTAGATTTTCACGGTGTATTCCACTCCATCAATTTGTTTGATATTTTAGCACAACGTTTAAAAATAATTTACGCACCCGAAAAGTGCTGGGGGTAGTGCTGATTCTCAGCTGTTTTGAAAAACGAGGCATGAAAAGATGGAATTTCATACATAGTCCGCAATCCACGGTTTTGAAATATTTTTTAAAAATATTTATTAACAGAAATAAAAGTACCCCTAGCACTTTTGAATAACTTGGGATCACATTGACCTTGCTAAATATTTCAAATCGATAAGAATAGCGGATTACAGTTTGAAGGTGGCCCTGTTTTCTCCCGTAAAATCGCCGATAAAACCATAAAATTTATAAATAAAGCTAAGTTCATACTTTTTGTCATTTTATAAATAATTCTTACAAATTATTTTCAGTGCGAATTTTCTCGTATAAAGCCTAACCTTTGAAGTTCATATTTTCATCCCCTTCTTTTTTCAAAATTATAAAATGGCTTTCCTTACCACGCAGCGTTGGACATCAGATTAAAAACAGATTAAGAACATTGTAGATATTTGTTGCTGGTTGTTTCAACAATGAAAAGCTTGAATATATTTAAGTTGAACAAAATACATTTTTACAGTTGTATAGTAATTTCAACGAACACTTTGGTTTCAACCGCTGTTATACAACAGAATAATCAATATCATTATCGAACATAAAACATTAAATTTTAAATAGCAATATTACCTTTGTATAAACGGATCACAAAAATCCTGTCTCCTTGGTGATAGTTAAAATGTGGTTATTTGAAGAGTATCCATTGGCAAATTTTAGCATCAAAATCATGGCGTCACAATCACACAGAAAGTTGGGTTCTACCTAAATCGTGAACAACGGAATCAATCGACCTGGTACTTTCTAAATTAACTCAATCAATATTGAGGCAACAAATTCCAAACATCAAACTTAAAAAAGGGAAAAGCCTTACCTAGCGTTCATTCACTTCCAAGTTCAACAAAATAATCAATGACACACCATATACTACATGTACTCTAGCATGTCTTAATTGGTCAAATGTAAATGGACCATAACTATCAAAACTGTTACTTGTGGTGGGAAGATTTTATTAATGTCATTTTACAATACACAACAAATGCAATTATATCGATATAAAAAATGTTGTCAGGTTTTAAAAGTGATAAATTACCTAACAAACATCTAAAATTATTGTGTGTTTTTTTCATTGTAATTTATATATCTTGAAATTGAAAATCAAATATAAACAAAAATCATTTCTCCATAAGGTAATCACGATAACTATGTTACAATAATCATGGCTATAGTATTTACTTATTTGATTGTGTGAAATGTATTACTAAAGAATCGAAAGAGCCTGTACCGCTCACCGGACTTCAAGGTCTGAACTATTTCTAAGTATTAAGTAATGAATAATACTTTTCAATCAAAAAGACAATAGAAATGTACAAAATGAATAGGAAATTTATGATCAATATATCAATATGATCAACATGTTTTAAACATGTACTGTAATTTTATTTTATGGATAATTGAGTATTGTCTTTGGGTCTGTACCTTAGTGTTAGTTCTTGACAAGGATTGTTTAAAGAAATACCGTTTGTTCATTTTCCTTGTGTGCGAATTAACTATTAAATTTCAATTTTTTCTATTGAAATTCCAGATTGTTAAATTCTAGATGATTTAAAATATCAGGTTTATTTCCTGAAAAGAAATAGATATGTTTCCCATCTACCTATCAAAAATCAAAAGGGTTATATCAATATTTATATTCTTTCACAAGAAGATCTCAACTCAAAGATCTTTCAGCTATGCATCAAGTATATGATGTAATTGTAAAACATTGTACAGAAATGTATAGCTAAAAATAATAATAAATAAACATTTAATATCGGTACTTCAAACATAAAGGCAGTCGGTAAGCAATGTTATCTAGAAACCCATTGCGTGTGATATGAACATACACAGGGAATCACTTTATTGATAATGAAACATACAAAATGATTCGTTCCCGTAAAGTTCCGCAATGAAAATAGACAGGTCGTAACACAGAAGTATTATATTTTAGAAGTAAACATGTATTATTTGTTGTTCAAAAAATGAATTTTACAGGAGGAATATTAACTTATTTTGTATTTTGGTACATTAACAAAAGCCGACGACACTTAGAAGGCAACACGAAATCAGAAGATGCTTTCACGAAGGCATAACGATAGAAAGGATGGATTAACGAACACAACACGAACAACGACCTTCGCACGAACCTTCGGGAGTTTTTTTACATGTTAAAAAATTAGGAAGGCGTTACGAAGTTGCTCCCGAAGTTGGAATATTTCAGCCGATGGTACTATGATGGTAAAAGATGGCAACGCGAATAGCGCGATTTGAATACGATCACTCCCGATTTCGAAAATATCCATAATCGTGTTTACATCGGGCCAGAATCGGGATAGTGTGACGCCAGAATAAAGGGACTTTTACCTCTTTAAGTGATCATCTGACAAAGGATGGGTTGCGATAAGACCCCTTTTCAGCCCACCATGAAAGTCAAAAATAAAATTAAATAAATTCTACCAAAAAATGTCTTGTTGGAAAGGTAAATGTTTATATTTGTTGAAAATAATCGTCTCTAGTATAAAAGTTTATTGTACTTTTTGGTAAATGGTGCTTTAAATGAACCACCTCAAATGATTTTAACATTATGCCTTTGGAAAAGTGGTCAAATCGAGTGATATATATCCTTCCCGGAAGTATAGCCTAGCACGCGGAACCAGCTCCATATTTTGTTTAAAAACTTGTATTACGAAAACACATTTTTGGTGAAAGTTTCAAGCTGGTTCCGCGTGTAAGACATACTGAAAAATTAAAAAGACAATATTTTTTAACCTCGTAGTCAGTAGTTTCAGAACATTCAAAATATATGTTTTTTTTTCGTTTTTCTTAAGATTAGTCATTATTTTCAATTCAAAATTGTTGTTCAGACTAATGTTGATATACCAGGAATCTGTTATAGAGTTGGCAAACACTGTCGTCAAGTATATTAGATCAAAATTAGAAGTATCAAAGGTCTACCGTGAAATATTCCTTACATTAAGATGAAATTTTCATTCAAAATTGGTCAATTTTGAACACGATTTTTCAACTTGTGTGTTTGTAAAAGTATTAAAGAATTTGGCTACAAAATAAGGTATAAAGTAACAGGTTTGGAAATAATTTTTATTTTTTGCCTCTAGATGGGCCAAAATATGGCCTTATCGCAACCCATCCTTAGCTTTGACCAAATTGAGACTTTTGTAGAATTTTTTATGCTAAAGCAGTAGGGTGGAGAAGATTTTTTAAAAATTGTGACAACGGAATTTGGTAACGCACCAGCCCTAGGGCCACTTAATGTTTTTAATAACTAAGGGTGTTGGGGCAGATACTTCAATATGTGTGAAATTGGAAACAAGAAGATCGTGTGCAGCGTAGTGCAGAAACACTGGAGAGCACGAATTAAGTTGTAATGCATGCTTTTGGTCGGTATTACTACTGTTATCTAGTGCATGCGTATTTTTTGTTTAATTTCAAACATAAGATCGATCATTGCACAATGATCATGCAAAATTACGACATTTTGTAGTTGATTTTCAATTGTTTTTTTATTTCAAAAATATTTTAAATATCTTTGTATGTTGCGTTTCTTTTTTGATAAAGTATACTTGTCTTTTTGATCTTCCTTGTTGAACAATCTCTGAACAATAACTGGTTTGAATTATATGGATTTTATTCTTATTTAATGCTTGTTTTGTGAATTGTGTCGCGTACACTTAGTCCATATATCATTTTTTTTCTATAATTAAATTTGGATTTTGAAGCAATCTCTATATGCGTAAGTTATTCCCTTTAAATTTCATGGTTTGCAAGAGGACCCTTTGTAGAGGCAAACTTTTAGTAAGCTTGTATTAAATGGGTCTGTAATGTGCATTTTTCCTTGGTTTATTTAAGAAAGATGAACCACAGTTCCGCTCTAATTTCACTTAATACAGGTAAGGTTATGGCATTTTTGTATTACTAAACATAAGCATCAACAAGACTACAGATGTTTAACTTATAGTCGGTTATCTCTCATCTAAAACCAATTAGAAATAGAATCTTAAGCAGAGTTAACACTAAAGTGAAGCAAAAATAACGAAAATGAGCTATTCACCTAAATGTATACGCCATAAATTTCTGAGGCATGTCGTATTTGAAAGATTTATTTTTATTAAATGAAAGCTCTTAGGGCTATATCTTTTATGACTATATGACTTTGAAGAGAGTGGCTTTTTATGTTTATATTTTCAATTCGTTCCAGTCAGTAACGATGTGTCTAGAGTGATAAATAATAAACTGGGTTTTTCTAAAGCCAGAAAGAAGTGAATTGATATAAGTTTCTTTCAAGTGCAACCATCCATGACTCCTGTACGGATCATTAAACGCGGATAAAAGTAATCGCATTCGATGTAAAATTAACGGAAATACCAGTACTATGTAGTTTATTATGAAAAATTAAAATAAGAATTAAACCTGTATTGAAAATACGTTTACATTTAAAAAGTTTTAAAAGAATTTCAGACTTATTAGCTTTTCTTGTTGAATTTATCGTTTTATATAAAATATAAGAACGAAATCTATCTTTTCACCGAATTGCAAAGATGACATAAAGGACCATGATTGCCATATTCGAATTATTAGTCTTTGCTTAAAAGATGTACATATATCGGCTTTTAAGAAGTGACAGATAAAATTAATACGACAAAAATAGAAATTAAAAAAATATACTCATCGTCATTAATCTTTCAGTTTTACTTTGGCATTTCAAGATAAGTGCTTTGTTAGGAAGGAAGTTTTACTTTGGCATTTTAAGATCAGTGCTTTCTTAAGAAGGGGGTTTTACTTGGGCACTTTACGATAAGTGCTTTAAAAAAGGGGTCTTCCCTTTGGCATTTTAAGATAAGTGCTTTGTTAGAAAGGAATTTTTACTTTGGCATTTTAATATCAGTGCTTTCTTAAGAAGGGGGTTTTTCTTTGACATTTTAAGATAGGTGCTTTGTTATGAAGGAAGTTTTACTTTGGCATTTTAAGATTAGTGCTTTATTAGGAAGGAAATTTTACTTTGGTATTTCAAGATCAGTGCTTTGTTCAGAAGGGGGTTTTACTTGGGCACTAAAAGATGAGTGCTTTGTTAAAAAGGAGGTTTAACTTTGATATTTTCCGATCAGTGCTTTGTTAGGAAGAAAGTTTTACTTAAGCATTTTAAGATCAGTGCTTTGTTAAGAAGGGGGTTTTACTATGTCACTATAAGATTAGTGCTTTCTTATGAAGCCTCAAGGGTGTCTTACTTTTACATTTTAAGATCAGTGAACGTAACAATAGGTTGCATGGTAGAGGAAGGAACCGTAATATTATTAAGCAACATCGTTCTAATTTTAACATTCCTGATTTTGATTGTATATTTGAAAATAATGGAAGGCATAATCTTTTTTTGTGAACTATGCTCCATACCTATTTGTAAGTTAAATCAGTTTAGATTGTGAAACTATATCTCTTGCCAGTCTTTTATACGAAGGGCGCTCACCATAAATGCTTTTTGTTACTTTAAACTTTTAAAAAATTGGTTCCTCTTTAGACCACATTCGACTGTTTTATAAAATTAACAAATATTAACAAACAGGACCTGACTTTATAAATTTATCTACTTTTTCGTTGATCCTGAAATTAAAGATCTAATACCACCTTTTTTATACCTATCATATCCTATAATCATAATCTAGAAAAAAACTGTGAGCGGCAGCTCATAAATAAGTACCGCCGCCACCCGCCCCCCCTCCCCCCAAAAAAAAATCAATCAGGTCAAATTCTAAAATAATAGGTGCACATCCACATTATGTCACAAAGATTGTGTGAAAGTTTCATGAAAATCCATCGAGGGGTTTAGGAGGAGTTGTGGATAAGAGATGGGTACCCCCTTGTTGTCGAAAAATTATTATGATCAAATTTTAAAATAGTGGGTGCACATCTACATTATGTCACAAAGATTTTTTTTAAGAGTCATGAAAATCAATCAAGGGGCTTATGAGGAGTTGCAGATAAGAGATGGATACCCTGAATTCCAGTTAATTTGTGAGCAGGGTCTAAACTTAGATTCCTTTTCAAAAAATTGAAGTACCCCTTGATCATTGACGATGTTAAGGTCGCCGATAACAACATGGCCACAAGGAGCTTATATAAAGTCAGAATAAGCACAGTCACATGATGAGGGAATATTCGTGTCTAGTTCTTCATCAGTTGAAGTGGTTGTATAGATAAAAATAATAATACGTGTGGGCTTTTTATTCCCCCCACTTGAAAAGTGGGGGTATATAGTTATAGGGGTATCCGTCAATTCTTCTGTCCGTCCTTCCGTTACACTTCATTACTTAGATAATCAACCTATGTCTGGGGTAGGAAGAACCTTAGGGTTTAGACAATTTTGAAATTTAGACGGATAATTTAAAGCTTTGATGGTTTTTCCAATTCAAAAGTGTTGGTGCCGGAGCGGGCTTACCTCGGGGAATTAAAACTCCACCAGCAGTGCTAACCTTCACGTGTGTTCGAATAACATCAGAGGCGCTTTACCAAAAAAATTCTTTTGTCTCGTTCTGACCACCTTTCTGACTGTTGGTAGTCAATCAAAGCAAAATAAGAACATTTTCAGATTAGAATCGTTACAAATGCTTTTTTTACCACAGGATTACAGTCAAACCTGCCTTAAGGGCACCTGTATATAAAAGAATATGGCCTATAAGGGGCACCTCAAAAATATCCATTTTAGGAACAATACAACTAAAATAAACTTTATAGGGCACCTGCTTATAAAGGGCATAATTTCGTTGTCCCTTGGCTGCCCTTTATTTCCAGCTTTGACCGTATATACCTTTCAAGGTATGATGTAATAACTAAGAAATACCCATCCCCGAAGTCTATAAGAAGCAGAGGTACCAATGGGGTATCCGAATATCAAAAGTCCGAAAGGGCAGAGACAAAACCAGCAAACACCAACAAGAACGGGACAAAAACAGACAACATGTAAAACATGGAAACACAAAACAACTGAATATCAATCAACAACGCGAACTCTAGTCGAAACCAGAGTGAACTCAGGTGCTCCGGAAGAGTAAGCAGTTCCTGCTTGCTATAGCACACCCGTCGCGTTGCCAATAGTCCATTCAGCGTGTCAAATCCGGTAAAGGAAGACAAAACAACACCCTATGACAAACCAACATCTGCACTCATCTGAGAATTCATTTTCTACTAAAATGTGCAGTAAACAACAGTTGTCTTGTACATAATTACACAAATGTAACCATTTTCACACATAAGGATATGTTTATTAGAATATATCACTTGAATTTTTTGACCGCAAAAAAAAATATATATTGTTGGTAGGTGTGACATGATCAAAAGAAGAGTTTTATTGGACATTTGCGACCTTATGTTACATATTTATTTTACTTGTTTCTCCCATTTTTAAAGAAATTAAATAATTTCTAGATAATATT
Source organism: Arcuatula senhousia (assembly GCA_963971305.1). Classification (NCBI taxonomy): domain Eukaryota; kingdom Metazoa; phylum Mollusca; class Bivalvia; order Mytilida; family Mytilidae; genus Arcuatula; species Arcuatula senhousia. The sequence goes on along the minus strand of OZ020310.1, from coordinate 61,444,941 downwards.
TATATCCCTGATCATAAAGAATACAGATCAACATAATCTAAAGCTTGGAATGGTTTTGATTCAGCTATCTAGGTATCAATCATTTGTTCTCAATAGTTTCCGGTCTAATTTTTTTTCACCAATGCACGTGTATACCACGGTGACGCCAAATTATTCTGCATATTTGTATTTTTATTCATTCCTTTTTGCCATTTACAATATTTGGTTACCATTTATCTGATCATTGAATGTTGATATCTTATGTTTATTATATATTATAAATGATCTTATTATGTGATCTCTATGACCATCTGTGTATCCCACGGTGGAATTATATATATATATTGATTGTTTAGATTCATTATACATATAATGAAAGATGATATTCAAAATATTTTATTTTGGCATTTCAAATAACAATGACAATGCAACTGATCAATACATTTATCTATTTATAAGAAGGCTTATTCAAATATTAACACTCTTGAACTGGACATCGTTTTGTTATATTAACACTAATAATATGCTTGTTACAGAACACATGGGTTTCATATTTGTTTATATTTGCTAGGGATCAATTGCAAAATCAATCCTTCAAAACACAGGACATATGTTAAACCTGTAAATCTGAATAAAAATTCGACATTGCGAATGAAATGCAATCAATTAAAATTATCCTTTTAATATCGAATATTAAACTTTTTTTTCAAAACTGAAGTAATTATTTCATGTGTTTACTTGGTCAAATATAAAGGTGTGACGACAAAGGAATACATCTCTCTTATTGTCAACATAATAGCTTGTAATTTGAGCTTCCCTTTATTTTAAACGCCCATGAACGGTATACGGATCTTAAAACGATTAAATATCTAATCATTCGCAGCGTAAAATTGGCATAAGCAACATACCTTTGCAGCAAATGCAAATGATTTATGATTGATTCAGTTCAAAGAAAGAATATCAACGATTTAAAAACGGTTTTGAATAATTCAAATAATTTCAATAGAAAATAAAAAGATGTGGAATCAGTGTATGCAGCTCACATAACAAGCGATAATTTAGAAAATAATACAAAGTGAACAACCACCAGCAGCCTTCAGCGAGGCCATTAGGTGCTGCTCTCCATTCTGCAGATGGACCATGTTCTAAATAAAACGCATAGAATTCAAATCCAGTCCTGAAATAGTCGCAGATAGACCCTTCTTAAACACGGGTCAGAAAATATAAAAAAAAACAAGTAGAAACAAAAGCTGTGTCAAAGATTGATGGTTTCTAATTTTACACATAACTTGAATAATTATGGATGTTTTTTAGTAATATAGCATCTATCTTTAAACTAGATTGCATATCGAAATCTCTTTTAAGAACGATGCATATTTTCAACTGCGGCTAATATTTAGTCTTTTCAAACTATTATCAACTTTAAATTTACCTAAACGATTTAGACCATTAGTTAGAAAGCAACTCATTATTCTTAAAGCCATATTCTTCATATATCAGTATGTTGTAAGGCAAAGCCATAAGTCATCAAATTTGCATTGGATGCGGTAACATTTGAATTGGTTCATGCAATATGTCTAGAAAAAAATCACTGCAAATAAAGGTAATAACAAAACTACCGAACTTGAATGATCAATCTCATAGTCCAGAGAAAATGACAAAAACGAATCAGTCATACCGGAGAACTGGTGGATCGCAATGGTCCTGACTTGGTACAGGCATTTCAAACGAAATTGTGGGTTAAACCAGGTTTTATGGCGCCAAACCTCCCTCTTCCATTGCGATCTTAGGATCCGGTAATGACCATAGAACACAACATAGTTGTGAGACACAATAGGGATATTGAGGTGATCATCTCAGTACAGCAGACCAGTCAAACACTAATTAAAACAATTAACTATCATATCTTTTAACTCAATTTTGAACTTTTCTACTAGTGGCTGATAACGAAGAAAGAATTTTTTTAATGATCGTATGAGACGTATTTTCTTATAGCCCTGCTTCAAAAGTCGGTCACGAAGAAACCGGTGTCTGATCAAAAAATCTGTGAAATGTGTGCAAGCTCTGGCATATCGAATAAGTTGAGAAATATAAACACCGTATGCAGGAGAAGTAGGTATATTGCTCTGTAGATTAGGAAAATTAATAATTTGAAAATTAAAATCGTCTCGTTTATCGTAAATTTTTGTACTGAGATGACCACCTGGGTCATATTCGAGGTGCAAATCCAAGAAAGACGTGAAGCAATTAGATTCGGTGGTCTCTTTAATCTCCAATTCCGGAGGATATATTGAAGGAATCCAACTACCAAATGAAGTGTTATTGACAGAAAGGACATCATCAATATATCTGAATGTAAGATTAAATGACCGTGCCTCTTTCATCTTCTTGTCCTTTACGAGTCCCTGAAGAAATTCAGTCTCGTAAGAGTATAAAAACAAATCGGCGAGGAGAGGAGCACAGTTTGTGCCCATTGGAATGCCGATTTGTTGTTGAAAAATCTCTCCTCCGAAGGTGACAAATATGTTGTCAATGAGGAAATCAAGCATACTGCAAACTTGTTCCAGTGTGTAACAAATTTTATCTTTGAAAGATGCTTTGGAAAAGAATGTAGAATTATAACCCAAAACAACAAAATTCCTTGAGTTTGAAAAGGCTTTTTCGAGAAGTTTTTTCAGGCGACATTTTAGTTTATCGTGTGGCAAGGTAGTGTATAAAGTTGAAAAATCGAACGTTTTCAAAGAGTGAACCTCAGAAAATGATCTAGATTTAAAATGATCTAACAAATCTTTTGAGTTTTTCAAAATCCACATATGGTTAATTCCACTACGATTATAAATAGTGTCGCAGTATGCTTGTTGACCTTCTTTGACAGCAGACAAGATTTTAGTTAAATGAACGGACAGCTCTGTAGTTGAACATGATGAAGATCCAGCTATATACCTTTCTTTGTACGGATTTTTGTGAAGTTTAGGTATCCAGTACAAATATGGTAACTCTTTATGTTCCTCTTTCATTGGAATATTGAAAGAGGACATAAAAGAGCTATGGTTGGCTATGATTTCATCTTTGTTAAATTGAGTTAATTTGGCTTTATCATGAGAGCTGGAGTGTTAATAATTTTGGTTGCATCATTGCATACGCAGTATATCCGATAATATGTTACAATCCTAGCTTAAACTTATAATCATTTAGGATTTTCGAAACAACTGTCATTTTGAAACATAAATGAAAAAAACGCTTAATAATTACCCCTCCCCCATCCCATATTTAAAAGTGAGAATATAATTGACATTTTAACCTCATTTCATTATAAAAGATTTTTTGTATAAAGTGTTTGTTTTCCAAAATTATTGCAAAACGGGGAGATTTGAGCAAAATCGACAAAATAATGTTATCAACCCGTTTTGCAATAAAGTATTCTAATCATACTTTATTATGTTAAAAAACAATAATTTGTACTTTAAACTTATTTGGTTACCTTTAGGGACCGTTTTATACATAAACAATAATAAAACAAATAAAAAATATTTTTTATTGCAAAACGGGGAGTTTATTGCAAAACCGGTTGTTAAACGGCACTATACAAGAAGTCAAATTCTTTTATGCCATTTGGGGTACTAAAATTGATCATTCGATCAATGTTCATTGATGTAAAAAAATATTTAGTAGGGTACAATATAAGGAAATTGTATAGAATACACCTATAGACATGTTCAATATTTTGCTTTATCTTTTTTTATCAAACAGAATAAATATTTTACTATCTTACTATATGTTTGCAAAAATGAAACTTATCAAAATTCAATCACTTATGGAACGTATGCTGATTAATTATTTTTATAACTTTTGACGAGAATAAATTTATTAGAGACCACGTACCTGTGTTATCGTCTTTTTCATATTTGTGGTTTGTAATTTGTAATAAGAAATACTCAAGTTGTTTTAAGAAATTCACAAGACCAACATTTGTCTCGTACACAGGTAATAGCTAGAAATCGGACACCACAATAATTGGAAACTCGAGTCATCTGCATATTTTAGAACGGTTGATTTCATAACTGCGATGTCAATAGATCAATAAGATCAATAGTTCATAAACCAGTCTGAAAATTTAAAAAAAAGTTTTGAACAATTTCTTCTTAATTTCTATAAATCTAATTTGGTTTATATTCATCAATTGCTCGGCATACAATGAAAGATTGTGATCATTAGTAAAATAAAGTCATGTACAAATATTACCATCCTTACCTGTTAATGTAGAACAGCTTTATTCAAGATGTCAGACGCTTTGATTGACCTTAAAACTTACTACATTTAAAATTTCACCGGTGAGTGCTTTTGAAATATTCTTTATACAAAGACTGTCAAATAAATCCCTATAGATATAACATTCGACTACCCTAATCCATATGAAGTCTCTGACAGTAAAATAGAGAACCATTTAATATACTGTTATATTTTCGTATTAATTCTCGTTATTAACATGGATCAATTCGTTGATTCTTACATTAGCGGTTCTGATGTCTGCAGCATACATGTAAATGTTTAATTTCCCTTCCGTATGAATAATCCATTAGCAGAATATTGGCAAAACACGTAAAATAAGAAATTCGATAACCTATAAAAAAAACGTAAATTATAATCAATTAACATCAATTGAGGTGTTGATTCTAATAAATAAAAATAAGGTAACTGTTATCGTCGATTTTAATTATCTATTGATATTCACTAATTAATTGAAATTAGGGCTTGGGTGTACAAGCTTCTAACTCCTTTGAACTTTGATATTTGTGGATTGAGTGGATTAATAAAGCTATAAAGATTAGTTGAATGTTCGTCATTGATAATTTACATTTAAATTAGCTTTAAAGAATTACTACAAGAAAAAACAGAAAGCCTTAAAAAAGAATAGGAATCAAACCAAAGAAAATAATTGTCTTTTGCTTAAATATTTCGTGGGTTTTATTTTCGTGTTGTCATTGATCCGCTAAAATAAGCGAAAATAACCCGCAATACGGTATTATTTTCTTTGAAAATAAATTAGAGAATGTGTAAAAAGAATAGTGATATCCCACGATTATCTATAATTTGGCTTAAAATGATTGAAATAGATAATGGATATGGTAGCGTACAACTGCAAACTGGAACGTGTGCTATGTTTAATAGTATGACACCAAGTCTTTCTACTGCAATAGCATTGGATATCCAACAGGGAATGAGCTGGATTCGAACTCATACCTTAACGGCACTTGTCGCCTAGCATTCGCCATTCCGTCAAGATTTCACACGACCATGGACACCGTAAAAATAAGTGTTGTAAAATCGGTATCATTTCTCCGCGTACTCGAGCATACACAAGGTATGGTGGTATGCCATGGTAGAACATATGGTATATGTATTATAGAGATAATAGAATGACACACAGCTTGATAAACATTTGAAATATATATTGGATATGGTAGGGTACAGCTGCAAACTGGAGCATGTGCTATGATTGACAGTATGACAGTAAGTCTGTGTATTGCAAATGACGTTGGAAAATCAAACAGGGTGTGAGATGGATTAGAACCCAAACCTCGGCAGCACCTGTTGCCTTGCAGTCTCCAGTCTGTCGAGAATTCCAAACGAACACGGACACCGTAAAAATAGGTGTTGGTAAATTGGTATCAATTCTCGGTGGATGCGTGCCATTCTATTATCTCTATCATGGTTGATATTGATACAAATATTCAATCAATATATATATAAATATATAGGTTGGATTAACAAATTATGCTGTAATGAGAATGAAAATTGGAAAATAAATCATAACTTTTATTTATGAGTATTTGGGGAACGTCATTAGGTTGTCAAATGCACCTTTACACTGTTAATGATTTAAATAAACATGGTTTTCAAAATATGTCAAAATCCTATGAGGAACCTTTAAAATCGTGGATAAAAGCAGACGAAGGCCCATCAAATTTTACTGATATAATATAACAACTTATATGGGGAAACAACTGAATAACATTTGAGGACAAATGTCTACTGTGTACCTAATGGATTCACAATAAAATACTATAAGACAATGACATTTTTGACAAAAATGGGAAAATCTCAGACAAAGTAATATGTTCAAATATAGAAAGGAAAGTCAAAACAATTGGATTAGTGAATTTACAATGTTAAAAAAGAATTCCTAAACAATGGATTAATGTTTTGAAAACTAAACAATCATGACTAAAAAAGATATTTATAAAATATTTAAAAAAATATCCAAAATATTATTGAAAAGTCAACTAGTTTTCAGCTTTGGATATATCATTACAGGAATTATAAGTCTGTCAACTTTTGAAGAAAAAACGCTTATGTAAACTTTTAAAACATTTAATAAAGGTAATAACAAAACTACCGAACCTGAATGATCAATCTCACAGTCCAGAGAAAACGACAAAAACGAATCAGTCATACCGGATATTTGGTGAATTGGTAAAAGAACATAAAACGAAAATTACGAGATAATACTACAATGCAACTATATGAAAGCAGGGCGGAAAGTTACAAAAAATGGTTTGTTTTATTGTAAACCGGTTATTCATTTTAAGTGGTAATGAGAGATTTATTGCTATAGCATGAATATAATAAACATTTGTTAGGCATTAAGTGTTGGGTTGTTGGATACAAATTTGGTGATCAAGCTTATGACCTTATTATCTTAGCTATAATAATATTTAATTCATGTACTCAGGTTTTCTTTGTAAAGCATATATTATAATATTGCAACTGTAAAAACAAAAACGAATGTGCTAGATATATCAGATTTTAACAACTTTTATCATATATTAAGTATAAAATACAGCATTTTTGCAAAATATGTGATACAGCAACATGGATTCTACCTGTATCACAATACTCTAAGCCTAACATATCACATACATATGAAAACCAATCAGTCACTGGGTACTCTTTGATAAAATGATAAGTTTTAGGTTTTTTTTACTATCTTTATAAACTATTTAATTTATATTTTACAAAAATATTACCATAAAAGACGTTTTTATTTTATAAGTTAAAGCACATTTCCATTTTTTTAAATTTAAGAAAAACAAGGAAAGGCATTTTGAATTTCGTCTTAAATCTTAAAAAAGACACTTTTGTTTTTCAAACCGTCAAACTGCTAATTTCCAATTCAGTGTGTAAAATCCGGTAAAGGAAGACAAACAAAGAATTTGTGCTACGTGTAAGTGAGTTCGAAATCGCCTTAAAAATAACATTTCATGTTAAATTTCCTAAATAAATCACTTTGTAAAACGGCAAGTAAGTACGATAGATTGAACAAGGTTAGAAAATTAACCTACAAAACATAGAAAAGCAAAATCTTGACATTTTGGAAAAAAAAATGTCCGTTTTACGAAAAATTGTAATGATTCTGCATTCCCTTATGACGATATATTTTTTAATCATTTATGTATTAAGTAATGCTAATTATGACTGAATTAGTTTCAACGGAGCAAAATGTGTTGAATAAGAAAACTGTCTCTAAAAAATACACATTTGTTTAATAAGCAGCCGAAATAAAATGTAGCAGACCCGAAAGTTAAGCTTTTTTGTCACAATAAATCATAATAACAATACATGATTAGCTCAGCCAGTTTCAAAGATCTATTATCAAATTTTTGATAAAACACATTAAACTCATTCTTTAAGACACCACATTTCCAAACATTATTGTTGACAAAAAAATCAGCTGGCGCTATTTTTTTTTTATTTACATATATTGTACCGTACGTTTATAAAGGACATTATTAGTAAAAAGCTTGAACAAAAATATTACCGATAAATTATTGTTTTTATAACTTTTTCTTAAACATTAGCAAAAAATGTATTTGCTTTAAACGGTACATTTTCTATCCTAAGACACGACAGGAAATCATTCGAAACAATAGTAACAATATAATTACGTTAAATTGGTAAAATAGAACTTTAAAGATGCATGACAGCAAAAGAAAACTGGTAGATAAGTGAGCAGTAAATTCATGAGAGATAAAGATGCCATAATGCAGATGAAGCCAAAAAAATGTATGAATACATGTATCCAGAATAAGTATTAGTGGAACATGTCAAGGTCTACTCGATATCCAAAGTTGAATAAATGTGTATTCTCAAATTCAGTATAAAAAAAATCAAGTTCAAGCCTCAATGACAGGTGTACGGATCGTTAAACATGAAAACAATGACATTATACAGAAATTCTTTATTCTGTTACATTTGTTGATTTTGAAAGGTATAAAATATTGATTCAATTGTTTTGGCAAATGATTCACCATTCAATTTGCATGCATGCATTCCAAGGCCTTCTTTTCAGTCTGAACGTCTTTCTTATGTCTTCATAGTAAAAGTAATAAATATCAAAATAACAGAAAAATTAATAAATTATATTAGATTTCATCAATTTAAATAATTTTATTTTATTTCTTTAGCGTAGCAGAGGAACAGAATGAAAACATATTGGCATTTTATATTTGTTTCAAGCATTTTTTACTTAAAACCTGGTCAGAAGGTTGCTGTTGGAAACGAATATTAACATCCTGTTTGACATGCTCAACTCTGTAAATTAAAATTCCATTCGAAATTCGTGAATTTATTCATGTTTTAACAAGATTTGTATTCTTCTTCTCATTCATGAATGACTGACAGCAACATCATATGTTGTTAAGCAAGCGCTGCGGAAGTTTTAAACATATTAAAAGTGTTATAACTGATTTTAACAGACGATATAAATAAATCAAAATTATAGTTACACAACTGCATATAACGCTTATAACAACCATTTGTTAATCAGGTATTCACTATCAAGTTCGATTATTCTTACATTGATATCTTTCTTGTTTTGCAATTTTGATAAAAAAATATAAAACACAATAATATACCAGTATAAATATATATATACTATTATACTAGTATATTATTATTCTATTACAACATGAACGAGCATACCACAACAATAAAGTTATAATTGGCGTTACCAGGAATCATTTATAGTCATGGTTTCTCTATGTCATGATCAAAAAATTCTTAGATCTTTTCGGGAGGTGGGATGCTATATTTTTGCTAAAAACTATGAAAAAATAGGCACAAATGTTGATTAGTAAATATCTCAAGTGATAAAAAACTTGATTTCTCCCATTTCTTTGTTATGTGTTGCTAAGGCGTTATATTTGATCACTTGCAATGAATATTTATCATTTTTGTGCACTGAAGCGGTAGCAAAAATGTTCTACATTATATTCAAGTTTATTTAAATTAATTCTTATAAGGTATGTGACGTATATCTTCAGATATATTCACATAATAAAAATATATTTTTTAATAACACAACGAGACTTCATTAATTAAAGTGTTCCCATCTGTTGCGCTGACATTCAAAACAACAGTCACGGACCATTAAAGGAACCACCGAGGCGTTTTAGGTTGACAAATATCTTTTAGGCTTTTTCATTATTAGGTATTATAGATAAAAAGGATTTCAATAAAACGTACCTTTTCTACCGACAAGATTCCAGTACGTGATTCATTTAAAAGTGTTTTTTTGTAGGCGTAGTCAGATGGTTTATCAGTGACTTTCATTAAACCGTAATTAAAAGAAATGATGAAGATTTTAAACATTAAGTATAAAGATAGAATATCGACCTGGTAATTTCTTAATCAGCTCAACCAATATTGAGGCAACAAATTCCAAACATCAAGCTTAAAAAAAGGAAAAGCCTGACCTAGCGTTCGTTCGCTTCCAAGTTCAACAAAATAATCAATGGAACACCATATACTACATGTACTATAGCATGTCTTAATTAGTCAAATGTAAATGGACCATAACTATCAAAACTGTTGCTTGTGGTGGGAAGATTTTATTAAGTCATTTTACAATACACAACAAATGCAATTATATCGATACAAAAAAATGTTGTCAGGTTTTAAAAGTGATAATTTACCTAACAAAAATCTAAAATTATTGTGTGTTTTAAACATGCTTTATTGTAATTTTATTTTATGGATAATTAAGTATTTTCTTTGCCTCTGTACCTAATAGTTAGTTTTTGACAAGGATTTTTAAAGAAATACCGCTTGTTTATTTTTCTTTGTGTACGAATTAACTATTCAATTTCAATTTTTTTATTGAAATTCCAGATTGTTAAATTCTAAATGTTTTTAAACATCAGGTTTATTTCCTGCACGTGGTACGACGTTGGTCCGGTATTACGTGTTTTTTCTTTAACATTGCGTTTGACATAAGACGCTGAAATAATATAACGATCACCAAGTCTCATTTTTGAGATTTTCACGGTGTATTCCACTCCATCAATTTGTTTGATATTTTAGCACAACGTTTGGAGATAATTTACGCACCCGAAAAGTGCTGGGGGTAGTGCCGATTCTCAGCTGTTTTGAAAAACGAGGCATGAAAAGATGGAATTTCATACATAGTCCGCAATCCACGGTTTTGAAATTATTTTTTAAAAATATTTATTAACAGAAATAAAAGTACCCCTAGCACTTTTGAATAACTTGGGATCACATTGACGTTGCTAAATATTTCAAATCGATAAGAATAGCGGATTACAGTTTGATGGTGGCCCTGTTTTCTCCCGTAAAATCGCCGATAAAACCATAAAATTTATAAATAAAGCTAAGTTCATACTTTTTGTCATTTTATAAATAATTCTTACAAATCATTTTCAGTGCGAATTTTCTCGTATAAAGCCTAACCTTTGAAGTTCATATTTTCATCCCCTTCTTTTTTCAAAATTATAAAATGGCTTTCCTTACCACGCAGCGTTGGACATCAGATTAAAAACAGATTAAGAACATTGTAGATATTTGTTGCTGGTTGTTTCAACAATGAAAAGCTTGAATATATTTAAGTTGAACAAAATACATTTTTACAGTTGTATAGTAATTTCAACGAACACTTTGGTTTCAACCGCTGTTATACAACAGAATAATCAATATCATTATCGAACATAAAACATTAAATTTTAAATAGCAATATTACCTTTGTATAAACGGATCACAAAAATCCTGTCTCCTTGGTGATAGTTAAAATGTGGTTATTTGAAGAGTATCCATTGGCAAATTTTAGCATCAAAATCATGGCGTCACAATCACACAGAAAGTTGGGTTCTACCTAAATCGTGAACAACGGAATCAATCGACCTGGTACTTTCTAAATTAACTCAATCAATATTGAGGCAACAAATTCCAAACATCAAACTTAAAAAAGGGAAAAGCCTTACCTAGCGTTCATTCACTTCCAAGTTCAACAAAATAATCAATGACACACCATATACTACATGTACTCTAGCATGTCTTAATTGGTCAAATATAAATGGACCATAACTATCAAAACTGTTACTTGTGGTGGGAAGATTTTATTAATATCATTTTACAATACACAACAAATGCAATTATATCGATACAAAAAATGTTGTCAGGTTTTAAAAGTGATAATTTACCTAACAAAAATCTAAAATTATTGTGTGTTTTAAACATGTTTTCCTGTAATTTTATTTTATGGATAATTAAGTATTTTCTTTGCCTATGTACCTTAATGTTAGTTTTTGACAAGGATTTTTTAAGAAATACCGCTTGTTTATTTTTCTTTGTGTACGAATTAACTATTCAATTTCATTTTTCTTTATTGAAATTCCAGATTGTTAAACTCAAAACATTCGATTTCTCCACACTTTACACTTCTATTCCACGTGAACAACTGAAATCGCGATTGGCACAGCTGATTAAACGCAGCTTTTTCAAAAAGAATGGAAAACGCAGGTACAAATTTCTTGTAGTCGATTATACCAAGACTTACTTTGTCATTAATGAGTCTAAGAAAAAGAACAAATTTACAGAAGACCAAATAATCGACATGCTCAACTTTCTTATTGACAACATATTTGTTCAGTTTGGTGGACGTGTTTTTCAGCAAACAATAGAGATTCCAATGGGCACTAATTGTGCACCGTTGCTTGCTGATTTGTTTCTTCATTCATATGAAGCAGACTTCTTGCAATCTCTTCTAGACAAAAAAGACTGTAGACTAGCTCTCTCTTTAAACCTCACGTTCCGATATATTGATGATGTCCTTTCACTAAACAATTCTCGATTTGGTGACGTTCTCCATCTCATATATCCACAGGAGCTTGAGATAAAGGACACAACGGATTCTAGGAAGTCTGCTTCATATTTAGATCTACATCTCGAAATTGACTCTCAAGGAAGACTTTCAACAAGGCTCTATGACAAACGTGATGACTTCAACTTTCCAATCGTCAACTTCCCCTTCTTGTGTAGCAACATTCCGTCCACTCCAGCTTATGGAGTTTACGTATCTCAATTGATACGTTACTCCAGAGCGTGCGGGACTTACATCAATTTCCTTAGAAAAGCGACACGTCTGACACAAAAATTGCTCACACAGGGTTATGTTGCTCCTCGATTGCTGTCTTCACTCAAGAAATTTTACGGAAGACATCATGCACTTGTTGACAAATATGGGATTTCGATCTCTCAAATGAGTGCAGATGTTGGTTTGTCATAGGGTGTTGATTTGTTTTTTTTAACGGATTTGACACGCTGAATGGACTATTGGCAACGCGACGGGTGTGCTATAGCAAGCAGGAACTGCTTACTCTTCCGGAGCACCTGAGTTCACTCTTGTTTCGACTGGAGTTCGCGTTGTTGATTGATATTCAGTTGTTTTGTGTTTCCATGTTTTACATGTTGTCTGTGTTTGTCCTGTTCTTGTTGGTGTTTACTGGTTTTGTCTCTGCTTTTTCGGACTTTTGACATTCGGATACCCCATTGGTACCTCTGCTTCTTTCTTAATGTTTTAAAACATCAGGTATTGCTGCACGTGGTACGACGTTGGTCCGGTATTACGCGTTTTTCTTTAACATTGCGTTTGACATAAGACGCTGAAATAATATAACGATCACCAAGCATTTTTTAGATTTTCACGGTGTATTCCACTCCATCAATTTGTTTGATATTTTAGCACAACGTTTAAAAATAATTTACGCACCCGAAAAGTGCTGGGGGTACTGCCGATTCTCAGCTGTTTTGAAAAACGAGGCATGAAAAGATGGAATTTCATACATAGTCCGCAATCCACGGTTTTGAAATATTTTTTAAAAATATTTATTAACAGAAATAAAAGTACCCCTAGCACTTTTGAATAACTTGGGATCACATTGACCTTGCTAAATATTTCAAATCGATAAGAATAGCGGATTACAGTTTGAAGGTGGCCCTGTTTTCTCCCGTAAAATCGCCGATAAAACCATAAAATTTATAAATAAAGCTAAGTTCATACTTTTTGTCATTTTATAAATAATTCTTACAAATCATTTTCAGTGCGAATTTTCTCGTATAAAGCCTAACCTTTGAAGTTCATATTTTCATCCCCTTCTTTTTTCAAAATTATAAAATGGCTTTCCTTACCACGCAGCGTTGGACATCAGATTAAAAACAGATTAAGAACATTGTAGATATTTGTTGCTGGTTGTTTCAACAATGAAAAGCTTGAATATATTTAGGTTGAACAAAATACATTTTTACAGTTGTATAGTAATTTCAACGAACACTTTGGTTTCAACCGCTGTTATACAACAGAATAATCAATATCATTATCGAACATAAAACATTAAATTTTAAATAGCAATATTACCTTTGTATAAACGGATCACAAAAATCCTGTCTCCTTGGTGATAGTTAAAATGTGGTTATTTGAAGAGTATCCATTGGCAAATTTTAGCATCAAAATCATGGCGTCACAATCACACAGAAAGTTGGGTTCTACCTAAATCGTGAACAACGGAATCAATCGACCTGGTACTTTCTAAATTAACTCAATCAATATTGAGGCAACAAATTCCAAACATCAAACTTAAAAAAGGGAAAAGCCTTACCTAGCGTTCATTCACTTCCAAGTTCAACAAAATAATCAATGACACACCATATACTACATGTACTCTAGCATGTCTTAATTGGTCAAATGTAAATGGACCATAACTATCAAAACTGTTACTTGTGGTGGGAAGATTTTATTAATGTCATTTTACAATACACAACAAATGCAATCATATCGATACAAAAAATGTTGTCAGGTTTTAAAAGTGATAAATTACCTAACAAACATCTAAAATTATTGTGTGTTTTTTTCATTGCAATTTATATATCTTGAAATTTAAAATCAAATATAAACAAAAATCATTTCTCCATAAGGTAATCACGATAACTATGTTACAATAATCATGGCTATAGTATTTACTTATTTGATTGTGTGAAATGTATTACTAAAGAATCGAAAGAGCCTGTACCGCTCACCGGACTTCAAGGTCTGAACTATTTCTAAGTATTAAGTAATGAATAATACTTTTCAATCAAAAAGACAATAGAAATGTACAAAATGAATAGGAAATTTATGATCAATATATCAATATGATCAACATGTTTTAAACATGTACTGTAATTTTATTTTATGGATAATTGAGTATTGTCTTTGGGTCTGTACCTTAGTGTTAGTTCTTGACAAGGATTTTTTAAAGAAATACCGTTTGTTCATTTTCCTTGTGTGCGAATTAACTATTAAATTTCAATTTTTTCTATTGAAATTCCAGATTGTTAAATTCTAGATGATTTAAAACATCAGGTTTATTTCCTGAAAAGAAATAGATATGTTTCCCATCTACCTATCAAAAATCAAAAGGGTTATATCAGTATTTATATTCTTTCACAAGAAGATCTCAACTCAAAGATCTTTCAGCTATGCATCAAGTATATGATGTAATTGTAAAACATTGTACAGAAATGTATAGCTAAAAATAATAATAAATAAACATTTAATATCGGTACTTCAAACATATAGGCAGTCGGTAAGCAATGTTCTCTAGAAACCTATTACGTGTGATATGAACATACACAGGGACTAACTTTATTGATAATGAAACATACAAAATGATTCGTTCCCGTAAAGTTCCGCAATGAAAATAGACAGTTCGTAACACAGAAGTATTATATTTTAGAAGTAAACATGTATTATTTGTTGTTCAAAAAATGAATTTTACAGGAGGAATATTAACTTATTTTGTATTTTGGTACATTAACAAAAGCCGACGACACTTACAAGGCAACACGAAATCAGAAGATGCTTTCACGAAGGCATAACGATAGAAAGGATGGATTAACGAACACAACACGAACAAGGACCTTCGCACGAACCTTCGGGAGTTTTTTTACATGTTAAAAAAATTAAGAAGGCGTTACGAAGTTGCTCCCGAAGTTGGAATATTTCAGCCGATGGTACTATGATGGTAAAAGATGGCAACGCGAATAGCGCGATTTGAATACGATCACTCCCGATTTCGAAAATATCCATAATCGTGTTTACATCGGGCCAGAATCGGGATAGTGTGACGCCAGAATAAAGGGACTTTTACCTCTTTAAGTGATCATCTGACAAAGGATAGGTTGCGATAAGACCCCTTTTCAGCCCACCATGAAAGTCAAAAATAAAATTAAATAAATTCTACCAAAAAATGTCTTGTTGGAAAGGTAAATGTTTATATTTGTTGAAAATAATCGTCTCTAGTATAAAAGTTTATTGTACTTTTTGGTAAATGGTGCTTTAAATGAACCACCTCAAATGATTTTAACATTATACCTTTGGAAAAGTGGTCAAATCGAGTGATATATATCCTTCCCGGAAGTATAGCCTAGCACGCGGAACCAGCTCCATATTTTGTTTAAAAACTTGTATTACGAAAACACATTTTTGGTGAAAGTTTCAAGCTGGTTCCGCGTGTAAGACATACTGAAAAATTAAAAAGACAATATTTTTTAACCTCGTAGTCAGTAGTTTCAGAACATTCAAAATATATGGGTTTTTTTCGTTTTTCTTAAGATTAGTCATTATTTTCAATTCAAAATTGTTGTTCAGACTAATGTTGATATACCAGGAATCTGTTATAGAGTTGGCAAACACTGTCGTCAAGTATATTAGATCAAAATTAGAAGTATCAAAGGTCTACCGTGAAATATTCCTTACATTAAGATGAAATTTTCATTCAAAATTGGTCAATTTTGAACACGATTTTTCAACTTGTGTGTTTGCAAAAGTATTAAAGAATTTGGCTACAAAATAAGGTATAAAGTAACAGGTTTGGAAATAATTTTTATTTTTTGCCTCTAGATGGGCCAAAATATGGCCTTATCGCAACCCATCCTTAGCTTTGACCAAATTGAGACTTTTGTAGAATTTTTGATGCTAAAGCAGTAGGGTGGAGAAGATTTTTTAAAAATTGTGACAACGGAATTTGGTAACGCACCAGCCCTAGGGCCACTTAATGTTTTTAATAACTAAGGGTGTTGGGGCAGATACTTCAATATGTGTGAAATTGGAAACAAGAAGATCGTGTGCAGCGTAGTGCAGAAACACTGGAGAGCACGAATTAAGTTGTAATGCATGCTTTTGGTCGGTACTACTACTGTTATCTAGTGCATGCGTATTTTTTGTTTAATTTCAAACATAAGATCGATCATTGCACAATGATCATGCAAAATTACGACATTTTGTAGTTGATTTTCAATTGTTTTTTTATTTCAAAAATATTTTAAATATCTTTGTATGTTGCGTTTCTTTTTTGATAAAGTATACTTGTCTTTTTGATCTTCCTTGTTGAACAATCTCTGAACAATAACTGGTTTGAATTATATGGATTTTATTCTTATTTAATGCTTGTTTTGTGAATTGTGTCGCGTACACTTAGTCCATATATCATTTTTTTTCTATAATTAAATTTGGATTTTGAAGCAATCTCTATATGCGTAAGTTATTCCCTTTAAATTTCATGGTTTGCAAGAGGACCCTTTGTAGAGACAAACTTTTAGTAAGCTTGTATTAAATGGGTCTGTAATGTGCATTTTTCCTTGGTTTATTTAAGAAAGATGAACCACAGTTCCGCTCTAATTTCACTTAATACAGGTAAGGTTATGGCATTTTTGTATTACTAAACATAAGCATCAACAAGACTACAGATGTTTAACTTATAGTCGGTTATCTCTCATCTAAAACCAATTAAAAATCTTAACCAGAGTTAACACTAAAGTGAAGCAAAAATAACGAAAATGAGCTATTCACCTAAATGTATACGCCATAAATTTCTGAGGCATGTCGTATTTGAAAGATTTATTTTTATTAAATGAAAGCTCTTAGGGCTATATCTTTTATGACTATATGACTTTGAAGAGAGTGGCTTTTTATGTTTATATTTTCAATTCGTTCCAGTCAGTAACGATGTGTCTAGAGTGATAAATAATAAACTGGGTTTTTCTAAAGCCAGAAAGAAGTGAATTGATATAAGTTTCTTTCAAGTGCAACCATCCATGACTCCTGTATGGATCATTAAACGCGGATAAAAGTAATCGCATTCGATGTAAAATTAACGGAAATACCAGTACTATGTAGTTTATTATGAAAAATTAAAATAAGAATTAAAACCTGTATTGAAAATACGTTTACATTTAAAAAGTTTTAAAAGAATTTCAGACTTATTAGCTTTTCTTGTTGAATTTATCGTTTTATATAAAATATAAGAACGAAATCTATCTTTTCACCGAATTGCAAAGATGACATAAAGGACCATGATTGCCATATTCGAATTATTAGTCTTTGCTTAAAAGATGTACATATATCGGCTTTTAAGAAGTGACAGATAAAATTAATACGACAAAAATAGAAATTAAAAAAATATACTCATCGTCATTAATCTTTCAGTTTTACTTTGGCATTTCAAGATAAGTGCTTTGTTAGGAAGGAAGTTTTACTTTGGCATTTTAAGATCAGTGCTTTCTTAAGAAGGGGGTTTTACTTGGGCACTTTACGATAAGTGCTTTAAAAAAGGGGTCTTCCCTTTGGCATTTTAAGATAAGTGCTTTGTTAGAAAGGAATTTTTACTTTGGCATTTTAAGATCAGTGCTTTCTTAAGAAGGGGGTTTTACTTTGGTATTTCAAGATCAGTGCTTTGTTCAGAAGGGGGTTTTACTTGGGCACTAAAAGATGAGTGCTTTGTTAAAAAGGGGGTTTAACTTTGATATTTTCCGATCAGTGCTTTGTTAGGAAGAAAGTTTTACTTTAGCATTTTAAGATCAGTGCTTTGTTAAGAAGGGGGTTTTACTATGTCACTATAAGATTAGTGCTTTCTTATGAAGCCTCAAGGGTGTCTTACTTTTACATTTTAAGATCAGTGAACGTAACAATAGGTTGCATGGTAGAGGAAGGAACCGTAATATTATTAAGCAACATCGTTCTAATTTAAACATTCCTGATTTTGATTGTATATTTAAAAATAATGGAAGGCATAATCTTTTTTTGTGAACTATGCTCCATACCTATTTGTAAGTTAAATCAGTTTAGATTGTGAAACTATATCTCTTGCCAGTCCTTTATACGAAGGGCGCTCACCATAAATGCTTTTTGTTACTTTAAACTTTTAAAAAATTGGTTCCTCTTTAGACCACATTCGACTTTTTTATAAAATTAACAAATATTAACAAACAGGACCTGACTTTATAAATTTATCTACTTTTTCGTTGATCCTGAAATTAAAGATCTAATACCACCTTTTTTTATACCTATCATATCCTATAATCATAATCTAGAAAAAAACTGTGAGCGGCAGCTCATAAATAAGTACCGCCGCCACCCGCCCCCCCAAAAAAAATCAATCAGGTCAAATTTTAAAATAATAAGTGCACATCCACATTATGTCACAAAGATTGTGTGAAAGTTTCATGAAAATCCATCAAGGGGTTTAGGAGGAGTTGTGGATAAGAGATGGGTACCCCCTTGTTGTCGAAAAATCATTATGATCAAATTTTAAAATAGTGGGTGCACAGATTTTTTTTAAGAGTCATGAAAATCAATCAAGGGGCTTAGGAGGAGTTGCAGATAAGAGATGGATACCCTGAATTCCAGTTAATTTGTGAGCAGGGTCTAAACTTAGATTCCTTTTCAAAAAATTGAAGTACCCCTTGATCATTGACGATGTTAAGGTCGCCGATAACAACATGGCCACAAGGAGCTTATATAAAGTCAGAATAAGCACAGTCACATGATGAGGGAATATTCGTGTCTAGTTCTTCACCAGTTGAAGTGGTTGTATAGATAAAAATAATAATACGTGTGGGCTTTTTATTCCCCCCACTTGAAAAGTGGGGGTATATAGTTATAGGGGTATCCGTCAATTCTTCTGTCCGTCCTTCCGTTACACTTCATTACTTAGATAATCAACCTATGTCTGGGGTAGGAAGAACCTTAGGGTTTAGACAATTTTGAAATTTAGACGGATAATTTAAAGCTTTGATGGTTTTTCCAATTCAAAAGTGTTGGTGCCGGAGCGGGCTTACCTCGGGGAATTAAAACTCCACCAGCAGTGCTAACCTTCACGTGTGTTCGAATAACATCAGAGGCGCTTTACCAAAAAAATTCTTTTGTCTCGTTCTGACCACCTTTCTGACTGTTGGTAGTCAATCAAAGCAAAATAAGAACATTTTCAGATTAGAATCGTTACAAATGCTTTTTTTACCACAGGATTACAGTCAAACCTGCCTTAAGGGCACCTGTATATATAAAAATATGGCCTATAAGGGGCACCTCAAAAATATCCATTTTATGAACAATACAACTAAAATAAACTTTATAGGGCACCTGCTTATAAAGGGCATAATTTCGTTGTCCCTTGGCTGCCCTTTATTTCCAGCTTTGACCGTATATACCTTTCAAGGTATGATGTAATAAGTAAGAAATACCCATCCCCGAAGTCTATAAATGCGAATTGATTTTCTACTAAAATGTGCAGTAAACAACAGTTGTCTTGTACATAATTACACAAATGTAACCATTTTCACACATAAGGAGATGTTTATTAGAATATATCACTTGAATTTTTTGACCGCAAAAAAAAAACAATATATTGTTGGTAGGTGTGACATGATCAAAAGAAGAGTTTTATTGGACATTTGCGACCTTATGTTACATATTTATTTTACTTGTTTCTCCCATTTTTAAAGAAATTAAATAATTTCTAGATAATATTTATATCCCTGATCATAAAGAATACAGATCAACATAATCTAAAGCTTGGAATGTTTTTGATTCAGCTATCTAGGTATCAATCATTTGTTCTCAATAGTTTCCGGTCTAAATTTTTTTCACCAATGCACGTGTATACCACGGTGACGCCAAATTATTCTGCATATTTGTATTTTTATTCATTCCTTTTTGCCATTTACAATATTTGGTTACCATTTATCTGATCATTGAATGTTGATATCTTATGTTTATTATATATTATAAATGATCTTATTATGTGATCTCTATGACCATCTGTGTATCCCACGGTGGAATTATATATATATATTGATTGTTTAGATTCATTATACATATTATGAAAGATGATATTCAAAATATTTTATTTTGGCATTTCAAATAACAATGACAATGCAACTGATCAATACATTTATCTATTTATAAGAAGGCTTATTCAAACATTAACACTCTTGAACTGGACATCGTTTTGTTATATTAACACTAATAATATGCTTGTTACAGAACACATGGGTTTCATATTTGTTTATATTTGCTAGGGATCAATTGCAAAATCAATCCTTCAAAACACAGGACATATGTTAAACCTGTAAATCTGAATAAAAATTCGACATTGCGAATGAAATGCAATCAATTAAAATTATCCTTTTAATATCGAATATTAAACTTTTTTTTCAAAACTGAAGTAATTATTTCATGTGTTTACTTGGTCAAATATAAAGGTGTGACGACAAAGGAATACATCTCTCTTATTGTCAACATAATAGCTTGTAATTTGAGCTTCCCTTTATTTTAAACGCCCATGAACGGTATACGGATCTTAAAACGATTAAATATCTAATCATTCGCAGCGTAAAATTGGCATAAGCAACATACCTTTGCAGCAAATGCAAATGATTTATGATTGATTCAGTTCAAAGAAAGAATATCAACGATTTAAAAACGGTTTTGAATAATTCAAATAATTTCAATAGAAAATAAAAAGATGTGGAATCAGTGTACGCAGCTCACATAACAAGCGATAATTTAGAAAATAATACAAAGTGAACAACCACCAGCAGCCTTCAGCGAGGCCATTAGGTGCTGCTCGCCATTCTGCAGATGGACCATGTTCTAAATAAAACGCATAGAATTCGAATCCAGTCCTGAAATAGTCGCAGATAGACCCTTCTTAAACACGGGTCAGAAAATATAAAAAAAAACAAGTAGAAACAAAAGCTGTGTCAAAGATTGATGGTTTCTAATTTTACACATAACTTGAATAATTATGGATGTTTTTTAGTAATATAGCATCTATCTTTAAACTAGATTGCATATCGAAATCTCTTTTAAGAACGATGCATATTTTCAACTGCGGCTAATATTTAGTCTTTTCAAACTATTATCAACTTTAAATTTACCTAAACGATTTAGACCATTAGTTAGAAAGCAACTCATTATTCTTAAAGCCATATTCTTCATATATCAGTATGTTGTAAGGCAAAGCCATAAGTCATCAAATTTGCATTGGATGCGGTAACATTTGAATTGGTTCATGCAATATGTCTAGAAAAAAAATCACTGCAATTGGGTTAATTTGGCTTTATCATGAGAGCTGGAGTGTTAATAATTTTGGTTGCATCATTGCATACGCAGTATATCCGATAATATGTTACAATCCTAGCTTAAACTTCTAATCATTTAGGATTTTCGAAACAACTGTCATTTTGAAACATAAATGGAAAAAAAACGCTTAATAATTACCCCTCCCCCATCCCATATTTAAAAGTGAGAATATAATTGACATTTTAACCTAATTCCATTATAAAAGATTTTTTGTATAAAGTGTTTGTTTTCCAAAATTATTGCAAAACGGGGAGATTTGAGCAAAATCGACAAAATAATGTTATCAACCCGTTTTGCAATAAAGTATTCTAATCATACTTTATTATGTTAAAAAAACAATAATTTGTACTTTAAACTTATTTGGTTACCTTTAGGGACCGTTTTATACATAAACAATAATAAAACAAATAAAAAATATTTTTTATTGCAAAACGGGGAGTTTATTGCAAAACCGGTTGTTAAACGGCACTATACAAGAAGTCAAATTATTTGCTTTTTTATGTAAAACATTAACAGGTGAATGCATCTTTTGTTATTCAGTTTATTTAATATCTGTAGGTTTGTCTTCAAGCATGAATTTTAAGCATGATGTTAGGTTTAAGATAGACCAAACAAATCTAACAGGTTGTTTGGCCTTTATGGTGGCAATATACACAATTGATATATATCTCATAAAACATTACCAACGTAAATCGGATCTGAGCTTTTCTTTCTTGACAATATGGAATAGAACTTTTCACTATTGAAAGTTGATAGATAGAACGCTTCATCATTTCTATTTTGATTTTAATTTTGAATGTAACACATCGACCTCTTTTCATTTCCTTTATCTTTATTTTAAGTACTGAGTGTCGTTTTTTATAAAATAGGTAAAACAAAATATGGCAAAGAAATAACTTTTGAAAGTGCGAGGGTTTAGATATTCATATTGCATTTGCCATAAATATATGATATTGAACAAATTACAGTCACCATAAATGTTGTCATGCTCTTTCTCATTGTTATTCTTTTATGCCATTTGGGGTACTAAAATTGATCATTCGATCAATGTTCATTGATGTAAAAAATATTTAGTAGGGTACAATATAAGGAAATTGTATAGAATACACCTATAGACATGTTCAATATTTTGCTTTATCTTTTTTTATCAAACAGAATAAATATTTTACTATCTTACTATATGTTTGCAAAAATGAAACTTATCAAAATTCAATCACTTATGGAACCAATGCTGATTAATTATTTTTATAATTTTTGACGAGAATAAATTTATTAGAGACCACGTACCTGTGTTATCGTCTTTTTCATATTTGTGGTTTGTAATTTGTAATAAGAAATACTCAAGTTGTTTTAAGAAATTCACAAGACCAACATTTGTCTCGTACACAGGTAATAGCTAGAAATCGGACACCACAATAATTGGAAACTCGCGTCATCTGCATATTTTAGAACGGTTGATTTCATAACTGAGATGTCAATAGATCAATAAGATCAATAGTTCATAAACCAGTCTGAAAATTAAAAAAAAAGTTTTGAACAATTTCTTCTTAATTTCTATAAATCTAATTTGGTTTATATTCATCAATTGCTCGGCATACAATGAAAGATTGTGATCATTAGTAAAATAAAGTCATGTACAAATATTACCATCCTTACCTTTTAATGTAGAACAGCTTTATTCAAGATGTCAGACGCTTTGATTGACCTTAAAACTTACTACATTTAAAATTTCACCGGTGAGTGCTTTTGAAATATTCTTTATACAAAGACTGTCAAATAAATCCCTATAGATATAACATTCGACTACCCTAATCCATATGAAGTCTCTGACAGTAAAATAGAGAACCATTTAATATACTGTTATATTTTCGTATTAATTCTCGTTATTAACATGGATCACTTCGTGGATTCTTACATTAGCGGTTCTGATGTCTGCAGCATACATGTAAATGTTTAATTTCCCTTCCGTATGAATAATCCATTAGCAGAATATTGGCCAAACACGTAAAATAAGAAATTCGATAACCTATAAAAAGTATAGAAGCTCTGAAAACTTATACTTGTGTTATAATCACTAAAGACGCGTTGAATTAAACAATAAAAAAATCAATAAAATTGATCAATAATCTTATATCAATTTGTTTAACTAGTGAACGAAAGAAGCAAAGAGGTACCAATTGGGCATTCGAATGTCACAAGGCAGAAGGGCCAACGACAAAACCAATAACCATATGATCGAGTTCAGCACGAAGAAATACAAAACAAAGAAACACAAAAAGCAACTAAACAGCAGTCAGCAACTCAAACTCGTCGTAACGATAGTGAACTCCGGTGCTACGGAAGAGAATGTAACATTTCCTGCTTGATATAGCACATCAGTCGCGCTGCTATTGGTCAATTTAGCTTGTCAATTATGATGACGGGCGAACCATTATAAAGGGACGTTTTAAGATATTTAAGTCAAGAAACACACGCCTTGCACAGGTAAAATTTAGACATACGTCTGACGCACGTTTGTAAAAACGTGCGTCTGACGTAGTGTATAAAAGTATGGTTAACATATGTTTCTAACCGCCGCATGGTAAATGTACGTCAAATAATTGTCAAAACAAATGTCAGATGTACATTCTTTAAACGTGCGTCAAACATACGTTTACCATACGTCAGAGTTATAGTTTCCTAAACTGTAAGAAATTAGTGGGTTATTTATTTAGTGTGTTTTATTATGAAATAAAAATATTGTCAAGATAACTTTTTAACGTGCGTCAAACGTACGCGGTTAGAAACAACATTTTGTTTTAAGTTTTGCTTGAAAATCTATTTCAAGATGAAGATATAAATATGAAGCAGACACACTAGAATTTGAAGCGTCCTTTATCTCACGAAAGTTGGTAAAATACCTTTTTTTATGAAAATCTTGTTGAAAAGTACAGGAAACATTGCACTGGTTGCATGACTGCGAAAAATATTGGCAAAAAAAATTACAGCATTTACACTTACCGAATGATCCTTTTAAAGTTCGTTATTAGAAATGCAAAGCGAATTCCGGTTTATATTTATTCATCAAAGAGTATATGTTTTTGCGAGATAAGTTATGTTTTCTTGCTTAAACGACATTAAAATCAAATGTCAATTTGCATCAATGGAATTGTTTATAAATCGAAACTGTTTTATATAGATCATAGAAAAGTAGTGGATTTATTGATCTTGTTTGTTCCTGTTCATAAGGACAGTTCGAAATTTAATGAAGACAA
Organism: Arcuatula senhousia; assembly: GCA_963971305.1. Taxonomy (NCBI): domain Eukaryota; kingdom Metazoa; phylum Mollusca; class Bivalvia; order Mytilida; family Mytilidae; genus Arcuatula; species Arcuatula senhousia. The sequence goes on along the minus strand of OZ020310.1, from coordinate 61,419,957 downwards.
TCTTAGTATATGCAAAGCTTATTATCAGGTCAAATTGAGTATAGTAGGACCTAGATAAGGACAATCCGCACATAAATTTTGTTGAAGATAGCACAGTTATGTCGATACAGTTTTTTGCGTTCAAATTGTATATCGAGTAAGGACAACTGACATGTTGGTGAACACTTTTTATAATAATTAAAATCCCACGATGTTTGAGGCCAAGTGCAAGGGCGTTAGTGATTTTAACCTAAATAACTTTGCCAAAACAAAAAACAGAAAGAGCAGAAATTATAAATAATGGACTCAATCATAAGAATGATAATAAAAATAGATAAAACATAAATTTATCTAGGTCCTCCTACAGTCTATTCTTTAAACTTTATATATAGTCTTTGATGTACACATACTGTAAAATTGATATGAATGTAAGCCATTTTGAGGTAGAGGTGAAATTGATAGAATCAAATAACTTTTCTAAATTCTATCGATCGTTGAAACAGTATTTAGTCACGTTAAAGCAGGGACATTGAAGACCCCATTTACAAAATACGTGTTGCATTAAATTTAAGCAAAGAAAGTAACTTCTTTTACATCTCAGGCAAATTTAAGAAGATGAGAAGGGTATAATTTTTTTGTCTAGTTTTGAAATTTAACCGGCTTTTTATTCCTAATAAGCAATTGTATTTCGATTAAAAGCAAGTTCGGTATTGGTAAGCATGCAATTAATTCAACGTGTAAATGTTATATGTTTACATGTCGACCATTATATTTAAAAGATATAAAAAAAAAAGCTTTCATGTGCTACAAAACAGGCTTACAAGATACCAAAATGTTCATTTAACATGAATTTACACACAATAAGAGCTGACAACAGTACCTGATAAAATACTTTTTTTTATTTTACTTAAGCAAGGAACGGAAGGGGTACGTGACTATTTAATTGTATCTAAAGATTGTTTTGTTAACCACACGGCAGAACCACATTATTATGAACTTTACCCATAGCCTCGAAGGTCATATATAATTCAAAATCAACGCCCAATCAATCAATATTCTTTTGACTGACGAGACGCTTTGTGTAAAATGTTTTAAAGTTAGTGAAATTTGACACTTCTAAAATTGTTAAAAGTTCAATTGACCTATTTAAAAAATATATCAGACATTAGTCGTCAGACTTATTTTAACAGATTATCATTAAATTAATATACACTTATTTGTCCAGTGTCATTGATTTAAAACAACAGGATATTCTATGTTTTGTTATGATTGTTTAATTGAATATGTGCTAAAATCAAACTAAAAGCAAATGTATATTTGGACTTTCAATAAACCATGCAGATCAGGATAATCTATTAAAACTGGAAAGTTTTATGACTCTTAACTAGTCCTATAGTTTAAACATTTGATTATTAAATGAGGAGCATTTTCCTTTTCAGATTACAGCTGAACAAATTCTACATTTTTTTTTGGGAGGGGGGATGTAATGAATATCGAGTGTTGTGCATTTAATACTTATATTTTATTTAATAAATTATTTAATAATAGAATAAATAAAGTAATTGTTGATATTTGATCACAAAAAAATCCGAGTGAAATTGTTAATTGGGCTAAAAGAGATAGTCTAATAGTCATTCACTTAATTGTCAATGAGTAAAGAATAGTTTAGTCAGAGCTACACGTTTTAGTTCTTGACATGTTGTTCTAATGTATATCAGCAAAATAGTTTCTCACATTTCTGAATAAAGTTTAAAAAGTTTTTTTATAGCTTATATAATATAACGATCGCTTATGTCCCATAGCCCTGTAAACAGAATTCTGCTTTGTTTTAGCTAGTGATATAAACGGAAATCTTATCGGTGACTCTATCTTTGGAGAAATGTACCTCGTTTTGTTATATTAAAACTAATACTATGCTTGTTACAGGACACGTGGTTTTTATATTTGTTTATATTTGCTAGGGATCAATTGCAAAATCAATCTTTCAAAACACAAGACACATTTTAAACCTGTAAATCTGAATACAAATTCGACATTACGAACGAATTGCAAAAAAAAAATAAAATTATCCTTTTAATATCGAATATCAAACTTTTTTTTCAAAATTTTAGTTAATATTTCATGTGTTCACTTGGTCAAATATTAAGGTGTGACGACAAAGCAATTAATCTCTCTTATTGTCAACATAATAGTTTGTAATTTGAGCTTCCCTTTTAATATAAACGCCCATGCCCAGTATACGGATCTTAAAGCGATTGAATATTTAATCATTCGCAGTGTAAAATTCGCATAAGCAACATACCTTTGCAGCAAATGCAAATGATTTATAATTGATTCAGTTCAAAGAAAGAATATCAACGGTTTAAAACGGTTTTGAATAATTCTAATAATTTCAATAGAAAATAAAAAGATGTGGAATCAGTGTACGCAGCTCACATAACAAGCGATAATTTAGAAAAAAATACAAAGTGAACAAGCACCAGCAGCCTTCAACGAGGCCATTAGGTGCTGTTCGCCATTCTGCAGATGGACCATGTTCTAAATAAAACGCATACAATCAAATCCAAAAGAAATAACTGCTTTTCAAGCTAACTTGCCTTGCTTGATATGTGTGCAACCATTTGTATGTACAATTAATACCGACTTAAAAACTGCTACCCATAACGCTGCCGGCCGACCTTTACCCCCAAAACAAACTCAAGAGCTGCTTTTATGACGTATGAATCAATAACCCGAACCAGCTACATCGATATGTGAAAATTACAAGCACACCATTAACTTCTAGTACAACGCAAAACCATTCTTCCACTTTAATCAATAAACACTATAAGGAAATGCCTGGTTCATCATAAAAAAATATACAAGGGCCACAACTACATTTACCAACTATATAACAACAAATTGTGTGACTAAAGGGCCAAGACAGTACGAAAAGAACTACTTTCACAACTAAGTATCACCCATTAACAATCATCTAAAATGATAGCACAACTAGTCAAAGAGCTTAAGTCACTTGTCTGACACTTAAACATAATCTAGCTGATTGGAATACTCGAGATTACAAAACTTTACAATATTCAAGTTTCATAAGTATTTACAATTAGATCAAAACTGAGAAAAATATTTGCATCGAATCAATATGTGAAACACTTATCCACAGATTCCTTGACAAGCAGTTTACAGTCCCAGACCAACCATCAGTTGCCACACGCATGACCTTTTGCCAGTAATTTTGTGGTTAAACATTTATGCAAAGTTCTAATTGACAGTAGTTTGGATATTATATTTCTGTACATATTATTGTTATAGATTGTATTTGGTTACAGATTATTTGTATAAATATTAAATTAAAACATATGGTTATTTACATTATTTTAATATACCCTATAACAGGTATTTTTTGTGAGTGAATTTTTCCAGATTGGCGTACAAATTCTGTTATTTTTGGAAATTCTATTTGAATTTTGCAGTTATTAATTTTTATTGACAGATTAAGAATACTACATACTATTTGTGCAATTTCAAATTTTGAAGTTGGGGATAACCACAAAATACGGAGATATTAGATTACCATGAAAAATGCCAGTTGAACGATATCTGAAACTAAATACATGGTTTGGTTCACTAGTTTATATTTCTAAGTTTTAAAAGGCGTCTTCATACAAGAGAAAAAAAAACCTCCAAATTAAATGTGCGTTTTTTATGGATTAATTTTTAAAGTGTACTCATTGTGAGTTTTAATGCTTTTAGAAAAAAACCAGAAACAAAATCAAAATTTAAAACAGAAAATTTACAATACTATTAGATAGTTAAGAATAAAAACGCTTTCTTTATGGCAATAATATAATAAATCCGAAACGTGTTCATTTAAGAAACATGATATCTATAGAAATTCTAATATTATGAATAATGAACAAGAACCGACTTTATAGTCCCATAAGTCAAAATTGAACAAAAGAGGGTAAGAGAGGTAACTAATTCATTTTTCAAAAATGTTTCTGTGCTAAGGCTTTGTAACAACCCATTTTGCAATAAACTCCCCGTTTGCAAAACGGGTTGTTACAAGGCATTATACAAAATGTCAAATTATTTGCCTTTTATGTAGAAAATTAGCAGGTGAATGCATCATTTGTTATTCAGTTTATTTAATATCTGTTTGTTTGTCTTCAAGCATGAGTTTTAAGCATGATGTTAGGTTAAAGATAGACCAAACAAATCTAACAGGTTGTTTGGCCTTTATCATGGCAATGTACACATTTGTTATATATATCATAAAACATTTCCAACGTAAATCGGATCTGAGCTTTTCTTTCTTGACAATATGGAATAGAACTTTTCATTATTGAAAGTTGATAAATATAACGCTTCATCATTTCTATTTTGATTTTAAGTTTGAATGTAACACGTCGACCTCTTGTTCATTTCCTTTATCTTCATTTAAAGTAATGAGTGTCGCTTTTTATAAGATAAGTAAAAAAATATGATAAAGAAATGCCTTTTGAAAATACGAGGATTTAGATATTCACATTGCATTTGCCATAAATATATGATATTGAACAAATTACAGTCACCATAAAATTTGTCATGCTCTTTCTAATTGTTATTCTTTAATGACATTTGGGGTACTAAAATTGATCATTCGATCAATGTTTATTGATGTAAAAAAATATTTAGTAGGGTTCAATGGAAGGAAATTGTATAGATTGTCTGATTTTGTACCGTTCTTGTTGGTGTTTACTGGTTTTGTCTCTGCCCTTTCGGACTTTTGACATTCAGATACCCCGATGGTACCTCTGATTCTTACACCTATCAATATTTTCAATATTTTGCTTTATCTTTTTTTATCAAACAGGATTAATATTTTACTATCTTGCTATATGTTTGCAAAAATGAAAGTTTTCAAAATGCAATCACTTATGGAACCAATGCTGATTAATTATTTTTATAACTTTTGACGAAAATAAATTTATTAAAGCACGCGTACCTGTGTTATCGTCTTGTTCATATTTGTGGTTTGCAATTTGTAATAAGAAATACTCAAGTTGTTTTAAGAAATTCACAAGACCAAAATTCTTCTCGTACACAAGTAATAGCGAAAAATCAGACACCACAATAATTGGAAACTCGCGTCATCTGCATATTTTAGAACGGTTGATTTCATAACTGAGATGTCAATAGATCAATAAGATCAATAGTTCATAAACCAGTCTGAAAATTTAAAAAAAAGTTTTGAACAATTTCTTCTTAATTTCTATAAATCTAATTTGGTTTATATTCATCAATTGCTCGGTATACAATGATAGTTTGTGAACATTAGTAGAATAAAGTCGTGTACAAATATTACCATCCTTACCTTTTAATGTAGAACAGCTTTATTCAAGATGTCAGACGCTTTGATTGACCTTTAAACTTACTACATTTAAAATTTCACCGGTGAGTGCTTTTGAAATATTCTTTATACAAAGACTGTAAAATATATCCTTGTTGATTTGAACATTCGACCGCCCCAATCCATATGATGTCTCTGACAGTAAAATAGAGAACCATTAAATATACTGTTAGATTTTCGTATTAATTCTCGTTATTAACATGGATCACTTCGCGGATTCTTATATTAGCGTTTCTAATGTCTGCAGCATACATGAAATTGTTTAATTTCCCTTCCGTATGAGTAATCCATTTGCAGAATCTTCGCCAAACACGAAAACTAAGAAAATCGATAACCTTCAAAAAGTATAGAAGCTATGAAAACTTATATTTGTGTTATAATTACTAAAGAAGCGTTGAATTAAACAATAAAAAAATCAATAAAATTGATCAATAATCGTATATCAATTTGTTTAACTAGTGAACGAAAGAAGCAAAGAGGCACCAATTTGGCATTCGAATGTCACAAGGCAGAAGGGGCAACGACAAAACCAATAACCATGATCGAGATCAGCACGACGAAATACTAAACAAAGAAACACAAATTCAACTGAACAGCAGTCAGCAACTTAAACTCTTTGTAGCAATAGTGAACTCCGGTGCTACGGAACAGTATGAAACAGTTCCTGCTTGATATAGCTGATATAGCACACCAGTCGTGCTGCTATTGGTCAATTTAGCTTGTCAAATATGATGAAGGGTGAACCATTATAAACGGGCGTTTTAAGATATTTAAGTCAAGAAGCACACGGTTTACACATGCAAAATTTAGACACAGGTCTGACGCACGTTTGAAAAAACATGCGTCTTACGTAATGTATAAAAGTTTGTTTAGCATATGTTTCTAACCGCCGTATGGTAAATGTACGTCAAATAATTGTCAAAACATATGTCAGACGTACATTCTTTAAAAGTGCGTCAAACATACGTTTACCATACGTCAGAGTTATAGTTTCCGAAAATGTATGAAATTAGTGAGTTATTTATTTAGTGTGTTTTATTTTGAAATAAAAATATTGCCAAGATAACTTTTTAACGTGCGTCAAACGAACGCGTTAAAAAATACCAATTTAATATGCTTAAGATGACATGCATTTAATATACGTCAGACGCACGTTAAGCGCGGTCCACATTTTGCTTGTGTAATCTTCAATTTAATTTAAATTTCACAATTACACATCCAAATTAAAACACATTTCTTGTTAATCACCATAGAAATCAGAAAAAATAAACTTTCAAACACTTAAACGTCCCCTTCTGAAAACCATTATATGCAATACCTAAAATTGACAACAAATCTACCGAACTGGGATCGATCTTATATATCATAAATTATATATCATAGCAAAACAACGACAAACGAGGAAATTGAAGATCGCAATAGTCCTAACTTGGTACAGGCATTTCAAAATAAATGGATGGTTTAAAAAGGTTTTATGGCGTCAAATCTTATATTCCACTACATTCTTAGTGACCGATACAACTACACGGTTGTGAGACATAATATGGATAACAATGTGATCATAGTAGTACGAGAAAGTGCTTTGAACTAATTAAAAGAAAACGAATAATTTAAACAGGCATAATTCTAAATTTTACTACCTTTGGTCGAAATCGAATGGAACTTTCTACGATACCGTTTGAAGCGGACTTTCTTTATCTAAAAGTCGACAACGTTGTCGGGTCAAAAACCCTAAAAATGAGTACAAGCCATGGCATATCGAATGGGTTGAAAAAAAGAAATTCATAAAGGGCAACGACAAAACCAGTTAACACAAACAAGAACAGCACGTGAAAACACGAAAAACATAATCAACCAAACAGAAATCAACAACGGTATATACCGTAAAAAATTCTTGAGTGAAGAAAGCAAGCGAGGAGCAACATAATCCTGTGTTAGCAATTTCTGTTTCAAAAGTGACTTCGGTATGTCGCTTTTCAGTTAAGGAAAATAAATATTTTGAAAGTTAAAACCGATTTCTTTTTGTAGTGAATATTTGTACTGAGATGACCAAGCGAGTCAAATTTCTGCAACAAATAAAGACGTAAAGAAGTTAGATGTGGTGATTTCCTCAATATCTAACTCATAAAGAACGTATCTAGCAAACAAAGAGTTGTTGACAGAGAGGACATCATCAATATATCTGGACTGAGATTGAAAAATTTGGCACCTTGATCTTCTTGGTCTTAAATGAATTAATATGTTACATCAAACATCATTCATATCTGAGTGTCTTATTCATACATATGCTGTTTTTTTTGTTTCCAAACAATAATGATTAACTTGGCTATTTATTTAAACATAATATCAATCGAGCACTAATGCCATTTGTTATAACGTTGTTTTAAAACTTATTTCGTTAAAAAAAATGGAATGTTTTAGGTCTTTATATTCGGTCATTTCTTTATTTTGTTTTTAGTTCATAGCCTCTTGTTGTCTTTAACGTATTATGAGCAGTTTAAAGTTTGTCGCCTACATGTTTTTTTAGATCATGTGGAAGGGTAACTCTGCTGATAGCGTTATGACTGGTAGGTTTGTGCTAGTTCATAAATATTTGTAAAGAATGATAAAGATAAACAGAACCGCATATTCGTTATTACTATGACAGGCATTTCTTTGATTTTGAAATCCCTACAATGGTTGATCTTGTACGTATATTGGTGTTGAAAATGCAAAATTCAAAATGAACTCTCCAATTTATCGATCTGAAGTAGCTGCTTTGAACTACAATGTCATTCCTGTATTTCGTGTTGTAGAAAGATGCAGAGGTACCAATGGGGTATCCAAATGTCAAAAGTTCAGAAGGGCAGAGACAAAACCAGTAATCACCAAAACAGACAACACCAAAAACATGGATGACAATTGTGACGATATGGATTCTCATATTCTTCCTACCCCAGACATAGGTGGATCATCTTAGTAATAATTTGGTTCCCCAGTTTGGTATTTTGCTTTTGCTGTTCTATGCTCTTCATAATCATGTAGTGTTTGGAATTTTCAATATCTTTTGTAGAGCGCCTCTGATAAGGGTTGAATAGACGAAACGTGCGTCAGGAGTAGCAAAATTTATTGTCTGGAACTTTGTTTTCATTTTTATTTCGAACACCCGTGAAGGTTAGCACTGCTGGTGGAGTTTTGATTCCCCGAGGTTAGCCCGTTCCAGCACCCACACTTTTCTGCTTGAGAACACATCAAAGCTTCAAATTATCTGTTTAAATTTCAAAATTGTCTAAACCCTAAAGGTTCGTCCTACCCCAGACATAGGTTGATCATCTTAGTAATAATTTGCTTCCCCAGATTGGTATTTTGGTTTTACTGTTTTATGATCTCCATAATCATATAGTGTTTGGCATTTTCAATATTTTTGGTATAGCGCCTCTGATGAGTCTTGAAGAGACGAAACGCGCGTCAGGCGTAGCAACATTTGTTGTCTGGAACTTTGTTGTCATTTGTAGCTTAACTTTGCAGTTAATTAGAAAAAGGTAAAATGATCTTGAATATAGTAACTTTGTGCTTCCTGTAAAAAGCGGTATATAGCTCATGTTGACCAAAAGTTCATGTGAGCTATTACCATCACTTAGCGCCCGTCGTCGTTGTTTCTCGTCGTCTTTAGAATAGTGTATGCGACATAGCTCACATAAGAAGTGTTAATTTAGAAAAAAAAGTACCTCCTTCTCTGAACGTACTGAAAATAATTTATTAGAATCTTGTATGATCGATTCTTAGGGCAACCTCCTCAAACGTGTACGTATCAATTTTTGATACGTCAAAAAATATGGCCACCGTTGCTAAGGATGCCATTGAGATCAGACTACTGTAACCAGTTTTGATTTTTATTTAAACAAATATAAGAGATCGAGAAAATATAATGCAACTTTCTTCCATCAGCATCATATGCGCTTCAAGTCTCATTTTGGTTAGATGTCTATTTATAGTTATAATGACACTTTGAAGATTAAAACTGACACATTGACACACTGAATTGAAACTAGGCAGCCCGATGGGTGTGCTCTAGCAGGCAAACCCGCTTACTCTTTCGGAACACATGAGTTCATTCTCGTTACGCCTTGAGTTTGCATTGCTGATTTCTGTTTGGTTGGTTTTGAATTTTTTATGTGTTTCCTCCTGCTGGTCTTGTTCTTGCTTATCGGTTTTATCATTGCCCTTTCGAACTATTGACACCCGAATGTCCCTCTTTGCTTCTTAGTAAAGAAGAGTGTCAAATCTATAAAAGTCTTGGGAATATTAATCAGTTAAATCAAGGAAATCCATCGGTTTCAGTTGGTCTATAAATGCTAAAAATCGATCGAACGGACACAAAAAGGAAGAAAACCAATTTACCGGCAACAGCCGTATACGATCTCAAAGGCCAGAGAGTTACTCGATTTAGGCAAACAGGGTGCACTGAAACCAACAAAATGGTAAAAAAATGTAAACAATGTAAACCAGTTACATCAAGTTGTATGGCAGCCATTCTTTGGAATTAAATGATTGATAAACCGATTGAAGAGGTCACCATAGCAGGAAATCAATGTACAGTATTTTTGTTAATATCTTCCTATCATACATTGTAACGTACTTCTTGTTTAGTTTATTATACCATTGATATAAATAACTTTAAATAAATAATCTAATGATTAAACAGTCATTTTGTTAGTCCTAAGATTTTGAATAGAATTAAAGGTCAAAGGTTTGGCTGTTTTAACCTTGTTTCTTATATCTTTAGCTCTGGAGGCTAGATCGAAGGAATCCATCTACCAAACAAAGCGTTGTTGACAGAGGGGGTGTCATCAATATATCTGAGAGAGAGCTTAAGGGCATATCACCTTTCATTTTCTCGTTTTTACGAGTTCTTGAAGAAATTCAGTCTAAAAAGAATATTAAAACAAGTCGGCAAGGCTAAAAATATGAAGGTTATGGAAATGTGTCCATTTTTTGCTAAAACATCGTTTTAACATTGCAACCATGGGTAATTCATTATATAGTTTTTGTTTAACACAACAAGTCACTTGAGAATGAAATATATATATATATTATATATATATATATGTTGTGTACAAGTTGTAATTTTGTACAAGTTATAACATGTACAATTATAAATTAGCTGTTTCATTTTGGGTAGATAAATATTTATAACAATAAAGTTTTGACTCTACAGCGATAAAATGTAACCATAGTCTATCAACAGTTCGTAAAAACGCATAATACCAAATGAAATTCAAATGATCAGTACTATCAAAAAAATTTTAAAAAAAATATTGTGTACATCCCCAAAGTACGCCTCTCATTGATAGCGTTTTACTATTTGAACTAAAAACCTAAATATCAAATTTCTTAGGTCAAGGTTTGGTTAAACAATGCTTTTAATGTGCCTAAGACTTTTTAATTTCATCGCCCTTTCATTAAAACTGGCGTCCATGTATAAAATGCAAACACCCTTATACGGCAGACAAAAGATGACAAATAACGAATACAATTAAAGGACCTGATTGAGTACGGCTGTATGACACTTTGAAATGAAACACAAACCAAAATTTCACTGACAATAGTACTCATGATTTCAATTGTTGACAATCAGTCCATAACGGTACAAAAAGAAACCAGTAGAAGATGTCTGTAGATTATTGATCATGATAACAATTAAGGCAGTTGGGGAGTCTAAAAATTAACATAGGATCTTTTTTCAATTGTTTATAGTAAATTGACATTGGTATGATCACTGAAAATGTTTAACAGTTAGTCACGGTGCTTATTTAAAAAAAAGAGTTTCAATCTTTATGAAATTTGATTAGATTTTATTGGAAATAATTCTCTAAATGCATATATTTTTAAAACCTGACATAGAAATTTTAGTAAATTATCGTCATAGAAGTAACATAACAAACTCATATAGCTGAAACGATGCCAATAATAAAAGCAGCAAGAACTCAATGACTAAAAACATTTGAACACAGAGCATGTTAGATATAGATCAAAGCAGAACTATTTTCACACAGAACATTGCTGAAATAGAATAAAGCAGATACCGAACTGGGGATAATGCAACAATCAACAACTAGCTGCCAGTTTTATGTTTCATAATATGTCATCGACGCTACCCAATTTGGCACTACAACATATTATTGGCTAATTCGTTGATAAATCAAGGTATGAACAAAACTGAGAGAATCAATATCCCAGAAGAGAAGACAAAACAAGGCAAAGACATCCTTGCGAAAATAAAGATAGGAATCATCCTGATTAGTACAGGTATTTGAATGCAAATGATTGACTAAACCAGGTCTTATGGTGTAAAACCTTCCTCTTACAATTCAGTTTTAGGGTACGGAAACACAAAACGGGACATGGTTGGGATACACCAGAAGTGATCATCTCAGTACAACAAAAAGTCACAAAAAATAATAAACAAGAATAATTGTCAGACTTAGTTTTGAATTATGCTACCAGTGGCTGATATAGAAAGAAAAGGAAATAAAGAGCCCGTATGGGATGTATTTCTTATTAACTATGGTCTAAAGGATGAGGTTTGTATATCTCTTTTCAGATGAAGAGACTAATAATTTGAAAATTTCGCTCATCTCCCTCATATTTTTTGGCGCATTTTATTGTATCGAAATAATCAAATTAGTTTGCAATGTAACTCCTCGAAATGTCCGAAGCAAGTCTGAAGATGCATTAAAGGAATCCATCTAGAGGTTTCAACAGAGCGGACATCATCAATATATCGAAATGTGATGTTCAACCCGCGTTTTGGTATTTGTAATTTTGAAACCACTGGGCGATAACCGCTGCTGGTGGACCAGAGGTCCCCGAGAGTAATCACAAGCCTGGTAGTCAGACTTGTCTGACACGAATTACCATAAAATTTCTAATATATTGTCGCTGAAATTTCCGATTGTTAAATTCAAAATTGATGAAAACACCAGGTTTCTTTCCTTGTAATGCACATGGTCGATATCCTCGGTGCTGGATTTGGCTTCCTTGTTCGAACGTTTTGGTTTTGAGTACTTTTCGTTTTCAACTGTTTTGGAATTTGATCTTCCAATGTTTTGGTTTTAATGCTACTGATGAGAGGTTACTCCCTGAAATATCGATATATAGCATATCCAAATTAACCGTTTATACCCGCGTTTTGGTATTTGTAATTTCAAGGATCATCATCAATATATAGGGAAGTGAAATAAACGGATACATCTAATTTCATATTTTTATTCTCAACGATTTACTAAAAAAATTAAGTCTCGGTAAAATTTTATAAAGAGATTGTTGCCTTTTTTTTGGTTTCCTTGCTAAGAGTGCTTTCTGGTTGAAGATAAAATTGGTTGTGTTCTTAAATGTAAAAGAGAGTTGATTTTCTATTCCATCCACTAGCACACTAAGATTGCAGAATGACTTAGCTGTCCATTTTTCTTTAAATCAAAGTACAAATTTGTTTTTGTGACAGGCGTTGGACACATGCATATTTGCGGCAACATGATTGAGTGGGTTCAAACAAATGGAAAGAAACATACAATTCAGTCGTGGCTATTCCAAGTACTTAAAAAATTACAAACTTAATAAAGAAATAATATAAAAATACAACAGTAAAAGTGTTGTTTCGTTGCGTTGTGCATATGTGTTAAGGTTAAAAATGTGTTCCCCTTAATTTTAAGATCCTACAATAACTCTGTTAAACAAATTGATACATCTTGAATAATAATGAAACCACAGTATCGAAGAAAGTTATTTATGACAGAAGTTTTAGACACTAGGCACTCCGTAGACAAATTCTGGATTTTTATCTCTCAAATGAGTGCAGATGTTGGTTTGTTCGTTTTGTTCGTGTTTACCGGTTTCGTCGTTGCCCTTTCGGACCTTTGACAATCGAAAGTGCCTCTTTGCTTGCTTCTATAAAAGTAAACAACACACAGCAGATTGATCCCATGTACATATTAACTCATATATTTTTTTTCAATTATTTTTAATTGTTTTATTATTTCATCTTTTGGTGGTCGAACTCTGAATCTATTTTCATTTTGTTTTATATCTGCTATATTATTGATAAGATCCAATGATCAGGTATAGTGAAACGAGTAATCGTCACATTGTATTGACGTATGATAAATAATTGCTGTGTGTGACTGTATTCTTTGTCGATCGGATACGACATCAAATCCTTTAAATACGCCCCTTGTTTTCAAGTGTACTTCAGAAATTATTGTCCTCGCAGCTCCTCAATCAAATGGTGTATGGTTCTAACAGTTCATGGATATAATTAGGCATAATAAAGTATTTTAAGCATACAATATTACCCCTTAAAAACGGGTGATTTGAATACAAAGTTTGAGTCCCTTAATTACAGTAATTTTCATAAGCGTCAATAATATTTACATTTCAAAAGATCTGGCCTATAATGAATGGCATCATGCACACACCACAGAAACAGTGGTATTTTAATACTTGGGTGTCTTTTTATCCAACGTAATGATCCTTTTGACACTTTGAACAAAAACATAAACTTTTAATTGAACGAAAGCTACTTTTGTGAGAGATTTGTGAGTGTATAATGGGAAGAATCGAGAACAGACGGACGGATTGACTTAAAAGCAGCTAACACTATACACGTCGCTTTTAACTTGAATTAGGGAGGAACCTGCAGGTGATCACATGAGCTGTAAAGAATAAAATTAAACTTACCATTAATTTTAACACTGAAAGGTTAATTGATAAGATTTTTGTAAAACCGGAATTGGCCTTAAAAATTATGCAATTTCTTTTACATTTCAAGGTAAAGACACAATCTTCAGAATTAAAGATTTCAAAAAACTAATTCAGAAGCATATCTTTTTCGAATTGAATTTTCAAAGTGTATGTCTTAATGTGTGTATTTACAATTTTTTTGTGTTTGGTGCAAGTATCGCCCTTAAAATATTTTCATTAATTCTGAATCTTATACAATAAGATTATTTATACCAAAATACCTAAGCTGTGAGAAGACCATATCTATTGTAATCCTCCAATCGCAAATCCTAAGAGCCATTCTCGTCAAAAATGTTTACAAAAATCAATGACAAAAATAAAAATAACCAATGTTTATAAATATTTACATTGATAATTCTATTGTCATATAAACATACATATAAACTAGTTTGTGACAGAACATAAACCTATCATATTTAAAAGGTAAAGATAATATTAATATATTAGGTAAGACAAATTAGCAGATAGCAAACTATGAAACCTCTGCCCTCAGTTCTAATGACTGTTTAAAAGGCAGCCAAATATTCTTATATATATATACGATTTGTTGGGATAAACAATAGGACCATTGTATCCTCATTGAACCTATTTCAAACTTTTGAATAGCCTGATCTTAGTGAATTAAAATTGTTTTCTCTGATTCCCTTTTTTTATATTACAGTTAAAAATAGAAAACGCCTTTTCATCTGCAATAATATTGAAAGCTTTGCATACTCTGTGACGGTCTGGTGGGACAGCCTTTCTAAAGATTTGTCACAGTGTAGAAATCAATAAATGTTTATGCATAATGTCTTTTTTACGTGCCTTGATAATGGTTGAGTGCATGACTTATGAGCCCTTTCATGTGGCTGTGGCATGTTTCATGTGTCCTTTCAGGTGGCTGCTGTGCGTTTCATGTGCCCTTTTGAAATAATTTACCATGCGCTTTTTGAAGGCAGGGGTCAACATTACTGTCTTTGAAAAGCTATATCATAGACCTTTGTATTATCCAGTTCTTTGGTTACATGTATTTTGTCTGTACCATTTTAACTAAAAGACTTTTGTCTAACGGTTTTACACGCATCATTGAAAATGAATACATTTAAAGGATTTGACCACACGGTGTCAATATAACATCATATTTGATAAGTTGTAATTTAAATTTGAATAAATACATACGCGTGGATTAAATAATATTCATATATACATGTAAGTTACTATATTACATAAGGCAAAGCAAATTGTTAATTTGAAGACATATAGCTATTCAATATGGAAAGGGATTTCATCTTAATAACGTTCTAATTTTACATTTTATAGTTCATTTGCAAAATCGTTTTTGTTTTGTTTTGTTTTAAATTAGAAAAGTTTTTTTTCTTCAATTAGTCATTCTGATTTTATTTTCATTTTTATTTCGAAAGAAATAAACAGAAAGAAGAATAAAAGATGGATAAGAATCATAATTATCATAATTTGATTTGGAATAACAAATATGAAATGTAAATATTGAAATTCAAAATGTTACATCAGGAAGCAATAAAGATGAATGTTGACCATTTTGAATTCAACGTCAATCATTGATGCAGACATTTTTATTTCTATTATTCCCATTGCAAGACCAAAATACACCAAATCCAGAATGTCCCCGTTTTTCTTTTAAATTAACATGTTCAAATTAAGATTTCTCTTGAATAAGGTTGAAAAAAATACGTCTTAATATTGATTATTGGTTGTTTGGTTAGTATTTGGCTGGATTTTTTACCCGAATGATCACCTTATTATCTGTCCTGTTCTGTTCTTTTATAAACTTCAGTTAATTCGGGGAACTCCCACTTGGGATTTAACAATTAAAATGTCAAAAAATCAAAGCACTAAAACGTAAAAACGAACGACACTATTAACATTTTAGATTATAAGAATCTAACACCGTTGTTAGGGCAAGATAAGAAAATCTCCAACACCCCGAGGGTAAGATTTCAAGTCTGCAACGAGGCTCTGCCGAGTTGCAGATGTAAAGAAATCTTACCCAAGGGTGTCGGAGATTTTCCAATCTTGCCCTAATCATCGGTGTTTGATTATTTTTCTCACTAAACCCGTAAATTGTAAAACAAGGATTTGTTTACAAAACATAGCGTGACGTAAACAATAGAGTTACGTCCCTTGGAAACTGCACGAGGCTATCTCACATGGGGTGGTGTGAGACAGAAAAATCTCACACCGCTAAAAATAGGAACTGGCTTACTGTGCCAACAGTGATGAAAATGACAGAGTATGGGTTCGATTCCAGCTCACCCCCATGCTGGATTTTCCGGTGTCAATGGCTTTAAAAAGATGATTTTCATCACTGTTGGCACACGGACACCCTTTCTAACTTTACAGCTCACCATATCCATTCTATATTATACCAATTACTTTACAGAGCTGTACGCAACACCATTTATGATTTAAAAAAAATGATTTTCATCACTGTTGGCACACGGACACCCTTTCTAACTTTGCAGCTCACCATATCCATTCTATATTATACCAATTACTTTACAGAGCTGTACGCAACACCATTTATCATATATATGCTTATATTACTATACCAGTTGCGATCCAATTCTCTATCTTTCTCTCCCTACCAACCTAATGTTCATCGTGTACTGTGTTACAACCTTAATTTGTCTACGATGAGGCTTAACCAGTCAGGGGATCAACTTGTACAAGTCAGAATGGTCAGATTCAATCTTACTTGTACAAGTCAGATTAAACGAATTAGAGTTATCTTCTCCTTAGTTTTAGAATTTTCAATCTGACTTCTACAAGTAGATGTTACTAGAATGTCTTTTTATCAAAGTCTTTTATCTTGAGATATTCTGTATGGTTAAATTCCTTTTCTATATACTGAGAGCTATTTATAAATCTTACAAAATGGCCATGGGTTTGTAATTTAGATATTTTGTTTTAATATCTTTCTTACTTGTACAAGTCAGAATCAAAATTTTACTGCCCTCTTTTGGCAGTAAATTTCTCTTCTTTGGCGGTCGTGAACACCAATGTCTTTAATTTTGCTTAAATCATTTAATAACAATTATTTATCTAGTATAAACCACATTGGTGTTCAAAACCGTGGATATAAATGACAGATTAAGATAATTAGCTATGAAATTCTTTGATGATAATTGAAACTTTACAGTCAATCTGTTTCCTATTTGCACATGATTCTTTTAATCTAAAGGCAGGATATAATTGTTGACTTTCTGATACAATTTAAATAAATTTTATTGGTTTTGAGAAATGTTATTTCAAAAACATTGAATATTGGAGCAAATTTGATAGAAACTATTCTTACTCTAACAAGTCGGATTCATTCTGACTTGTAGAAGTCAGAATCGGATCTGACTCTACAGAGTAAGAAACCAAAAATATAATCTTACTGGTACAAGTAAGATCTATTCTGACTTGTACAAGTTGGTCCCCTGACTGTTAACTAGGCAACCGAAAGTTACATTTTGATTTAGCCTAGGTGGTCTAGTGGTCTAGGGCGCTGGACACAGTTGTCATAGATGACAGAGTATGGGTTCGATTCCAGCTCAACCCCAAGCTGGATTTTCCGGTGTCAACGGCTTTAAAAAGATGATTTCATCACTGTTGGCACACGGACACCCTTTCTAACTTTGCAGCTCACCATATCCATTCTATATCATACCAATAAACGTTTTTACTTTGTCATTTTTAAGCATTATAGCGATCAAGCGTGTCGGTTTTGTGTGATGACACTTCACTAAATCATTATTGTTTGAAGTGTTGTGTCGGATTTAAAATCGATACGTTTGATTTTTTTACATCAGTCGATTGATGATTCTCAGCTAGCTGTCAGTTACAGCGAGTGTTCTATAGAGAGTTCATTTACCGTCCTTTTGTTTGTTCTTGTTTTTTGTTTTAGGTTCTCTCTAGTAGAATTGGACTTTGATCGATTAGATTTTTATTGTGTGTTTAGTTTTTGTGCTTTGTCTAGGAATATTGATAGGGGGAAGGGGGTCGATGTCTGGTTAGCAATTTTACAAATCGGTCATATAACATCAACAGTTCGGATGATTTAAATTTTACATCTGCTAACCTTATTTATGGATTAGATTGTACTCATTATAGACTGATCTATGTTGGTGAGACAAAAGGAATGGCTAAATACTCGTATTTCTTGACAGTGTAAACATATTTTATTACTTAATTCAAATGCATGTACTGATATGTACACACATAACCTGTACTAAAGTTAACATACAGTTAACTTTGAGACAGCGTTCCACGTCTGTTCCAGTTTGCTATAGCAGACATTTAACTTATGACTGGTCAAGGAAGACTTGTAGCGGTCATATCTTTATGACTAATCATAACCAGTCAGAAAGATCAGTTTACAATTTCAGTCAACAAGACAATCAATCAATAGGATTCGGAAACAAAACTCAAATTGTTGAAAACCACTCTTGTTATATTCTATGGATTATATGTGAATGGAATCCATCTACCAAACAAAGCATTGTTGACAGAAAGGACACCATCGATATATCTGAAAGTGAGATTAAAGGACCTTGCGACTTTAATCTACTTGGTCTTCATATCTTCCTGAAGAAATTCAGACTCGTAAGAGTATTTAAGCACATTGGCGAGCAGAGGTACAAAAATAAACAATATAATATATAAATTTGATAAAATGATATTTTGTCAATGAGAAAGTCAAGCATTTTGCAAACTTGATGACATTTGGAATAGTTTCATCGTTGAAAGGTGTTTAAAAATATGTATAATTATAATATAAGACAACAAAGTTCCTAAAATTTCAAAAAAGAGCTTTTCGATATTTATGTATACATTTTTTCGTGTAGCAATATGAACATTCAGCTATATACCTTTCTTTCCATAGTAATGTGCTTATTATTCGAAGACTATATTGTTGGAAGGCTTGTCTGTTGGTGTGACAGAATACTTGTCATGCAGAAAGACATAAATTCGACATATGCACGATCTCTAAATACGAAACGAGGCCGAAGGTTGACGCATTTTTTGTCAATTTGGCAGCGTCCAATAGATCTAATAGTTCTTATTGAGATTGACAGAGATTCAAGCTCTGGTTATTGGCCCATTCCCTGCTTTATCCAGCCATTGGTATAGTCAAATAACAGCGAAATTGGCTTACTTATTATCTAATAACATTATTTTGAAATTGTAGATCAATCTCAATGTCAAAGAGAAAACACGAAACAAGGAGGAAGCACCAGACAATCTGGTCCTGTCTTGTTACAGGCTCTTGAAATAAAATACTTGGTTATAAAGGATTTTACAGCGCTTAACCTTCTTCTTCTATTGAAGTCTCGGGTCCGGTTGTAACAAACACACAACGAAGTTTGTGAAGACTTATTAGGATAAAAAATTCTACTGATACTAAGTTTAAATACACTCACAGTCATATAGTATATTTATAGCTGGTACATATACTCTTCAATTTTAGATGTGCATAACTCTGGTGACCCGCATAGAAATCCAAGCTAACAACCAGAGCTTTGTTTTTCTCACTTTTTGGACAGGACAGTTCCTATTTTTAGCGGTGTGAGATTTTTCTGTCTCACACCACCCCATGTGAGATAGCCTCGTGCAGTTTCCAAGGGACGTAACTCTATTGTTTACGTCACGCTATGTTTTGTAAACAAATCCTTGTTTTACAATTTACGGGTTTAGTGAGAAAAATAATCAAACACCGATGATTAGGGCAAGATTGGAAAATCTCCGACACCCTTGGGTAAGATTTCTTTACATCTGCAACTCGGCAGAGCCTCGTTGCAGACTTGAAATCTTACCCTCGGGGTGTCGGAGATTTTCTTATCTTGCCCTAACAACGGTGTTAGATTCTTATAATCTAAAATGTTAATAGTGTCGTTCGTTTTTACGTTTTAGTGCTTTGATTTTTTGACATTTTAATTGTTAAATCCCAAGTGGGAGTTCCCCGAATTAACTGAAGTTCATATATAAATTGACAGAAAAACAGACATCACAGGAGAAACACCAGGCTCATGTTGAGAAACTAAGAGAGAACCGAGACAGAATGAACCAAGTTTTACAAGAAAATGACGACGACGTTACAGATTTTCTGTCTTCTTCGAAATCATTGGCCCAATACAACAAAGAGAGACTGGACACATTTTTCATATCAAAATCAAAAGCACGGCAAAATTTAGAACACAGATATGAAAAGGAACAGAATAAACAGAGAAAACCGAAGATCAATATTGGAAAACTTTCAAATTATACTTTTGACAAGGCTAAATTCCTAGACCACATAAGGACTCTATCAACTGAAAAACCTGTAAGCTGGACAGCATTGGCCAAACAATTCGATGTTAAAACCAAAAATGGAACCAGACCCGGAAATGCAGGCCAAGTACTATTTCATTTTGCCAGACAAAACAATGTAGATGTCTTCAAGTTTAACAAGAACCGACGAGTGAGTGGCAGAGACTATTTAAGCCGTGTACGAAGATCAAAGCACAAACTTGTTAAAAGGCTCTCTATCCCAACTTCAAGACCTGTAACTCGACTAAAGGAGATCATCAAGAGCAAGATCAACAGTGGCAACTTGTACATAGGTGAAAAAATAGCACCAAAAGTCATCCAAAGCAGTCAAATAGATGAAAACGGTAAAATGGAAGTAAAGGAGGTGACCGTTTATGGAAGAAAGATACCCCTGGAAAAGATAATCGAGACGATGAATAAGGAACAAGAAGATCTAGGACTATTTAGAGAGAATCAAAACATTACACGACACTTGAAGATTTGTCATGACCATTCAGACATATTGAACAGGACATACTTTTGTATCATGATTTCTTGCCTATATGACGACAACATCTACTTGACAAATGAAGAATACAAGAAACTTCATCCAGACAGTAAAGAAATTAACATTCAATCAATTGTGGAAACGCCAAAGATGTATGTATTTGGACAGTCTAAGAGCTCGGACTTGGAACAAATGTCGTATACAGAGACAAGGATTGAAGATCTCAACTCAATAGAAACACCATCTAAAACTACCAATGGAATTGAAATTAAAGACATCATTAGAATATTTACAGGAGACAACCCAGCAAGACAATTTGAAGCTGGCCAACAGAGAGGTGGCAACTATAGATGTATTTGTGGAGTTCATGTTGATCAACATTAGAATTTGACATCATGCTTTCATCAAAATCAACTTAGCATAGAAGAGCGCCTTCAGATCTTTAAGGCAGGAGACATCTGGAAAAAAATTGATCACAAAAAGAATATCAATGTTTTTGGAAATCTTAAGAAAGAAGAAATTATCAGTGAGCTCAATTGCAGAGGAATAGAATTTGAAGATGACGATAAAAAGAAGGATCTACAAAAACATCTTGTTGAAACTCTACATGGTAATGCTCGACCCCCTGCCTTGCTGTGTACCACATTATCCAATGACTACCTACCAAACTACGGAATAGCTGTGAGCCTCTACATGACATTACAATTGTAGTCTTGAATCTTTTGACTGAACTTCCTTATCACCTTGACAATGATGAAGCAAAGAGAGAATACTCCAAATTTTGTTCTTTGTTGATTGGAGAGAAAGACCAGATCAAAGGAAGTGATGCTAGACTAAATGCCATCAAGTTAGCACTTTTCACACAGACAAAATATGATGAAGGTCTTGTGAATGCAGATATCAAGTATATGTGTTATGCTCTTGTTAACATTATTCATCTTTGCTACAGTCCATATCACACAAGGTCTCCAAAAAATGTACTACGGATGTATAACCAGTGCTTTCTCTTTGGACTCCTGGTTATTCACTACATTGGTAATCCAGCTAAATTGACAAGCGGAAAATTCTACGGTTCACACTTCCACAGCTTAGTTGTACACTTTCCTGAAATGTATAGAAGATTCTGTCTCCGATCACTTATCCCTGAAGATGAAGAACGAACATTCGGTAGTTTGAGATTGCTAGCTGAACGTACAAGCAACAGACATGCACCACGAGTAGTTGATGATTGTATGCTACGGTACATGGCCAAAGAGAAAAAACTAGAACGAGCTGAATCATTTGATCGACAAGAGAATGTCATTAGTAAGAAGGCTAATCTGTTGCCTTTGATGTATGGTACCAACATTCCGGAATCATTTGTTTCAAGATATAGCCTTTGGGAGGCAAACTGTGAGAGAATTGCGGAATTTCTGATAGACGGAGAACATATCTGGTGGTGCAGAGATGGCGAAGGTAACATCCGATTTTTTGATGGCCCAGAAGACGAAGTTGAAGAAGGCTGCAACACATCACTACATCATTTCAGATCCCACTCCCTGCAAGAAGAGAAATCATACTTAGAAGACATGTGGAAACATTGCATTGAACAGCAAGAGTCTAAAAAAATCCTACTTCCATTAAAGAAAATCAAATTGTACAGCAAAGGAAAACTTTCCAGAGTTATCAACACAGGATTTTCTGTTATAGTCAAGACTAATGGTAAGTTAAAAACTTATTTGCGTACATAATGTATAAAATCTTTTTAGCCATGAGCATCTCTGATGAGTTTTCAGTATAAGAAATGTATCCACAAAATAAGTTAAAAAACCTGTCAAAGTAAATAATGACCAGATTTCAGGAAGTACGTGAGCGTCAGACTTGAAATCAAATCTCATTTTATGGGACCCCACCCTGATGTGTATACTAATATCAATAGGCTGTGATAAGTAATTGATAAGAAAGCTATTACAAAAATTTCTCTCCTGGCCAACCGACATTCACCATTTTATACCCATGAAAAATCTGGCCAAATATTAAATATGTTACAGAATTTCAGATTTGTAAAAAGTGGATGGACATAACACTCATACGCACCACATTTCTATGCTTCATGTTTACAAAATGCACAAAATTTCATACTTGTACTATTACTAATTTTTTTAAGTTGTAGTGTTCACCGAAAAAAAAAGCTTATGGATCGACAGAGAGACACTTCAATTCATTGATCTTTTGCACAGGCAATTTGTCTTAACGTTAAATTAACATCAAGCTCGATTAACATTAATTTAACGTTAATGTAACACTAATTTAACATTAAATTAACGTTAACATTTTTAATGTTAATTTAGTGTTAAAAATAAACACTAATTTAGTGTTAAACTTTTTAACGTTAAAATTTTTGATGTTAATTTAGTGTTAAAAATAAACACTAATTCAGTGTTAAACTTTTTAACGTTAATTTTCCTGTTGAATTATGTGACATCAAATGTTAAACTTTTACATGAAATTAACAATCGAAGCTCGATTAACACTACTTTAACGTTAATTTTCAACGTTAAATTAACATTAACCAAAATTGCCTGTGTAGTATTACTATAAAGTAGTAGTAGTAGTAATCATGATACTGATTCCTTGGGCTTATGTTGCTACAATATATATATTTTGGTTAAATGTTTTAGAACCAGAAGAAGAGGAAAGCTATGACCAACCAGAGGAAAGCAATGACCAACCAAACGAAGAGGATAAAAAACTGAATACAGCCCCAAATAAAGGTATGTTTTATTTAATTTTATCATACATTTAGCTTTGATACCTTTAAATTTGTCCGTGTGAAACAGATGGAAACTTACAAGCCATATCTAGACCAAGGACTTTTTTGCCATATCAAACCATTGCGTGCACAAAAATGAGCAAATATGGCGATATCAAGACATGGCGTGCACAAAAGTGGGCTAATATGCCATATCAAGGTCTTTAGCCTCACTTTAAAATTTGACGTCACAGTAAATAAATAGTATATTTGTATCTTTATTTGTTTGCTGAAAATGTATGATAACAAGATTGACACAGGGTTTTTCATATCATGTCCTATGTCATTCCTCGACCCATATTTGGTCTCGGCTTACGCCTTGACCTAAATATGGGAGTCTCGAAATGATATGAGACTTAATATGGAAATCCCTGTGTAATAATCTATATAAATCAGTTAAAGTAATGTCAGCAAATTTTATTTTAAGGCATAACAAATGTTTTCACAATTAAAATATTGTCAGTGTAGGTTTTTATCTCACAAAAAAAGCTTTCATTGCCTGTAGCAGAAATTCCTAATGTGCTCATGTTATTTTTTGATGGGCCCACTTCATGTTAATCAAGACATATGTATATGAAAAGAATAAAAATGGTTTTCATGTTTTCCTTTTAAAACAAATCCTGTTATTTAATAATTATAAAGCAACAGAGGAGGAGAACAACAGTGACAGACCAAGAGACACAAATGCCATTGAGAATATAGAGCCCATGGGAGGTATAAAAATATATTATAATCCAGTCTTTGTTCATTTTCAAGTCAAATAATTAGCTTGATGATTTTGTGATAATGATTATCCCTCCTGGTTGCTATAATGAAGTCTTTTAAATTAATTTTGCCAAATATTTTTTATCTTGCCAGGAAAAAAACCATAAGGAATGAATACATTATAGTACTAATTATTATCATCTTTTTTATTATTATCGTTTTATATAGCAACAGAAGGAGAGGACAACAGAGACCATCCAAGAGGAGGAATGCAGAATGAAGACCCTACTGAAGGTATTATATATATCAACTGAAGCATAGCCCTTTTCAAAAAGTCATCCGGAATTCTGATTCCGATTTTTTTATTTTCATTTTTGCAAGAGTAGTTTCCCTTTGTGGGTTGGCCAGATGGTGTGATCAAAGTTGAGCTAAGGAAAGCATTCATTTATGCCTATCTGATTTTGACATAATTTCCCCTTCCCAATAATGGCAATTAAACTTTAAGTAAACAAAACATTTATTAAAGTTCATCATGTCTCAAAATTTTAAGAATGACAGATCGATACTCGTAGGGTGATTCTTCAACTTTGTTTTTAATGCATAAAATATTTTAATATTACAGAAGAAAAGGACCAACCAGAAGAGGAAGAAAAAAAGAACTTGGACCCCAACAGAGGTATAAGAGCTCTCTAAGAATTAAGAAAAAAGAAAATGCAAAAGTAACGTATTCAATTACTTCATTTAGTATTTAAAAAGGTTTATTAGCATTTAACTATTATGAAAACAGAACTATTTCATAAGTACTATAAATTTCATTTTCATTTTAGTAAAGGACTATAATAAATTAATTCTATTTCAGGACATCAACCTTTGGACAAACTAGATCTGAGAAGGAATCCTACTGCCAATGGTACATGTAATGTTGTGTCATGAAAAAAAAAGTTAATACATAATGACATTCAATACCAAATAAGGTTAGAATGAAAGAAGTGTAAATGTTTAAAACAAGTAAAACTAAGGTAATCTACATGTTCAAGGCTTAAATAAAATATTTCAGTTTGTACATGACTTAACATATACAAAATGAATACACAATGCATTTACCATGCTTACTATGTCAATACTGAATTTTCAGGCAACCGAAACAAAAAGATGTATTCTCAATCTCCATTGAAAACAAGTGTAAGAAAGCGATTGTTCCAGGACAAAAGTTTGGTTCCCACATCAAACCAACCTGCAAAAAAGAAACAGAGATCATCTAAAAAAGGTATACAATGTATTATAAATCTTGCAATAAAAAGCAAATATGCAAGTGGTAACACAATTTAAATCAATCTCTATATCAAATAAGTTTAAATTGAATATATTTATTCTTAACATTTAATTTCTTTATCATTATTTCAAATCTTAATATGATTAAGGCCCTGCCTTTTAAGCGATCATCGAAAATCTATATACATGTACCTTTTAAAAATAAATCATTCAATGCATATGTGCTCGACCGGCTAAGTTTAACGTAAAGAAGGAACTTTTAAAAAAGGAATTAAATAGTAGATAAGTCTGACCCCACCAAACCCAATTCATATACACCTGAGAAAGTTGTTGTTAAAATATCTGGGATCATTAACTACTTATTAAAAATTCAATTATTTGTGCAAATAAAAAATCCTGTAACATTCTGGGACGACATTAAGCGGGGACGAAATTATCGAGTTTATGGATTACGTGACGTCATTTCCTTGTCAGAGTATTTCGCGCTTCTTCAGCAGACCAAAACAACATTCAGATTCTGTCAGGTTTTGTGAGATTTTCTGAGTATCAGTGTTTTATTTGAAGCATTGGTAACAGAAGGTACATTAAGATACCTGGCGGAAAAAAACGGTAAAGTAAAAATATCACGCAGGATTGAGGAAAGTCAAGTGAAACCCCACAGGATGGGAGTCTTCTCTCATTTTCAGGTAAGAACCTTTTATTTATTATTATGAGTAGGTTTTATTCAGTAAATTTATGTATTTCTTTATCTTATTTTATCTTACATAGAATTTAACAAAGCTTGGTCAGTATCATGCATTTGGTATGACTAGTCATATGGGACGATGTTGCCAAAAGCTAGCTCGGTTATTTCCGGAAAATCGTTTTTCAGCGGAAAAGACCGAATGGTGATTAAATAAAAATCTGTGTGTAAAAATAAACAAGGTGATGATTGAGGATTTTTTCACTGTTTTTGAATTTCAATTTTTATATTTTTGCATAACAGATTATGATGTATTTTATATAAGCCCAGAGGGTTGATTGTTTTACTTGCTCCGTGCCTATTATTTTTTTCACTCCGTAAAAGTAAACCTGTTCCGGTTTTATCGTCAGTATATTTCTGGCACATCTCAAAACATGCACGATGCCGTAGGGCTCGCATCTGCGATGCTCGCTATAAACATGTTAATGACGATTGAAAAAGACTTTTAAGGGCCAGTGACTATTTTTGCCCTCGAGTCGAATAGTGACCATTTTGATTAGTTACATAAATCATCAAACAAATCAATTTACCAATTTTGCCATTGTTAGAAATGCAACACAGACTAACGGAACTGGAAAAATTAGAGCTTCTCCTTGGAGATACATCAGAGCTGTCATCTTTCATAAAGGCAAAAGAGAAGTTTGATAGATGCCCATCTGCTCGCTCCTTTCAATCTGAAAAAGAAAGATGTTTTGCTGTTATTCAAACCAGAGTCCTTAAAAAGCACAGCGAAGAGATTGAAAGATTAAAACATTCTCCAAACAACAAAAAACATCATCAAAACAAACGATTGGCAGAGAAACTTATGGATTCATGGAAATTTTACTACTACCAAGAAGACTGAGGACAACAAATGAAGAAAAAGACAACATCATCATCATTATTATGGCCACATATCAATATAAACTAAATTAAATTTATAGTAAATCTTACTTTAAAATAGGATTTATATCAATCTAAATTAATTTTATTTTTTTTTTAGAAATCAAAAGAAATAAGTTTTGCTATGCCAGATGTGCATTTCGGCAATTTAAGACTCATCAGAGGCACTCCACCCAAAAACTAACAACACTATATGAATAACAAGAGGCTCCCAGGAGCCTGAATCGCTCACCTGGTCTTAATGTTGACCCTGTACTTTTGTAGAGCTAAATGAGCTGAACATTTAAGCAAGCAACAGCTTTTCTCTACCTGCAATAGTTTTCATTCTATAGGCCAAAAACACCATTTTTCACCTATAAGGGGACATAACCCCTATAAGGAGTCATCTGACAACTTTGACCCTATGGAGACTTTTGTAGAGCTAAATGAGCTGAACATTTAAGCAAGCAACAGCTAATCTCTATCTGCAATAGTTTTCATTCTGTAGGCCAAAAACATGAAAAAATGCTATTTTTCACCTTTAAGGGGCCGTTACCCCTATAAGGGGTCATCTGACAACTTTGACAAAATGGAGACTTTCGTAGAGCTTCTGATGCTGAATCAGTAGCGTGCCTCAGATTTCCTCTATCTTTTATTACTTTTTGATTTATAAGCCAAAAACAGTAGTCTGACCCCCCTAGTTTATTTTAAGTAACGGTGGCCATGTTTTTTAATGGATCAAAAATCAAAACACAAGTTTGGTGCAAGAGACCCTAAGGATCATTCATAATAAGTTTCATTAAATTCTGTTTAATAGTTTCAGAGGAGAAGATTTTTGAAAAATTGTTAACAGACGACGACGACGACGGACGCCAAGTGATGGTAATAGCTCACCTGGACCTTCGGTCCAGGTGAGCTAAAAAGAGTATTTAGAACCTATCAATTTTTGTACAAACTTTCAATAACATACAGTCGTGACAGTTTATCACTTTTTGATAAGATTAGATTACAAATTACTGAAATTATATTCTGCATGCCAAGATTTGGGGATTTTTTTGTGTAGAAAAAATAATATAAGAAAAAATCATTTGTTAACATACATGACTTTAAAATAAAATTTTTAAATTGTGGCCATATATGATAAACATGGACGTGCAGGAGAAAATTTATTTACAAATCTTAAACGGGACCAGGTAATAATCTTTGAACTAGTTTTTTATTTTTTTTTTTATTTTAACCTTTTTAGTTTCAATCTGTTCATTTTCAAAGATAATAATAATGTTAAATTGTGTACTCCTGTTGGGTGTGGGAATAAAGTCAATTTGTACTGCTTATATTCATACATGTTTGCATCTTGATTTAGGATAACAGATGAAAGGCAACTACAGAACAGATGGATTAGGAATGAATAATGATTATATGATGATCCAACCTATGTTAACATCATATGCATAAAGTCAGTGCAGTAGTACATTGGCAATGGCAGATTAAGACTTTGTGTCTTAGGCCAGTGCATTGCATCATAGCGTTGATGTTCCATGTATCTGCATTTGAAGTAAATCGAGATGTCAGTGACCTTCTATATATAGTAAGACACAAATTTACCATCATATAATTAGAAGTTTTGTTCATGAAATGTCATTAGAAGCTCTCTTTTCCAAATATTGTTTGCAAATTAAAATTGTTAAATACATAAAACTTAGACTCTTTTTTTATTAAATATTTTAAATTTAACATGTTTAAGTTAAATAAAAATGAATTAAACCTCAAATAAAAATGAATTAAACTTCTTTTACTCCATATTCTTTTATAAAATCTTCTTCATTCCAGGACCATGCAAGCAACAGACACCTAGCAGGATTTTATGGTGGAATACAGACTCAAGGACGTAGGAATTAAGTTTTGGCCTAAGTACTTTGATTTAAATAAAACTAATTCTATCAAATTATTCATTTAAAAACCTTTGTTAACAAACAATGTTGTGACCTCTAAATGCAGAGTGACCACCCGAAGAAACACTCCTAATGTGTACTTATTCTTAAGTGCTGCATTTTGGTTGAATGGGGGGGTGTATATTTGTCGACATATCTTGTAAATTTATGCAGCTGCTCATCAAATGTTTTTATGCGGTTCAAGGCCTGTTGTCATGTTTTCTGTGGGTACATCCAACAGTGGATCGGAACTAGAAATGGAATTTAGGATTTCAGATTTTAATGCAGGGCTGAATCCATGATTTTAAATTTATGTAATTATTAAATTCTGATTTTGTAAATGTTGCTAAAATTATACGATCAGACTAAGTTACTAAATTTTACAGGTTGTGGGCTGTGGTTCTATGCTAATTTCCATGCTTTTGACAGGCACATATAATATGTCATAATGTGGCAGGGTTAAACTAGTTTTTCAGGCCAAACCTCCCCCTATCAATATTCCTAGGCAAAGCACAAAAACTAAACACACAATAAAGTCAAATCGATCAAAGCTCAATTCCACTAGAGAGAACCTTAGTCCTGATTATGAATCAAGAAGAATAAAAAATGCAAATAATGAAACATGGAAATATTGCTAAAGTTTTGTTCACGGGTTAATGTTTGACAGTGTATTACTGTAAAGCATGCTTAAAACGAATCACGGACAAAATACTTTGCTGAGAACGGTTCACGTGCAACATCCAATCACGATGCACGGAAAAATATTTCAACAAATCACAATTCACGGAAAATAAAAATTGCCATTAACGGAGAACGAAATAAACCCATCAACCCCCTCTTAGGTTTTTTTTGTTTAAATAACCTCCATTTTTTAACCAAACTTATCTGTTGGTACAATTGTATATCATTAATTATCAAAACACTAGCATTGCAAGTAAAAATGTTTATTAGAACAGTGGCAGATCCAGGTGCCCGTTCTGGGGGTCGGAACCCCACTTTCCTCTGAAATTTTTAAATTTTTGTGTAGATTTTCAGCAAAATTGGTCTGGAACCCCCCTTTGGCCCACAGAACCCAGTATGTGGACCCCCCCTCCACCCACTTTCGAAAATTTCTGGATCCGCCCCTGTAGAATTAAACAGAAAAGTAAATATTAGACCTTTTAAATTCAGTCCTTAGTGTCCTATGAACATGATGAATCAGCCAGTTTGATATTAATATTTCCTTCACTGAAAATCTAAAGTCCCCAAGAACATTGAAGAACCGACAAATTTTCAACCTAATTTTTTTATTTTCATAAATTCTTTAAATAAATATTGATAAGATCAGATGGATATAATGCATTAGTTAATTAAGTTGCAATTCTAATTCTGTTATAATAATGTGTTATGTTACGCATGGTTTGCTTGTGCCTTAATTCTACTTATTTTGAGAAGTTTTTCTTCCAAATGCCCTAAGATCTTTTTTGAACATGACATGTCCATGTACACACTTTCAGCTCTTCTACATAAATGAACAAAATTAGTTCTAGCCAACAAGGGTAAATGTTGCTTAATTTTATTGCTAGATTGTGATAAAAAGTACATGATTATTTTACTGCCCATGCAGTTATTTAAACAAAATATTATTGAGGTTTTATAAGCAAGCCTACCTGAACATGTGTGTGTACTTGTAGATAAACCTACACATATTTTTTATCTTTCAATCAATGAATATGTGCAAATTTTTTGTGTTAAATTGTTGGCCCATTATTTTCAAGATTCTTAATTTTCCTGATAAACCAATGTACGTGTACGTGGTATATTCATATTTTATTATCACTGTAAATGTTGTACTATTATATACTGTAGGCCAACATGACCATACAAAAATGTACATCTGTCTAGGTTTTCCCTTCCTAGCCAATTTTAATGATATTTTAAAGCAAAATGTCATAAAAAGTTGCAATTTTGAAAATCCCTCTTCCAAAGCTCGATCCAAATATTTTTTTTTAAATAAAACAATTTTGCCTACCTACCTACTCTTAAGTTTTTCAAACAATGAAAAGCTATAAACAAACAGATTTTGTTTTGGCAGAACATGCCTAAAATTGATTTGTTATAATATTTTTAACATGGTCAATGGAACAATGCGGGGATTTTGAACAATGGCAAGGGGGTATCCATGGGTGCATTTGTAGAACAAGTTGAAATGCATTAATGATTATATTTTGTCAGATCATAGAGAAGATGTACATGTCTTTACTGGTCTTCATAGGGTTTTATCTGATTATTGTCAAATAAAGTTGTAAACAAAAATTGAATGATAGCTCAGGCCTTAAAAAAAACTCTCAGCAATTAACACTCTTTTCAAATGGTCTGAAAATTGACCGGCATTTTTTTTCTCGCAGGTAAAAACCTGACCCCTTTCCATGCAATTTTTGATTGATTTATGGACCCTATTCCAGACAATTGGACAAAAATGTAGACCCTTTAAATTGAAAAACTTGTCAAATAATGTAACCCCTTTAAGAGACGATAGCATTTGATATAGGGAATGCCTGACCCGCCCCCCCCCCCGATCTTTTCTGCTCCTGACTTAAATTTGTTCTTAGGAGTTTGCCTTTATCATCAAAGTGAATCCAAAATTTTTTTAAGGGGGGTGTACCCATCAAAGGATAATAAAATTTCCTTAGGAAAGAGGGGTTGAAACCCCCTTAACACTTTTCAGTCTGCCACTGATCGAATCTGTGTCTCAAATTTAATTAATTATTCCATGTGGACCACGACACGTGGTGTTTCTAGAAAGTGGTTTTATATCACCAGATTATGTCCAAACCTGCTAGTTCTATGTTCCAAGAGTTTTGATATTTACATTTCAAAAGTTAAGATCGTTTATAGGCTTATTTGTAAACTTTAGATAAGTACTGGATCAACTTTGTATTTGGTCAAAATGAGAACTTTGTTTTACACTGAAACACACGTGGTTCGACATCAACTCGTCAAAAAACATAATTTGATAGAAACATGCATGATGACACGCTGTAAAAATTACTAAAATATCAATTCCAAAGGTGCTATTTACTCACCATTGATTTACCATGATGTTTTCCTATTTAAATAGGAAGGAATCCTCCTAAAAAAAAATTGTGTTTCGAAAGCGCACCTGTTCACCGCCATGTTCATTCATTAAAATGCAGCAAGCATTATCGCGACGAAGATTTTCCATATATGGAATGTAACTCCGCCCATTTTTCTGCTGTCGGTGGAAAATGATTAAAAGCTAAAACAATCTTGCTATTTTCTCAAGAAAACTGAAAGAAAATGTATTTTTTATGAAGATCGATCAGTTTTTCATATTCAAAAACGAACAAGAAAATCTTAATATCGAGAAATTCTATTACGGACAGCACTACGTCGTAACCATGGACACAACGTCGTACGTCATGAATATTCATAATATTAGTTGGTTCAGTACGAGTTATCTCCTCTTACTGAAATTGCCTTAACATGCCCGCGAAGTGAATCCCCCTTCTTCAAAATGCATGCCTGCTTTGCAAACCAAATTAGGGTCCTCAAAGTAACTACACAGGCATTCGTAAATGACAAAATAACCATTAAGGATAAAAAGAGGTTAACAAACAAACTGCACTGTGAAATTGAGTTAAAATATTCACATAAACAAATGACAGTCATACTAAATAACTGAAAACAGATCTGCCCATGTGCGTCATGTGGTTTTAAATACATTTTTTGTAAATAATGGTCCGCTTTTCTGTCAACAACTGACTATTTTGACAAACACGCTTTTGTAAGATATTGTACCTACACTTCTAATAGAAGAAAATGAGATGTGGAATAAGTGTACGCTACACTACCTACAATATAAACGTAAGTTTAAAACATCCACAATGGAAACAGCCAGCAGCCTTCAATGTGACAAGCATTTAAGCCCAATCCTAAAGTGCAATGAAATACAAACATAAGCTTTGATAAAGATTCCTGGCTTAGGACAGGTACATTAAAATGTGGCGGGTTTAAACTAGGGCGCTTTCCATTATGCAGTTTGCACCAGTTGAACCTTAGATTCGCATTCCATTACATGGTTCGGCACAAGCGGTTTGCATCAAAAGACGAACCAGACGAACCAGTGACAACACAAAATAAACCGGTATGAACCGCATAATGGAAAGCAACCCTAGTTTTTTGGCGCCAACCTCCCCCCTATTAAGTACAAAGCACAAACTAACGCACAGTAAAAATAAAATCGTTTGAAGTTCAGTTTAACAAGAGAGTGTCTGAGACAAAAGGACAACAATTAATTAACGGAACGTAGAAATTTTTTTTTCAAGCATCAGGAAATCACAATTGTTGTAGATTGTCAAAAAATGTAGTTCCAGTCATGGATAGTACAAATGAGATGTAGAAAGTGTACGTGACACAGCTCACATTCAAGTGGAAAAAACACAATGGAAAACTGTTAGCAGCTTTCAAAAAAGCCAGTATATGTAGGTGCTGATTGTGAATGAAATGCCACAATAAACCCCCCGAAAAAATAAATCTCTTATTTTACTTCATTAAACAAGTGCCTGTGTGAATACATGTACATAAAAAACATGAAAAATACAGTTCCTTGGACTACTGCATTCCAACCTATTTACTAACCATCTATTTTTTTAAAATTATTATAGAGAGGAAAATGGAGATTGTTAGATGCCAGACATACCATCCACATTTCTATATAGACAAGCATAACAATATTAGATCAAGAGATTATTATTTTACCATAAATTAGTTGTGACAAGACACCATGACAGTTCAGGCAAATGGTACACTACTCGAAGATGAAATGTCCAATGCAAAGGTAAAGATTGTGTAAACATGTACATGAAGATGAATAATTAAGGACTATTGAAGTACAGAGAAAGTTCCCACATATCATTAATATACATGTATTCACACAGGCTCTTGTTTCATTAAAAAATAGATCATATATTATAGTATATGATGTATTTTTTTTAATAAAACAAGTGCCTGTGTGTATACAGTATACTCATATACATGTACATAAAACATGAAAGTAGTGCAAAAGAGGCATTTAAATTTTGAAGTCCAAAAGAAGACAAAACCAAACTTGCATTCTGTAATCAGACAGTTCTGTTGCAATATAATTGTCTTTGCAATAATAATGAATGTACATGTATAACTTATATTTTTAAATCGTGTGAATCTAATAAGAATAGAAAAAATCTCTGAAAATTAAAATAAATATGACACAATTTCATTAAACAGAATGAAGTAGAGCACCAAACCTACATGTAAAATCCAAATCCATAAAATGGGACCCCATTTTCATTTTCATTTCAAATATTTTATTGAATAAACAAAAGGATTGGATAACAGGCAAAGCCTATAAGGATCCTCTTCTATAAACAGATGGTGATAACAAGGCATGCAAAATAGCATATACCCAGTCAGCATGCTAATGTTGGGCCAACGTTGGCAATTGGTCGGCAGGTTGGCAATATGTAAGGGCTGGCAAAACAACGTTGGGCCAACAATGGCACTATGTAGTAGTATAAAATTGATGGTCAGGTTTTAAAATCATTTCCTTACACCTTTCAAAAGAAATGTTGAATAAAGTTGGATCAAATTATAAAATAATGACATAGTTCTCGTTTATTATACTTTTTAAGCAAAAATATTGTCCAACGTTGGGCCAACGTAGGCCCAACATTGGATCATAAAATTAAATCAGAATATTCTACCATTAATGATTGAAGATTTGAATAGTTCTGTTCATAGTGTTTATGGATAAAGAACCGGACACTGCTTTATTACTGTTTGGAAAATCCTGAATGACTACGTTGGCCCAATGTTGGCCTAACGTTGGTCATGCGTTGGACAAAGAAAGAGTCTTAATTCACATTTTCGAACAAAAAATTTGAAATCCTTATACATGTAACATCGGTAATATAAATTACACAATTAAATAATTTCACATTTTTGATTTAAAGCATTCGTTTCTGATTTTTTTTTCTTTTATTCTGTATACTATGTTGGCCCAATGTTGGTCCAATGTTGGCTTACCATGAATATTTTGGAGAGAAAAAACTCTTTATTTTAATATGAGAAAAATATATTTTGAAAGTTTAGCATTCCACACTAAATCGTTTATATGTATTGCCTACAATACAAAACTTTCTAAAGATAATTATCTGATAAAAATTAAGGTCAGCATTATTCCCCGGATAAACTGATACACACAGCATGCAATCTCTGATAAGACGATGATAATTTGATGTATAAGAACAAGCAGATGGTCTTTCCACACAACACATTATCTTAACTGCCAGTTGTCATAATAACTAGCTATCGGATGTAGTTCAGAATAATTGTTAACAATTTTACGAGTTGAGGAAAGACATGTAAGTTTTGATTTTATATTATATTATATGTAACTTAAATTTAAAAGTGAGATATAATTTTAAATTTACTGTCGTTTAAATTTATTAACATTTATTTGTGTATTACACATTTATAATACTTTGTTACTTAAGTTTAGGACTTTGATCCCTTTACTTTTTAATAAAACTGTAACGCACGATTAATTTGGTCATTAATCACTGATTTAATTATGGTCAATTATCATGCACTTAAATTAGTATATTTGAAGACTGTTTTATACTTAAAATTGTGATTAGTTTTATATAGTGCTAATGAAGGCCAGAATTTGAAACAGTGTTCATTATATGTATAACTGTTTTAATGCTTTACTTCAATTTGGGTGGTTTTTTTTCTTAATTCCTGTATGTCTCGGTAAAATCTACTCCATATTGAATAAAACAGACAACGAAAATTTGAATGAAAATAAAATAGAACTTTGTTGTTTGCTTGTAAAATGCGAACTTTATAAAAAATCTTACCATTATTTAACATCGAGTCTTATTATCATTTAAAAATACATTTCAGATACAGATCTTGGAGAAGGATATATATTGGATCAACAGAATGACGTCAATGAACTAGCATTATTCCAATAAATATAGTATAAAGTTGGCCAACATAATGCCAACGTATAGCCAACGGTTGGCCAACATATCGCCAACGGTTGGCCATCATAATGCCAACATATTACCAACGATGGGCAAACATCGGGCCAACGTAGTACTGTAAATTATACAACGTTGGGCCAACGTTATGCCAATATGTTGGGCCTACGTTGGCCCAACTTGCACTTATACGTTGGGCCAACGTAGTTTTACAACATAGGGCCAAGGTAACGTGATACGTTGGGCCAACGATGGGCAAACATTTACTTGCAGACTGGGTATACACATTACAAATAATCACAAAGCATTAGATATAAACATAAAAGTTTGAATAAGAAGAACTTGGATGGAGAAATTGAATAGCTGATTTATGTTTTAATGTATAGAAAAAAATAGCTTATTAATAAAATTATGGAGACTACATATTGAGCATGTTTCATATTAACAATAGTTCTACACTCCCTTGTTATTTTAACAATTTAAATGAAATAGAGAATTTATTTGAATTTAAAGAAATTTGACAATGGTAGTAATGAGATTGAGAATACATTACTAAAATGGGGCAATGGTTATACATGTATAACCAGTAATGGAGCTTTTGAAATAGTAGGAAATTAGAAGACTAAGTGAATCTTTTTGTTTCTTTAATGAATTCTAGTACTGCTTGAGCAATTTCTTTATTATCATCTGGAGAGAGATTGGAATTCTTTCCAAGTAGAGTATCAACATCTAAATGAACATTTAATTGTGAAATATTATCAAGTAGGATAGCTCTTTGGCGCTCATAAAGTGGACATTGAAAAAAGTAGTGTGAATTATCTTCTATGTAACAACCACAGTCACATTCTGAGCTCTCTGACATAGATAGATATAAGTGGTGGTTTAAGTTACTTACTTCATTACGAAGACAGCAGTAATTAATATTAAGATGTCTTGGACCAATAAGATAATGCGCAGGGGGACAAATATGATCAGAACTCAATTTATTCTTAAACATATTGATAGAAGGCAGGTTTTGAACATCAGCACCCAATCTGTTCCAGGCATCAAGAGCAGATGGAACAAAACTGGATTTGTAGGTCTGAGTGCAAGCTCTGGGTAATTGAAAAATCTGGGATTTCTAAGGGGGTATTGTTGATCGAAGTTAATATAGGAGATAATATGTTCAGATATATAACTAGGAAGGTATCCATGCAAAGCCTTATATATAAAAACTAATTTCTGAATTTTTCTTCTATATTGCAATGAATCCCAGCCAAGTTCTTCGTAAAGGTTAAATCGGGATGTTCCCCTGCGCATACCAGTGATGATTCTTGCTGCTTCATACTGAACTGACTCTAACATATCAGACTCTTGTTTCGTGCAGTTATCCCATACAATACTACCATATTCTAGGATAGGCCTAATGAAGGCTATATATAATTTTTCAAGAGACTTACAGTCAATATCATATTTGAGAAGTCTCAAAATATTTAGTCTAGCACAAGCTTTAGAGTAGATTTCGTAAATGTGATCTCTCCAGAGGCCCTGATAGTGAAACTTTAATCCAAGGTGTTTATGACTATAAGTATTTTCTAGTTCGGTATCATTCATAAATAAGGGGGCAACATCTACGTGATTTTTTCTAGTAAAAAGCATAGATTTAGTCTTGGACGCATTAAAGGTCACACCCCAATCATTGGCCCAGATTGAAAGTTCATCTAGGTCATTGTTTAATGATTCAGTGGCTATAACAAGGTCATCAACTATGCAGTAGAGACAAGTGTCATCTGCAAAAAGTTTAATCTTACTAGACACAACTCCTACAATATCATTGACATATAGTAAAAATAGATAAGGACC
This sequence comes from Arcuatula senhousia, assembly GCA_963971305.1. NCBI lineage: Eukaryota > Metazoa > Mollusca > Bivalvia > Mytilida > Mytilidae > Arcuatula > Arcuatula senhousia. Next base: position 61,381,843 of record OZ020310.1, on the reverse strand, counting down.
TAAGATAGAACCTTGAGGTACACAAGCGTGAATAGCTTGCCATGTTGAATGGTAGCCAACTATGCATACTCGTTGTTGTCGATCATGCAAATAATTTTCAAACCACTTAAGCAGGTTGCCTTTTTACCCCATATTTTTGTAATTTATATAAAAGTCCTCTGTGCCATACCCTATCAAAAGCCTTGGAGACATCACAAAATACAAATCTAACATCTTGCTGATGCTGCATTCTAATTATTACAAGCCTGATCGGTAGCAACTAGTTGCTGACAAAACTGTTTCAATTTTTTTCCAGCCACCCATCATTCACTATTTTATAACCCAATTTTTTTACTTTATGAAATCCAGACCAGCTAAGAAATAATTGAAATACATATGCATGCTTGTACAATACAACAGGAAAGTTAATGACACCAACACAGCTTTAAATTGCTATACATACCATATATTGAAATTTGTTGTTCATGTATTTAATAACTACATACATGTATATAGTGAAAATCACATATATTACACTCTTAAATAGATTGATTTTTATCATTTCAGATATGCTGTATGAGAACTCCTGATGGCTTCTACAATGTTCCAGAATAATTACAGATGTAAAGAGACTATGAAATTCCTAGCAAAAACAGATAAATAAAAGACAATTAATCAAACATGTGTTTAAAACTACACAATTTTTGTAACATTTAGGAAATAACTGTATTGTATTTCAAGCTTTGGCGGTGTAAAAAAGGTAGATTTGACTGTCACAAATTTAGTTTACCTGGTGACGCGTAGCGGAGACAATTCAATGCATCAATGTTATAAGTTTTGGTTAAATCTACTTGTGCTTATCAAAAAGCCTATGAAGGCTAGAACTACTATGGCTTTCTCCAATGGTGTTAATTGGGACTAGATTGGTACAAAGAACTATGTGAACTTATTGGAAGAAGGCATCATATGATATCTATTTTATTGTTCTACATGTATATCAAACATATATTGCATGAATGCATTGAACTGCTTTAACTGTTTAACAAACTTGAACATGTATAAGTATTGCGCTGTTAAACAAGTTTTTACTATTTGCTAGTAAATGCCATTATACATTGTAGCCTAGGACATATAGGATGAACTTGAAATCATTGCATCATGATGTTGTTGATGAATAAATATGTTTATCAATTTAAATTTGATACATTTTAAAACTGCTTCCAAGAGGTGCCTTTATTTCCTTCTAATCTATCACAAACCTAGTGACCTCAGCTTTCCTTTTATTTAGCAAAGGGCTCTTTTCATTCTTGTTTATGAAGTTTAGCAGAAAGAAATCCTACACCTTAATGAAGCAAAAATAAAGCCACAAGAAGATAATAAGAAATAGAATAAACATATCAAATACAAATTATTTTGAAAAAACTATCAATGTACAATAATGTCAATTTGTCTCTGTATACCAACAAACAGGGACTGGGTTTCATATGGAACTACTCATTCTTTTTCATACAGGGTTTTCATGGCATGTCTTTAGATTTGCTGTTTATAGTATTTGTTTGTGTTGTAAGTTTGAATGGGTCTTTTGGTTTTGCATTTTAACATGTGTATAAAGACAAGCTTAAGAAAGCAAAAAAAAAACATCAAAGGAGCAGCTTTCTATATTATCTAAAAAGTTCAAAGGACATAATATCTAAAAAGTTCAAAGGACAAACATGTAGATAGAAAAGAAACCCATGCCCATTTAAAGATACAGGCTGAAAATAATTTTACATGCAAATAAACAACTTCAGACAAATTACAACAAAAAACATTTAATACCATTGAACCAGAGAATAGAAGGTAACACACTAGTAGCATTGTCTGGAAAATAAACATAGGATTTTAGAGTTCTCATGAACAAGGATTTTTGTTTTTACTTTTGATCTAATACAGAACTGTTTTAAGATGAAACTTTGAAATTGGTAAGTATTTTATTACTATTCACAGAACTGTGATTTTACTGATCTTGATAGAACTGTTATTTAACTGCTATTTACAGTACTGTTATATTTCCGCTATTTACAGTACTGTTATTCTACTGCTATTTACAGTACTGTTATATTACCGCTATTTACAGTACTGTTATTCAACTGCTATTTGCAGTAATGTTATTCTACTGCTTTTTACAGTACTGTTATTCTACTGCTATTTACAGTACTGTTATTCTACTGCTATTTACAGTACTGTTATTCTACTGCTATTAACAGTACTGTTTTATTACTGCTATTTACAGTACTGACAGTCTACTGCTTTTTAAAGTACTGTTATTTTACTTTTAATCTAAGTACAATTATTTGACTGGTATCTTCATTACCACTTATGTGCATGTAAGAAATGTACTTTTTTGGTGCCTGCATTTTAATTACCATAATTACGTACAGATACGACCAGACATAACCTGTATGCCAAGTTAACTAGAAAAGTAAAGTTTTTGACTGCCTTGAGTTAACTGATGTCTGCTTTTTCAGGCAGACCGTGGACCGATCTTAAGTTAACTGTAATAGCAAACTTGGTCCACGGTCTGCTCTTCTTGACCGCTCTGCTAGTTAACTTTAGCCTAGAACCAACCTGAAGTTAACTTAAGCGTCAGATTATATTTATTAATTCACTTGATTTATTTAAATTTATATATTTTGTATATTCTTTTTTATTCATTTTTAAAATAATTAGTATTATTTATTCATTGTTTTTTAAAGAATAATTTGAACCCAATTATTTAAAAAAAATGTGTATTAAATGTATTTAGATATTTTACTCTTTACATAATTTATCTATTTAAGGAATATTAATTTGATTTTCCCATATTTTTATTTGAAAATATAAAAGAAATGTATTCTTAGTGACTTAGAATTATTTTTAGTCTGCTAGCGACCTAAAGATCCCTAAAGTTAACTTTGGACTGCTCCGAACTAAAGTTAACTTTGATCCGCTAGCGACCTAAAGTTCCCTAAAGTTAACTTTGGACTGCTCTGACCTGAAGTTAACTTTGGACTGCCTTAAGCTGTCCATTTCATGGACTAGAGCAGTCCAGAGCTGTCCGGACCGTGGACTGCTCTGTCAAGACTAAAGTTAACTTTAGTAAACTAGATAGTGGACCATGGTTAACACAATTTAACCAGAAAAGCAACCTAAATGAATGCCTAAAGTTAACTTTTATACAGGTTATGTCTGGACCAATCTGTATGCAAATTGTTGGTAGTGTAGTTAAGCCTCCTCGTAGACAATCTAAGGTTGTAATACAGTACACGATGAAAATTAGGTGGGTAGGGAGAGAAAGATAGAGAATTGGATCGCAACTGGTATAGTAATATAAGCATATATATGATAAATGGTGTTGCGTACAGCTCTGTAAAGTAATTGGTACAATATAGAATGGATATGGTGAGCTGCAAAGTTAGAAAGGGTGTCCGTGTGCCAACAGTGATGAAAATCATCTTTTTAAAGCCGTTGACACCGGAAAATCCAGCATGGGGTTGAGCTGGAATCGAACCCATACTCTGTCACCTATGGCAACTTCGCCTGCACTGTGTCCAGCGCCCTAGGACAATCTTAGGTTGTAGCACAGTACACGATGAACATTAGGTGGGTAGGGAGAGAAAGATAGAGAATTGGATCGCAACTGGTATAGTAATATAAGCATATATATGATAAATGGTGTTGCGTACAGCTCTGTAAAGTAATTGGTATAATATAGAATGGATATGGTGAGCTGCAAAGTTCAAAAGGGTGTCCGTGTGCCAACAGTGATGAAAATTATCTTTTTAAAGCCGTTGACACCGGAAAATCCAGCATGGGGTTGAGCTGGAATCGAACCCACACTCTGTCATCTATGGCAACTTCGCCTGCACTCTGTCCAGCGCCCTAGACCACTAGACCACCTAGGCTAGATAAAAATCTAGCTTTCGGTTGCCTAGTTAAGCCTCCTCGTAGACAATCTAAGGTTGTAACACAGTACACGATGAACATTAGGTGGGTAGGGAGAGAAAGATAGAGAATTGGATCGCAACTGGTATAGTATTATAAGCATATATATGATAAATGGTGTTGCGTACAGCTCTGTAAAGTAATTGGTATAATATAGAATGGATATGGTGAGCTGCAAAGTTAGAAAGGGTGTCCGTGTGCCAACAGTGATGAACATCATCTTTTTAAAGCCGTTGACACCGGAAAATCCAGCTTGGGGTTGAGCTGGAATCGAACCCATACTCTGTCATCTATGGCAACTTCACCTGCACTGTGTCCAGCGCCCTAGACAACTAGACCACCTAGGCTAGATAAAAATGTAGCTTTCGGTTGCCTAGTTAAGCCTCATCGTAGACAAATTAAGGTTGTAACACAGTACACGATGAACATTAGGTTGGTAGGGAGAGAAAGATAGAGAATTGGATCGCAACTGGTATAGTAATATAAGCATATATATGATAAATGGTGTTGCGTACAGCTCTGTAATGTAATTGGTATAATGTAGAATGGATATGGTGAGCTGCAAAGTTAGAAAGGGTGTCCGTGTGCCAACAGTGATGAAAATCATTTTTTTAAATCCGTTGACACCGGAAAATCCAGCATGGGGTTGAGCTGGAATCGAACCCATACTCTGTCATCTATGGCAACTTTGCCTGCACTGTGTCCAGCGCCCTAGACCACTAGACCACCTAGGCTAGATAAAAATCTAGCTTTCGGTTGCCTACACTACCAACAATTTGCATACGTAATTATGGTAATTAAAATGCACCAAAAAAAGTACATTTCTTACATGCACATTAGTGGTAATGAAGATACTAGTCAAATAATTGTACTTAGATTAAAAGTAAAATAACAGTACTGTAAAAAGCAGTAGAATGACAGTACCGTAAATAGCAGTAATATAACAATACTGTAAATAGCAGTAGAATAACAGTACTGTAAATAGCAGTAGAATAACAGTACTGCAAATAGCAGTTGAATAACAGTACTGTAAATAGCAGTAATATAACAGTACTGCAAATAGCAGTAATATAAGAGGCCTGCAAATAGCAGTTGAATAACAGTACTGTAAATAGCAGTTGATTTACAACAGTACTGTAAAAAGCAGTAAAATAACAGCACTGTAAACAGCAGTAATTTAACAGCACTGTAAACAGCAGTAGCAGTTTGTTCATAAGTATAGTCGTGGTTTAATGCTGATTGGTAAACATAGAGAAATACCCCTGATCAAAACTGAATGCACCACAGTTGTTATTCATTATACTGGCTAACTTTTTAAGTCACTTTTTCATGGATGATGCATGCATATCATAAGCACCAGTTCTACATACGAATGGCTATTCATTTGTTAAAATTCTATTTTATGCTGGTTCATTGTCAACGTCGTATTTTCTTTGCTACAAGTTTGATATACTTAGTAGTCGTGTACACAAGAGTATAAAGAAATAGGGTAATGAAGTAGGTTCATTTATTCATTTGTTCTAAAAAAAAAAAGGGAAAAAAACAAACAAAGTCTGATGGTGCACAAGTTTTCCAAATTACTACAAAGATTGAAAAGATACCAACAGCGCAATCATTATACTTGTACTAAGAACTCTTGTACAAAAACCATGAAGCAGTGGCGGATCCAGAAATTCTAAAAAGAGGGGGCCCATTTACTGGCCTAAGAGGGGGCCCGCTTTGGTCATGCTTCAATGATTTCCTATATATTCAACCAGATTTTCCGCCAAAAGGGGGGGCCTACCCCACCTGGATCTGCCTCTGTGAAGCCACAGTGCATGAAACTTGAACTAATGACATATCACAACAGTGACAACAACACTATAAATATATATATTTTGGCCGGATTTCACGGAGTGAAAAATCCGGGTTATAAAATGGTGAATGGCGGGCGTGCGGGGAAAAAATTTTCGTAACAGTTTTCTCAGCGACTACTAATCACAGCAACTTGATATTTGGTAAACAGCATCAGGGTGGGGTCCCATAACGTGGGATTCGAATTTAGGTCTGTTGCTCACATACTTCCTGTTTTACGAAATCTGGTCATTTTTTTACTTTGACAGATTTTTATTAACTGTGTCAGCATCAGATATCTTAAATTTATGACAGTTTATGTCAGTATAACACAGGGCTGTTAAGTTTTTTATGAGCTGCATGCGTGAGATTTGACCAAAAATTGAAAGATCAAAGGAAAAAATTTAAAGATCAAAGAAATTTGCCGCCAAATTGCTTACTAGATGCGTGAGTCTCACGCAAGACGCGTGACACTTGAAAGGTCTGATAACAAATGAGCTTTAGTTTTGTTACTTCTACTTCCATACTTCTTTTACTGAATGTTTTTATATCAAACTTTTATACGAAGCAAAACTTTGGTATTTTGACAGAAAGACTGAACAGCCACTACCGAATTGAACAATTAGTTCTTATTTTAGTATTCAAAATATTTCAGATATGTGCACAAGAAAACTTTTGAAGTAACTGAGAAATATTTAAATAATTAAAATCAGAATTGAATAAAATATCAGCCCTACTTATAAATTACCCCTCACTTGTCTGAAAATAAAGAAATTTAAACCAGTAGTCACAGTACACTGTCATATTTATAGAAGGGTCTGTATCTACATCTGTTATAGTAAAAATACAAGTTATTCAGAGAGTTTTATTTAATAATTTTCTTTCCTACAGACAATGACAGAATGGAATCTAAATACATAAACAGTGTTGCCTAAATTGTACATTTTTGCAAGATTATTTCTTGAGGTTCCTTTGTCCAATTTCAATAGTCCAAACTGTCTATTTCACTTCTGTTGGTGATCTCAGTCCTTTGGATGTTCAGTATGTATTGTTTTTCAGATGAAGGTTATAGACTGGGAACCTTTCAGCTGTAAATAGATAAACAAAAAGTAAAAATAAAATTTGAGGTTTTTCTTGAACTTTTATATGCAAATTTTTATAAGGTACTATTAATCATTGTGTTAAAATTTCAAGTATGATTCCCTTGTAGTTTTTGAGTTTAGCATTCAGAAATAAAAGTGGTGTTTATAAAAAAAAAAACAAACAATAAGATTTTGGAGGTCCAATTAAATTATCAACTCAAGGCTAAAAAAAAAAATAAAGAAAAAAAAAACAAAAAAAAAAACAACTTATTGTCATATAAACATGCAGAAACAAGATTGTGACAGAAACATACATGACATATATACCGTAATAGGTAAACATGAAGATAAAATTACGGAATATAAACATATAACAACTTATGTCAAGACATTTGCCCTTGGTTCTAATGAGTTAAACAAAATCTCTAATATCTTATGCACTGTAGTTTTTAAGATATTGTATTATTGAGCTTAACAAGTGCAAATTCATCAATTTTGAGTGAGCCGAGGTGGACTTAATACACATGGTTTACATGAGGTAGGACATTAATCTATATTAGCTTGATTCTATTTACCTTGTATACATTTTACCTAAACATGTTTATCTTGATCAATTAACACATGATGATGTTAAAAACATATTGCCTCCTTCATGTGAATTGTACACTTCTTTGTCTTTGCGTTTTCCACTATATTACACTATGCTGTATCTTTTAAGAAAAAAAAGAGGAAAATATAGTGTAAAATTGGATTGGCTACATTTATAAAGGAAATTCTACAATAATACATGTACATAGATCATCATGCATAAAACACATTAATAAATGAACAGACATTAATCGAAGAACTTTTGAGTTTCAAAGTTTCAACCTTCATATTTATCACCACAAAATAATTTCTTTCAGAAATGATTCCAGAGCACCAGAGTTCACCCTGTTTGTGGCCTAACCACCTATATGGATCAGACATATAGTTTTACATTTTCCGTACATACGTTCCTAACACTTTGGCTAATCTTGGCTAAGGTTCATAATTTGGATACTGGATGTTGACCAAACTTGGGGACAATCATTTTTCACCACAAAGCACGGCACCACCCATTAGAAATAAGGTCAATGTGACTTATAATTCATGGAAGAATGACTTTGATTTATTTCTTGGTGAAAATCCCAGATAATACCTTAGGGATCAATGATATTTCAAGAATAGATGAGCAATTCTGTGACCCATTTTTAGTTGTGGGTGGAAAAGGGTTTTTTTCGTGCATCGTGTTGAGCAATTTTTATTTCCCGTTCAGCCGTGCATGGAGGTTCATCGTGCATCGTGCTTCTCTATTTTATTTTTCGTTCATTGTGATTATCATTTTTTTATTGGCTGTTCATCGTTATTATCATTATTATTGGTCGTTCATCCGTGCATGTACCCCCCTTTACCACCCCCTTAGTTACAACCTGTGTTCGTGCTGATTGCTATTAAGATGTTCAGTTGTATTTGAGTGTTATTATGTTCTTGCTGTTCTTTTAATATATGAATTTGCCAGTAACTGAACCCCCTCACCATCCACATATTTTCAGGACATCATGAAAATTAGCCCCCCCTTTTTTTGTTTAACCCTAGAAGTATGCTTTGAATTTTATGAGTTATATGTGGTAAAAGAAAACATTCTTTTGGAAAACGAAGATTACACCTTCCTTACCAAAAAAATGTACTTGATCTGCTTACTTAGATTGCTTAGTCAATCATTGTTGTTTATGTGTGCTCTCTGTTTTGAACTTTCCGTTTGATTGCGTCACGAGCACTTTTGTAGTACTACGCGGTGTTTTGTGGTCCCTAAATCTCTCTATAACGTTCTCGTTTTTAATAAAATATAGAACGTTTTACATTTCTTATGAATACATCGATATTAGACATAAAACTGTTAACAACACTGATGAATAATCCGTACTAATTAGGACTTTATCCCGCGGATGCAAGATAAATTGTGTACTTTCACTTTCGAAATCGAACGGTCAACAAACAGGACGGAAGATCAGAAGTAAGTTGGTGAGAATTTTTGCAGCCAGATTTAATATCTTTACAACTTTTGAACCTTTCAAATTTGTATTTGAATGCACTGTGATTAGAAGAAATAATGACAAAAGTTGACAATGAATATACACCAGCGTTGAAGCAATTTACTGGATAAACCTTTGGTTTTTTTTTCTCAGTGGTTGGTCAAGGTATTAGAATCCCACTCTCCCAATGTAGATTTTCGGGGCAAATTTGTCTTGGCCTTCCTTTTTTCGTCCTCAGTTGACTGTTTTTATTTTTCGTCCTCAGTTGACTGTTTTAAAAAGTGAATCCCCCTTCTTCAAAATACATGCCTGCTTTGCAAACCAAATTAGGGTCCTCAAAGTAACTACACAGGCATTCGTAAATGACAAAATAACCATTAAGGATAAAAAGAGGTTAACAAACAAACTGCACTGTGAAATTGAGTTAAAATATTCACATAAACAAATGACAGTCATACTAAATAACTAAAAACAGATCTGCCCATGTGCGTCATGTGGTTTTAAATACATTTTTTTGTAAATAATGGTCCGCTTTTCTGTCAACAACTGACTATTTTGACAAACACGCTTTTGTAAGATATTGTACCTACACTTCTAATAGAAGAAAATGAGATTTGGAATAAGTGTACGCTACACTACCTACAATATAAACGTAAGTTTAAAACATCCACAATGGAAACAGCCAGCAGCCTTCAATGTGACAAGCATTTAAGCCCAATCCTAAAGTGCAATGAAATACAAACATAAGCTTTGATAAAGATTCCTGGCTTAGGACAGGTACATTAAAATGTGGCTGGTTTAAACTAGGGCGCTTTCCATTATGCAGTTTGCACCAGTTGAACCTTAGATTCGCATTCCATAACATGGTTCGGCACAAGCGGTTTGCATCAAAAGACGAACCAGACGAACCAGTGACAACACAAAATAAACCGGTATGAACCGCATTATGGAAAGCAACCCTAGTTTTTTGGCGCCAACCTTCCCCCTATTAAGTACAAAGCACAAACTAACGCACAGTAAAGATAAAATCGTTTGAAGTTCAGTTTAACAAGAGAGTGTCTGAGACAAAAGGACAACAATTAATTAACGGAACGTAGAAAGTTTTTTTTTCAAGTGTGACGATTTTTGGTTATACATATTTAATTTGCATATTTACATTCCCAGTTATTATATGTTACCTGAAAGCAGAGATGAACACTTCAGACCGACGTTGCTATACGGTTGTTTACAATAGATACCAATGCTGGTGATACGATACAGTCATTAATATCTCAAGAAAATGCATCTCATTAGTTGTTTCAGTAATTAAAATTTATTGCTACATTTAGAAAATATAACTTAATCGGTTTAATGGGTATTTAAGAGATATAGTCTGCTTTGTATTGCCGCTACGATGTTTACTCGGAAGATATTGCTATTAGGTTGAAGTCAATGAAGAAGTCCGATTCTGCTGTTCGAGGTTGTTACTGGTTTACGGTCAGTGGACCAGTTCACATAGTATATAAGGGCGCGAAAATCGGCTATCGTTGTCATTCTTGATCCAGACTCCGAGGAGTGAAGATCGCTAGGTTAGTTTAATAAATTAGAAGATACGGAGACGGTTTCAAACCTTTTATTATAAAAGTAGTTTATGCATCATTGTGGTTTGATGCTCGTATAGTGGATATATAGGTCTAACGCATCATTGAGGTTTGATGCTTGGAGTTTTGAGACATTGGTTTTATGCATCATTGTGGTTTGATGCTTGAGGTTTAGTGATATATGGTTTTATGCACCTTAGAGGTTTGGTGCTTGTTGTTTAAAGGGTTTGAGCCGTAGGTTTCATGATTAGAGGTTTAATGCCTGCCTAGTTTGAATTTGTTTGATCATTTTAAACGTGCATATCCTGTCAAGTCCATTTTTATGCATGCATGACAGCCGAATCGGATAACTGCATTATACTTTAAGAATTATTTAAATAGTTTGATCCTGGATAATATTTAGTTTAGATCTTTTATTCAAATTACTTTTCCCGTTAAGAATCCAAGTTTCCGAAAGTTTTAGAAAATAGATATTTTGTGTTAACAATATTAAAGTTATAAGGACCGCTCGGCCGATACACGTTACAAAAATTTGGTGGCAGCGTGGCGGGATTTGTCTTTGGATATGTCTTAAAATGTCTTTGTAAATTTGTTGACAATTTGATTTAGAACTTGGATTTTTTTTTCTTTCGTCAAATATCATGGTTTTGATATGGATCGGTTTCTGGACCAGGAATGACCAGTGTCCTTCGGATGAGACGTTAAACCGATGTCCCGTGTTTTGGAAAATGTCACAGCCACTGCACGTTAAAGATCCCTGTTTCAGCAAGCTTAGATTTTAAGTGGTCCGTATGTGACCAGCTGTCAGGCTAAATTTTTCATACCGGTTTTTGGCTATTTCAATTTTCCTGTGGCAATCTAAACCCGCTCAAAATTTATTTGAACACTTACCTTATACCTGTTTTAGTTGATTTGTTTTTGAGAGAAAATTTTTGACCAAATAGAATTTGTAATTGTTAGCAGATTGACGCTGACTGGTAAGGGGACTTGTGCAAACTAGGGATAGAGTTTGGCACGGTTGAGACCTTTGGATAAGGGTCAGGAGAGAAGGTATCCTATGTGTAGGTGTAATTCCGGTTATATAGTTCCTTCTAGATATAAACTTACAATTTTGCAAGTTCAAAGATCGATAACCTCTACAAAATTGGGTTTATGACGAGTTTGAACCTAGGTGGTTACTACGTTGGGAGTAGATGTTGTCAGCAAACCGTGTTAACGTGGACGGTTTTGATTGAATTTGGTCAAATATTTTGTAAGGTTCATGCGGGACGCATGTTTCGGAGGTGTGGGTAATGTGACGATTTTTGGTTATACATATTTAATTTGCATATTTACATTCCCGGTTATTATATGTTACCTGAAAGCAGAGATGAACACTTCAGACCGACGTTGCTATACGGTTGTTTACAATAGATACCAATGCTGGTGATACGATACAGTCATTAATATCTCAAGAAAATGCATCTCATTAGTTGTTTCAGTAATTAAAATTTATTGCTACATTTAGAAAATATAACTTAATCGGTTTAATGGGTATTTAAGAGATATAGTCTGCTTTGTATTGCCGCTACGATGTTTACTCGGAAGATATTGCTATTAGGTTGAAGTCAATGAAGAAGTCCGATTCTGCTGTTCGAGGTTGTTACTGGTTTACGGTCAGTGGACCAGTTCACATAGTATATAAGGGCGCGAAAATCGGCTATCGTTGTCATTCTTGATCCAGACTCCGAGGAGTGAAGATCGCTAGGTTAGTTTAATAAATTAGAAGATACGGAGACGGTTTCAAACCTTTTATTATAAAAGTAGTTTATGCATCATTGTGGTTTGATGCTCGTATAGTGGATATATAGGTCTAACGCATCATTGAGGTTTGATGCTTGGAGTTTTGAGACATTGGTTTTATGCATCATTGTGGTTTGATGCTTGAGGTTTAGTGATATATGGTTTTATGCACCTTAGAGGTTTGGTGCTTGTTGTTTAAAGGGTTTGAGCCGTAGGTTTCATGATTAGAGGTTTAATGCCTGCCTAGTTTGAATTTGTTTGATCATTTTAAACGTGCATATCCTGTCAAGTCCATTTTTATGCATGCATGACAGCCGAATCGGATAACTGCATTATACTTTAAGAATTATTTAAATAGTTTGATCCTGGATAATATTTAGTTTAGATCTTTTATTCAAATTACTTTTCCCGTTAAGAATCCAAGTTTCCGAAAGTTTTAGAAAATAGATATTTTGTGTTAACAATATTAAAGTTATAAGGACCGCTCGGCCGATACACGTTACACAAGCATCAGGAAATCACAATTGTTGTAGATTGTCAAAAAATGTTGTTCCAGTCATGGATAGTACAAATGAGATGTAGAAAGTGTACGTGACACAGCTCACATTCAAGTGGAAAAAACACAATGGAAAACTGTTAGCAGCTTTCAAAAAAGCCAGTATATGTAGGTGCTGATTGTGAATGAAATGCCACAATAAACCCCCCCAAAAAATAAATCTCTTATTTTTACTTCATTAAACAAGTGCCTGTGTGAATACATGTACATGAAAAACATGAAAAATACAGTTCCTTGGACTACTGCATTCCAACCTATTTACTAACCATCTATTTTTTTAAATTATTATAGAGAGGAAAATGGAGATTGTTAGATGCCAGACATACCATCCACATTTCTATATAGACAAGCATAACAATATTAGATCAACAGATTATTATTTTACCATAAATTAGTTGTGACAAGACACCATGACAGTTCAGGCAAATGGTACACTACTCGAAGATGAAATGTCCAATGCAAAGGTAAAGATTGTGTAAACATGTACATGAAGATGAATAATTAAGGACCATTGAAGTACAGAGAAAGTTCCCACATATCATTAATATACATGTATTCACACAGGCTCTTGTTTCATTAAAAAATAGATCATATATTATAGTATATGATGTATTTTTTTTAATAAAACAAGTGCCTGTGTGTATACAGTATACTCATATACATGTACATAAAACATGAAAGTAGTACAAAAGAGGCATTTAAATTTTGAAGTCCAAAAGAAGACAAAACACAACTTGCATTCTGTAATCAGACAGTTCTGTTGCAATATAATTGTCTTTGCAATAATAATGAATGTACATGTATAACTTATATTTTTAAATCGTGTGAATCTAATAAGAATAGAAAAAAACTCTGAAAATTAAAATAAATATGACACAATTTCATTAAACAGAATGAAGTAGAGCACCAAACCTACATGTAAAATCCAAATCCATAAAATGGGACCCCATTTTCATTTTCATTTCAAATATTTTATTGAATAAACAAAAGGATTGGATAACAGGCAAAGCCTATAAGGATCCTCTTCTATAAACAGATGGTGATAACAAGGCATGCAAAATAGCATATATACACATTACAAATAATCACAAAGCATTAGATATAAACATAAAAGTTTAAATAAGAAGAACTTGGATGGAGAAATTGAATAGCTGATTTATGTTTTAATGTATAGAAAAAAAATAGCTTATTAATAAAATTATGGAGACTACATATTGGGCATGTTTCATATTAACAATAGTTCTACACTCCCTTGTTATTTTAACAATTTAAATGAAATAGAGAATTTATTTGAATTTAAAGAAATTTGACAATGGTAGTAATGAGATTAAGAATACATTACTAAAATGGGGCAATGGTTATACATGTATAACCAGGAATTGAGCTTTTGAAATAGTAGGAAATTAGAAGACTAAGTGAATCTTTTTGTTTCTTTAATGAATTCTAGTACTGCTTGAGCAATTTCTTTATTATCATCTGGGGAGAGATTGGAATTCTTTCCAAGTAGAGTATCAACATCTAAATGAACATTTAATTGTGAAATATTATCAAGTAGGATAGCTCTTTGGCGCTCATAAAGTGGACATTGAAAAAAGTAGTGTGAATTATCTTCTATGTTACAACCACAGTCACATTCTGAGCTCTCTGACATAGATAGATATAAGTGGTGGTTTAAGTTACTTACTTCATTACGAAGACAGCAGTAATTAATATTAAGATGTCTTGGACCAATAAGATAATGCGCAGGGGGACACATATGATCAGAACTCAATTTATTCTTAAACATATTGATAGAAGGCAGGTTTTGAACATCAGCACCCAATCTGTTCCAGGCATCAAGAGCAGATGGAACAAAACTGGATTTGTAGGTCTAAGTGCAAGCTCTGGGTAATTGAAAAATCTGGGATTTCTAAGGGGGTATTGTTGATCGAAGTTAATATAGGAGATAATATGTTCAGATATATAACTAGAAAGGTATCCATGCAAAGCCTTATATATAAAAACTAATTTCTGAATTTTTCTTCTATATTGCAATGAATCCCAGCCAAGTTCTTCGTAAAGTTTAAATCGGGATGTTCCCCTGCGCATACCAGTGATGATTCTTGCTGCTTCATACTGAACTGACTCTAACATATCAGACTCTTGCTTCGTGCAGTTATCCCATACAATACTACCATATTCTAGGATAGGCCTAATGAAGGCTATATATAATTTTTCAAGAGACTTACAGTCAATATCATATTTGAGAAGTCTCAAAATATTTAGTCTAGCACAAGCTTTAGAGTAGATTTCGTAAATGTGATCTCTCCAGAGGCCCTGATGGTGAAACTTTAATCCAAGGTGTTTTAAGGCTATAAGTATTTTCTAGTTCGGTATCATTCATAAATAAGGGGGCAACATCTACGTGATTTTTTCTAGTAAAAAGCAGAGATTTAGTCTTGGACGCATTAAAGGTCACACCCCAATCATTGGCCCAGATTGAAAGTTCATTTAGGTCATTGTTTAATGATTCAGTGGCTATATCAAGGTCATCAACTATGCAGTAGAGACAAGTGTCATCTGCAAAAAGTTTAATCTTACTAGACACAACTCCTACAATATCATTGACATATAGTAAAAATAGATAAGGACCTAAGATAGAACCTTGAGGTACACCAGCGTGAATAGCTTGCCATGTTGAATGGTAGCCAACTATGTATATTCGTTGTTGTCGATCATGCAAATAATTTTCAAACCACTTAAGCAGGTTGCCTTTTTACCCCATATTTTTGTAATTTATATAAAAGTCCTCTGTGCCATACCCTATCAAAAGCCTTGGAGACATCACAAAATACAAATCTAACATCTTGCTGATGCTGCATTCTAATTATTACAAGCCTGATCGGTAGCAACTAGTTGCTGACAAAACTGTTTCAATTTTTTTCCAACCACCCATCATTCACTATTTTATAACCCAATTTTTTTACTTTATGAAATCCAGACCAGCTAAGAAATAATTGAAATACATATGCATGCTTGTACAATACAACAGGAAAGTTAATGACACCAACACAGCTTTAAATTGCTATACATACCATATATTGAAATTTGTTGTTCATGTATTTAATAACTACATACATGTATGTAGTGAAAATCACATATATTACACTCTTAAATAGATTGATTTTTATCATTTCAGATATGCTGTATGAGAACTCCTAATGGCTTCTACAATGTTCCAGAATAATTACAGATGTAAAGAGACTATGAAATTCCTAGCAAAAACAGATAAATAAAAGACAAACATGTGTTTAAAAGTACACATTTTTTGTAACATTTAGGTAATAACTGTATTGTATTTCAAGCTTTGGCGGTGTAAAAAAGGTAGATTTGACTGTCACAAATTTAGTTTACCTGGTGACGCGTAGCGGAGACAATTCAATGCATCAATGTTATAAGTTTTGGTTAAATCTACTTGTGCTTATCAAAAAGCCTATGAAGGCTAGAACTACTATGGCTTTCTCCAATGGTGTTAATTGGGACTAGATTGGTACAAAGAACTTTGTGAACTTATTGGAAGAAGGCATCATATGATATCTATTTTATTGTTCTACATGTATATCAAACATATATTGCATGAATGCATTGAACTGCTTTAACTGTTTAACAAACTTGAACATGTATAAGTATTGCGCTGTTAAACAAGTTTTTACTATTTGCTAGTAAATGCAAATTATACATTGTAGCCTAGGACATATAGGATGAACTTGAAATCATTGCATCATGATGTTGTTGATGAATAAATATGTTTATCAATTTAAATTTGATACATTTTAAAACTGCTTCCAAGAGGTGCCTTTATTTCCTTCTAATCTATCACAAACCTAGTAACCTCAGCTTTCCTTTTATTTAGCAAAGGGCTCTTTTCATTCTTGTTTATGAAGTTTAGCAGAAAGAAATCCTACACCTTAATGAAGCAAAAATAAAGCCACAAGAAGATAATAAGAAATAGAAATATTGATGATATGATCTCAGAGATCATGAATGGCTCCCAAACGACGGCACCATGTCGACAACTGATATCTGGAATACATGCCATATCATTCAATTGAATTAAATAAAGTGGGAAATCAAATTTCATGGAGATCACAAAGTTCACTTTTAAGTGGGTGGGAGTGTAGTGAAAATGGCCGCCATAGAAAATCCAGAAGTCGAATCAACATTCTGGGTGCACCATTGAATTCGGCATACCTGATTTACCCAGATGACCAATTTTCAAGAAGATTCGACAAACTTTAGTTTTTGGCTATTTTTAGAATTCTAAATGGCCGCAATTTGGAAACCGGAAGTCGGATCGAAATTCCGATTGCATCATTGAACTCAGCATACCTGATTTATCCAGATGACCAATTTTCAAGAAGATTCGACACACTTTAGTTTTGTGGCTATTTTTAGACTTCAAAATGGCCGCCATTTGAAAACCGGAAGTCGGATCGAAATTCCGATTGCATCATTGAACTCAGCATACCTGATTTACCCAGATGACCAATTTTCAAGAAGATTCGACAATATTTAGTTTTTGGCTATTTTTAGAATTCAAAATGGCCACCATTTGGAAACCGGAAGTCGGATCGAAATTCCGATTGCATCAATGAACTCAGCATACCTGATTTACCCAGATGACCAATTTTCAAGAAGATTCGACAAACTTTAGTTTTGGCTATTTTTAGAATTCAAAATGGCCGCCATTTGAAAACCGGAAGTCGAATCCAAATTCCGATTGCATCATTGAACTCAGCATACCTGATTTACCCAGATGACCAATTTTCGTGAAGATACGACAAACTTTAATTTTTGGTTATTTTAGAAATTTCTAGAAAATTCACATTTTTGCATTTTACGGAAAAACCGTAAATATCGCTTCCGAATTTTTTTTCATATTTTTGTTGTACCCATCATGCTCTACAATCATGCCAAGTTTCAAAGTGTTGGCCATCTAGGTTCCAGAGATATAAGATTGTCCGAAATCTGGAACATTCCCCGTTGCCATGGAAACGGTAGCTATTTAAAAAATTTCCCACACATTTGGCACAATTTCTCATAAGGGTCTATACTTGGGGAACATTTCATAATGTTTCGATAAACAGTTTACGAGAAAACTTCCGGACAAAAATTTAGGGCGGAAGAAAGAATAATAATAATAATAATAAGAAGAAACCGAGCAAAAACAATATGTCTCCACAAACTTCGTTTGGGAGCCATAATAAACATATCAAATACAAATTATTTTGAAAAAACTATCAATGTACAATAATGTCAATTTGTCTCTGTATACCAACAAACAGGGACTGGGTGTCATATGGAACTACTCATTCTTTTTCATACAGGGTTTTCATGGCATGTCTTTAGATTTGCTGTTTATAGTATTTGTTTGTGTTGTAAGTTTGAATGGGTCTTTCGGTTTTGCATTTTAACATGTGTATAAAGACAAGCTTAAGAAAGCAAAAAAAAACCATCAAAGGAGCAGCTTTCTATATTATCTAAAAAGTTCAAAGGACATAATATCTAAAAAGTTCAAAGGACAAACATGTAGATAGAAAAGAAACCCATGCCCATTTAAAGATACAGGCTGAAAATAATTTTACATGCAAATAAACAACTTCAGACAAATTACAACAAAAAACATTTAATACCATTGAACCAGAGAATAGAAGGTAACACACTAGTAGCATTGTCTGGAAAATAAACATAGGATTTTAGAGTTCTCATGAACAAGGATTTTTGTTTTTACTTTTGATCTAATACAGAACTGTTTTAAGATGAAACTTTGAAATTGGTAAGTATTTTATTACTATTCACAGAACTGTGATTTTACTGATCTTGATAGAACTGTTATTTAACTGCTATTTACAGTACTGTAATATAACCGCTATTTACAGTACTGTTATTCTACTGCTATTTACAGTACTGTTATATTACCGCTATTTACAGTACTGTTATTCAACTGCTATTTGCAGTAATGTTATTCTACTGCTTTTTACAGTACTGTTATTCTACTGCTATTTACAGTACTGTTATTCTACTGCTATTTACAGAACTGTTATATTACTGCTATTTACAGTACTGACAGTCTACTGCTTTTTAAAGTACTGTTATTTTACTTTTAATCTAAGTACAATTATTTGACTGGTATCTTCATTACCACTTATGTGCATGTAAGAAATGTACTTTTTTGGTGCCTGCATTTTAATTACCATAATTACGTACAGATACGACCAGACATAACCTGTATGCCAAGTTAACTAGAAAAGTCAAGTTTTTGACTGCCTTTAGTTAACTGATGTCTGCTTTTTCAGGCAGACCGTGGACCGATCTTAAGTTAACTGTAATAGCAAACTTGGTCCACGGTCTGCTCTTCTTGACCGCTCTGCTAGTTAACTTTAGCCTAGAACCAACCTGAAGTTAACTTAAGCGTAAGAGTGACCTAAAGTTAACTTAAGCCTAGAGCGACCTAAAGTTAACCGCACTGAAGCCAAGAGCGACCTAAAGTTAACCGCGCTGAAGCCAAGAGCGACCTAAACTTAACTAGGCTCAGATTATATTTATTAATTCACTTGATTTATTTAAATTTATATATTTTGAATATTCTTTTTTATTCATTTTTAAAATTATTAGTATTATTTATTCATTGTTTTTTAAAGAATAATTTGAACCCAATTATTTAAAAAAAGTGTATTAAATGTATTTAGATATTTTACTCTTTACATAATTTATCTATTTAAGGAATATTAATTTGATTTTCCCATATTTTTATTTGAAAATATAAAAGAAATGTATTCTTAGTGACTTAGAATTATTTTTAGTCTGCTAGCGACCTAAAGATCCCTAAAGTTAACTTTGGACTGCTCCGAACTAAAGTTAACTTTGATCCGCTAGCGACCTAAAGTTCCCTAAAGTTAACTTTGGACTGCTCTGACCTGAAGTTAACTTTGGACTGCCTTAAGCTGTCCATTTCATGGACTAGAGCAGTCCAGAGCTGTCCGGACCGTGGACTGCTCTGTCAAGACTAAAGTTAACTTTAGTAAACTAGATAGTGGACCATGGTTAACTCGTTAACCAGAAAAGCAACCTAAATGAATGCCTAAAGTTTACTTTTATACAGGTTATGTCTGGACCAATCTGTATGCAAATTGTTGGTAGTGTAGTTAAGCCTCCTCATAGACAATCTAAGGTTGTAACACCGTACACGATGAAAATTAGGTGGGTAGGGAGAGAAAGATAGAGAATTGGATCGCAACTGGTATAGTAATATAAGCATATACAGATACGACCAGACATAACCTGTATGCCAAGTTAACTAGAAAAGTAAACTTTTTGACTGCCTAAAGTTAACTGAGGTCTGCATTTTAGACTGCCCAAGGCAGACCGTGGACTGGTCTTAAGTTAACTTTAATAGCAGACCTGGTCCACGGTCTGCTTTTTCTGACCGCTTTGTCAGTTAACTTTAGCCAAGAACCAACCTAAAGTTAACTTTAGCGTAAGAGCGACCTAAAGTTAACTTTAGCCTAGAGCGACCTAAAGTTAACCATGTCGAAGCCAAGAGCGACCTAAAGTTAACTTTAGCGTAGAGTGACCTAAAGTTAACTTTAGCCTAGAGCGACCTAAAGTTAACTTTAGCCTAGAGCAACCAGAAGTTAACTTAGACAGCTCAAATTTACAAGCATTCCGTAAAGTTCACCATATTTTGTTTTATCTGTTACGTTTCATTTATGATATCCGGTTGGAATTATGCCCCCTGTTCAACATGCTCGTCTATCGATGTATCTTCGTGAAAGGATTGTTGTTCAAAGGAGAACGAATTCTATTGATAACATTAGATTGATACTTTTGGAGAGTGAAAATGTTCAAGTTTCGAACAACGCTATATGTTCATTTCTGGTTAGATATAGAAGAACCGGATCTTTATTAGACCCTCCCAGAAGAAGAAATGATGACAGAAAGAAGCTACAGCCAGAACATATTCGATTTATAGACCAGACAATAGAAAGTGACAATGAAATTTCAGCAGAAGATATTGCCACCAAGTTACACCAGCAATTTGGATTAACTGTCAGCTCTTCTACTGTCAAGCGTGCACGCGCTGATCTAGGATGGATGCGATCACCAGTTCAGTACTGTCAGCTTATCAGGGATGCAAAGAAACCAAAAAGACTAGACTTTGCATTGAGGTGTATAGCAAATCAGGAAACCTTTGTTGATGCCATCTTCACCGATGAGACAACAGTGAAAATACAGAATACAACGAAGTATGGGTTTAGGAGACGCGGTGAGCCAGCACCCTTGAAAGCAAAAGCTAAACATCCATACCAGGTATGTACATTTATTGTGCGATGGAAGCTGTGCCAATTTTAACCTTTTATATTCTGTTATAACATATGTACATAATCAATTTGTTTATCTTGCAAAACTGATTACAAACTTTTAGAATGCAATTGAAGTAATGAGATACATGTACACTGTACATGTATGTGGAATAAATGTATGTGACACGACCTACATGTACTGTCATGTACATGTATAATTGCCCAATTGCAGGAAAAAAAGTATACTCTAATACATACGATACAATTCAAGTTAAATCCAATCTTAAAAATATCAAAGAAAAGATCACTTTCTGAACATAGAACATCTAAGTTAAACTCTAACATTAAGACGACAAGTACAAACATTATAGAATGACCATTGACAGAGATTCTTTGCTCAGAACATGTCGGGCACATTTAAAATTTGGTTGGGTAATCATGGTAATGGGTACTACATCATGTACATGAATGATGTGGGTACATGTGTAACAGCATATTACATACATATGATTTTTTCCATTGTACAAGTACAGAATATATTAAAACAAAAGTGTAATGACGAATGAGGATAGAATTTTACTTTTAAGATACAAGTTGATTCACTATATTTTTGTGTTGTATTAAACATGTTAACATGGTTAAAGTTCAGTAATATTTAATCATTCATAATTTTGTACAATGTGTTTGTAACAATGTACTCACAATATATACAAGATATATATTTTATCATTTATCATGTTTATAGGTTCACGTCTGGGGAGGAATTTCAAGGAGAGGTGCAACAGGGCTATTTCTTTTTACCTGCACTATGGATAGTCTGTTTTACCAGAGGATATTGAGGACCAAGTTCATTCCATTTGTGAATTTGGTTTTTCCAGACAGTCACCGCCTTGTTCAAGACAATGACCCTAAACATGTGTCCCGCTCTACAAAAGCCTTTATGGAAGAAAACAACATAAACCACTGGCCAACTCCACCAGAATCTCCTGATTTAAATCCTATTGAGTAGGTGAGTATTTTTAGAATGATTTGTTAAAATCAACTTATTTGCATTTGTACATGTACATGTTTTGTTGAACATTGCATTACCGGTAGTACATGTCTACAGCTATAACGACTGTGGAGCTTCCACAATGAATGATACATGGCTGTTCTCTTTTTTTACCTATGAAGTGACGTCTCAAGCTATTAAAGAGGCTATACTGAATAAAAAAATCTTTTTTAGTGTCAGTACATGATATACAAAAATAGGAAAATAACTTGTTTTCATTTACATTACATAATTTATCTACTGTCATTGACTCTTTTTTCAAATTATTGAATAAAAAAGCATCTAGTATATAGTTATGATGTATAATTGCATGTGATTGTTCATCAAAACATTTTATTTTGCCTGTTATACATGTATGTAAGTGCATATACACTGGTATACAATTTACACAGTAAAACCAGCTTGATCATTTTTGTGAAATGCATTATGACACGGTGAATTTAGCTCATACCAAGAATATATATACAGGTAAACAGAGGTTAATTTGAAATCCTTACAAAACAATTTAAAATGAATTTTCTGAAGTTAATAGTGTCTAAACATGCTAAATACATCATACTTGTGTAGTTTTTAAAGTTGCCGCTGCGACTGAACTTGTGCGTTAGTTTTATTGTGTCACAAGGCATATCACCAAAATTATAAAATGGGTTGTGCGGTGTGTATTTTAAAATGATAAAATCAATTTTTTGATAATATGCCATTTTGGATTTATTTCAATATTATTCCTACTGATACAAAAGTATATCTGTCAATTTTTTAGCTCAGTACCTTGCTAAACAGTATTTTTTTTCTATTTCAGATTTGGTCACAGCTGAAGTACTATATCAGAAGAAGAAAGAAGCCAAGAACACAACAAGAACTGATAGATGGTATTCGAGAGTACTGGGCTACATTAACACCTGAGATATGTGGACGCTATATTGACCATCTGTATAAAGTCATCCCAGCTGTGGTGGAGAAAAATGGTGCTGCTTCAGGACATTAAATGTTGAAGAGTTGGTTTCATTACCATAGTTACTGTTATAGATATTACTACTGTTATAGTAATAGATATTTATGTACATGATGTATTTTGTGTGATAAAAAACATGTTTGACATGTTTGAATTGGAAATAGTTTTTTGAAAATGAAACACTTTATACAATTTGGCTTTTTTTTTCAATATGCTTTTAGGCCATAATATGTTGTGTATGTTAAGGAAAAAAATTGTTGCATTTTTCACTGTAACAATTTAAATTAATCTAGCATGGTTAGATATGCATCTAAAAAAAGATGCCATTACAGTTATAAAAAAGTATGTTTTCATTTTGTTTAATTGATTTGCTTGTTTACATGATGTTTGTGCATTCATATTGGTACCTTAAACAATATTTATGTGTATATTGTGTATAAATGTGAACTGACTGCATAACGCATTTAAAAGTGTATTTATGTAAATAGTATACTTTTCATATTTAAAATTTATATTCATTAACATCTACATGTATAAGGATAAGAAGCAAACCACAATAAGCATGATAAGAAATTGTACTTATATCTTTAAATTTAGCATGTTTGCAAATGTTTGTATCCATAAATTAAACATGTACAATGGTAGTTAATTTACACGGACAGTGGTTGAATGAGTTTTGTGTAGAAGTGTTTTGTTAGAGGAAATGTTTGTTTTTGAGTTGATAGATTTTCAATTTTTGTCATATATTAAATTAATACATTTTTGTACAACCACAAACATTTTGTGATCAATACCTTAGTACATGTATCTTTACAGATGAGGGGGGCAAAATGAAAAACAGCTGTATTGATGTTATGTTTTCATCCTGATTTGGAACAATCTTTTTTTTTATTTTATTGCTCATTAAATTGGTCAACTTAATGTTTCAATTCTTTTTCACCATTTCAAACCTAAGTAGGGAGGGAAACCACAAACATTTGTTGACATTGAAGGTTTTTATTATACATTTCTTTTTGTTATAATGTTCAGAAACATATTTTTTATATGGTATCTAAAATTGCATGTCTTGTTAATTGGCTTCAATATTTAGGACCAATTGCTTTAGATCAGATTTTTTAGAAGTACCAATAAATTGTTTTGTCATGAAGTTGTTTTTGTCTTGTATATTACACTAGTACTCTGTATTAATACAACACTTCAAAGATTTTCATATATGAAACTGTCACCCTTCATTAGCAATACATTGATCTGCAAGTTCTTATCCACAACTTAATATGTAAAAATGAAGATGTGCACATCTTGTGCTTCCTAAATAGTGGCCGAACCATTTGGTGACAAGGGTGTTCCATGACTTATTTACAACTGCATCCAAATCCTTCAAGGATTACATGAAACCTTCACACAACCTTTGTGACTTTAGGATGACAAACAGCAATAAAAGTGATGTAGCTTTGTTTTATTTTTACAATTATAATGTGTGGTTGTGTCATGCATATGTACTCCATATCCCTTAATATATTCGACAATTTTGATGAAAAAGTGTTGATCGATCTTAGCCTGCTACTTTAAATTTCATTCAACTGAATTTTATAAATGCCAGGGTTTTTATTTAAAAGTGCAGTGCGTTTCTCTCTATTTTATTATTGTAGGCCACCATGTACCAAGTTTCATCTACCCAGATTTATAGTTCTAAAGATATGGATGTGATCAAGTTAGAGCCTGCTGCTACGTAATTTTTTTTTCCAATCTTTATTTTCATAGGTTGGTTTTCTGCATTTTGCACTTATTTTTTCTTATATCTCATAGAACTATATAAGATATTGAAGTTATTTCAATTGCCTATTAATTAGCAAAGTAAGCTTGACAAAATTTTCCATCAGGTCGAAATTGTCAGATGACCCTTATAGAGGTTACCTCCCCTTAAATGTCAAAAAATAGTGTTTTTACCTTATAGATTGTGAACTATAGTAGATGTGGAAAAGGTTTTGCTTGCTTAAATGTTGAGCTAATTGAGCTCTTTAAAAGTCTCAATAGGGTCAAAGCTGACAGATGAACCCTTTTGGGGGTTACGACCCCTTAAATGCATGCAAAAAATAACGGTTTTTAGCTTATATAGAATGTGAACTATAGATGATCGAGAAAAGGTTGTACATGTGCTTGCTTAAATGTTCAGCTTATTGAGATCTACAAAATTGTCCATTAGGTTTAATTTTTCAATTGACTCCTTTTAGGAGTTATGGCCCCTTAAACGCCAAAAATAGTGGTTTTAGCCTTATAGATTGTGAAATATAGATGATAGAGAAAAGGTTTTGCTTGCTTAAATGTTGAACTAATTGAGCTCTTTAAGTCTCTACAGAGTCAAAGTTGTCATATGACCCCTATTAGGGGTTACAGCCCCTTAATTAGCATTTTATCATGTTTTTTTGCTTATACAATGAAACTATTGTAGATAGAGAAAAGCTCATGCTTGCTTAATGTTCAGCTAATTGAATTCTACAAAATTGTCCGTATTAATATTGAACCTGATATTAAGATTGTATTTCATAAAAGATTACTTCACCCATTTGCTTAAATGCTTAGCTAAATAGAACTTTCCAATGGTTCCATTGTCATTTTAGGTTGTTAGCAAAGTGAAATATTGTTACATTAAGTCATTAAAACGCAGGTGAGCGATTCAGGCTCCTTGGAGCCTCTTGTTGGTTTTACTGTTCTATGCTCTTCACACTTTTAACTTTTGGTAGTGCGCCTCTGATGAGTCTTTAATAGATGAAACGTGTGTCAGGCGTAGGAAAATTTATTGTCTGGAACTTTGTTGTAATGTTGATCTTAGTCATAATTTGGTTCCCAGTTAGGCATTTTGGGTTTTATTGTTCCATAGATGCATAGTTATATAGTGTTTGGCATTTTTAATCTTTTGGTAGAGCGCCTCTGATGAATGCTGAATAGACGAAACCTGTCTTGAACTTTATTTTTTACTTGTTACATGCCACGATGTGGTCAATTAATAAAAGTGTATTTGGTTTCTAGCTTGTTGTTTTTCAGTTCCTAATACATGATGTACATTTTGTAATTTTGTTGGTGGGAATACTTTTGGCTAGATTGTTTCTGAAGCCCTGGAAGGTGTGTCTATGGCATCTTACTCAATTAGTAATTTTTCCTTTATAGATAATTGATTTGACACAACAAAATTCTACATGACATTTTAATTGCGTCCACATTCATCAATTTTACATACATGAACTTTTTATTCACCAAGATACATAAATATAATCATGCAAATTTAGAAATTAAGTAACTAATCGAGCACAAGCTAGCTGGACTGGTAAATTAGCATAGTCTATGGTTTCGAGTTAATGGCATGTGCCAAAACTTAAAGGCAATTGAAATAGCGTCATTTGATAATTTACACTGTAAAGCTAAAGTTCTTCTTTAAGTACTGGTGGAAATTCCAGTTGGCCTTGTCTATTGCTCTTACAACCTGGACCCAATTCTTATCAGCATCAGTAACAGGACACGGGTAAAATTGTTGTGTAGCCATCCTTATAGCACTGATCTTGTTTGGGTTGATTCTTTCCTTGTTCTGGGCTTTGCCTTGGAATACCTTCCCATTCACGTTCTTCTGGTGAACGTCATGGACGGAGCATATGGACCTAAATAAGGACACCGCAAATTTTCTTCTGTCTGTTCCCTTTGACAATGCATCTTGTAGGAAGGATTGTGGAACAGTTTCTAAGCTGGTAACTTCAGATGCTAGTTGTAGTAACATTAATTTATCAGGAAGGGCTGCTGGTTTGCAATCAATCCCATTGGCCATTGATAGGTGAGCAAATCTTGGGTCAGTGATAGGTACTGTGGATAGTGGTTGTGTGACAGTGGCAACTGGGATGTTTTCTTGGTTGGATATATCACTTAGTATAGTTCTAGCAGCTGTGTATGTGGGCTGTTCCAGGAAAAGTGTTGAAGGTCCTGCTTGACTGCTAGTTGATGGTGAAATGTCATCTATTATGTGGGACAGAACTTCACACTGTGAAATATCTATTGTCGGCTGTGGACTTTCAGGAGGTATATTCTCTTTAGCTGTACTAATGCTGACCTGTACTGGGGGTTGCTCTGTGCTCTGATGAACTGGTTGTAGGTCAACTACTTGGTAACATGTAGGTGCAAAACATTGGTGAGATTTCATTGCAGTCAGGATTTGTTGGAGAAGGTCTTCTATCTTGTCTAGACGGCGGTGGACTGAAGCATCTGTCTGTTCGTTCAGGATACCTTGCAAGCCTATTACATCAAATGGACTTCCCAATGAGATGCGAGTTAAGGATGTTGGCAGGATTGGTGTTGTAGGGCTTGGCTTTTCTGGACTGGCTTTAATTCTCTGAGGTGAGGCATGTGGCTGATCTAAGTGTGTGTCAATTTCATCAAGTATGGTTGGTGTTGATTGACTAGGTTTTTCTGGACTGGCTTCAATCTTCTGAGGGCTGGCGTGTGGCTGTTGGATCAAGGTGTTTGCGATGCTAGCATTCTGTGTGGAGGCATTTGGCTGATCTGTGGTTGTGTCAGTTTCATCAGGTATGGTTGGTGTTGGCCTAGGTTTTTCTGGACTGGCGTGTGGCTGTTGGATTAGGGTGTTTGTGGTGCTTGTAATCTGTGTGGTGGCATTTGGTTGAGTGTCTGTGTTATCAGGGTTGTCTGTTGTCTGTTTAAAGGCCTCAACAGCGGCTTGAACACTGCCAGAAGTAAATTGGTGGTACTGGGCTGGCTTTCTGGGGATGTTGATGGAATGCTGTGGGGCATCAATGGTTGCCAAAGCTTCTTTTGGCTTCTCTACCTTGGCTTTGCCCTATAAAACATAAAGTTTAAAACATATTCAACAGAAGTTCAAAAAAAGGTGTCAGTAAAAGTATTATTTTATTTGTACCCTTACGTCTATGCATATCATATATCTACACTGTCATTTTCAATTGGGCCAATACGGTTCCATTATTCATAATTAAGCAACAATGCATGTACCAGGCATATTTACATTAAATAAATTTATAATATAAAATTCTCCTTTATTGTTTCAGTTTAGGCCATAATAAAATAATTCCTAGATTCTCGTCAACATTTCTTGAAAACATGGGACAGACGGGCAAATTTAATTTTGTTTTTACACCCATTTTGATCAAGAGTTCTGTCATTTTAAAAGATATATCACTAATTTTTTTTTAGATTGGTCTTTACAAATTTTGTTTTATAAAAATTGCACTTTGCACCATTTCTTCAATAATAATAACAATCAGAATGTTTACAAAAATTTATTTTATTTCAGAAATAAACAGTTGAATTTATAAAATATAAATCTGTCAATTGAAAGTAAAATATTTCAAGATGTTTCGCAGGAAGTAGGTACATGAAAGACCTAAAATTAAATCATGGTATGGGACCTAATTATTTACCCGCCCAATATTCATAATTTTATAACCTGGATTGTTCACTTTGTGAATGGTCAAATCTGGCCAAAAATGGATTGTTTTATAAATATACTTTTTAAGTGATTTTTCATGGTTTGCATCTACTTGTTTAGCATATTTCTTCTTCTTACTTTTGGTACAGATTTAACAGATTTCTTTGCTTTCTTTGGAGTTGGGGGTACTACTTCTTCATCATCTGTCTCGTTAAAGTATTTCTTGGTTGCAGAGTTGAGAGTCTGTAAGCTATCTGCAAAAAAATTATAAAATATGTAAGATGAAACAAGATATGCAATGAAAATTAATTAAATTTTATTAATACATATGATTTTTTTTTTTCAAACAATAGGTTGAAATCTTCATGTACCCACTTAAGTAACTTAAACCTATAGGCTTGTCGCTGATCTAAGTACTAAATCCTCTTCTGTGATCAATCAACTATGATATTGCTGAGACATAATAATTTTGTTTGTTCAAACCCTGATATATGTCGTACAAAGCTGCATGATGATACCATACTTTCTTACAATATTTATAAAGTGAGTTTTTGTCAAGCATATATACTCCTATATCCTATATCGTTTTTATATTAAACAACTGAAGGTTAACCTGATTTGGTAAGATGAAGAAACGGACAAACGGACAAACACTACCAGTATATGACCCTTTACTTTTGTAGACTGGGCATAAGGCCACAACGGGTGTTGATGTATCACTTTTTTATATTTAAATGAGAATCAGTGGGTTTTGGCCTTATCCATCATGTTTTGATGTATCAAGTTAAAAGGTGTGTTGATGTGCTTAACAAAATACAATTTAAATTTCTAAAATATCTTGTATATCATTTACATTACCAGTATGTAACAAGGAATGTTTGCAGATGCGTTTAGAGGAGTTGTGATGGACCTGAACTCTATATACAATCATTCATTGTTTTGACGTGGGGTGTCAGATTTAGAACTGATGTATTTGATTCTTTTACATCAATCGATAAATGTTTCTTAGCTAGTTGTCAGTAACTTCAGTGTTCTCAAGAGAGTTCCTACTTGTCTTGTTGTTTTCGTACAGTATTTTGTCTTAGGTTCTCTCTTGTTGAATTGAACTTTTGTCGATTGAGTTTTACAGTGTGTTTTATATGTATGCTTTGTGCAAGCTTATCAATAGGGGGAAGGTTGGATCCAAAAAACTAGTTTAACCCCGCCACATTTTATATGTGCCTGTCCTAAGCCAGGAAACTTTGCCAAAGCCTTTGTTTGTCCTTGTCATTCTGTGTTAACTGTTTTATGTCAAGAATTGGGTCTTTCGTTGATGATTTAGGGATTGGTTTTGATACTTTTGTATTGTATTATAAGTCTTGGGCCAATGCAAGACGGTAAGCAGTGACCTATGGTCATGTTGAAGACTGCTTGTTGTTTTCGGTTGTGATTTTTTGAATTGCTGTCTGTTTATGTCTGTTGTGTCGCGTACACTTATTCCACATCTCAATATCGTCTATTTAGTATAAGAACTTACCAGAAAACTCTATTATTAGACATTGTCTAATCTTGCCATTGAAAATTGTCTGGACAGGCTTAGTCTGTTTTCTTGAGTACAAAAGTCCTGGATTACCAATCAGTTGTCTAACAGGTAGGATAGCAGAGGAATCATCATCAGGGAAGTGTACAGCTACCAGGGCCGGAACTTTGGCTAAAAAATAAATAAATGAAATAATCAATTAATAACATGCTCGTTGAAAAATAGTTGCATGCAAGCTATTCGTCATCATAATGCATATACCTATTTTTTTATTACATAGGCATGATAGATAACAGTGAAAAATTAGGTTGTCTATGGGGGCTATAATTATGGTGCCCCCACAAAACATATAAAATGAACAAAGGCAATTAAGTCTCATAACTACTATGTAATTTGTCAAATCAAAATGGCAGTGCTATATGATCAACTACATATCACAACAAACAATCCTACAAAATTTCATAAAAATCTGCTCAGTGGTCTCAGAGGAGTTGCGCTCACAAAGTGTAAAATGAACAAAGTGGATTAAGTACCATAACTCCTATAAAATTTGTCTAATCAAAATGGCGGAGCAATATGATCAACTACATATCATGCCAAACAATCCTACAAAATTTCATAAAAATCCAATCAGCGGTCCCAGAGGAGTTACGCTAACAAATTGTTCATATGACCAAAAATGAACTATTTTTTGCCTTAAACATGTTAAGGTAGTAAAACACAGTTCGGTTTTGTTTACAAGTTAGTTTCGGAGAGTGACATCCTAGAATTTCTAAAGTAAAATACAAAGGTCGAATTTAAGTAGCTATAAATTAAGAATGCCTTTTAGTTATAATTTAGTAACAAAAGTGTGCTCAACTGATAGGGAATCTTCCAGAGATGATATCATTGACAAATTACACCTACACTAGTTTTGATGTCATCCCTAGACTTTTTATTGCAACTTTTGCTTAAGCGCTGACGACTGTTAAAAAAAACTTATAATAATCTCTCCATAAACTCAAAGTAAAAATTAAAATAAAAAAATAATGCCTACCTAGTACCTACTGACCCTATGTTGTTTTTTTTTGGGGGGGGCATGAAGCCAGAAACACACATACTTTTTGCCTTTTAAAAATTTGATTTTAGTATTCACAAAATGATGACATACATATATATACAGAGGCATGACAGATGGACAGAGCGCAAATATTTTGTCAATTGGGGGATAAATTTAACAACACAATTTTATTTTAGCCTTTTAGCCTAGCTAGGTGTTGGGTATAATACCTCCTTAATTTACTCATAAAATACCTTTAGAAAACTAGTTTGGTTTAGACATGTTAGACCGGTTTATTTTTCATGAGCGAAAAAGGGTGGGGATTGCAAAAATGAACTTGCAAAACAAGTTTTATATCAGACCAGAAATGAAAAAGTTCATTTTGGCCCCTTTTGGTCCATAATAACATAACAGTAAAAAAAGGGACACAAAAATATATCTGCTACTGTACAAAAATAAACTTTTTAAAAAATGTCAAAGGTTTCAATTACGGTCCCTAATTACATAACAGGTGAAAAAGGGGAGGGTTGCAAAAATTAATTTTTCATAATTGGTTTCGCTACTTGACAAAAATATTTTTTTTTAAAAATGGACCAGACATTAAAAAGTTCTGATTTCGGCCCTTATTGCCCCTAATTGCATACATAGTGAAACAAGAGGCTCCCAAGAGCCTGAATCGCTCACCTGAACTACACAGGTACATATATTTGTAGATATTATTGTGCTTAACCATATGCGATTTAAATTTCTGAAATATCTTTTCGAAAATTTCAGGACAGGTAGGTCTTAATATGCTGATCAATTTTGATTCTTGCACAATTTTGATATCTGAAACCATTTTTGAGTTATGAGCAAAAAAAATACAATTTACCCCTTTGTTCTATTTTTAGCCATGGCGGCCATGTTTTTTACAAAAAAAAAATCTGAACAATAGAGTCGTAGCATATAAGCTATTAAACAAGAGTGCCATGTTAAGATGCAGTTGGTTTTACCTTGTCAAACAAGTTAATATTTGAAATTCAGGGGAAAAGTAATGAAAAATGGTAAATTTTGTTGTTTAAAGGATAATAACTCCTAAAAGAATTGTTCCTACAGCTTTGACCTAAATACATGAAATGTAGATCTTAATGTGCTTAATCATATGCAATTTAAATTTTTGAAATATCTTGTATAGTTTTCAAGATACATGGCTAAATAAGTGAAAAAAATTGACAAAATCCAGAAAAAGGGCAATAACTCCTATGTCGATTGTTGGATCTTCTTGAATATTTGATAGCAGGTAGATCTTGAGATGCTGATCACTTTTGTCTCCCATCAGAATTTTGATATCTGTAACTATTTTTGAGTAATTAGCAAAAAACTGCAATTTACCCCTATGTTCTATTTATATAGCGGCCATATTTTTTGACGAATCAAAAATCTGAACGATAGTATCGTAGCATTTATGATATTCAACAACTGTGCCAAGTTAAGTTGAAGTTGATAAATAAATGGATGGTGAAGCCACATTGAAAAGGTAAAAACTAAATAAGAAATATAAAGAAATAAAACCTTTAAAACAAATAAAACAAGAATGCCCGAATTTTCGGACATAAAGTCCTTCTTCAGGGGCTAAAAAGAAAAAAGATGTTCACACATCGACTGACGAGGACAGAATGACATAAAATTGACTCGAAGAACATCATGTGGTATTTTGATCCTGAACTTGATGACTAATTTATAAATATTAAGAAAAGGTCTGTCTTTTTACATTCATACCAAAGGGTTGAAAAGTGCCTAAAAAATTGATAATTCTTTGCTCAAGAAACTGTCTTTGTTTTTCGCCGGTGCATGTTTCAAGGAGAACGGTCACCTGCATATCCTTGACGCCATGGTTTGGCAATGAAAAGTGCTGGCCGACTGGGCAATCGTCGCATTTGAGAACACTTCTCCTGTGTTCAGCAAATCTGTCACCCAGTCGACGACAAGTTTCTCCTACGTAAATTTTAAGGCACTTGGCACAGCGGATGGCGTAAATGACATTTTCGGAGATGCAGGTGTAACCGTTCTTCAACTTGAAGGTGTTGGAGGGGCCAACTATCTCTTCAGTCTCCCAGGTAAGGGACATGTGACACAGATTGATCGACCACAACCCCTGGTGCCCGAAAAGTCAGAGCGAGGACGTCTCTTGGATTTGTCAAATGAGCTGGAGACAAGATGTTGCCTCAAACTCTTACCTTTGCGAAAAGCAGTCAGGGGTGGTGAGTCGAACACTGTCGACATGTGTTCGTCCTTTAAGACGATGGACTTGAAATTGCGCAACAGAATGTTCCGTATAACGATGTTATGAGGGTGGTATGTAAGTACCAAAGGTATACGGTCATTCTTGCGTCTTGACCTGGGCTCCAAAGCCTTGGATCGTGTCACCCGGGAAACTGAGTCGACAGCTTTATCCAAGATGTTGTTAGGATATCCCCTTTTGACAAAGAATGATTTCATAGTGCTGCTTTGAACTTTAAAATCATCCTCATTGCTGCAAATACGTTTAAGTCTCAGAAATTGAGACCTAGGAATGGCATTTTTGCAGCTCTGGGGATGACAAGATTGGTAGTTCAGGTAGCAGTGCGCATCTGTGGGTTTATAGAACACAGACGTTTCTATTTTGCCGTTAAGGATGCTACATTCCAAGTCAAGGAAGGAGAGTTTCTCTTGTGAGATTGTAAAGGTGTACTGAATGGCAGGGTGATAGGAAGAGACAAAGCTGATGAACGAGTTCAAATCATCTTCACTATCAGAGGATACACCGAAAACATCATCTATGTATCGTTTGTATAGGTCAGGAACAGGACCAACGTATTCAGAAAACATTTTCTCTTCCAAATACCCAACAAACAGACAGGCGAAACTAGGACCCATCTTAGTGCCCATGGCAACACCGCCAGACTGAGAATAAAACTCTCCGTTAAACTGAAAAGTGTTGAGATTGAGAACAAGTTCTGCTAATCTCAAGATGACATCCGTTTTCACATAGGGATTGGGTCTTCTGTCCAAAAAATGTTTTAAAGCGATCATGGCATCGTTGTTCGGAATACTCGTGTAGAGAGCAGTAACATCCATGGAGAACAATCTAAAGTCATTCGGATTTTCAGGTTCAAAGAACTCTAGGATATTAAGAGCATGAGTAGTGTCCTTAACATAGGTGGGCAAGTTCTCCACTATTGGCATGAAAACATTATGGAGAAAACTGGAAATGTTTTCAGTCGGACAACTACATGCAGAGACTATGGGTCTACCAGGGTTTCCCAATTTATGGATTTTAGGAAGCATGTAGAATCTCGATGTCCTGGGTTGGGAGACAATCAAGTTTCTAGCATTATCTGGAAGATCATTGTTCTCCACGGATGTTTTGATAAATTCTTTGATTTGTTGCTGATTTTTCTTAGTATTATTATTTTTTAACTTACAATAGAATGTTGGGTTTGCAAGTTGAAAATCGCCCTCGGAGACATAAGACTTGGCATCCCAAGCGACCACTGCACCCCCTTTGTCAGCAGGTTTTATGACTATGTCTGTGCGGGTCTTTAAATTTCGGAGAGCAGTTTGTTCGTTACTAGTCAGATTATGTCTTTTGAGGGGTTTGGTTTTTAAATTATCAATTTGGTTAAGACAAGATTTGATATATTTCTCCAAAACAGGAAACCAGGATGTTTTGGGAGTGAAATTTGATTTTTTGTTGCCATAATCGCGAAACAAAGAGGCGGCTTCATTATCCTCCTCGTCAAATTGGTTATTTTCCTTCTCGTGGAAAAAAGCTTTTAAGAGGAGGCGTCTGAAGAAGTTTTGGATGTCCGTATGGTTTTGAAAAGAGTCTGCTAAGGAAGTTGTTGGAACAAAATTTAGACCTTTGGACAGAAGACTCAACTCTGCTTGAGAAAGCTTGACTGAATCTGGTACACAATGGACAGTGACTTCAAAATTCTCGGTCTCGGTATCGTTGGTGTCGACAGGAGTGTCCAAGTTGTGATCTGCAAAAATGCCATTCCTAGGTCTCAATTTCTGAGACTTAAACGTATTTGCAGCAATGAGGATGATTTTAAAGTTCAAAGCAGCACTATGAAATCATTCTTTGTCAAAAGGGGATATCCTAACAACATCTTGGATAAAGCTGTCGACTCAGTTTCCCGGGTGACACGATCCAAGGCTTTGGAGCCCAGGTCAAGACGCAAGAATGACGTATACCTTTGGTACTTACATACGACCCTCATAACATCGTTATACGGAACATTCTGTTGCGCAATTTCAAGTCCATCGTCTTAAAGGACGAACACATGTCGACAGTGTTCGACTCGCCACCCCTGACTGCTTTTCCCAAAGGTAAGAGTTTGAGGCAACATCTTGTCTCCAGCTCATTTGACAAATCCAAGAGACGTCCTCGCTCTGACTTTTCGGGCACCAGGGGTTGTGGTCGATCAATCTGTGTCACATGTCCTTTTACCTGGGAGACTGAAGAGATAGTTGGCCCCTCCAACACCTTCAAGTTGAAGAACGGTTACACCTGCATCTCCGAAAATGTCATTTACGCCATCCGCTGTGCCAAGTGCCTTAAAATTTACGTAGGAGAAACTTGTCGTCGACTGGGTGACAGATTTGCTGAACACAGGAGAAGTGTTCTCAAATGCGACGATTGCCCAGTCGGCCAGCACTTTTCATTGCCAAACCATGGCGTCAAGGATATGCAGGTGACCGTTCTCCTTGAAACATGCACCGGCGAAAAACAAAGACAGTTTCTTGAGCAAAGAATTATCAATTTTTTAGGCACTTTTCAACCCTTTGGTATGAATGTAAAAAGACAGACCTTTTCTTAATATTTATAAATTAGTCATCAAGTTCAGGATCAAAATACCACATGATGTTCTTCGAGTCAATTTTGTGTCATTCTGTCCTCGTCAGTCGATGTGTGAACATCTTTTTTCTTTTTAGCCCCTGAAGAAGGACTTTATGTCCGAAAATTTGGGCATTCTTGTTTTATTTGTTTTAAAGGTTTTATTTCTTTATATTTCTTATTTAGTTTTTACCTTTTCAATGTGGCTTCACCATCCATTTATTTATCTATTCTATTTATACACAAGCCACAGGGCAACATACTTTATTTATTTGAATTTACAATTTGTACTCTTACCCGTTGCAACCATGTCCTCCTTAAAAGATCTTCTCTTCAAATTGTTCAAAAAAATTTCTAAATTCATCTCTCCACATCCTGACTTTGTACAGAGGACATCTATTGATCTCTATAGAACTATCATCGCCATTACGAAGTGCAATAGCCATCTGTTTTTTCTTCGTAAATGTCTTCAACTCAATACAGTTCCGAAAGGTTTCATTCCATCTTTTCATCCAATTGACGAAATCTCAAACCACAAGGTCTTAGCGACCTCTCTAGAAACTGTATCGTCATCTTACTCAAGATCTCTAGTTCGTCTTACGTTGTCCGCCATGTCTGAAAAATTGAAATCTCTTACCTTGAGAAAGCTTATTCTGAAAAACAAATTGCACCTACCCAAGTCAAAATTTTTTTTAATAAATTGCAAACAAATCGATAAAAAATTGCTTTCAAATCAAGAATATGTGATTTGTTAATGCGATTTGTATGCGATTCATGTAACAAATTGTAAGTAAATCAAATTGTGACATATTTGGCATTTTGATTTGAATACAATTTGTTGCATATTTTTGATTTGAACACAATTCATTTGGAGTCTACTTCACTGAAAAATAATTTGCTTACAATTTGTTAAGCTTAGTTCTTTTCATTATTTGATTTGTAAACAATTCATTTAACTTTGTCCTGTTACATTTCGATTTGTTTTCGATTTGTTTAACTTATAGTACTACAATGTGAATATATATGCGATTTGTTTGTAATTCATTGGACTTTTGGTTTTATAAATCTTCCCATAGGAACCTCTTTGTACATGATAATCTTATTGGCTCTTGTTGTTATCCTACATTATTTGAATTTCAAAGAGAAGGAAGAGGTCATGGAATTTTTCTTTAGGATGTAAAGTGAAATTATTCTTTGAAAAACTGTGGACTATATCCAATTTGGAAGCTCTAAATTGTAAGACAATTATTTAATTTTCTTTCATTGATAATTTTTATTTTTAAAATAAAACTGAAAATGATTTAAAAGAGCTCTGAAGTTCAGTCAATCTTTAAGAATCAGAATTTCTGAACATGCACCTATGTACCATTATTCTTCATATGGACAAAGTATAAGGATTGCATTTATATGAATAAATGGGAAGTCAAATATATACATGTAGAGCAAAAACATTTAATTAATTTAATAAAACATTTATTTCTATATAAAAGTTTTTAAAATAGATAATAAATTTCCTATTTACAATTTTGCATGACAAAAATTTAAGTCAACCCTACATTAAATGTATGTTTTTCTTGAAATAGAAATATTTTTCCTATTTTTATCTAAGAATCTTATATTAAATTCAATGTGGGTTGTAAACTCTATATACTCAGAATAGTAGCTAAAAGAATTACATTATGGTGTATAAGTTTTGCACACTTACGTTTACAGGATATTTGATTTGTTTTCGATTCATTTATTTGATTTATAAACGATTTACTAGAAGGATATTCGATTTGTTATCGATTTATTTATTTGATTTGTTTACAATTTACTTCTAGGATTTTTGATTTGCTTACGATTCATTTGTCGATTTGTTCACAATTTGTTCATAATTTGTTTGCGATTTATTAAATGCGATTTGTTAGCTCATTTGCATGTGAATTTACATCGCATACAAATCGCATACAAATTACAGATTTGTTCTCGATTTGTTTCTGCGATTTGTTGAGTGGATTTTTTGACTTGGGTAGACTGTCATAAGATTGTGGCCAACTCTATTGTAGAAGAGATTCGCCTCCTCAATAAATCAGTCTACGATTTTTTATATTTTGAAAAAGAAACGAAACTGCAATCTCTTGCTCCACAATGTGATCACAACTTGGACACTCCTGTCGACACCAACGATACCGAGACCGAGAATTTTGAAGTCACTGTCCATTGTGTACCAGATTCAGTCAAGCTTTCTCAAGCAGAGTTGAGTCTTCTGTCCAAAGGTCTAAATTTTGTTCCAACAACTTCCTTAGCAGACTCTTTTCAAAACCATACGGACATCCAAAACTTCTTCAGACGCCTCCTCTTAAAAGCTTTTTTCCACGAGAAGGAAAATAACCAATTTGACGAGGAGGATAATGAAGCCGCCTCTTTGTTTCGCGATTATGGCAACAAAAAATCAAATTTCACTCCCAAAACATCCTGGTTTCCTGTTTTGGAGAAATATATCAAATCTTGTCTTAACCAAATTGATAATTTAAAAACCAAACCCCTCAAAAGACATAATCTGACTAGTAACGAACAAACTGCTCTCCGAAATTTAAAGACCCGCACAGACATAGTCATAAAACCTGCTGACAAAGGGGGTGCAGTGGTCGCTTGGGATGCCAAGTCTTATGTCTCCGAGGGCGATTTTCAACTTGCAAACCCAACATTCTATTGTAAGTTAAAAAATAATAATACTAAGAAAAATCAGCAACAAATCAAAGAATTTATCAAAACATCCGTGGAGAACAATGATCTTCCAGATAATGCTAGAAACTTGATTGTCTCCCAACCCAGGACATCGAGATTCTACATGCTTCCTAAAATCCATAAATTGGGAAACCCTGGTAGACCCATAGTCTCTGCATGTAGTTGTCCGACTGAAAACATTTCCAGTTTTCTCCATAATGTTTTCATGCCAATAGTGGAGAACTTGCCCACCTATGTTAAGGACACTACTCATGCTCTTAATATCCTAGAGTTCTTTGAACCTGAAAATCCGAATGACTTTAGATTGTTCTCCATGGATGTTACTGCTCTCTACACGAGTATTCCGAACAACGATGCCATGATCGCTTTAAAACATTTTTTGGACAGAAGACCCAATCCCTATGTGAAAACGGATGTCATCTTGAGATTAGCAGAACTTGTTCTCAATCTCAACACTTTTCAGTTTAACGGAGAGTTTTATTCTCAGTCTGGCGGTGTTGCCATGGGCACTAAGATGGGTCCTAGTTTCGCCTGTCTGTTTGTTGGGTATTTGGAAGAGAAAATGTTTTCTGAATACGTTGGTCCTGTTCCTGACCTATACAAACGATACATAGATGATGTTTTCGGTGTATCCTCTGATAGTGAAGATGATTTGAACTCGTTCATCAGCTTTGTCTCTTCCTATCACCCTGCCATTCAGTACACCTTTACAATCTCACAAGAGAAACTCTCCTTCCTTGACTTGGAATGTAGCATCCTTAACGGCAAAATAGAAACGTCTGTGTTCTATAAACCCACAGATGCGCACTGCTACCTGAACTACCAATCTTGTCATCCCCAGAGCTGCAAAAATGCCATTCCTAGGTCTCAATTTCTGAGACTTAAACGTATTTGCAGCAATGAGGATGATTTTAAAGTTCAAAGCAGCACTATGAAATCATTCTTTGTCAAAAGGGGATATCCTAACAACATCTTGGATAAAGCTGTCGACTCAGTTTCCCGGGTGACACGATCCAAGGCTTTGGAGCCCAGGTCAAGACGCAAGAATGACCGTATACCTTTGGTACTTACATACCACCCTCATAACATCGTTATACGGAACATTATGTTGCGCAATTTCAAGTCCATCGTCTTAAAGGACGAACACATGTCGACAGTGTTCGACTCGCCACCCCTGACTGCTTTTCGCAAAGGTAAGAGTTTGAGGCAACATCTTGTCTCCAGCTCATTTGACAAATCCAAGAGACGT
The DNA here is from genome assembly GCA_963971305.1 of Arcuatula senhousia. Lineage (NCBI taxonomy): Eukaryota > Metazoa > Mollusca > Bivalvia > Mytilida > Mytilidae > Arcuatula > Arcuatula senhousia. The sequence continues at coordinate 61,341,828 of OZ020310.1, read as the reverse complement.
CCTCGCTTTGACTTTTCGGGCACCAGGGGTTGTGGTCGATCAATCTGTGTCACATGTCCTTTTACCTGGGAGACTGAAGAGATAGTTGGCCTCTCCAACACCTTCAAGTTGAAGAACGGTTACACCTGCATCTCCGAAAATGTCATTTACGCCATCCGCTGTGCCAAGTGCCTTAAAATTTACGTAGGAGAAACCTGTCGTCGACTGGGTGACAGATTTGCTGAACACAGGAGAAGTGTTCTCAAATGCGACGATTGCCCAGTCGGCCAGCACTTTTCATTGCCAAACCATGGCGTCAAGGATATGCAGGTGACCGTTCTCCTTGAAACATGCACCGGCGAAAAACAAAGACAGTTTCTTGAGCAAAGAATTATCAATTTTTTAGGCACTTTTCAACCCTTTGGTATGAATGTAAAAAGACAGACCTTTTCTTAATATTTATAAATTAGTCATCAAGTTCAGGATCAAAATACCACATGATGTTCTTCGAGTCAATTTTATGTCATTCTGTCCTCGTCAGTCGATGTGTGAACATCTTTTTTCTTTTTAGCCCCTGAAGAAGGACTTTATGTCCGAAAATTTGGGCATTCTTGTTTTATTTGTTTTAAAGGTTTTATTTCTTTATATTTCTTATTTAGTTTTTACCTTTTCAATGTGGCTTCACCATCCATTTATTTATCTATTCTATTTATACACAAGCCACAGTGCAACATACTTTATTTAAGTTGAAGTTGGATGTATGGTGTCAGACAAGTTAATCTATGAAATTCAGGGGAAAAGCAATGAAAAATAGTAAATTTTGACGCTTTAAGGGCCATAACTCCTAAAAGAAATGGTTCTACAGCTTTGACCTTATTACATGAAATGTAGATCTTGATGTGCTCAATCATATGCAATTTGAATTTTAAAAATATCTTGTATAGTTTTCAAGATATAGGGCTAAATAAGTGCAAAATTTTGAAAAAATCCAGAAAAAGGGCAATAACTCCTACATCGGTTGTTGGATCTTCTTGTAAATTTCGAGGCAGGTAGATCTTGATGTGCTGATTACTTTTACCTTGTGCCAGAATTTTGATATCTGGTACTGTTTTTGAGTTATTAGCAAAAAACTGCAATTTACCCCTATGTTCTATTTTTAGCCATGGCGGCCATGTTTTTTTACGAATCAAAAATCTGAACGATAGTTTTGTACACATAATGCTACTAAACAACTGTACCAAGTTTGGTTGCAATTAGACTTATGGTGTCGGGCAAGTTAAAGTTTGAAAAATTGTTAACAGACGACGACGACGGACGCCAAGTGATGGTATAAGCTCCCATGGACCTCCGTCCAGGTGAGCTAAAAAGGGATTGTCACAAAAATTGATTCTCAAATTTGGATTCGCTACTTGACAAGAATTAATAAACTTGCAATTTTTTTTCTTCAAAATTATTGAATTTTCAGTCAAGTGAAAGTGTACAATAATGTTATATAAAGTGGGAGCTCTGACTGACCAAAGAATAGAAACTTAAGTATAAAATGAAAATCTTCAAAAACACTATAACAAAAAAGTATGCCCTCACTTATTTTCTATCTTCCTTAATAATTGAAATAAAAACAGCAACATAAAACTTTACTGTAAACCAACTTATTTTAGCAAGTGATTTATAGTCGCATATTTCAACAAATTTTTGAAAATAAATAAAGGAAAGTAACCCAGTTCAATGGTACTTACTATTGGTTTTTTTGCAAAGAATCACAAAATCACAAAAATAAATAGCTGCAAAATTGCCCTCTGATGGATTCATGTTTTAGGAAGAAACAAAAAAATAAATACATATGCAGCTGCGAAATTGCCCTATGACACAGAGACGTAAAATATTGTAGTCACAAAAATTTGTTTTTATTTGAAGGCAATACATTGTAGAATGCAAAAAAAAACTTGTTTTAAATATCAATAAAACATAAACTCTGAGCAATTCACATACCGAATTTGTAGGAAACTTAGATAAAATGAGAAGCATCAAAAGTACTAAAACAAGTACATTTGTACATGTACGGGAAAACATATAATATTAATTTAATCTTGACCTTTAAATAATGAGATTTTACATGTATATGATCTAAAGAAAGAAAAAAAAATATATGTTGATTACTTTTATAACTACAAAAAGATATGCCATCAGGCTTACTTCATAACATTAAGGTAAAAATTTGCCTAATTAAATAGATATGTAAGAAAAGATATATCATTAGCATAAATCATGTATATTCTCAGACAAATCCTACATCAATAACACCTTTTCGTTATTTGACCAAACTTATAATTTTACAATATACAATCAGGTGCCAAAAGTATTGATATTTTTTTCCTATTTAGTTTCTATGGAAAATCAAGAATCAAGAATTTAAAAAAAAAATATATTGAAACTATTTCTAAATTCATTTCATTTTTCATATTAATTATTTTCTGAAACATGAGAAATGTGTGAATTTTACATGACTTTTACATGTGATTTTTCAAAATGTCAATGATCTCAAGATAAGAAAAAAAAAATTAGTCTCAATTTCTTGGAAGGCCAACTAAATTTTAATATTAAATTTTTACTCTTAATTATGATTAAAATTATACTATTTTAAATGAATAGCCCAAAATAATAAGAAAGTTATGTTGAAATAAACAAATAAACTTAAAATATGTTTGTTTAGGGTTTCATTGTTTGAAAAAAATAGTGAATTTATATCAACAATTACATGTAGGCGTTTAAAAATAAAGAGCACACAACAGCTAATACCCGTTAATGTTAAAAAGCAGATCAACATGATCGAATATCATACCTCTAACACTTGCAGTTGCTGAGAAATGAACCTTAACCAAAACTTAAACCAGGATCATTAATGTGGGAAATGTGTAGGTCAAGGTGACCTCATTTGGTACAGATGTTGGGTAATGTCAAAGATGTACCCACTGACCATGAATCATCACTCTATGATGTAATGGATGTATAGTTTCTAAGTTATTGACACATTTGAAACAATTTTTATGGTAAAAGTTTAAAGTTTTCAACAATTGTAAAATGTTCAGCCGTTTAAAATAAGTTATGAGATGCAACTTTGAACAAGGTGTGTACATTGTACCTACATGTATTTCTAAAGGGCAGTGTATAAAACTTGTACTTAAACTAAATACTATTCTATCTTCTTTGACTAGTGTCTACGGCATTTTATTTTTATTATTGCTATATAAATCATGCTTTAAATTTGAATATTTAAAAAATAAAATAAAAACTGTGGAATGCATATACAAACAGGCTGTTATTAATAACCTTTTCAATAAAAATACTATATAAATGTTTAAAAAATGATAAAATAAAAAAAAACACTTACACAGCTGTATTCTTGACTTTGATGACATTCTTATGTAAATAATGTTCAATATTAACAAAAGCACAAGCACACAATATCCCAAAAACAATTTTTTATAAAGTCACTATGAAGTTGTATATATTCCAAAGGCACAATTGAAAATGATTTACTCTTAAAAGCTGAAATTTAATTTATAAAGAGTCAAAGATTTTGATGTATAGTTTTGAAAGGTGTAACTGGGTTCTAGGTAGGGCTTCATCAGAACATGTCAAATACAGTAAATCATAATTGTTAAAAAAACATTATTGGACAGTAGTGCGCTGGAATTAACAAAGCTGTCATTAATTTACCTTGAAATTATTAACATGCATGTCAAACTGTTTACTTACATCCTGATAGCTATTAAGCAAATAAACAAAAGATTTCTTTGGGAAATTAAAATAAATGTTTAATTAATTTTGTCTTTTGATTAACAAATATTGTCTTTTAAAGAATATTCATCAAAATACATTAAAAATGATTTTAATATCATGAAATTAGAAAAAAAAAGTAATTCTTATGAACAATTGTACAATACAATGTACATGATGTAATTTGGAAAAGAAAAAAAACATCACAATAATTTGGTCAATTAGCATACAGTATATCCATGATCAAAATAAAAATCAAATAAATATTTTAAAAACATCTAAAATGGAAATTATAAATGAAATTTGACATGGTAAGAACCGAAGAAGAAAAATTTGGAAGAACAACAATTTGATTTCCCCTTCCTGACAGACCTACAAAAACAAGTAAAATTGGCCCTTCTCACATTGTCTCAAAATATTTTATTGCAAATTGAAATGCTTTAGTTTAATAGAATTTTTTTAATTACAATTTAAATATTAAGTTTAACTTGCTTTTCTATCATATACATTTTTTTGAATTGAAGATTAGGCCAAACACACATATTTTTAAGACTGGCCAATGAGTTTATTGAACAAATTATTATTATTTTTTTTAATGGATAAATAAAGTGCGAGTAAACTGTAATAGGGGAATGCACTCAAGGATGATGATGATATTTATTTTTTTTTTATGACAAATGTATTTAGAACATAGAAAGTGTGTAGGAAGTTTATAACTGTCACCTACATGTACCTGTAATTCCTTTGAACCCCAAATTATATCACAGCCGCTTCAATAAAAAATATTTTAATTTTAAAGGCATTAATCAGTTTCAATTTCTTTAAAAATGCTAGAATATTTCATCAAAATGGATATAAAAGAAGTTAAAGTTTTCCACCCACTTCAAATTTTCAAGAAATTTGATTGGGAATCTAGGAATTTAATTAAATGGGAAATGGTTTTGTCTTACGGTTCCATTCTGACCATTTGGTAACTTCAATATTATTATGGGTGTAAAGAAGTGTCTGTAGTTGAATCCCGGGACTGCGCTCTTTAGTGTTGGGTGACAGGAATACTATTTTAAGACTTGTTTCCACCAAATAATCAAAAAGTGCTGCAAATGATTTCAGTTTTATTTATTTTGCTTGTCTTTGTGCATGTCAGATGATGAAGTATTGTGGGATCTCCTGTACTTGGCGATCACAATACTGGTATACCAGTATTGTTAACAATACTGGAACAAAATTTTATTCCAGTATTGTATTCCAGTATTGTACCAGTATTGTTTATTTTCAAAATTGTATTGCAGTATTGTGTTTCAGTATTCAACCAGTATTGTCGTTTTCAATTGACATATTCTGACTACAATATTTGTTTAATGTCTGGTATTTTATGGTTTTGATATTTGGCTTCATGGCTGGAATAAAATTGTTCCAGTATTGTTTACAATACTGGTATACCAGTATTGTGATCGCCAAGTACAGGAGATCCGCAAATTGTTCATAATGACCATTGACCAGCTCAGTTAAACTATATGTTGACGAAAACCATGAAAACAGCGCGATCATCTCAAAGAGTAAAATAAATATCCGGGAACGAAGCGAGACAACAGCGGTCGCGTTTATCGCCACAAGTTTTTGTTACCTAAAAAAAATAATGTATTTCTTCTAATGTGTTTATAATTATTTTTTTAATTACTTTATTAACTACTGATTAAAGTTAACCGAGGACCATCCCGTGTAGTGACCTAAAGTTAACATTGGTCCACGAGCGACCTAAAGTTCCCTAAAGTTAACTTGACCAAAAGTTAACTTTGGTTCACTGGATAGCGACCTAAAGTTAACTTTGGACTCTTCTTAGCTGACCAGACCGTGGTCTGGTCTGCTTGTGACCTAAAGTTCCCTGAAGTTAACTCTGGACAGCCCTGACCTAAAGTTAACTTTGGACTGCTCTAGGCTGTCCATGGCACGGACAAGAGCAGTCCAGAGCTGTCCTCATCGCGGACTGCTTTGTCTAGGCTAAAGTTAACTTTAGTTAACTAGATATTTGACCGTAGTTAACTGAAGTTAACAAGAAAAGCAACTTAAATGACTGCCTAAAGTTAACTTTTATACAGGTTATGTCTGGACCCATCTGTATATGATAAATGGTGTTGCGTACAGCTCTGTAAAGTAATTGGTATAATATAGAATGGATATGGTGAGCTGTAAAGTTAGAAAGGGTGTCCGTGTGCCACCAGTGATGAAAATCATCTTTTTAAAGCCGTTGACACCGGAAAATCCAGCATGGGGTTGAGCTGGAATCGAACCCATACTCTGTCACCTATGGCAACTTCGCCTGCACTGTGTCCAGCGCCCTAGGACAATCTAAGGTTGTAGCACAGTACACGATGAACATTAGGTGGGTAGGCTGAGAAAGATAGAGAATTGGATTCTATATTAAAACATATATTCTATTTTTTTTTCAAATGTCTAAGATGTTAAGTGATCATTTTATCTCTCCTGTCTCACTCGGATCAAATGATAGGGCAATTGATTTCCTTTGGGATGCCTGAAAAAAAAGATTTTCAACATTTTATACATGTTATAGCCAACTGTCATTTATGATTACACCATGGAGATGAATAAGGTAGAGAAAATAGAGATGGATGAATTACATGGAGATGAAATAAGAAGAACTCATCTAAACAAAACTATGACTGTTACAAAAATAATTGGAATTATTTTAATAATATTTTCCTCTGGAGTATAAATAGCAGCAATAGCTGAAAAGTCGGATAGAATGAATTTATCAATAGCACTGTAAAGAGCAAAGAGACACCAATGGGGCATTCAAATGCTAAAAGTCCGAAAGGGCAACGACAAAACCGATAAACACGAACAAAAACAACACAAGAAAAACACAAAACAAAAAATCCACCGTATGGAAATCAACATCGCGAACTCAAGTCGTAATAACTCAAAGAATTATTATTATCACGTGACTTACTTATTGGTTTTGAAAAGAATCAATTCTTTGAAAGGCTCAATGAGCACTAAGGCAACATCCATTTTCAGCAACGTGGATGTTGCCAAAACATAGTTTACGTATCACAATTTATTCGGTATTCCAGAGCATGTGGGGAGTACAACGATTTCCTTGATAGAGCTGCACGGCTGACAAGCAAATTGTTAACACAGGGGTACGTTGCTCCCAGGTTGTTGTCATCACTCAAGAAATTTTACGGACGACATCATATGCTTGTATACAAATACGGGATTTCTATCTCTCAGATGAGCACAGATGTTGGTTTGACATAGAGTTTTGTAATGTCATCCTTTCCAGATTTGACCAACACTTAATCGATCTGTGGCAACGTGACGGGTGTGCTATAGCAAGCAGGAACTGCTCACTCTTCCGGAGCACCTGAGTTCACTCTCGTTTCGACTTGAGTTCGCGTTGCTGAATGCGGTTTTGTTGTTATGTATGTGTGTGTTTTAAGTTATGTGGTTTGTTTTGTTGTGATGATTTTTTGTCTGCCGGTTTTGTCCTTGTCTTTACGGTTTTATGATACTGATTACCCCTTTGGTACACCTTTGCTTCTTCCACCTTACATGACAAATATGTTGTTGTACCTGCAGACAAAGCACCAAATAACATCATTTTTGTGTGCAAGAAACACTATATTGACTGTTTGACAGCTGAACTGGGGGTTGGTTGTACCAGCAATAGCACAACATACACGGCTACATCACTGTCAAAGGAGGAAATCATTGACAATAACAAATCTGTCATTTCCTCCTTCGGCCTTTCTGTTGGTGGCAGTAATGATGACATTCCATCCCTGGATTGGATTCCCAAATTACATAAAAATCCATACAAACAGCGCTTCATTGCAGGGTCATCCAAATATACAACTAAACCTCTTTCAGTTCTGTTGACTTCAATACTTACGGCAATAAAATCCGGCCTCCAGAAATATTACAGATTGTTGTTATTCTAGAAATGGTGTCAATCAAATGTAGATCCTGAAGAGTTCGAAAGAACTGATGGAGATTCTTAACTCTAAATCAGTTTCATCTTGTAACAGCATCAAAACATTCGATTTCTCCACACTTTATACTTCTATTCAACATGAACAACTGAAATCACGATTGGCACAGCTGATTAAACACAGCTTTTCAAATTTTTGTAGTCGATTGTACCGAGACTTATTTTGTCATCAATGAGTCTAAGAAAAAGAACAAATTTACAGAAGACCAAATAATTGACATGCTCAACTATCTTATTGACAACATATTTGTTCAGTTTGGTCGACGTGTTTTTCAGCAAACAATAGGGATTCCAATTAGCACTAATTGTGCACCTTTGCTTGCTGATTTGTTTCTTTCTGCAATCGTTAACGAGTAAAATAGTTCAAAACGTGTTAAATTTATGAAAATAAATATTAAAACTAACCAGACCTTTTTCGAAAGTACAGTCAATACATGAACATTGTAAAATGGAATTTTTTTTCTTCCCATTTCGGTATTTTGTTTACCCTTTATTGTAAATATAACATCTATAAACATACAATTTAAAAATTAACAAATATAGTTTGAATATAAGTATGTAATCGAAAAAAAAAACTATTCATTCGGTTGATTATGCAAAACGGTTCACATCCGTTTGGAATGTAGTACTATATCTCATGCAAGTCCATTATATGAAGGTGCACTCATCATCTCTTCTTTTTGTTATTATAAACTGTTTCCCAAAATTGAAAACCCAGATGACCACATTCGACATTTTATAAAATTAACCTACATTAATAGAGGACTTGACTTCATAAATATATCTAGTATATTTATGGATCCTAATATTCAAGACCTCATTCCACCTTATTTTTCTAATACCGAACCACACCTATTGTATCTTATAAATATAAGAAACCTTCACGTAACATTATTTTTAACTATACAACAACTACAACTGATGAACAACTACAGATAGGTGCCACATAGCCTTTACGGAAGTTAACAAAAAGTTAACTTTGTGACTGCTTTCCACGTCTGCTCATGTCTGCTATAGCAGACATTCAAGTTAACTTGCGTTAACTCATGACTGGTCAAAGCAGACTTGTGACAGCGTTTTATTAATTGTCATAACCAGTCACAAAGACATGACTGCTTTTACCAGACCAGTCAAAGCAACAAGTCTGCTTTTACCAGACATTTTTTTATAATGCAAGGGTTTCAATTTAATATAAAAAGCCGTCGTTAACAAAAAAAATAATTTCAAATACAGTTTATGCAAAAGACCATAAAACTTGTCCTTTTACATTCAGTTTTTAAAGCAGACATTTCAAGAAGTTAACTTGACCAGACCTGTCATAATTATGTGACTGCTTTCAAAGCAGACGTGGAAGTATGACTGCTTTTCAAGTTAACTTGGAACCAGTCGTGCGTCTGGTAAAAGCAGTTGCATGATCAGTCGCAAGTGAACTTAAAGTTAACTTGATGTCTGCTTCTCAAGTTAACTAACCGTACAGGTTATGTGTGCACCCATCTGTAGACACGTATATTCCTTTATCATGTGACTGTGCTAAATAAAGGTAATAACAAAACTACCAAACTTGAATGATCAATCTCATAGTCGAGAGAAAATGACAAAAACAAATCAGTCATACCGGAGTATTGGATGATCGCAATGGTCCTGACTTGGTACAGGCATTTCAAACGAAATGATGGGTTAAACCAGATTTTATGGCGCCAAACATCCCTCTTCCATTGCGATCTTCAAGTCCATAATATATAAAGTTACATAGAATAGTGTGACACTGTAAAATTAGCTTAACCCATAATATATAGTTACGTAAAATAGAGTGACACTGTAAAATTTTCTTGGAATTTGGTTTTATAAGTCGAACATAATATGACATGTAGGATATGAGAATTATCATGAACAAAATACAGAAGCTTTTGTCTAGAACTTTGTTATAAGTTTTACTTGAGAAAAACACAAAACCAGAACTCTGATTTCAGATATGCTCCTTGTGATCATGTTGTTACCGGTGACCTTTCAATCGTCAATGACCCAGAGGTTATCAATTTCTTGAAAAAAGGACCAAAGTTTAGACCACCCACTAAAATTAATTGGAATTCCTGCCTAAATTGTATCAAAACTTCCCTTCTCTCTTATTGCAAATCTTGGATCAGGAGAGAAGGGGCCGACTCAAATCTCTAGACCGTTTTATTAATAAATTTATGGCAATTGTTCAACTCAGAATTAGCAAATTTCAAAATTCATTTGTAGATTTTAGGCCTAATACTTACCTTAATCGAATAAAGTCAAAAATCCGTTTACTTGGTTTGCGATACGTGTTTTTTCCCGCCGATAAAGCAGCTAACAATGTCGTTGTGGTATGAATAACCTTGAGGTTTTAATGCACGAAATAAAAAATTCGAACACTTTCGTTCCCGTGCATTCGGGTATCATTGACGATCATATCATAGCGACCACAGCACTTCGAGTTGCCCCGACATACTTTAAGTTACCTACTATGTACTGGATACCTTAATTGCACAAAAATCCATATAAATCTCGTCTTATCTCTGCTTCAAGTAAGTGTTCTTTAACCAATATTTCCAAAGTTCTATCTCTTACTTTAAATACCATGAAGGAATTTATTATTCAATACTGTGAAAGGGTATTCGAAAACAGTGGAATTAATTATTTTTGGAGTGTAAAAAATTCTCTTGATGTTTTGGACAAGCTTCGTGCATTTGAAAATACTTTTCATACCGTTGATAGTTACGATTTTTCTACTTAATATAATAACCTTCCACATAATCTGATCAAAAAGAAATTTGAATATTTGGTTAAATGGTGTTTTGACAAATCTAAAAGTGATTATATCTGTTCTAGAGTTTCAAAATCATTTAGTAAATCATTTTTTAGTAACGAGATTCAAAAGGGTTGCATTAACTGGAGTGATGCAGAAACTATTATTGCTCTAAATTATTTGTTAGATAATATTTACATACGTTTTGGTAAACAAATTTATCGCCAAATTATTGGTATTCCTATGGGTACTAATTGTGCGCCACTTATAGCCGACCTTTTCCTATACTATTATGAATCACAATTTATGGCTAAATTACAAAAAGACCCGAACAAACAGAACCAAAACAAAACTTTCAATTATACTTTTAGATATTTAGATGACATTCTTGCACTCAACAATCCTTCATTTTCAAATTGTATTACAGATATCTATCCTTTTGAATTAACCTTGAACAAATCTAACGTCACCGGTGATAGGTGTCCTTTTTTAGATCTAGATTTAAGTATTATTGACGGAAAATTACATACCAAAGTATATGATAAACGTGACCGTGACGACTTTACCTTCCCTATTATAAATTTCCCTTTTCTTGAAGGAGATGTTCCACTAGCGCCGCCATACGGGGTTACATTTCACGGTTAGTAAGATATGCTCGGATCTGCAGTTGTGTTTCTGATTTTAATAATAAAACCGTTTTATTACTGAAAAATTATTAAAACAAGGTTATCGATACCACAAATAAGTAAAATCTTTTTCTAAATTCTTCCAAAAGTATCGATCTCTTATTGAAAAATTTAATTGTACACGTCACTTTCTTATAGTGAAAGGAATATCACATCCTGAATTTTATGGTTATGTTTTTTATAAAGCTCACAGATTTTAAAGCAATCAAATAGAAATGAAAAATTGGCTTCAAAATTTATTACGGAAAGGATATGAAATGAATATTTTGGTTAAATCTTTGAATTTAGTGTTTGTTGGCAGAAATATTGAAAACTTGATACTAGCTTTAAAACTTCCTAAAACGTTATTACTATTGTCATTTTTAAGCATTATAGCGATCAAGCATGTCGGTTTTGTGTGATGACACTTCACTAAATCATTATTGTTTGAAGTGTTGTATCGGATTTAAAATCGATACGTTTGATTTTTTTACATCAGTCGATTGATGATTCTCAGATAGCTATCAGTAACAGCGAGTGTTCTATAGAGAGTTCCTTTACCGTCCTTTTGTTTGTTCTTGTTTTTTGTCCTAGGTTCTCTCTAGTAGAATTGGACTTTGGTCGATTTGATTTTTATTGTGTGTTTAGTTTTTGTGCTTTGTCTAGGAATATTGATAGGGGGAAGGTTGGGCCAAAAAACTAGTTTAACCCCGCCACATATTACATGTGCCTGTCCTAAGCCAGGAATCTTTGACAAAGCTTTCGTTTGTACTTGTCTTTTTGATGTTTTCTGTTCCTTGTTTAAGGAGGGGTCTATCTGTGACTATTTCAGGGCTGGATTTGAATTATATGCATCTTATTTAGACCATGGGCCAATTGCAGAACCGCGAGCAATGCCAAATGGCCTTTTTGAAGGCTGCTGGCGGTTGTCCATTGTGGTTTTTTCTAAATTGCCGTTTAATTGTGGGCTGTGTCGCGTACACTTATTCCACATCTATTTATTTTCTATTGTCTGACACGAATTTACCATTACATTTCTATAGCATTACCAAATTAACCGTTTTTATACCCATTTTGGTATTTGTTTTTTAAAATCTTCTCTTTAGAGGAATTAACTAAACATCTGTCAATAAAGATATGATATATAATGAGTGATGGTGACCTTCTGTCGTCTATGTCTTGCTGTTGGAAACCATCCCAAAGTGAAATGCAATTTTCACAAAAAGAAAACATCTTTATAAAAATATCCTGATGGGTTTAGGAAGAGTTGTGGACAAGAGACGATTATCCGCATGTCGTGATATGACGAAGTGTACAAGAATCCCCCCCCAAATCAGTATCAATCTTTAATAAGGGGAGATACACACCTTAAGAGGCATTCTCTGTAACCATTTACACTTTTGTATAGGGGGTGTGGCACACATGGTCACGGATTTTGATGAAACTTTGCACATTTGCTTGGTACAAGGACTTATGAAGAAAAATGGGTCAAAAAGTTGTTTATATGATATGGTTGCTATGGTAACGGGTCACCCTATTTTTCCCTCCAAAATCAGACTTTTCAGGAGTAGAAATGCACATTATTCAATTAGACATGGTGCCATTAATACACATTGGTAACACAAATTTATGTTTGTTTGATAGACTTGATCATAATATGTATTTAAGAAAATGTAAATAACTTTTGAAAACTAAATTCTGATTGGTCAATAGTTACATTAAAAAAGAACTTTTGACTGGATTTATTATGGGTCTGCCTTCATCATCTAAAATTGACAATATCTTCAATTTATCAATTATTCTTGAAAAATACACCAATTTGACTCTTGAATTGCACTTTTTCCGCAACTCGAAGACAGTTACATTAATTTTTATTGTAACAACATATCTTGACACTTATTAAAAATGCACTTTGTTTAAAATTGAACACAAGCATGTTTTTACAAATGCTGTCAAAAAATAGGAAATTTTCTACCAAAATGTGAGACTGACCCACTTCTCTGACTTGTAGCGATGTCATAAAGCATCAGCCGAACTCTATTTTTTAATACAATTGACATTTAAGCCTTTTGTTAAAGTATATGGGAGTGAATTTGATTTAAAGAACCTGCCTTAGACATAAAACAATGCTAAAATTCAAGTATTTTGATGTTTTTTTACAATTTGGAAAATTGCCCATGTCACCCCCTAGGGACGCTAGGTAATGGTTATTCAGATTTTAAAAATTTTCATCTATTTTGAAGGCAAAGGTATTACCCTTTAAATATTTACTGTTCAATTATTGATAATTTGAAGATAAATGGACCAAAAGAAACTTTGAAATACATGAGGTTTTGTAATTATTCAAGCTGATTTTGTTAAGAAACCCAGGAATACTGATGAACACTGTAGGTCGGCCATCTTGAATTTCCCGGAAAAAATATTTTGCCAAAATAAGTCTTTCATGAAGGTCTTTTTGTTAAACCATCCCTTAAGTTGATATGAAAATATTGGTTTGGAACAAAATTTAGGATTTTGCATGGTTTTCTGGCAGATTGGCTGTTAATGAAATAGGGCTTTTTTTGCCTTTAGTCAAAATTTTAGCATTTTTTTCTGCAGATATTGGCATCAATTTTAAACAACCAGAATCATTCTAAAAGATGTATTTCAGTCATAAATGAATTCATCTCAACAATCAATACATACAGATACTAATCTAATGGTTCTTTCTAAACATACAGTACACCAAGAGACAAAACGTGACTGAGCACCGTGATAGTGGTACACCACTTTTAGAGACATAACAAATATCTGGTTGAAGATTTTCCAAGACATTCCTTTTACATTTATAATAATGATTATACAGAACAATTTCAAAGAAGAATTTAAAGACAATCTTGTTGAATTAAAAAGTTACAGGCTACAACTCTTAGAGTGGTGCACCACTATCCCGGTGTTCAGTCACAGTTTGTCTGTTGGTGTACTGTATATCACACTATATCTTGAGAAACCGACACTTGAGCTTATGACCCTCGAAAATATATGTCTATTTTGGGTATCTCCATAATATTATAGGGTGGATTATGTGTTTAGGTCAACATTTTCATTTTTTTCTTTAATTATTATTGATTTAAGTTATAAGATCGGGACTGGAATAATTATTTTAGTTAAAGAAGTAATTCAAGTAATGAAGGAGAAAACTTCAAATATGAGCAGAACAAAAAAATGCCTTTCCTTGCTCTAAATTATGAACATCTGCTAAGTTGAACAATCTTTTCAAAAGGTACAGAATTTATGACAAACTTCATAACATACGCCGGATAAATTTTGAACAACAGATGAAGAGGAAAATTCTTATTACGAGCCAAAATGTTGTAGGTCCGAATGTAAAAATAGGGTCAGTCGGGCAACTCGAAACAGACATACATTTTTTTCCCTATGACAATTTCTGACACTTTATCTTGTGACATTAATGACAATTGATTTTGTGACATTACTGACAATGTATGTGTAATATAATGTACAATTTATCTTGTTTTAATTTTCTTTTTGACTTCACAGAAAGCAGCACTGTAGTCTTCATTTGACATTTTCCTGTCTTGTTGTGCAAGTTTGAAAAAAATATGATGTAATTTGTTATCCTTTTAGATATTATGACTTCTTGAAATTCCCGCACATCATCATCTCCTCAGCTGCACAGTACAGGTCAACTTTATTTCCTGTGGTTTTTCCAATATCGAATTCGACAGTCATAAAATTCGTTTGCTTTTCAGCGAACAAAACCCTTGGTTTTGACTCTTTCAATGCCCATCTTATAGCTAAAGAATACTACTTATACAATTTGACAGCTGGATTTGTGGGACAGGTAGCAGATTATTATGATTTTCTGTTTGGTACATTTTCATGATCTTATGATTCATAAACATATTTGGCTCTTTCAGTAATGCAGTTTTCCTCTTGAACCAAAGGAGCAGGCACCAATTAGAATATGGTTTTCAACAGTTACTGTTTTCTGACTTGGCAGAACTTCATAATTTAGAGCATGGAAAGACACCTTTTTAGCTCACCTGACCCGAAGGGTCAGGTGAGCTATTGTCATCGTTAAGCGTCCGTCGTCCGTCAACTTTTCTTCAAAGATCTTTTTCTCTGAAACCACTGAAGGGATTGCATTGATACTTGGTATACATGATCTTTAGGATGTCCTCTACCAAGTTTGTGAATTATATACATGTCGACAAACCAACATGGCCGCCGTTGCTAAAAATAGAACAGGGAGTCAGACCATTGTTTTTGGCTCGTAACTCAAAAAGTATAAGAGATAGAGAAAATCCGAAGCAACTTACCTGGTTCAGCATCAAAAGCTCTACGAATCTCTCCATTGAGTCGAAGTTGTGAAACAACTCCTTACAGGAGTTATTTCCCTTTAATCATCAAATTTGACCATTTTTGCAGTTTTTGGACAATATCTTGAAAACCGTTAGAGCTAGAGAAAAAGTTAGCATTGCAGAATTGTTTAGCTCATTGACTCCTACAAAAATGATTTCAGGGTCTAAATTGTCAGATCAGCCGTTTAAGAGTTATTCCCCTTTAACTGTTTTTTTTCATTAATTTACACTGATTTTCAAAAATCTTCTTCTCTTAAACCACTGAAGGGATTGCATTGATACTTGGTATACATGATCTTTAGGATGTCCTTTACCAAGTTTGTGAATTATATACATGTCAACCAACCAACATGGCCGCCGTTGCTAAAAATAGAACAGGGGGGTCAAACCATTGTTTTTGGCTTATAACTCAAAAAGTATAAGAGATAAAAAAAATCGGAAGCAAATTGTTTTGTTCAGCATCAAAAGGTCCTTACAGCAGTTATTGCCCTTTAACTGTTTTTTTTTCTATTAATTTAAACTGATTTCCAAAAATCTTCTCTGAAACCACTGAAAGGATTGTTTTGCAACTTTGTATACTTGAAAGTTTGTGAAATTTATTCAAACTTTGGCATAAGAGATCAGGTGAGCGATTCAGGCTCCTGGGAGCCTCTAGTTTATCTGCTCCTACCGATGTAGTTGAAATTTCTTCCTCCATTATTTGAAGCACTGCGCTAACTAAAATATTTATTCCGGTCCTGATCTTATAACTTAATCAATAATGATACAAGAATAAAAAAGAAAATTAATGCTTACCTACCCACATAATCCACCTTAAAATATTTATGAGGTAATTAGAAAAAGACATGTATATTTTTTGGCCTTAGCGCAAATGTCAGTTTAAAAAAAATGTGATAAAATTGACGAAAATGGTGAATTTTCGTTACCATAACAACCACATTTATCAATTAAAATGTATCTAATGTCTAAAATTTGATATTGGGTATTACTCGAAAATATTTAAATGGTTTTTATTGTCAAACAAAACATTTTTATGGGCTTAACAAGACAAAGAATGACAGAAAATTGTGATAAAAATTGACGAAAACAAGGAATTTTGATTACCATAGTACAGCCTTAGCAATAATGGTCCCCATAACTTTTTTTCATGAATGGACTAATATTATCTAGAAGTTAAGTATAACGTTCTTGGATATAGCCAATATGATCTCGGATAAAATAATTTTGATGAGCTTGATATTGATGATGCGAAAATGACCCAAAAATGTGATTAAATTGACGAAAACTGTGTTTTCGTTACCTTAGCAATCACATTTTTCAATAAAGCTGCATCATATGTCCATAACTTTATAATTGCATTTTACATGAATATATTTTTATGCTTTTTATTTTTTATAAACTTAACATGACAAAAATGAAAGAAAGTTGCGATAAAATTGAACAATACGATGAATATTCGTTACCATAGCAACAGCCTTAGCAATATTAATCCCAATAACCTTTTTTCATAAAAGAATTTAATTTATCTGGAAGTTTGTTATAAGGTTATGGATATAGCCAACATGACCCTAGACAAATAATTTTGATGAGCTTAATATGACAAAAATGACAAAAAATGTGATGAAATTGACGACAAATGTGAATTTTTGTTACCATAGCAACCACATTTATCAAATAAATTGCATTAAATGTTCAAAACTTTATGATTGCATCTTACTGAAATATATTTCAATGCTTTTTATTGTCAAACAAAACATTTTGATGAGCTAAACATGACAAAAATGGCAGAAAATGTGATAGAATTGACAAAAGCGAGGAATTTTCGTTACCATAGCAACGGCCTTAGCAACAAAAATCCCCATAACTTTTTCATGAATGAACTAACATGATACATGTATGACAGTTAGTTGTAATGTTCTTGGATATAGCTAACATGACCTCAGACAAATGATTTGGATGAGCTTAATATGACAAAAATGACAAAAAATGTGATGAAATTGACGAAAACTGTGAATTTTTGTTACCATAGCAACTACATTTATCAAATAAATTGCTTTAAATGTTCAAAACTTTATGATTGCATCTTACTTAAATGAATTTAAATGATTTTTTATTGTCTATCAAACATCATGAAGTAAATATGACAAAAATGACCCAAAAATGGGATAAATTGACGAAATAGAGGAATTTTTGTTACCATAGCAACCATATTTATCCATGAAACAACATTAGATGTCCAAAACTTTATGATTGCATATTACTTAAATATTTTTCAATGCTTCTTATTGTCAAACAAAACATTTTGATGTGGTAAAAATGACAAAAATGGCAGAAAAAGGTGATAGAATTGACGAAAACGAGGAATTTTCATTACCATAGCAACGACCTTAGCAACAATAATCCCAATAACTTTTTTTTCATGAATGAACTAACATGATATTGAAGTTAGTTATAATGTTCTTGGATATAGCCAACATGACTGCACTGAGGTTTTACAAGGCCTTAAAAATGGTTAAAAATCCCCATTTCAAAAATGGGAGTTCCCTCCCTTTTTTAATGTAACTATTGACCAATCAGAATTTAGTTTTCAAAAGTTATTTTCATTTTCTAAAATACATATTATGATCAATTTTATCAAACAAACCCAATTTTGTGTTACCAATATGTATTAATGGCACCATGTCTAATTGAATAATGAGCATTTTTACTCCTGAAAAGTCTGATTTTAGAGGGAAAAATAGGGTGACCCGTTACCATAGCAACCAAATCATGTAAACAACTTTTTGACTCATTTTTCTTCATAAGTCCTTGTTCCAAGCAAATGTGCAAAGTTTCATCAAAATCCGTGACCATGCGTGCCAAAAAAGTGTAAATGGTTACAGAGAATGCCTATTAATTAAGCGGACAGGCTGACATTTGTTTTGTTTGACCTCTCTCTTCATCACCCTAAACAATAATATAAATTGCATATAAAATTTTATAAAATCTGCAATATATACCCTTGGAGATTGAAATCTTTCAACGAGGAAAATAATCCCATGCTTTGAGAAAAAATTAGATTGTATAAAGAGATCCAAAAGATTTAACTCTACTAAACGGATTTAGTAGACTAGTATAAGTCAGTATTTCCCCCTGAGTTCGCCATCTATACCTGTGAGATAAATTCAAAATGATACTTCATGCACTTACTTGTACACAAAGCGTGACTTTTTTGACGGGATAAAACACCAAAAATAAACATTTTTAAAGATAAAAAGACCATGAAAAATTCGGGAAATTAAGAAACAGCTTTTTTTTGTGAAAAAAATATAAATGTTTATTTTTTCATGATTGTAAGGGAAATTTAACCTCAAGTTTGAAACCTGGTTTAACCCATAATGTATTTTTCTTGTACCACATCAGGACCATTTTAATCTCCAAGTTTATGGTGTGTAAACATTTTTTTGTGTTTGATATTGCTCTATATCACATTAATCTCAATATTATCATCATTGCTGGTTTGTTTCTACATCCATATGAAGCATACTTCTTACAATCTCTTCTAGACAAAAAGATCGTAGACTAGCTATCCCTTTTAAAACAAGTTCCGTTATATTAATGATGTCCTTTCACTGAACAATTCTCGATTTGGTGACTTTCTACATTTCATATATCCTCAGGAACTTGAGATAAAAGACACAACAGATTCATGGCTGTCTGCTTCATAACTTCAAGAACGTGATGACTTCAACTTTCCAATTCTTAATTTAATGTTCCCAGGAGAAGCCTTTGCATAGGCAAACTTTAAGTTTACTTGTATTAAATAGGTCTTTTATGTGCATTTTTCCTTGGTTTGATTAAGAAAGGTGAACCACAGTTCAGCTCTAATTTCACTTTTGTACAGGTTAGGTTATGGCCTATTTACATTTAAGAAGATTAACATCAACAAGGCTACAAATGTTTAACTTATAGTCGGTTATCCCTAATCTAAAACAGATTAAAAATAAAATCTTATCCAGAGTTAACCCTCAAGTGAAGCAATAATGGAGAAAATAAACTATTGACCTATAGTCCATAAACGTCTGAGGCATGTCGTATTTGTAAGATTTATTATTATTAAGAAAAGAGTCTTAGGGCCATATCTTTTATGACTATATGACTGTAAAGAGAGTGGCTTTTTATGGTTTTTTTTATTTTCAAATCGTTCCAGTCAGTAACGATGTGTACGGAGCGTTAAATTAAAAACTGGAGGTCTTTTTAAAGCCAGAGAAAGGTGAATTGATATAAGTTTCTTTCAAGTGCAAGCACCCATGACTGGTGTGTGGATCGTTAAACGCGGATAAAAGTAATCGTACTCGATGTAAAATAAACGGAAATACCAGCACTCTGTAGTTTATTGTGAAAAATTAAAAATAGAATTAAAATCTTGATTGAAAATATGTTTACCATTTAAAAAGCTTTAGAATAATTTCAGGTCCATAAGCCTTCCTGTGGAATTTATCCTTTAATTTAAAATATAAGTACGCAATCTATCTTTTAACCAAATTGCAAAGATGAAATAAAGGACCATGATTGTTAAATTCGACTTTTGAGACTTAGTTTAAAGGATGTACGTATCTCAGTTTTAAAGATTAAAGTAAGAGATAAAATTAATACAACGAAAAAATATTAGAGCATATTATACTCATTGTCATTAAGCTTTCGGTGCTTTTTTAAGAAGGGGTCTTTCTTTGGCATTTTATGTTTTATTTTGAATGAAACGCATTATAGTGATGTTATATGTTGATCGACTCTCCTTTACGTTCAAAGCGACTTTCTCCGACGTTTTAAATAGTGACACTCCCGCGGTAACGCTTATACCCGGTGCATATGCATAGAAAGATTTAAATAAGATAAGTAATCAAAACTTTTGTCTAAATGTTTATAGATAGGGCTTATGTATGTATAAGAATGAGACATGCAAGCATTTAAAGAAAACAGCAAGTTGAACTTGTATAAGGCCATATCGAGTTATTTCATTTTACCCTTTGTCATTTCTATACATGTAAAATAGTTTTTATGACCCTACCACGTACGTGGATCGGCCATATAATTTTACCCTTTTCCGTCCGTCCGTCCGTCCATCCGAAACACTTTGGTCACCACTAGATTGGTCTTAGGTAGGGTTACACCACCGACAAACTAGATTATAGGTCACTCTGAACTATCTATTATGCATTAACGACTTTGGTTAAGTTCTTTGTTGATCCATAGTCCAGATTATACAAATTGGGGGTTAATGATATTTCAAGAACGGGAGGGCAATCATGTGGCTCTTAGACAGATTTTCTAGTTAATTATGTGTTTTTCTCTCTCACTATTAAAGGCTATTTTAAATAGTGTTCGTATTTAGTTCTCTGAAAATGTGCATGCACCTATTGATACCATATATTTTTTTATGATAGTTTAATAAGAAAAAAAACTTATTACCCAGGATTGCCCAGTATTGCCAAGTAAAACCCAATAAAACCCGGGTTTTACCAACACTTGTTAAAACCAAAGATTTCGTTGAGTTAATCATTATACAACTCTAAATTTCTAACTAAAACATTAAGATATTCAAATACTGAATTCGGGTCAGGTGAGCAAAAAAAAACTATATTTTCTTGTGGGTCACATGTGCATTTTAATAAGTCCAAAACTTTCAAAAAGCATTTATAAGACGCTTGAAATTCGAGAAAACAAAAGTGTCTAAAAAGCTGACGTTAAAACAATGCAGCTAATAGTAGTAAAAATATTGAATTTTCTACCATGATCGCTCTCTTCGGGAGCGTATGAGTGCTAAGTTGATGAGACTTTTTATGCATAAACATATTTATTTGATTAAACGCCTATTTCTACATGACAATATTCAATGGCGTTGTACAATATAAGATAATAATATCAAAAATACATACATAATTATGTACAAAAATTATGGGGAGCGTATAAAAATAACTACATTTAAACTAAAAAAAAATTCTTTCTACCAATACTAGAAAATTTCTGTGTAACTACATAAACATTACTCTTCAAAAAGAGAGAAATAATCTTCAAAACAAACTTCTACGACAAACCAACATCTGCACTCATTTGAGATAGAAATCCCATATTTGTCTATAAGTGCACGGTGTCTACCGTAAAATTTCTTGATTGAGGACAGAAACCGTAGAGCAATATAACTCTGTGTGCGCAATTTATGTGTCAAACGTGACGCTCTGCCAAGGAAATCCAAACTTCCTAAATTTCGTTGGGTCTTTTATCTCACGCTCCTGGAGATATATGAGATGGAGAAAGTAACCAAATCGAGAATTGATTAGTGAATGGACATTATCAATATAACGGAACGTGCGGCTGAAAGAGAGAGACAGCCTACGATCAACACTTATTATAGCAATGTTTTAGTCTGATGAGCACCTCAATATCTCAAGACCCAAATATCCTAAGTAGTAGTTTAGATGTAGTTTTTTTAAGAATAGCACAGTATAATTGTGCTGGCAGGCGAAACATACGTTAGTTCTAAACAAAGACTTTTTCATCAATTTTTCTACAATAAAGGTATAAACAATTCTACCGAAATCGAACGTTCAATCTCAAATATCCGAGAGAAAAAAACTTACCGAATACATTAAATGATTGCAATGGTCCTGACTTGATACAGGCCTTTCAAGAGAAATGATGGGTTAATAAAAAAAGCGAGAGATCATGGTCTGTTAGCTTCATTTACAAGTTCTAGAGAAGTTTAGTTTACTTTATGAACTGCTTATCTATCCGGAAACATGAGTTTACTCTAGTAAAGACTTGAGGCGACATTGCTGATTGGGGTTTAATATTAGTATGTTTATTCGTAAAAATTGGTATTTGGTATTTAACTCAAGACAATTTGGTCTATAAATTGCTTCTTCGGACTTGAGAACGGCCTATTAGTAACTTTGGCTTTTTTCTACGGGCGAATATAAAAAGATTAATTACTTCATAATTTATTATCCACACATATCAGTTCTCCCACAAGGAATACATTGGTGTGGTGATATTGGTCCACAAGGACAGCCGCCATTTTCACAGCATGCACAGGAAAATGAACCAGGATCACCCTCGCACTCACAACCTTCTGATGTAGCTGTGTAGTGATCAATTTCTATAATACAAATATATATTTTATATATGAGTCGCCCTCGCATTCATAACCTCAACTCACTTTTCAGGGTAGCAGTGTAGTGATCAATTTCTATAATACAAATATATATTTTATATATGAGTCGCCCTCGCATTCATAACCTCAACTCACTTTTCAGGGTAGCAGTGTAGTGATCAATTTCTATAATACAAATATGTATTTTATATATGAGTCGCCCACTCATAACCGCAACACACTTCTCAGTGTAGCAGTGAAGTTTATATATGAGTCGACCTCGCAATCATAACTGAAACTCACTTCTCATGGTAACAGTGAAGTTTATATATGAGTCGCCCTCGCAACCATTACCGCATCTCACTTCTCATGGTAACAGTGAAGTTTATATATGAGTCGCCCACTCATAACCGCAACTCACTTCTCAGTGTAGCAGTGAAGTTTATATATGAGTCACCCTCGCAATCATACCCGCAACTCACTTCTCAGGGTAGCAGTGAAGTTGCCAAATCCTATAACAGCATTTGATAACGAATGTCAATAAATTGTTTATGATGATATTATTCGTCGGCAAATTTATATAGTATGAAGCAAATAACTGATTTTACTTATGTCTGTAAAGAGTAGTCTGGAGAAAAGAAATTCTTAATTTTTTGCTTCATGTTGTTGATAAAACCTTTTAAATGTTATCCATTTTTATCTTTGCAAGCAAACGTGTATGCGTGTGTGTGTGTTGGTGTTTAACGCCCTTTATCGACGCACCTGGGCCATATAGGGCGGTCAGTGTTTAATGGTGGAGGAAACCGGAGTACCCGGAGGAAACCAACGACCTTGGGCAGGTAACTGACAAACCTAATCACATACAGTTGGGGAAGTCCCTTTTTTAGCTCATCTGGTAAAAGGCCATGTGAGCCTATTCCATCACTATGAGTCCGTCGTCGTCCGTCGTCCGTCGTCTGTCGTCGTCTGTCGTCGTTCGTCGTCCGTCGTCCGTTAACAATTTCAAAAATCTTCTCCTCTGAAACCACAAAACCACTTTAACTGAAACTTTGCAGGAATGGTTAATGACATGTTGGCAACATACGATCCTCCTTTTAAAATGATTCGATAAAAAACATGGCTGCTGTTACTAAAAATAGAACATAGGGTAAAACCACTTAAAATGGCTTATAACTCAGCAACCATAACAGATAGAAGAATCCGAAGGATCCTAGGCTCTTAGGAATCAAAAGCTCTACAAAAGTCTCCATTGAGTCCAAGTTGTCAGATGAACCCCTATAGGGGTAATGGCCCTTTAAAGGTCAAAAATAGCCTTTTTCATGTTTTTGCCCTATAGAATGAAAACTATTGCAGATAGAGAAAAGCTGTTGCTTGCTTAAATGTTAAGCTCATTTAGTTCTTCAAAAGTCTCCAAAGGGTTTAAGTTGTCAGATGACCTCCTTATAGGGGTAACAGCCCCTTAAAGGCAAAAAATAGTGTTTTTGGCCTATAGAATGAAAACTATTGCAGATAGAGAAAAAACTGTTGCTTGCTTAAATGATCAGCTCATTTAGCTATATAAAAGTCGTCATAGGGTTGAAGTTGTAAGATGACACCTTATAGGGGTTACAGCCCCTTAAAGGCGAAAAATAGTGTTTTTTGCCAATAAAATGAAAACTATTGCAGATAGAGAAAAGCTGTTGCCTGCTTCAATGTTCAGCTCATTTAGTTCTACAAAATTCTCCATAGGATCGAAATTGTCAGATGATACCTTATAGGGATAACAGACCCTAAGTAAACAGCTTTTCATTTTTTTTGGCTTATACAGATGAGACCAAACCTAACCTGTACAAAAGTGAACTTAGAGCGGACCTGTGGTTCACTTTCCTGGTCTGGTTTTATTATCTCGTCCAAACCAAGTAGTTGACCTAGGTCCACTTTTCTGGTTTGGTGGGGTTGGAAAGCGGACCAGACCTCACCACAAGTCTGGTTCAGTAAAAATTCTGGTCTGTTCTGCATTCAATAGTGATCTTAAAGTGGACCAGACCTAGAGCGCACTAGACCTTAGTTTGGTCTGCTCTAAGTCTGGTCTGCTTTTAATAGTGAACCATGAGTAAACCAGACCTAGAGCGGACCAGACCTAAGTTTGGTCTTCTCTAAGTCTGGTCTGGTCTGCTTTAAATAGTGAACCTAGAGTTGACCAGACCTAGAGCGGACCTGACCTAAGTTTTGTCTACTCTAAGTCTGGTCTTGTCTGCTTTGAATAGTGCACCAAGAGTGGACCACACCAAGAGCGGACCTGACCTAAGTTTGGTCTACTCTAAGTCTGGTCTGCTTTAAATAGTGAACCAAGAGTGGACCAGACCTAAGTTTGGTCTGGTCTGCTTTCAATAATGAACCTAAAGCGGACGAGTTTGGTCTGCTCTAAGTCTGGTCCACTCAAGGAATTGTCAGATCTACGGAGGTAAGAGTGAACAAGACCTAGGGCAAAGTTTGCTTTTGGAGTGAACTTGAGAGCAGACCAAGGTTCACTCAAACCAAAACCAAAACCAAACCAGAAAAAACAGACCTTCACAAGACTTCTGGTTCGCATACAGGTTAGGGTTTGACCCATCTGTATAATGAAAACTATATCAGATAAAGAAAAGTGGTTACTACCTTTAATGTTCAGTTCATTAGAAGCTCTTAATAAAAGTCTCTATAGAGTCAAAGTGCTCAGACGGCCCTTAAAATAACATTTGCACGTTTTTGGCCTACATAATGAAAACTATTGCTGTAAGAGAAAAGCTGTTGCTTGCATAAATGTTCAGCTTGTTCAGCTCTACAAAGTTCTTCATAGGGTTGATATCAAGACCTGGTGAGCGATTCAGGCTCCTGGGAGTCTCTTGTTGTTAAATACAAACGGGACTCGAACACCAGCTCAGAGGTGATCGGCTAATGATCAATAGTGTGGTATGCAAGCAAACGTAATAAATTCACTAAAAAGAGCAAAGAAATGGCTTACCTCTTAGATAAATGAAGCAAAATCACTTAGCCTCCTAGTTTTTCCATTCGAAAATGACAGCCATATTTGAGGATGCCAAATTGTCAATAATTACTTTTTGTACAATTTTAGAATATCATTCAGATCACAGAGATATTTTGTGATCAACTTGTTTTTGTTTACATCTGGGAGTGCACTTGGACGTCATATGACGTCACAATAGAAATTGACAATTTTCCCGACAAATTATGTATGTAGTGCTGACAAGGTGGTACTGGTATGCAGGGTTTTAAGACAGAGACAATGACCGGGGCTAGCTTATCGGAACTTGTTTTGTTTTTTTTACTTTTCAATGCAATTCTTGTCACTTTTTATCTTGATTCGCTATTTAAGGACACTGCAACAACAACATTTAATTTGAACTTACAATCATACTGGTCAGCTTTAGGTTCACGCATGTTATTGTAAGTTTTGTATATGATTTTAACGTTAAACTGTAAACAGGTTACCTTGAACTTTTGAATCAGTTGTCCAATGAAACTGGTCGGCTTTAGGTTCACATGCTTGTTTTTGTAAGTTTTGTTCACCAGTTCGTCTACAGTAGCCATCAATTAAGCAGGTGTTATTCTGACATAAAACATACAAATTTAAAAACAACAGATACCCATTGTCACCTTTGATCGTTTCACCTTTGCTGAATTCTATCAGGGTTCCTAAGACCTCATATCATATAAACTGACAGGTGGTATTCCATGCGATCCATAATTTAATTAGCTCCTACGTATTATAAATAATCTCTTATTGTTAGCTGGCTGAAGCAATTATTATATGGTTAAGTAAAACCTTATTTAAGAGTGACGTTTCCATATTTCTCAAAATAGCACGTAGATATGTTAGATTCCATGGTTTCTGATATCTTTTCAAATAATAAAAAAGATATTAAAAAACTGTATTCTGTTAAAGGATTTTCCAGTTCCTGATTTAAGAGGTGAAAAAGAATGATAGATTATAATTGAAACGACTAATTGTTTTAAAATGCACAAACTAGATGCCTATCTTTTCGGAAATCCTGTTTTGTATCGTCTGCTAAATAGATTTGTTAACAGACAGACTGATTCCTACATACCTTCAGTTTAATACATATGTTAACAGACCGACTGATTCTTACATAACTTCAGTTTTATACTCCTACACACCTTCAGCTAAATAGATAGATTAACAGATAGACTTATTACTACACATCTTCAGCTTAATAGATATGTTAACAGACCGATTGATTCCTACACACCTTCAGCTAAATAGATATAATAACAGACCGACTGATTCCTACATACCTTCAGTTTAATACATATGTTAACAGACCGATTGATTCCTACACACCTTCAGTTTAATAGATAGGTTAACAGACCGATGATTCCTATACACCTTCAGCTAAATAGATATGTTAACAGACCGATTGATTCCTACTCACCTTCAGGTAAATAGATAGGTTAACAGACCGACTGATTCCTACATACCTTCAGTTTAATAGATATGTTAACAGACCGATTGATTCCTACATACCTTCAGCTAAATAGATATTTTTACAGACCGACTGATTCCTACATACCTTCAGCTAAATAGATTTGTTAACAGACCGACTGATTCCTACATACCTTCAGGTAAATAGATATGTTAACAGACCGATTGATTCCTACACACCTTCAGGTAAATAGATATGTTAACAGACCGACTGATTCCTACACACCTTCAGTTTAATAGATAGGTTAACAGACCGACTAATTCCTACACACCTTCAGCTAAATAAATATGTTAACAGACCGATTGATTCCTACATACCTTTAGTTTAATAGATATGTTAACAGACCGACTGATTCCTACATACCTTTAGTTTAATAGATAGGTTAACAGACCGACTGATTCCTACACACCTTCAGCTAAATAGATATGTTAACAGACCGACTGATATCTACACACCTTCAGCTAAATAGATATGTTAACAGACCGACTGATTCCTACATACCTTCACTTTAATAGATGTGTTAACAGACCGACTTATTCCTACACACCTTCAGTTTAATAGATATGTTAACAGACCGACTGATTCCTACACAACTTCAGCTAAATAGATAGGTTAACAGACCGACTGATTCTTACACACCTTCAATTTAATAGATGTGTTAACAGACCGACTGATTCCTACACACCTTCAACTAAATAGATAGGTTAACAGACCGACTGATTCCTACACAACTTCAGCTAAATAGATATGTTAACAGACCGACTGATTCCTATACACCTTCAGATAAATAGATATGTTAACAGACCGACTGATTCCTTCACAACTTCAGCTAAATAGATAGGTTAACAGACCGACTGATTCCTACACACCTTCAGTTTAATAGATGTGTTAACAGACCGACTGATTCCTACACACCTTCAGCTAAATAAATAGGTTAACAGACCGACTGATTTCTACATACCTTCAGCTAAATAGATATGTAACAGACCGACTGATTCCTACATACCTTTAGTTTAATAGATAGGTTAACAGACCGACTGATTCCTACACACCTTCAGCTAAATAGATATGTTTACAGACCGACTGATTCCTACACACCTTTAGTTTAATAGATAGGTTAACAGACCGACTGATTCCTACATACCTCCAGCTAAATAGATATGTTAACAGACCGACTGATTCCTACACACCTTCAGGTAAATAGATATGTGAACAGACCGACTGATTCCTACACACCTTCAGGTAAATAGATATGTTAACAGACCGACTGATTCCTACATACCTTCAGCTAAATAGATATGTTAACAGACCGACCGATTCCTACACAGCTTCAGTTGAATACATATGTAACAGACCGACTGATTCCTACACTTTTAGTTTAATAGATATGTTAACAGACCGACTGATTCCTACACAGCTTCAGTTGAATACATATGTAACAGACCGACTGATTCCTACACACCTTTAGTTTAATAGATAGGTTAACAGTACGACTGATTCCTACACACCTTCAGCTAAATAGATATGTTAACAGACCGACTGATTCCTACACACCTTTAGTTTAATAGATAGGTTAACAGACCGACTGATTCCTACACACCTTCAGCTAAATAGATATGTTAACAGACCGATTGATTCCTACACACCTTTAGTTTAATAGATAGGTTTACAGACCGACTGTTTCCTACACACCTTCAGCTAAATAGATATGTTAACAGACCGATTGATTCCTACACACCTTCAGCTAAATAGATATGTTAACAGACCGACTGATTACTACACACTTTCAGCTAAATATATATGTTAACAGACTGATTGATTCCTACACACCTTCAGTTTAATAGATATGTTAACAGACCGATTGATTCCTACACACCTTCAGCTAAATAGATATGTTAACAGACCGACTGATTACTACACACTTTCAGCTAAATATATATGTTAACAGACTGATTGATTCCTACACACCTTCAGCTAAATAGATATGTTAACAGACTGATTGATTCCTACACACCTTCAGTTAAATAGATTTGTTAACAGACCGACTGATTCCTACACACCTTCAACTAAATAGATAGGTTAACAGACTGATTGATTCCTACACACCTTCAGTTAAATAGATATGTTAACAGACTGATTGATTCCTACACACCTTCAGTTAAATAGATATGTTAACAGACCGACTGATTCCTACACACCTTCAGCTAAATAGATAGGTTAACAGTCCGACTGATTCCTACACACCTTCAGTTAAATAGATAGGTTAACAGACCGACTGATTCCTACACACCTTCAGTTAAATAGATAGGTTAACAGACTGATTGATTCCTACACACCTTCAGTTTAATAGATATGTTAACAGTCCGACTGATTCCTACACACCTTCAGTTAAATAGATATGTTAACAGACCGACTGATTCCTACACACCTTCAGTTTAATAGATATGTTAACAGACCGACTGATTCACATACACCTTTAGTTTAATAGATATGTTAACAGACCGATTGATTCCTACACACCTTCAGTTTAATAGATAGGTTAACAGACCGACTGATTTCTACACACCTTCAGTTTAACAAATATGTTAACAGACCGACTGATTCCTACATACCCTCAGCTAAATAGATAGGTTAACAGACCGACTGATTCCTACACACCTTCAGCAAGATAGATTTGTTAACAGACCGACTGATTTCTACATACCTCCAGCTAAATAGATATGTTAACAGACCGACTGATTCCTACATACCTCTAGCTAAATAGATATGTTAACAGACCGACTGATTCCTACACACCTTCAGTTTAATAGATATGTTAACAGACCGACTGATTTCTACATACCTCCAGCTAAATAGATATGTTAACAGACCGACTGATTTCTACATACCTCCAGGTAAATAGATATGTTAACAGACCGACTGATTCCTACATACCTCCAGCTAAATAGATATGTTAACAGACCGACTGATTCCTACATACCTCCAGCTAAATAGATATGTTAACAGACCGACTGATTCCTACACACCTTCAGTTTAATAGATATGTTAACAGACCGACTGATTCCTACATACCTCCAGCTAAATAGATATGTTAACAGACCGACTGATTCCTACACACCTTCAGTTTAATAGATATGTTAACAGACCGACTGATTCCTACATACCTCCAGCTAAATAGATATGTTAACAGACCGACTGATTCCTACATACCTCCAGCTAAATAGATATGTTAACAGACCGACTGATTCCTACACACCTTCAGTTTAATAGATATGTTAACAGACCGACTGATTCCTACACACCTTCAGCTAAATAGATATGTTAACAGACCGACTGATTCCTACATACCTCCAGCTAAATAGATATGTTAACAGACCGACTGATTCCTACATACCTCCAGCTAAATAGATATGTTAACAGACCGACTGATTCCTACACACCTTCAGTTTAATAGATATGTTAACAGACCGACTGATTCCTACACACCTTCAGTTTAATATATATGTTAACAGACCGACTGATTCCTACACACCTTCAGCTAAATAAATAGGTTAACAGACCGACTGATTTCTACATACCTTCAGCTAAATAGATATGTAACAGACCGACTGATTCCTACATACCTTTAGTTTAATAGATAGGTTAACAGACCGACTGATTCCTACACACCTTCAGCTAAATAGATATGTTTACAGACCGACTGATTCCTACACACCTTTAGTTTAATAGATAGGTTAACAGACCGACTGATTCCTACATACCTTCAGCTAAATAGATATGTAAACAGACCGACTGATTCCTACACACCTTCAGGTAAATAGATATGTGAACAGACCGACTGATTCCTACACACCTTCAGGTAAATAGATATGTTAACAGACCGACTGATTCCTACATACCTTCAGCTAAATAGATATGTTAACAGACCGACCGATTCCTACACAGCTTCAGTTGAATACATATGTAACAGACCGACTGATTCCTACACACCTTTAGTTTAATAGATATGTTAACAGACCGACTGATTCCTACACAGCTTCAGTTGAATACATATGTAACAGACCGACTGATTCCTACACACCTTCAGTTTAATAGATAGGTTAACAGACCGACTGATTCCTACACACCTTTAGTTTAATAGATAGGTTAACAGACCGACTGATTCCTACACACCTTTAGTTTAATAGATAGGTTTACAGACCGACTGTTTCCTACACACCTTCAGCTAAATAGATATGTTAACAGACCGATTGATTCCTACACACCTTCAGCTAAATAGATATGTTAACAGACCGACTGATTACTACACACTTTCAGCTAAATATATATGCTAACAGACTGATTGATTCCTACACACCTTCAGTTTAATAGATATGTTAACAGACCGATTGATTCCTACACACCTTCAGCTAAATAGATATGTTAACAGACCGACTGATTACTACACACTTTCAGCTAAATATATATGTTAACAGACTGATTGATTCCTACACACCTTCAGCTAAATAGATATGTTAACAGACTGATTGATTCCTACACACCTTCAGTTAAATAGATTTGTTAACAGACCGACTGATTCCTACACACCTTCAACTAAATAGATAGGTTAACAGACTGATTGATTCCTACACACCTTCAGTTAAATAGATATGTTAACAGACTGATTGATTCCTACACACCTTCAGTTAAATAGATATGTTAACAGACCGACTGATTCCTACACACCTTCAGCTAAATAGATAGGTTAACAGTCCGACTGATTCCTACACACCTTCAGTTAAATAGATATGTTAACAGACCGACTGATTCCTACACACCTTCAGCTAAATAGATAGGTTAACAGTCCGACTGATTCCTACACACCTTCAGTTAAATAGATATGTTAACAGACTGATTGATTCCTACACACCTTCAGTTAAATAGATATGTTAACAGACCGACTGATTCCTACACACCTTCAGCTAAATAGATAGGTTAACAGTCCGACTGATTCCTACACACCTTCAGTTAAATAGATAGGTTAACAGACCGACTGATTCCTACACACCTTCAGTTAAATAGATAGGTTAACAGACTGATTGATTCCTACACACCTTCAGTTTAATAAATATGTTAACAGTCCGACTGATTCCTACACACCTTCAGTTAAATAGATAGGTTAACAGACCGACTGATTCCTACACACCTTCAGTTAAATAGATAGGTTAACAGACTGATTGATTCCTACACACCTTCAGTTTAATAGATATGTTAACAGTCCGACTGATTCCTACACACCTTCAGTTAAATAGATTTGTTAACAGACCGACTGATTCCTACACACCTTCAGCTAAAAAGATATGTTAACAGAACGACTGATTCCTATACACCTTCAGTTTAAATAGATATGTTAACAGACCGATTGATTCCTACACACCTTCAGGTAAATAGATAGGTTAACAGACTGATTGATTCCTACACACCTTCAGTTTATTAGATTTGTTAACAGACCGATTGATTCCTACATACCTTCAGCTAAATAGATAGGTTAACACACCGACTGATTACTACACACTTTCAGCTAAATATATATGTTAACAGACTGATTGATTCCTACACACCTTCAGTTTAATAGATATGTTAACAGACCGATTGATTCCTACACACCTTCAGCTAAATAGATATGTTAACAGACCGACTGATTACTACACACTTTCAGCTAAATATATATGTTAATAGACTGATTGATTCCTACACACCTTCAGCTAAATAGATATGTTAACAGACTGATTGATTCCTACACACCTTCAGTTAAATAGATATGTTAACAGACCGACTGATTCCTACACACTTTCAACTAAATATATATGTTAACAGACTGATTGATTCCTACACACCTTCAGCTAAATAGATATGTTAACAGACTGATTGATTCCTACACACCTTCAGTTAAATAGATATGTTAACAGACCGACTGATTCCTACACACCTTCAGTTAAATAGATAGGTTAACAGACTGATTGATTCCTACACACCTTCAGTTAAATAGATATGTTAACAGACTGATTGATTCCTACACACCTTCAGTTAAATAGATATGTTAACAGACCGACTGATTCCTACACACCTTCAGTTAAATAGATATGTTAACAGTCCGACTGATTCCTACCCACCTTCAGTTAAATAGATACGTTAACAGTCCGACTGATTCCTACACACCTTCAGTTAAATAGATAGGTTAACAGACCGACTGATTCCTACACACCTTCAGTTTAATAGATAGGTTAACAGACTGATTGATTCCTACACACCTTCAGGTAAATAGATTTTTTAACAGACCGACTGATTCCTACACACCTTCAGCTAAAAAGATATGTTAACAGAACGACTGATTCCTATACACCTTCAGCTAAATAGATAGGTTAACAGACCGACTGATTCCTACACACCTTCAGCTAAATAGATATGTTAACAGACTGATTGATTCCTACACACCTTCAGCTAAATAGATTTGTTAACAGACCGACTGATTCCTACACACCTTCAGCTAAAAAGATATGTTAACAGAACGACTGATTCCTATACACCTTCAGTTAAATAGATAGGTTAACAGACTGATTGATTCCTACACACCTTCAGGTAAATAGATTTGTTAACAGACCGACTGATTCCTACACACCTTCAGCTAAAAAGATAGGTTAACAGACCGACTGATTCCTAAATACCTTCAGCTAAAAAGATATGTTAACAGACCGATTGATTCCTATACACCTTCAGCTAAATAGATAGGTTAACAGACTGACTTATTCCTATACACCTTCAGCTAAATAGATATGTTAACAGACTGACTTATTCCTATACACCTTCAGCTAAATAGATATGTTAACAGACTGACTTATTCCTATACACCTTCAGCTAAATAGATATGTTAACAGACTGACTTATTCCTATACACCTTCAGCTAAATAGATAGGTTAACAGACCGATTGATTCCTACCCACCTTCAGCTAAATAGATATGTTAACAGACCGATTGATTACTACACACCTTCAGTTTAATAGATATGTTAACAGACCGATTGATTACTACACACCTTCAGCTATATAGATATGTTAACAGACCGATTGATTACTACACACCTTCAGCTAAATAGATATGTTAACAGACTGACTTATTCCTATACACCTTCAGCTAAATAGATATGTTAACAGACTGACTTATTCCTATACACCTTCAGCTAAATAGATAGGTTAACAGACCGATTGATTCCTACCCACCTTCAGCTAAATAGATATGTTAACAGACCGATTAATTACTACACACCTTCAGTTTAATAGATATGTTAACAGACCGACTGATTCCTACACACCTTCAGCTAAATAGATAGGTTAACAGAATGATTGATTCCTACACACCTTCAGTTTATTAGATTTGTTAACAGACCGACTGATTCCTACACACCTTCAGCTAAATAGATATGTTAACAGACCGATTGATTCCTACCCACCTTCAGTTTAATAGATATGTTAACAGACCGACTGATTCCTACATACATTTAGTTTAATAGTTAGGTTAACAGACCGATTGATTCCTACCCACCTTCAGTTTAATAGATATGTTAACAGACCGACTGATTCCTACATACATTTAGTTTAATAGATATGTTAACAGACCGACTGATTCCTATACACCTTCAGCTAAATAGATATGTTTACAGACCGACTGATTCCTACACACCTTCAGTTTAATAGATTTGTTAACAGACCGACTGATTCCTATACACCTTCAGCTAAATAGATATGTTAACAAACCGACTGATTCCTACACACCTTCAGTTTAATAGATATGTTAACAAACCGACTGATTCCTACACACCTTCAGCTAAATAGATATGTTAACAGACCAATTGATTCCTACACACCTTCAGCTAAATAGATATGTCAACAGACCGATTGATTCCTACACACCTTCAGTTTAATAGATATGTTAACAGACCGACTGATTCCTACACACCTTCAGCTAAATAGATATGTTAACAGACCGATTGATTCCTACACACCTTCATTTTAATAGATATGTTAACAGACCGATTGATTCCTACCCACCTTCAGCTAAATAGATATGTTAACAGACCGATTGATTACTACACACCTTCAGCTAAATAGATATGATAACAGACCGACTGATTCCTATACACCTACAGCTCAATAGATATGTTAACAGACCGATTGATTCCTACACACCTTCAGTTTAATAGATATGTTAACAGACCGATTGATTCCTACCCACCTTCAGCTAAATAGATATGTTAACAGACCGATTGATTACTACACACCTTCAGCTAAATAGATTTGTTAACAGACCGACTAATTCCTACACACCTTCAGCTAAATAGATAGGTTAACAAACTGACTGATTTCTATACACCTTCAGCTAAATAGATAGGTTAACAGACCGACTGATTCCAACATACCTTCAGCTAAATAGATATGTTAACAGGCCGATTGATTCCTACACACCTTCAGCTAAATAGATAGGTTAACAAACTGACTGATTTCTATACACCTTCAGCTAAATAGATATGTTAACAGACCGACTGATTCCTATACACCTTCAGCTAAATAGATTTGTTAACAGACCGATTGATTCCTACACACCTTCAGCTAAATAGATATGTTAACAGACCGACTGATTACTACATACCTTAAGCAAAATAGATATGTTAACAGACCGACTGATATCGTCACACCTTCAGCTAAATATATAGGTTAACAGACCGACTGATTCCTACATACCTTCAGTTTAATAGATAGGTTAACAGACTGATTGATTCCTACACACCTTCAGTTTAATAGATAGGTTAACAGACTGATTGATTCCTTCACACCTTCAGCTAAATAGATATGTAACAGACCGACTGATTCCTACTCACCTTCAGCTAAATAGATATGTTAACAGACCGACTGATTCCTACATACCTTTAGTTTAATACATAGGTTAACAGACCGACTGATTCCTACATACCTTTAGTTTAATACATAGGTTAACAGACCGACTGATTCCTACACACCTTCAGCTAAATAGATATGTTAACAGACCGATTGATTCCTATACACCTTCAGTTTAATAGATAGGTTAACAGACTGATTGATTCCTTCACACCTTCAGCTAAATAGATATGTTAACAGACCGAATGATTCCTACTCACCTTCAGCTAAATAGATATGTTAACAGACCGACTGATTCCTACATACCTTCAGCTAAATAGATATGTTAACAGACCGACTGATTCCTACACACCTTCAGCTAAATACATATGTTAACAGACCGACTGATTCCTACACACCTTCAGTTTAATAGATATGTTAACAGACCGACTGATTCCTATACACCTTCAGCTAAATAGATATGTTAACAGACCGACTGATTCCTACATACTTTCAGCTAAATAGATAGGTTAACAGACTGATTGATTCCTACATACTTTCAGCTAAATAGATATGTTAACAGACCGACTGATTCCTACTCACCTTCAGCTAAATAGATTTGTTAACAGACCGACTGATTCCTATACACCTTCAGCTAAATAGATATGTTAACAGACCGATTGATTCCTACCCACCTTCAGCTAAATAGATATGTTAACAGACCGACTGATTCCTACACACCTTCAGCTAAATAGATATGTTAACAGACCGACTGATTCCTATACACCTTCATTTTAATAGATATGTTAACAGACCGACTGATATCTACACACCTTCAGCTAAATAGATATGTTAACAGACAGATTAATTCCTACATACCTTTAGTTTAATAGATATATTAACAGACCGACTGATTCTTACATAACTTCAGTTTTATACTCCTACACACCTTCAGCTAAATAGATTTGTTAACAGACCGATTGATTATACACACCTTCAGGTAAATAGATTTGTTAACAGACCGATTGATTCCTACACACCTTCAGCTAAATAAATAGGTTAACAGACCGACTGATTTCTACATACCTTCAGCTAAATAGATATGTAACAGACCGACTGATTCCTACATACCTTTAGTTTAATAGATAGGTTAACAGACCGACTGATTCCTACATACCTTCAGCTAAATAGATAGGTTAACAGACCGATTGATTCCTACACACCTTCAGTTTAATAGATAGGTTAACAGACTGATTGATTCCTACACACCTTCAGTTTAATAGATATGTTAACAGACCGATTGATTCCTACACACCTTCAGTTTAATAGATATGTTAACAGACCGATTGATTCCTACATACATTTAGTTTAATAGATAGGTTAACAGACCGACTGATTCCTACACACCTTCAGCTAAATAGATTTGTTAACAGACCGACTGATTCCTACACACCTTCAGGTAAATAGATATGTTAACAGACCGACTGATTCCTACACACCTTCAGCTAAATAGATATGTTAACAGACCGACTGATTCCTACATACCTTCAGCTAAATAGATAGGTTAACAGACCGATTGATTCCTACACACCTTCAGTTTAATAGATATGTTAACAGACCGATTGATTCCTACACACCTTCAGTTTAATAGATATGTTAACAGACCGATTGATTCCTACATACATTTAGTTTAATAGATAGGTAAACAGACCGACTGATTCCTAAACACCTTCAGCAAGATAGATTTGTTAACAGACCGACTGATTTCTACATACCTCCAGCTAAATAGATATGTTAACAGACCGACTGATTCCTACACACCTTCAGTTTAATAGATATGTTAACAGACCGATTGATTCCTACATACATTTAGTTTAATAGATAGGTAAACAGACCGACTGATTCCTACACACCTTCAGCAAGATAGATTTGTTAACAGACCGACTGATTTCTACATACCTCCAGCTAAATAGATATGTTAACAGACCGACTGATTCCTACATACCTCCAGCTAAATAGATATGTTAACAGACCGACTGATTCCTACACACCTTCAGTTTAATAGATATGTTAACAGACCGACTGATTCCTACATACCTCCAGTTTAATAGATATGTTAACAGACCGACTGATTCCTACACACCTTCAGTTTAATAGATAGGTTAACAGACCGACTGATTCCTACACACCTTCAGCTAAATAGATGTTAACAAACCAACTGTCAACTCCTACTCACTTTAAGCAGACATGTGCCATCTTCCAGACATGACTGACAGACAGAGTCATAAACAATCAATATTGTCCCGTTGCTATAGTGAACTTCGTCTGTTGTTATGGTGATAAAAAATCCAGATATCGTCTCTCCTGATAAAAAGGAAATAATGAGATGTGAAAAATCAGCTATAGAAAACAGCCTTCAACAAAGGTACAAAATTACCGAACTTGGAGAATCAAAAAAGACAAAACATGGAAGACACATTGTTATAGATCGCAATGGTCCTGACTTGGTACAGGCATTTCAATTGAGAAAAAATGTCAACCCAAAGTATGAGCATGGTCAAAAGATTTAAAGTTTGCGATGTAGATAGGAAAAATAGGGAAATGTAAAGTTAGGTACTTTTAGTTTTTTTAACAAATTTTGATATATTTATCCCACTTATTTGATGTAAAACTGCGTCTAAAGCATTCTTCTTAAAAATCGGCCAAGGTTGCCAAAGCCAACAAGTAACACTGATATGCAACAAAAACATAACTGTTTGTCAAACGGTTTGCCAAATTTACAACTTATACAAGTAAAACAAATTTAGAGTTTTATATAATTTAAAAAATCCTTTTAAGTGAAACCTAAACTTTCAGCTCCGCTTTTCCTGGAAAGGAAACATGGCAATACAAATAACTAAGTACAAACAAAGTAAGCCTGGTGATAAACCGTGTAAGATTTGAAAAAAAAGGTACAAACTGTGGAAGACTTGAGACGGTTTTTTTTAAATATACATATACCAAAACGGGTATAAACACATGAAAGACTTCAGACTATCAACCGAGCACGCCTTAAGACGTTTAACAATTCGTGTAAGACTTTAGACGTTTTACAAATCGTGTAAGACTTTAGACTATCAACCGAGCACGACTTGAGACGTTTTACAAATCGTGCAAGACTTTAGACGTTTTTACACATCATGAAAGACGTAAGAAGTTTTAACATATCGTGTAAGACTTGAGACGTCTTCACAAACCCTTTAAGACTTAAGATGAAAGAGGGAGGTTTGGCGCGCCTTAAAACCTGGTTTAACCCACCATTTCTTTTAAAATACCTGTACTAAGTCAGGACCGTTGTGGTGTTCAATTTTTCTGGTATGTCTTTCGTCTCGTATTATGAACAATATTACCGAACTTGGAGAATAAATCTCTTATCTTTATTTACTGTGTAAGACTTGAGACGCTTTTCAAAGTATGTAAATTTTAGAGGTTAATACAAACAAGACTTTAGACGTTGGCGGAGGACATTCCTTTTTACAAACCATGTAAGACCTGAGACGCTGGAAGAGGACATTGTACTTCAGCAGACGACATAAAGAGACCATTGGAAACGATACTTGTTCTGCTGCTGTCGATTACCAGGCTACCATTAACTTTCTGAAATATAATATAAACTTTTGATCAGTCGCTTACATCATATAAATAGTGAATAGGCCAACAGTACCACTAATATTGTTGGTAAAAGTACACTTAAAAGCGCTTAGAAACCAAACATCGTCTCAGGCTGATTTGCATACAAAGCGACTGTGACGTACATGTGTGCCCAGATGGTTGAATGGGGCAGCATTGTCCAAATGAATGCCGGGTTCGCCAGACCAAAATACTGAAGTTTAAACCTGATTGCAAATCAAAGTTCTGCGCCATGTTGGCAAATTTTTTGTGCAATGACCATCATTTGTTCTCAATAAAAGGGACCAATAGGATCCCCATGCAAGAGGCTAAATCTTATCTATCCCCGTTTTTGTTTAACTAAATACGATTATTTCATTGCTCAAAATAATGCATAATGAAAAAAAAATTATTGTTGACATCAAAATGAAAAATATGCAAGAGAAAAAGGAGAAACAACCGCAAAATTGAATACTTGAGTTATAGAAAAGGTTATTAGTGTTAGGAAATAACCTTTTTTTTTTAGTGCAGTTATTTATGTTGAAAATGTTACTAAAGTTATACACTAATATTTGGAAAAAAATCTCAGTCAATTTAATATTCCCGCATTATGACATGCATGATGGACAATTTTTCATAGACATGGACATAATTTCACAGATTCAGGTTTGAGATTAAATAATGTTTTCCATTTTAATATGTCAAAATATTATCATAAAATGATGAATTATTATATTGCTGAATAAGTATTAGGTAGGATTACAGAAATTTTTTGTCTATTCCTGCATTTAATATGACGGACAATGTTTCATAGCTATGGATATAATTTTATAGATTTAAAGTGTCCAGGACATTATTTTATAACAAAATTATGTCCATGGACAATATATTCCATTTTAAATTGTCTTGGGGACATATTAAAATGAGGGAAATTATATGATCTTACATATATGTTTATGTTTTGATGGTACAAGTGTTAGAAGCAAAGAGGCACCAATAAATAAACACGAACAAACAGCACGAAAAAACACAAAATACAAAATCAACCGAACAGAAATCAACAACGCGAACTCAAGTCGTAACAAGAGTGAACTCATGTGCTCCGGAAAAGTAAACCGTATCTGTACCCCTTATAAATTTGATCGTCGACAAGACAAAACAAACACCATCAAACACTTATCATTTTGAAGATGTCTGGTTAGCGTGTCTAGAGGCAAACAATATACACAGTTAAAACGTCGGAAACAGTTTTTTTTCAAGAAGCTCGATATTTAGTTCTAATCATGCTGTACATGAATATTTCAATCAGTTAGCTCGAATATGAAGTTTGTTTCAAACACTGTACTTGCCTTCAAGAGTTGAATATTACACTTTAAATTGTCCGTCAAAAAAATGTTATCCACCCGAACAAAAGCGGCGGAACACTCATCTACTCGCCTGTCACACAAACCACTGAATTCGTTAGATCTAAAAATACATGACCAGATTTAAGCACATGAAAATAAAAGTAATTAGATGTCCCTAGAAAAACACAAATTAAGTTAAGTCAAAGAAAAAAAATCATATGTACATGAGTTGGTTTTAAAGATGTAAGGGTTTTACAAATTGGCGGGAAATCGGACTCCTCTGGATTTTTCATTGGATTAACATTGAAACAGTTTTTGACCTATTTAGCATGGAAATAATAATTTAATCTTGCTGAAATTTGTTAATCTATCTATTTTGAGATGTTATTAGAAAAAATGAAAATGAAATAGGGGGTCAATGAGTAAATAAATTCCCATGCTTTTTTAATGGATAAAGGAAAAGGATATCGAAAAATATTCAAAATTCAAAACAACAGGATCATATCTCATTAATATGAGAAAATACAACAAAAAGGTCAGAGTATGTAAGCAAAAGTACAACCAATGGAACAAATGTTCACAAAAAACTTACTTGTATCTTAATAGTAACTTAAACATGCAACGGTTGAAAGCTCTGTTTTACAATAGACTCGAAAAAAGGGTATTATCAAAAAGTATCAGATAAGATTAATATGTTACGTTTTCTTAAACACAAAACAATCATACCAACAGGATTTTTTGTTTAGGAGACGGTGTCTAATAAACCTCTTCACAAAGAAGGGGTACCTTTCAGCTGATTTTGAAAAAAAAATATGCAACAGGGCCTCGACTGTCTCTGTGTGCTGTGTTTTTAAACATACCCATGGACAAAGTGTACTACGGGTACTGATCCAACTTTAACAGAGCAGTCCGGTCCATGAAAACCATTGTTACAAACGCATTGTCCTCTTTGACACATTCCCTGTAAACTGCATTCATTGGGACAGAGATCGGAAGTCAGAAAGCTTGCTAACGTGACGTCACCATCGCGTCCTATGACGTAGTTATTTACATCTGTTGACATTTCCAGCTGGCATTCCTCGTTGTATGTAGAGACGTAGTTATCAACAAAGTCGAGACTGTCAGATGCCTTTTTTTTAAAAAGGAAGACAATTCTAACATGTTATAATAAAAAGACCAATAGTCACCTTAAAAAAGGATGGCTTATCAGGCAGCAACCATTTGAAATTCTGGAGGGGGAATGGATTTTTATGAAAAAAATATTTTGTTTTTATTTTTTTTTTTGGAAAAAAATATATTGTCCTTGACACAGAAAGAAAAATATAATTGTCTTGGTGAGCCTGGGCTACACGGCGAAAACCAAATTGCAAAAAAAAAATTGTTTCGGTGTCGAAAAAAAATTCTCGTCTTCGAAAAAATTTAAAATTTAAAATAAAGAAGGAATGTGTCCATGGGACACAGATGCCCCTACTAGGCCCTAAACAGGAAGTTGATGTCTGACAGATCTGAAAGTCGCTAAGGATATACAGTTTGTGATACTAAACTATCCTACCAAGTTTCAAATCATTCTCATGTACGATTCCTGAGAAAAGCTTGACGAAAATTTTAAAGTCATGTTCACACATTTTCACTTCAGCCTAAGGCCAAACAGGAAGTAGATATCCTACAGATCTGAAAATTGCTAAGGACATTATATTTTGTCATACTAAACAATCGTCCCAAGTTTCCAATCATTTTCATGTACGGTTTCTGAGAAAAGCTTGACGAATTTTTTTAAAGTCATGTTCACACACTTTTATATCAGCCTAAGCCCAAACAGGAAGTAGATATCTGTCAGGTCTGAAAATCGCTTTATGACGTATAGTTTGTTATACTAAACAATCCTACCAAGTTTCAAATCATTTTTATCTACAGCTCCTGAGAAAAGCTTGACGAACATTTTCATAGTCATGGTCACATATTTTCACATTCGTCTAAGTCCCAAACAGGAAGTAGATGTCTGACAGGTCTGCAAATTGCTAAGGACATTCAGTTTGTCATACTGAATAATCCTACCATATTTCAAATCATTCTCATTTTCGGTTCCTGAGAAAAGCTTGACGGAAATTTCGTACGGACGGACATGAGTAAAACTTTATGCCCCTCGAAATGTTGTCGTGAGGGCATAAAAATAAATTGTCGAGGGGCTATTAAATCCATATCCACCCCCCCCCCCCCCCCGATTTTTTTTTCAAATGGTTGCTGCCTAAAGTCTACTAGAAGATGGCTTTGACAGATGATCAGCAGAAGACGTACGTTTGCAGATAATGAAAGAATGTGATTTAAATAATTTCTAGTATAAAGTTACAACACTCATACAGGACACTATATTACAAATGCAATTATTATTTATACTTGTAGACTTAAAAAACACTTAAAAAGTTGAAGCGTCCGCTTGAAACATAATCTGTATGTTATAAGATTTCTTAGTAAGTCGATAGCTTCCTATGAGCCACCCGTTTTCCCTGACCAATAAACCAAACAAGAGCAACCAGTTTGCTATATATAGCATATGAACACTGTAAGCTTCTTACCAAAATGTCTTCCATACAATTCTTTATAAGTCCACTATAAAAGTAAATGGTATCTTTACAGTGACTGTATAACGACGCCCTCTGCATGGATGCTTTACATTTAGAGGAGGCAAACGACTGACTAAATCCACTCGGTGTTGGCCAACTGAGTGATCTCTTTTTAACTGTAAATAAACGTAATTTGTCATATTATACACATTTATTAAACATGTACCACACGCATCAAAGTTGCCAAGGGTATAATGGTCCGTCAGTCCGTCCGGTCGTGATCAGCATTTCCGCAACGTTTATCGGCAGGTATTATTTGTAAGTTGTTTTTTTTATAGTTGGTATGTACCTTCAAGTAGTGGCCTTATATGGAAGGACACGTTTTCATGTATATCGGTT
This sequence comes from Arcuatula senhousia, assembly GCA_963971305.1. Lineage (NCBI taxonomy): Eukaryota > Metazoa > Mollusca > Bivalvia > Mytilida > Mytilidae > Arcuatula > Arcuatula senhousia. Next base: position 61,297,788 of record OZ020310.1, on the reverse strand, counting down.
ATTTACTTTCTTTTTAATTAGCCAACTTTTTGTCCCCCGCCGCAACGCGACGGAAGGACCTAGTAATTGTCTTTAAATTTAGTTGATTTTCAGTTGTTATGCAGCGGTGGGGGACATTGGACATTGTCTAGTCTACGTGTAGCAATCTTGTTCGCTAAATTTTCAGGGTCGAACATTTTTGTAATAGATTTATACTATATATTTATCGTAGGTTTTTAATTATTTAAGGACGGGGTCTATATTTTACAATTTCAGGCCTGAATTTGAATTATTTGCATTTTATTTAGACCTTACGCCAATTGCAGAACGACGAGTCGTTTAGGGCTTTTCGAGACGGTTTTCATTGCGGATGGTAATCTCCTAACTCATAATATTTTCTTAAAGTAAACAATTTTGGACGAAACTATTTCACGAGTCTTGTTCCGATGCTTTCTTTCAAAATTGAAGTTTTTATTATTGATACACTAACACTAGATGTTGCCCTAAACTGTTTGGAAAGAAGTAAAGTGTCTAAATTTGCCATTCGGGGATAATATGACAAAAAATGTAAATATTGTGAGATATAAATTACAACAAAGTTACAGATAAATTTTTCAACGCCTGACGCGCGTTTCGTCTATTCAAGACTCATCAGAGGCGCTCTACTAAAAATGTTTAATGCCTAACACTAAAAGAATATGAAGAGCATAAAACAATTAAACCAAAAAATTCCAAAAACTAGAAACCAAATTATGATTAAGACCAACCTATGTCTGGGGTAGGAAGAAACTTAGACTTTTGACACTTAAATTTTGAAATTTAAAGGAATAATTAATAGCTTTGATGTGTTCGTCAACACAAAAGTTGGAATGGTTGTGCCAGAGAAAATGCGCTATGAGTGAGAAAAATACTTATGAATAAATGAATGGTACTACAATGTGTGTTATCTTAAGTTTCTTTTTTTTTGTATTTCACATTTAAGTCCTTAATAAGGTGTTTCCTATTAACCTATAAACAAAAAATAGTCTGAGATAGAATCAAACAAACATGTGTGTGAGCTGTGTCGTGTACACTTATTCCACATCTCATTATTTGGTATGAAGACTTTAGTAGGAGCCGCATTTAATTTTACCTATCACAATATAAATACTCTCTGTGGACGCGTAAAGTATGTTCACGAGCGTGCTCACTTGGGTTCTTTCATTATGCTAGTTTCGTACATATTTACTATAATTTACAAATAAATTAATTTGATTGAAATACTGCAATTTGATTGGACGAAATTTTTTTTATATTTCAATGAAAAAAAAACCATGGGGAAACGCCCTCTTTTTACAGGATGTGCCACCATTTTAGTTCTTTTAAATGAGTAAGATTTTCATGTTTTTTCTAATTGTTTTGAAAATCTATTTATAAGGAATGACTGTCAATTTATTTTTCATTGAGGATATGAAAAAAAAAGTTTTGCACATCAAGTATTATGCAATATGTTTTTTGGGTGTTTTTTTTTGTGTTTGCAAATTTTGTTTTGTTTTAGAGAGTAGGGGTCAAAAAGAGGTCATAGAAAAGAAGCCCGGACAGCCTGGTGTAGTGATTAGTGCACGGACCGTTACGGACGGGAACTGGAACTGTGAGTTTGGTACGGACCGTTACGGACGGGAACTGGAACTGTGAGGAGTTTGGAAAGCCTGGTGTAGTGATTAGTGCACGGACCGTTACGGACGGGAACTGGAACTGTGAGGAGTTTGGAAAGCCTGGTGTAGTGATTAGTGCACGGACCGTTACGGACGGGAACTGGAACTGTGAGGAGTTGGAAAGCCTGGTGTAGTGATTAGTGCACGGACCGTTACGGACGGGAACTGGAACTGTGAGGAGTTTGGAAAGCCTGGTGTGGTGATTAGTGCACGGACCGTTACGGACGGGAACTGGAACTGTGAGGAGTTTGGAACGGACCGTAACGGATGGGAACTGGAACTGTGGGGAGTTTGGAACGGACCGTTACGGACGGGAACTGGAACTGTGAGGAGTTTGGAAAGCCTGGTGTGGTGATTAGTGCACGGACCGTTACGGACGGGAACTGGAACTGTGGGGAGTTTGGAACGGACCGTAACGGACGGGAACTGGAACTGTGAGTTTGGTACGGACCGTTACGGACGGGAACTGGAACTGTGAGGAGTTTGGAAAGCCTGGTGTAGTGATTAGTGCACGGACCGTTACGGACGGGAACTGGAACTGTGAGGAGTTTGGAAAGCCTGGTGTAGTGATTAGTGCACGGACCGTTACGGACGGGAACTGGAACTGTGAGGAGTTTGGAAAGCCTGGTGTAGTGATTAGTGCACGGACCGTTACGGACGGGAACTGGAACTGTGAGGAGTTTGGAAAGCCTGGTGTGGTGATTAGTGCACGGACCGTTACGGACGGGAACTGGAACTGTGGGGAGTTTGGAAAGCCTGGTGTGGTGATTAGTGCACGGACCGTTACGGACGGGAACTGGAACTGTGAGGAGTTTGGAAAGCCTGGTGTGGTGATTAGTGCACGGACCGTTACGGACGGGAACTGGAACTGTGGGGAGTTTGGAACGGACCGTAACGGATGGGAACTTGAACTGTGAGGAAATTTAAACATGCAAAATGAGAAGTTTGTTAAAAAGCAAAGATGTCAACTGAAAGGGAAAAGACAAAATAAGTAACTACCCGAACACGTCAATCAGGAATAGTCTTTCAACTAGGTCCAGAAAGAAATTTGCATGATACCCATATAGACCGCAAGATATGTGCTGAAAATGTAAGTGAAAATATTAATCACTTTTTATTGGAATGTCATGCCTTAGCTGAAATTCGTAAAGACACCTTCGAAAATATTGATTCAAATGTCCCAGACCTCAATTTTAATTTTCTGCATCCTGATGACAAGATAAAGTTTTTAATCGGGGACTGGGGCTATTTCAATAATTAGGAAATTGGATCATATTTTGATACCGTAGGTGTATACTTTATCAAGAATCTTTTCAAAAAAAGGTCCAAAATTTTAAATGATATTATTATGTAAAATGAACTGTCCATGTTTTATGTTTTAAATATTGCCTACTTATATGTACTATATCGTTACTTTTATGTGAGATTCGTATTTTTACTGAATTCCAGTTAACTTTATCTGATCTGACTTTATGGAAGATTTCATACATATAGATTGTTTTTCCGATTTTTGCAGTCCGAAAAATTGCGCGAAAAATAGTATAAGCGGTCCTTTTGGGGCATTGTACGACTGCAAAAATTCTTATCTAAATTCAAATTTAGCAATAACTTTTTACGAAAAATATTATATTTGCTGCTACAATTATACTGTTAATCTTTAATATAGAACATATTAGAATAGTTACTAATTATCTAAAGAACTAAGTTCATTCAAATAGACAGATAATTCTGCACTGGAAAATTTAAAAAGGAAAACAAAATCTGCTATAGACCAGTACGTCTAGATTTTTCGTCTTGTCCGTCCGTCCATATATTAGGTGTTTTCCATTTCAAAACATGTAATTTGCAGTTTGACTACAAGGTGGTTCTAACCTCTTATCTGCAGCAAAAATATTCATGCTTAAACATATCGAAAGCAAGTCATGCAAGTATTCAACATGTATAAGGATATAGATTATCTCCCTTGATATGGACGCAGCCATTAAATTTTGAAGCGATAGAAAAGTTGGAAAAAACATGCAATTTACCAGATTCGCAGCATAGAAAACAATGTTATGAAAGAAAAACAAACAACAATGAACATTTTAATAATGATATAGCAATTTTATGACGAGAAGGTGAAAATATAACAAGACAATCGCCAACCCCCCTTTTCCAAATACCAAAACATGGCTGACATCGAAGCAAAAATAAACGATATTGCAAAGTCTAAAGACCTGTGTGTTAAAACTATAGATGAAGAATACCCATCCCATTGTCTACCTTCGAAACTAAAAGCACCTTCTGGAGACAAAGCGAAAAAAGCCTCATTTGAATCAATAAATGAAAGCCTGTATGATGAACAGGCCAACATGGTGGCCTTTCGGATAAAAGCAGAAAGACTGAAGTTCTGGATAAAAAGTCTGCATATTTTTTACTATGAACTATATGGAGAATCATCAGACTATGTAGTAAACTGGTACGATGACCCCCTTGACTGGTGTAAGGGTGAAAATATGGGTGACACTTCTACAAAACCCACCATCATCATTGATATCTTAGGGAAGGAACACCAAGAATCAACCCAAATTTTACAATATAAGATAACCTTCTTCCTAAGTACAGGACTAATTCAGGCACAAGGCAAATCCTACAAACAATTTGTGAAAGACTTCCCATTAATAAAAGCCTTGACAGACAAAATCCAGCTAGTTAACACTGACACTGCAAGTCAAGCAACCCCTCCAAAAGAATCCAAGGGAACCCAAGAAATCATTATTCCCAAAACTTCTCATTGTGAAACATCTGCCGACAATGATGATGACATTACCCGTGTCAAAGAACTTAATGTAGGTGACGATGAAAATAACAATGATCTTTCAATTACACAATTCAAGTCCGAAGTCTTCATAGAAAGAGTACAAAGTAATTTCATGTTAGCATTGGACAAAATCTGTAAACACCAAACAGAATTATTTACATCTAAGTTGGACAAAATGGAAACCCTATTTGAAAAATCCTTGGAGGCTCAGGATAAAAAAATGGATAAAATGCTAAATTTTTTGTCTCAAAACTTATCAAAGAGGGAAGTAAATACAACAAAAACCGATGTGCAAAGAAGAGAAGACGAACTTTTGTTTACAAAATCATTTGAAGCACAAGAGAAAAAAATTGATAAAATGATAAATTGCCTATCACAAAATCTTTCACGAATGGAAGAAAACTCAACAAAAGCCACGGAGAACTCAAAGCGAGATGAAGACGAAAGAAAATTTTTAGAAGCTGAGATTCAGTCATTAAGAAAACAAAATGAAGAACAAAGAAGGTTTGTAGAAAACCTCGAATCAAACTGCAATGACTTAAGGCAGGAACTCAAAATAAAAGATGGCGAAATAAGTGATCTTAAACAACACATAGATTCAGAAACAGATAGTCAAGGCGAATTCAAATTAGTGCAAAGGCAAAACTACAAAAGACATTCTATATCAATGGATCAATTCAAACCAGCAACTATACTAATAGGTACCTCCAACACAAATGGAATTGACCAGAACATGTCATCAAGTTTTACACTGGAAAAATCTAATGCATTTACCTTAGATGAGACATTAAACAAAGTGAAAAGTCTAGACAAACAATATGATGCCATCATCTTCCACTCTTTAACCAATGACATGAAAACTGAAACTGCAGACACCTGCATAGGTAAAGTGAGAAATATAGTAAAAACAGCAAAAGAGAAATTCCCTAGAAGTAAAATTATTATCTCCTGCCCCACACCAAGAATGGACGATGAACTTATTAACAATAAAGGGATCTTAATAAGTGCACTACTAAAAAATGAATATGTGGGAGACAGTATTGTTAGCCTATGTGACAACAGCAACTTATCAAACAAGGGACACCCAATTACTAGATTTTTGAGTCGTGACGGTTACCACCTATCCTCACAGGGCATAAATATGATGGCAGCCAATATTCGAGATGAAATAGACAATGCATTAGATTTGCCAAAGCGTGTGCAGAAAACACATGATTCCCAAAGAAGCCACGGATATATGAATAGTAGATATGAGCAAGGTCGACGAGGAAGATTTCAATTCAGAGGACGTGGCAGGGGATATTGGAGGAAGTGATAATTAGTCATTATAATTAAGCATATTTAATATACATTGTACCTATTTGCACTTGTAGTAACAAGCATTATTAATTGTAATGTTATTATTGTTTTTTTATTTGTTTTTTGGTGTTTTTTTTTCCAGTGAAGTTAAACTTTGGGATCACTTAAAACAAACAGTGGCAAGTCAATTTTTTTCTTGTTAGAAAATACATACATTATAAATCAGATACATGTATACAAAAAATGTAAAAAGAAAAATAATTCTTGGTATCTTGCATGTTTTAACTTCAACTTTATACTAATTACCATATCTTTTTTTAGTAAACAAATCTAAGTCACAATTACTAAATTGATTACTATTTGCTGTGCATTGTATAATATTGAGTTGAAATTGTTATATAAAGTTCAGAGATAACTTTGTAGAACTTAAAAGATTGTTTAAGAATAATTTTGTTAAACTGTGAAGAATGAAAAAGAAAATTAAGCCAGTACAAGATTTATCAGTTTGTATATGGAATGTGGGTGGCCTTAAGTCAAAAAATAATGATAAAACAAATGATAACATTTTTTTAGAAGAGGTTACAAAACATGACATTATTTTATTAACAGAAACTCATGTTGGCTATGACACTCATATCGATATCAATGGATATAAATATTTTCCAGTATGTAGACAAAAGTCCAAAAATGGTAGATATTATGGTGGTCTTGGTATTTTTATTAAAAAAGAAATATCTTATGGTGTCAAAATACTCCAAAACAATAGTAAAGACTTCCAATGGCTAAAGTTAGATCATTCATTTTTTAATTTGAAAAAAGATATCTTCTTATGTTTGGCTTACATCATACCACCAAATTCTTTCTACACTAATCAGTCCGACGAAGATATCCTTGAATTAATAGAGAAAGATATTATAAAATATACTAACAAGGGCCACATCATATTGTGTGGAGATCTGAATGCTAGAACAGGATCAGAGCCTGATTATATAGAAAATGATTTTTATGACATTCATGTACCCTTATATAATGATTATAACAATGATGATGTTCAAAATAAGAGATTTAGTCAAGATTTAAAGACAGATACAAGGGGTAAACAGTTATTAGAACTTTGTATAGCTTCAAAGCTAAGAATTTTAAATGGTAGAATGTGGGGCGATTCATGTGGAAAATATACTTGTATTAAGCAAACAGGGTCTAGTGTTGTTGATTATGTCATTATGTCAGAAGATTTACTCAATAATACACTCTCATTCCATGTATCTGACTTTTTATCAACTTTGTCTGATTGTCACTGTAAATTAGATTTCCGTATATTAGCATGTTACTCCAAAGATAATGTTACAAAGAACTCAGATATTGTTTTTCCTGGTAAATATAGATGGTCTTCAACATCTGGAGAGATGTTACTTAATGCTTTGAATTGTCAAGAAACAACAAATGATATAAAAGAATTTTTAGAATCAGATTTTAACACATCTTCTACTAGCATTGAAAATGCTGTTCATAAATGTCAATTTATAATTGAAAATGCAACAAAAAAGGTACTTCCATTCAAAGTTTCAAAAAGGAAGAAAACGAATAAAAAATTCTTTGATAATGACCTACAAAAAAAGAGAAAGATTTTAATTGATAAAGGTAAATTACTCTCAAAATTTCCACAGGATCCAATTATAAAAGGTTCATATTTTAAATGCTATAGAGAATACAATAAACTAAGAAAAATAAAGAAAAGAGAGTTTAAACAAAAGATACTTGATAGATTGGACAATCTAATGACAAATAACCCTAAGGAATATTGGGCTTTAGTTAAATCATTAAAAGAAGAGACTAATTCAGATAAACCAGAATGTGCCATTGATACAAATGTTTGGTACAAGTATTTTAACTCGTTGAATCAGACCCCTGATAAGTTTTCATCAAGACTAGAAGAAATTCGTTCAATGGTCAGTACATTAGAGAAAACACAAACCTTCTGTGAACTTGATTATAGAATTGATGATAAAGAAATTTTACAATGTATAAAAAGCCTCAAAACAGGAAAGGCTGCTGGCCTAGATGGGCTGCCAAATGAAATTTTAAAATGTGGAGGTAGTATTTTAACTCCAATACTTAATAAATTATTCAACCTAGTATTCTCCTCAGGGTATTACCCTGCCAAATGGTCCACTGCATACATTTGTCCCATTTACAAGTCAGACGATCCAAAGAAACCTGAAAATTACAGGGGCATAGCTATTAATAATTGCATTGGAAAAGTGTTTAACTCTATTTTAAATAAAAGACTAGATAAATACCTTGAAGCAAACAATATTATTCATCCATCACAAATTGGCTTCTGCAGTAAACGCAGGACATCAGACCACATGTTTGTTTTAAAAACCATTATTGACAAGTATACAAATTGCAAAGGTGATAGACTGTATGCATGCTTTGTCGACTTCCGTAAAGCGTTTGATAAGGTTGTACATGCTGGTATTCAATTTAAACTACTAAAAAATAACATTTCTGGGAAATTCTATTCAATCTTGAAAGATATGTACTCAAAATCAGACCTTTGTGTCAAGATAGACAGTATTTTGACTCCTAAGTTCAGCTCTAATATAGGAGTCAGACAGGGTGATGTTCTGAGCCCTAATTTGTTTAAAATGTTTATAAATGATTTGCCAATACTATTTGAAAACTGCCAAGATGCTGTAAATGTAAATAATAGAAGATGTGACTGTCTGATGTATGCAGATGACATTGTTATTTTATCAAATTCCAAAAAAGGTCTTCAATCAAGATTAGATAAATTGTCATATTTCTGTACACAATGGTGCATGGAAGTTAATTTAAGTAAAACAAAAGTTCTTATATTTAACAAGAGTGGCAAACATATAAAAGAAAGGTTTCTTTTTAATAAAGATGAAATTGAATGTGTCAATAGCTACAAATATCTTGGTATACCCTTTTCTGCCAGTGGCCTTTTCAATGTTGCAAAGGAAGAACTTTACAAAAAATCACTTAAGGCAATTTTTAAACTTCAAAAATCATTATCCTCAAGTAATCCAAGTGTCTTGACATCTCTCCATTTGTATGACCACACCATAAAACCTATTTGTATGTATGGTAGTGAAGTTACTGGTATGTTTAAAACCAACACTGTTGCATGTAGCAGAGAAGGCGATTTCCTTCTGCAGTTGAACTATTTGAATAACTATTTAGACAGATCCCATATAAAATATTTAAAATATATTCTTGGGGTAAACAAAAAAGCCACCAACTCAGCTGTAATGGCTGAGGTAGGACGATATCCTCTGTTCTTCTCTATAGTTATAACTTTAATCAAATATTGGTTTAGACTTGAAGAATTAAATGAGGGACTACTATATGATGCATATATATGCAACAAAACCATGTATCAAAATCACACAGATTGTTGGTATACCTCTATTGTTTATATTCTAGAAAAATTGGGTGTACAGTCACATAATGTTAAATATACTACTCTTATTAACACTGTAAAAAGGAAACTTTGTGATAGTTACATCAATTTTTGGAACAAGAAAAGATCATCCATCTCACAAACTAAATTAGATACATATTTTAAATTTAAAGTAAACTACTGCTTTGAGACCTACCTTCTGATTGAAAATTTTAACATTAGACGCACAATATGCAAACTTAGAATTAGTGCTCATGATCTACAAATCGAGAGAAAAAGATATGATAAGAATAAAACAGAGAGGTCTGAAAGAAAGTGCTTAAATTGCTCATTAGATAAAGTAGAAGATGAAATTCATTTTCTAGTTGAATGCCCAAAATATAAAGAGGAGAGGGATATTTTATTTAAAGATATTTCTGCAATGTGTCCAAATTTTATTAATCTCTCTACTGATGATAAATTTTTATGGTTAACTAGCAATGAAGATTTGCTTATATTAAAGAACTTGGGTAAATTTATAATTAAAGGGTTTGAATTAAGACAAAACTGATCAACTGCTGAGGGAAATACCACCATTATTGTTCCACACGTTTTACACTGCATATATATGTTTATAAGTTTTTGTACAGGCTCTGATTCTGTGACAACAAATTAAATAACACCATTATTGTTGTACATGTAATGTCTTTGTACATGTTGTATGTTTATTGTTAGATCAATGTAACCTTTGCCCAGAAATGGGCCCAGTCACTGGATAATAAAATTATTCTTATTCTTATTCTTATTCTTATAAGTATGTTAATGAATATTTAATAAGATATTGACCTTTAATAAAAAAAAATATCCTATAAAAAGTAACGGTTTATTATTTATCAAAAGTCAAACACACTATCGGTTAAATAAATCTGAACGGACCGAAAGAAAACGGCGTTTGAAGTAATAAACCAGACATATAAAAAAATAAATTCAAACTTTTACAATAACATATTTAATGTCTCGAAAAGACAACTTATAATGTAATGTTTATTGACCTTGGCCTGAGTATTGTTAAAAACAGATACGGACCGATGTAAGCTTAAAGTTCCGTTAAATGATTAAGTGAGAAAATATGTTTAAATGAGAAAATATGTTATTTTCCATTTTTTTCTTTAATATACAACAACTTAAGAAATATGAGGCTTTATGTATTGAATCAAACATTTTATAATGCAATAAAATTTCGGTCTACAAGGGTATCACACATTTTTTTTAAATAAGACGTCTTTTTCGACTTGGCATATAGACTATAATGCTAAAGAACTCAAGGCGTAACTTTGGTGCGTGGACTCGGGTGCTCCGGAATAGTAATCAACGTTATATATATATATATTGCACTTACCATTCACAGATCTCCCTATGACGTTGTGACCTTGACATGATGTTTGTAAATGAGGTCTGTTAGGTTTAACTGTTATAGCATTGCCTCCGTTAAAAACCTAAAAGTAGATATCAAACATCATTTCAGGTCTGTTGAGGCTAACGCAGTGGCGGATCCAGAGGAGGGGTAACGAGGGTTGGAACCCCCCCCCTTTTCCTCCGAATTTTTTTAATTTTTGTGTACATTTTCAGCAAAATTGGTCTGGAACCCCCTCTTTGGCCTACAGAACCCAGTATGTGGACCCCCCCCCTTTCTAAAGTTTCTGGATCCGCCCCTGCTTCCTCCGCTAATAGCATTTACATATAAAAATAAAAATTAAACATCTTTCATATTATTTCAGTCATTTTCATTCAGTCTTTTCTTAAGCTATAATAAAATATTAATTTATTTATAGTAAAAACAAGAACAATGTTATGCTGCGTTCACACTGAAGTTGTTTTGAGTGAACACGTGTTGAAGTTTTTCAATGTTCTAAAAACCAGTTTCACACTTAATGTGTTCTCATTGATCAACCTAAATTAAATGACTTGACATAGGAGTTGTTCACATTATCAAATGCAAGTGTACATGTAATTTAAATGTACAGAAAACATGAACGGATAAATTATCATGATTGTTAATTTGGCGAATAAATATAAAATAAGTATGGATTTTGATTTAAACTGTTTTTGATTTACTGTTTCTTCTATGATTTTTTTACAGCAATGAAGGTGCACACATCTTTCTGGCGCTTTAGTCGATTCGTCGGTTTGTATTATTTTTAAAGATATTGCTATGAAAGATATCAATCAACAACGCGTACTCAAATAAGGAGACCACACAAACAGTTGAAAACTGCTTAAAGGGTGAATCCAACAAACTATCGTAGCTTCAATATTTTTTGTTCGAATTACTTTAATTTTTGCTCTCCTGGACCGAAGGCTATTGTCATCGCTTGGCGTCCGTTGTCGTCTGTCGTCCGTTAACAATTTTTCCAAAGATATTCTTCTCTGAAACTACTGAACAGAGTCTTGAAACTTGGTTTGATTGCCCCTTATGCTGTCTTGCATAAAAGTTGTATTACAATTTTTTATCCGTCAAAAACATGGCCAACGTTGCTAAAAATAGACCAGGGAGGTCAGATTACTGTTTTTGACTTGTAAATAGTAAAGTGTAAGAGATACAGAAAACCTGATGCAACTTTCCTTCATCGGCATCAAAAGCTGTACAATAGCCTTTATTGTGGCGAAGTTGTCAGATGATTCCTTATAGGGGTTATAGCCCTTTTAAATTTAAAGTAGCGTTTTTCATGTTTTGCATATAGAATGAAAAGTCTTGCAGATAGAGAACTCTTGTTGCTTGCTAAAACGTTCAACTCATTGCGCTCTACAAAGGTCTTCATTGGGTTGCAGTTGTCAGATGACCACTTGTAAGGGTCATTGCCCTTTAAATGTCAAAAATAGTTTTTATTAATGTGTTCAGATAATGAGAGAATGATCCGGCTCTATATAACCTTATAGAACACATGTTCAATCTTGTTACGACTTGAGTTTGCGTTTTTGATTTCCGTTCGATTTATTTTGTGTTTTGTGTTTTTTTTCGTGTTTACCGGTTTCGTCGTTGCCCTTTCGTACTTTTGACACTCGAATGCCCTATCGGTGCCTCTTTGCTTCTTTTAAACTGTATCGAAACAGATAACCCTAGTTTGTTATTTTTGTTTTTATCTTCACTGGTTTTTAAACACACTTTCAAATTAATTTCACTTTCTGGCATTTCCTTACGTTTTTCAATGGATTCCTGGCTGCCCCAGTACAGCTGACTATACTAGTTCTGTTATCACAAGGACAATAGTCGTGTCCGGGAACCAGGCCAGGGTTAAAAGTCGGCTTATTCAGGTCACAGAATAAAGAATTCTGGAAGTTTAAACTGCAAGCAAAACAAATACAGGATTACAACGCCGGTTTGTTCAGGTCACACAATTAAGAGTTCTGGAAGTTTACACTACAAACAAAACCAAAGCCTTATTGAAAGTCGACTGTTTCAGTTCACAGATAAAAGGCATCTAAACGTTTTCATTTTAGTTTAACCATATATACTTTAAAATCTCGCATTATAAGACGGATGAATGTTTCTATTTCAAGAACACCTATACTCCCAATACAGGAAGTTAGAGCTCTGACTCCTGAAAATCACTTAGGATATGGACCCAATCGACAACCTGTCAAATTTGAAATCATTCCCATGTACCCCCACCCTCAAATATAAAGAGCAAAATCGTTCAAAAGACTCTAATAGGTTTTCAGTTCAACCCACCCTGCCAAAATTTTTAAAAATTGTTCCAAATAATAAAATATGCTGCACTGTGGCTCACATATAAATTAATATAAGTATTGTTTGGAAGGTCAAACCACATTAAAACAAAAAAAAACAAATAATTTGATCACAATTACATGTTGAAAATTAGTATAAATGGATAGATACAAAGTTCAATTTTAAATCATTATTCTATTTTCTATTCTGATTATTGTTTTAACAACAAACTCTTTTTACCTTTACTGTTGATAATAAAAGGGTTCGTGTAAAAGACCATACCTGTCTCAATTTATGCTTATATATTTAACTCAATGATGTCAGGCTTTTGAAAAAGGATCAAAAAGGGTGTGATAAATAACCGGAAGCGAGCGTGATAAAGCTTTATCAGTTTCTTTATGTAGGAAAGATCCAAGGTTGCCTTACATTTGTACCTGTACAGCTAATGAAATGATGAACCCCTGGCTATTTCACTAAACTGAAGGTAATGACATGGTCTGTGAAAAGCCCTCCTACCTGAACTGCTGATGAAATGACGAACCACTGGCTAATTCCCCAAACAGAAGGTAATGAAATGGTCTGTGAAAAGCCCTCTTACATGAACTGCTGATGAAATGGTGAACCACTGGCTAATTACCAAAACAGAAGATAATGAAATGGTCTGTGAAAAGCCCTCTTACCTGAACTGCTGATGAAATGATGAACCACTGGCTAATTCCCCTAACTGAAGATAATGAAATGGTCTGTGAAAAGCCCTCTTACCTGAACTGCTGATGAAATGATGAACCACTGGCTAATTCCCCAAACAGAAGGTAATGAGATGGTCTGTGAAAAGCCATCTTACATGTACTGCTGATGAAATGGTGAACAACTGGCTAATTCCCTAAACAGAAGGTTATGAAATGGTCTGTGAAAAACCCTCTTACCTGAACTGCTGATGAAATGGTGAACCACTGGCTAATTACCAAAACTGAAGGTAATGAGATGGTCTGTGAAAAGCCCTCTTACCTGAATTGCTGATGAAATGATGAACCACTGGCTAATTCCCTAAACAGAAGATAATGAAATGGTCTGTGAAAAGCCCTCTTACATGTACTGCTGATGAAATGGTGAACAACTGGCTAATTCCCTAAACAGAAGGTTATGAAATGGTATGTGAAAAGCCCTCTTACCTGAACTGCTGATGAAATGGTGAACCACTGGCTAATTACCAAAACTGAAGGTAATGAGATGGTCTGTGAAAAGCCCTCTTACCTGAACTGCTGATGAAATGATGAACCACTGGCTAATTCCCCAAACAGAAGGTAATGAAATGGTCTGTGAAAAGCCCTCTTACATGAACTGCTGATGAATTGATGAACCACTGGCTAATTCCCTAAACAGAAGATAATGAAATGGTCTGTGAAAAGCCCTCTTACATGAACTGCTGATGAATTGATGAACTACTGGCTAATTCCCTAAACAGAAGATAATGAAATGGTCTGTGAAAAGCCCTCTTACATGAACTGCTGATGAATTGATGAACCACTGGCTAATTCTCTAAACAGAAGGTAATGAGATGGTCTGTGAAAATCCCTCCTACCTGAACTGCTGATGAAATGGTGAACCACTGGCTAATTACCAAAACTGAAGGTAATGAGATGGTCTGTGAAAAGCCCTCTTACCTGTACTGCTGATGAAATGACGAACCACTGGCTAATTACCAAAACAGAAGGTAATGAGATGGTCTGTGAAAAGCCCTCTTACCTGAACTGCTGATGAAATGATGAACCACTGGCTAATTCCCAAAACAGAAGGTAATGAAATGGTCTGTGAAAAGCCCTCTTACATGAACTGCTGATGAATTGATGAACCACTGGCTAATTCCCCAAACAGAAGGTAATGAAATGGTCTGTGAAAAGCCCTCTTACATGAACTGCTGATGAATTGATGAACCACTGGCTAATTCCCTAAACAGAAGATAATGAAATGGTCTGTGAAAAGCCCTCTTACATGAACTGCTGATGAATTGATGAACCACTGGCTAATTCTCTAAACAGAAGGTAATGAGATGGTCTGTGAAAAGCCCTCTTACCTGAACTGCTGATGAAATGGTGAACCACTGGCTAATTCCCCAAACAGAAGGTAATGAAATGGTCTGTGAAAAGCCCTCTTACATGAACTGCTGATGAATTGATGAACCACTGGCTAATTCCCCAAACAGAAGGTAATGAAATGGTCTGTGAAAAGCCCTCTTACATGAACTGCTGATGAATTGATGAACCACTGGCTAATTCCCTAAACAGAAGATAATGAAATGGTCTGTGAAAAGCCCTCTTACATGAACTGCTGATGAATTGATGAACCACTGGCTAATTCTCTAAACAGAAGGTAATGAGATGGTCTGTGAAAAGCCCTCTTACCTGAACTGCTGATGAAATGGTGAACCACTGGCTAATTACCAAAACTGAAGGTAATGAGATGGTCTGTGAAAAGCCCTCTTACCTGAACTGCTGATGAAATGATGAACCACTGGCTAATTCCCCAAACAGAAGGTAATGAAATGGTCTGTGAAAAGCCCTCTTACATGAACTGCTGATGAATTGATGAACCACTGGCTAATTCCCTAAACAGAAGATAATGAAATGGTCTGTGAAAAGCCCTCTTACATGAACTGCTGATGAATTGATGAACTACTGGCTAATTCCCTAAACAGAAGATAATGAAATGGTCTGTGAAAAGCCCTCTTACATGAACTGCTGATGAATTGATGAACCACTGGCTAATTCTCTAAACAGAAGGTAATGAGATGGTCTGTGAAAATCCCTCCTATCTGAACTGCTGATGAAATGGTGAACCACTGGCTAATTCCCCAAACAGAAGGTAATGAAATGGTCTGTGAAAAGCCCTCTTACATGAACTGCTGATGAATTGATGAACCACTGGCTAATTCCCCAAACAGAAGGTAATGAAATGGTCTGTGAAAAGCCCTCTTACATGAACTGCTGATGAATTGATGAACCACTGGCTAATTCCCTAAACAGAAGATAATATAATGGTCTGTGAAAAGCCCTCTTACATGAACTGCTGATGAAATGGTGAACCACTGGCTAATTACCAAAACTGAAGGTAATGAGATGGTCTGTGAAAATCCCTCTTACAAGTACTGCTGATGAAATGATGAACCACTGGCTAATTCCCTAAACAGAAGATAATGAAATGGTCTGTGAAAAGCCATCTTACCTGTACTGCTGATGAAATGACGAACCACTGGCTAATTCCATAAACAGAAGGTAATGAGATGGTCTGTGAAAAGCCCTCTTACCTGTACTGCTGATGAATTGATGAACCACTGGCTAATTACCAAAACTGAAGGTAATGAAATGGTCTGTGAAAAGCCCTCTTACCTGTACTGCTGATGAAATGATGAACCACTGGCTAATTACCTAAACAGAAGGTAATGAGATGGTCTGTGAAAAGCCCTCTTACATGTACTGCTGATGAAATGACGAACCACTGGCTAATTACAAAAACTGAAGGTAATGAAATGGTCTGTGAAAAGCCCTCTTACCTGTACTGCTGATGAAATGACGAACCACTGGCTAATTCTCTAAACAGAAGGTAATGAGATGGTCTGTGAAAAGCCCTCCTACCTGAACTGCTGATGAAATGACGAACCACTGGCTAATTCCCCAAACAGAAGGTAATGAGATGATCTGTGAAAAGCCCTCTTACCTGTTCTGCTGATAAAATGATGACCCACTGGCTAATTCCATAAACAGAAGATTATGAGATGGTCTGTGAAAAGCCCTCTTAACTGTACTGCTGATGAAATGGAGAACCACTGGCTAATTCTCTAAACAGAAGATAATGAGATGGTCTGTGAAAAGCCCTCTTAACTGTACTGCTGATAAAATGATGACCCACTGGCTAATTCCATAAACAGAAGATAATGAAATGGTCTGTGAAAAGCCCTCTTAACTGTACTGCTGATGAAATGGAGAACCACTGGCTAATTCTCTAAACAGAAGATAATGAGATGGTCTGTGAAAAGCCCTCTTAACTGTACTGCTGATAAAATGATGAACCACTGGCTAATTCCATAAACAGAAGATTATGAGATGGTCTGTGAAAAGCCCTCTTAACTGTACTGCTGATAAAATGATGAACCACTGGCTAATTCTCTAAACAGAAGGTAATGACATGGTCTGTGAAAAGCCCTCTTACATGTACTGCTGTTGAAATGATGAACCACTGGCTAATTCTCTAAACAGAAGGTAATGACATGGTCTGTGAAAAGCCCTCTTACATGTACTGCTGTTGAAATGATGAACCACTGGCTAATTCTCTAAACAGAAGGTAATGACATGGTCTGTGAAAAGCCCTCTTACATGTACTGCTGATGAAATGATGAACCACTGGCTAATTCTCTAAACAGAAGGTAATGACATGGTCTGTGAAAAGCCCTCTTACATGTACTGCTGTTGAAATGATGAACCACTGGCTAATTCTCTAAACAGAAGGTAATGACATGGTCTGTGAAAAGCCCTCTTACCTCAACATTCCGTCCGCTCCAGCTTATGGAGTTTACGTATCACAATTGATTCGTTACTCCAGAGCTTGTGGGAGTTACATCGATTTCCTTGGCAGAGCGTCACGTTTGACACAGAAATTGCTAACACAGGGTTATGTTGCTCCTCGGTTGCTGTCTTCACTCAAGAAATTTTACGGTAGACACCATGTACTCATAGATAAATATGGGATTTCTATCTCTCAGATGAGTGCAGACGTCGGTTTGTCATAGGGTTTTGTTTTGTCTTCCTTTACCGGATTTGACACACTGAATTGGAAATTGGCAGCGCGGCGGGTGTGCTATAGCAGGCAGGAACCGCTTACTCTTCCGGAGCACCCGAGTTCACTCTTGTTACGACTTGAGTTCGCGTTGTTGATTTCTGTTCGGTTGTATTTATGTTTTGTGTTTCCTTGTGCTGTTCTTGTTCATGTTTACCGGTTTTGTCGTTGCCTTTTCGGACTTTTGACACTCGAATGCCCCTTTGGTGCCTCTGCTTATTACTGTACTGCTGATGAAATGATGAACCACTGGCTAGTTCCCTAAACAGAAGGTGATGAGATGGTTTGTGAAAAGCCCTCCTACCTGAACTGCTGATGAAATGGTGAACCACTGGCTAATTCCCCAAACAGAAGGTGATGAGATGGTCTGTGAAAAGCCCTCTTTACTGTACTGCTGATGAAATGATGAACCACTGGCTAATTCCCTAAACAGAAGATAATGAGATGGTCTGTGAAAAGCCCTCTTACATGTACTGCTGATGAAATGATGAACCACTGGCTAATTCTCTAAACAGAAGGTAATGAGATGGTCTGTGAAAAGCCCTCTTAACTGTACTGCTGATGAAATGATGAACCACTGGCTAATTCTCTAAACAGAAGGTAATGAGATGGTCTGTGAAAAGCCCTCTTACATGTACTGCTGATGAAATGACGAACCACTGGCTAATTCTCTAAACAGAAGGTAATGACATGGTCTGTGAAAAGCCCTCTTACCTGAACTGCTGATGAATTGATGAACCACTGGCTAATTCCCCAAACAGAAGGTGATGAGATGGTCTGTGAAAAGCCCTCTTAACTGTACTGCTGATGAAATGGTGAACCACTGGCTAATTCCCCAAACAGAAGGTGATGAGATGGTCTGTGAAAAGCCCTCTTACCTGAACTGCTGATGAAATGATGAACCACTGGCTAATTCCCTAAACAGAAGATAATGAGATGGTCTGTGAAAAGCCCTCTTACATGTACTGCTGATGAAATGGTGAACCACTGGCTAATTCCATAAACAGAAGGTAATGAGATGGTCTATGAAAAGCCCTCTTACATGTACATGTACTGCTGATGAAATGGTGAACCACTGGCTAATTCCATAAACAGAAGGTAATGAGATGGTCTATGAAAAGCCCTCTTACATGTACTGCTGATGAAATGACGAACCACTGGCTAATTCTCTAAACAGAAGGTAATGAGATGGTCTGTGAAAAACCCTCTTACCTGAACTGCTGATGAAATGGAGAACCACTGGCTAATTCCTTTAACAGAAGGTAATGAGATGGTCTGTGAAAAGCCCTCTTACCCATTGATTCCTTCGAATGTCCAGGTTTGTCATAAATGACGATTGATTATATTTGTAATAGCCCCTTGTTTGACCCATAATTTGTAAATAGAATATCTTATCTTACCTGTACTGATGATAGTTTGACGGTTTGTGTAAGAATGATCCACAGGCTCCCTCAGCGCAGCCCTGTTGGTCAGACGGAACCTGAAGACTTACTTGTGTAAAGTAGCTTTTCCTTCTATCAACCCTCACTGTTATTCTGGCTCCAGATGGAAAGTTTATCTATATTCATTAAAATTAAAAAAAAAAGTATAAAGGATGGAAAAATCGCCCCCCAAAAAAAAGACAAAAACCATAAATATGTGTAAAATGTATAAGCGACATAATACACACCTCTAAATACTTCTGTTAGCCTTTTTTTTAGCAAACAAGTTGTTTAACTTAGTTGTTTTATGTCCAAGGAGGACTATGGGTGCTGGCTGTTGTTTTATCACAAGGTATGAATTAGGGTGCTAGCTGTTGTTTCATGTCTAGGCAGGCTTGAGTGTGCTAGCTGTTGTTTTATGTCCAAGGAGGACTATGGGTGCTAGCTGTTGTATTATGTCCATGGAGGACTATGGGTGCAGGCTGTTGTTTTATTTCCAGGGAGGACTATGGGTGTTGGCTGTTGCGATCCACCAATTCTCCGGTATGACTGATTCGTTTTTGTCATTTGATAATGGGATTGATCATTCAAGTTCGGTAGTTTTGTTATTACCTTTATTTTATGTGCAGGGAGGAATATGGGTGCTGGCTGTTGTTTTAGCACCAAGAAGGTATATGGGTGCTGACTGTTGTTTTATGTCCACGGAAGACTATGGGCGCTGGCTGTTGTTTTATGTCCAGGGAGGACTCTAGGTGCTGGCTGTTGTTTTATGTCCATGGAGGACTATGGGCGCTGACTGTTGTTTTATGTCAAGGAGGACTATGTGTGCTGGCTGTTGTTTTATGTCCAGGGAGGACTATGGGTGCTGGCTGTTTTTGTATGTCCAGGGAAGACTATGGGCGCTGGCTGTTTTTTATGTCCAGGGAGGACTATGGGTGCTGACTGTTGTTGTATGTCTAGGGAGGACTATGGGTGCTGGCTGTTGTTTTATGTCCAGGGAGGACTATGGGTGCTGGTTGTTGTTTTATGACCAGGGAGGACTATGGGTGCTGGCTGTTGTTTTATGACCAGGGGGGACTATGGGTGCTGGCTGTTGTTTTATGTCCAGGGAGGGCTATGGGTGTTGGCTGTTGTTTTATGTGCAGGGAGGACTATGGGTGCTGACTGTTGTTTTATGTCCAGGGAAGACTATGGGCGCTGGCTGTTGTTTTATGTCCAGGGAGGACTATGGGTGCTGGCTGTTGTTTTATGACCAGGGAGGACTTTGGGTGCTGGCTGTTGTTATATGTCAAGGGAGGACTATGGGTGCTGGCTGTTGTATTATGACCAGTGAGGACTATGGGTGATGGCTGTTGTTTTATGTCCAGGGAGGACTATGGGTGCTGGCTGTTGTTTTATGTCAAGGGAGGAATATGGGTGCTGGTTGTTGTTTTATGTCAAGGGAGGACTATGGGTGCTGGCTGTTATTTTATGACCAGGGAGGACTATGGGTGCTGACTGTTGTTGTATGTCTAGGGAGGACTATGGGTGCTGATTGTTGTTTTATGTCTAGGGAGGACTATAGGTGCTAGCTTTTGTTTTATGTCCAGGGAGGACTATGGGTGCTGGCTGTTGTTTTATGTCAAGGGAGGACTATGGGTGCTGGATGTTGTTTTATGTCCAGGGAAGACTATGGGTGCTGGCTGTTGTTTTATGTCAAGGGAAGACTATGGGTTCTGGCTGTTGTTTTATGTCAAGGGAGGACTATGGATGCTGGATGTTGTTTTATGTCCAGGGAAGACTATGGGTGCTGGCTGTTGTTTTATGTCAAGAGAGGACTATGGGTGCTGGCTGTTGTTTTATGTCAAGGGAGGACTATGGGTGTTGGCTGTTGTTTTATGTCCAGGGAGGACTATAGGTGCTGGATGTTGTTTTATGTCCAGGGAAGACTATGGGTGCTGGCTGTTGTTTTATGACCAGGGAGGACTATGGGTGCTGGCTGTTGTTTTATGACCAGGGAGGACTATAGGTGCTGGCTGTTGTTTAATATCCAGGGAGGACTATGGGTGTTGGCTGTTGTTTTATGACCAGGGAGGACTATGGGTGCTGGCTGTTGTTTTATGTCAAGGGAGGACTATGGGTGCTGGCTGTTGTTTTATGACCAGTGAGGACTATGGGTGATGGCTGTTGTTTTATCACCAGAAAGGTATATGGGTGCTGACTGTTGTTTTATGTCCACGGAAGACTATGGGCGCTGGCTGTTGTTTTATGTCCAGGAAGGACTATAGGTGCTGGCTGTTGTTTTATGTCCAGGGAGGACTATGGGTGCGGGCTGTTGTTTTATGTCCAGGGAGGACTATGGGTGCTGGCTGTTGTTTAATGTCCGGGGAGGACTATGGGTGTTGGCTGTTGTTTTATGTCCAGGGAAGACTATGGGTGCGGGCTGTTGTTTTATGTCCAGGGAGGACTATGGGTGCTGGCTGTTGTTTTATGTCCAGGGAGGGCTATGGGTGCTGGCTGTTGTTTTATGACCAGGGAGGACTAAGGGTGCTGGCTGTTGTTTTATGTCAAGGGAGGACTATGGGTGCTGGCTGTTGTTTTATAACCAGTGAGGACTATGGGTGATGGCTGTTGTTTTATCACCAGGAAGGTATATGGGTGCTGACTGTTGTTTTATGTCCACGGAAGACTATGGGCGCTGGCTGTTGTTTTATGTCCAGGAAGGACTATAGGTGCTGGCTGTTGTTTTATGTCCAGGGAGGACTATGGGTGCGGGCTGTTGTTTTATGTCCAGGGAGGACTATGGGTGCTGGCTGTTGTTTTATGTCCAGGGAGGACTATGGGTGTTGGCTGTTGTTTTATGTCCAGGGAGGACTATGGGTGCGGGCTGTTGTTTTATGTCCACGGAGGACTATGGGTGCTGGCTGTTGTTTTATGTCCAGGGAGGGCTATGGGTTCTGGCTGTTGTTTTATGTCCAGGGAGGACAATGGGTGCAGGCTGTTGTTTTATGTCCAGGGAGGACTATGGATGCAGGCTGTTGTTTTATGTCCAGGGAGGACTATGGGTGTTGGCTGTTGATGTATGTCCAGGGAGGACTATGGGTGTTGGCTGTTGTTTTATGTCAAGAGAGGACTATGGGTGTTGGCTGTTGTTTTATGTCAAGAGAGGACTATGGGTGCTGGCTGTTGTTTTATGTCAAGGGAGGACTATGGGTTCTGGCTGTTGTTTTATGTCCAGGGAGGACTATGGGTGCAGGCTGTTGTTTTATGTCCAGGGAGGACAATGGGTGCAGGCTGTTGTTTTATGTCCAGTGCGGACTATGGGTGTTGGCTGTTGTTTTATGTCCAGGGAGGACTATGGGTGCTGGCTGTTGTTTAATGTCCAGAGAGGACTATGGGTGCTGGCTGCTGTTTTATGTCCAGGGAGGACTATGGGTGCAGGCTGTTGTTTTATGTCCAGGGAGGGCTATGGGTGCTAGCTTTTGTTTTATGGTTTTATGTCCAGGGAGGACTATGGGTGCTGGCTGTTGTTTTATGTCAAGGGAGGACTATGGGTGCTGGATGTTGTTTTATGTCCAGGGAAGACTATGGGTGCTTGATGTTGTTTTATTCCAAGGAAGACTATGGGTGCAGGCTGTTGTTTTATGTCAAGGGAGGACTATGGGTGATGGCTGTTGTTTTATGTCCAGGGAGGACTATGGGTGCTGGCTGTTGTTTTATGTCCAGGGAGGACTATATGTGCTGGCTATGAAAAGTAGCAGTAGACTTTCATGACTTGAGAGGACTATTGGTTCTGTCTGTTTTTCATCTCGATTTCGGCTATATCAGGCGATGAGCAAAAAAGGGGCGATTTAAAGTGAAGAAAATGGGGACACATGGTCAATTTTGGATGGGAGTTTTGACTACATCTGGAAAAAGAAGGAATAGGTAAGAACACTTTTAACAATATAGCACTCTGCATGGGGATCCGAGTGGTTTTTATTCAATTTGGACTTGTACCGACAAGCTTAGCACTGCTGTGAGCCTATGGACCCGGAACCTGCACGGATCAATCATGGTCATGCATGATAAACTGCCTTGTCATTATACCTTGTTTTAAAAAGTTAATTCCCACCACTTTCCAGCATTTGTTTAAATAAAAATCTTTTCAGAATACCCGTGACCCAGGTTCTACTTTTTTATCTTACATAGAATTTTCTTCCACTAGAATCAGTATGGAATGTTGTCCCGTCTGTCTTCTTAGCAGCAGTAGTCAGATAATGTACCCCTCGTCTCCTGGTACATGCATTGATTTCTACAAAATCGTTTCCCTCGACCGCTACCATCCCACAGCTACAGGCAAATTGTCTAGAGCAGTCGACATCATTTTGCAGTTGAACCTACAAAAGAAATCTAAACAAATAGAAAAACATTTTGGAGCTTCGTTCCCGTAACTGAGATCCTCCTCTGAAAAAGTCATGAAAACTGAGCTTAAGGGCATACGATACATTTTAGATCCTCCATTGACAAATTCATGAAAACTGAGCTTAAGGGCATACGATAAGGGCAAACGATACATTTTAGATCCTCCATTGACAAATTCATGAAAACTTAACTTAAGGGCATACGATACATTTTAGATCCTCCATTGACAAATTCATGAAAACTTAACTTAAGGGCATACGATACATTTTAGATTCTCCATTGACAAATTCATGAAAACTGAGCTTAAGGGCATTCGATTCATTTTAGATCCTTCATTGACAAATTCATGAAAACTTAACTTAAGGGCATACGATAAGGGCAAACGATACATTTTAGATCCTCCATTGACAAATTCATGAAAACTTAACTTAAGGGCATACGATACATTTTAGATCCTCCATTGACAAATTCATGAAAACTGAGCTTAAGGGCATTCGATACATTTTAGATCCTCCATTGATAAATTCATGAAAACTGAGCTTAAGGGCATACGATACATTTTAGATCCTCCATTGACAAATTCATGAAAACTTAACTTAAGGGCATACGATACATTTTAGATCCTCCATTGACAAATTCATGAAAACTGAGCTTAAGGGCATACGATACATTTTAGATCCTCCATTGACAAATTCATGAAAACTGAGCTTAAGGGCATACGATACATTTTAGATCCTCCATTGACAAATTCATGAAAACTGAGCTTAAGGGCATACGATACAGTTTAGATCCTCCAGTGACAAATTCATGAAAACTGAGCTTAAGGTGGTTCGGGAGTATAAAACTGAGCATCTTTTTTCAGACATCTTGCAAATTTTTAGTCTGGATTTCAATTAAAGTGAATAAAAATAATACAAGAGATACAAAATTTAATTCTTTATTTTATTTTATGAATGAAATAAATATAACAAATATATATAAACAGAAATTAAGCTTTTTCTAAAAAGTTATATTTTCAGGGGAGATAATTGGCGGAAAACTGTGTGACAAATTTTTATATAGAAATGTGTAGGAAAAATTAGTTTTTCTTAAATATCTTAAAAAGAAGGTCCGTGACCCCAAGTTTTTATCATGTTTTTTAGTAGATAGTATATGCGGCTTGTCATTTGTGACATATAATTAAAATCTGATGGGTTTCCAGCTCACACTGATGCTAAATAACTCTTTTCCCTTTATAATCTATTGGAAAAACGATCTCTAGGCAACCAACTTCGCAAGGTCATAAATCTGTAAAAAGGTCCGTGACCCCCAATTATTTTTGCATTTTTTTAATGTTCTTTTATCAAAGTTTAATTCTGCAAAATTTAACAAAAATCTGATGGATTTTTCTTATACCCCCGAACCACCTTAAGCATCTCTTTTGCACATTCATCATTTTTTTTTTCATGTTTAGTTTTATATTTGATTTAAATTTATTTTTGGAAATGTTAAAAATAACATTGACAGTGAAAAATTATAATATACACATTCGATTTTCGATTTTTTTAGGGGTTATAATTTATTTCTTTTTTTTTCAAAGTTTTCACTCTATTCAGGGATACTTTAAAGTCGCAGAACAACATATATTTGCACGATTTTTTAGAAATGCATGTTGAGTTGATTTTTAAAAAGGTGGAAGTGTCAATTAATTTTACTTGATTCTATATTTAAACATCAAAAACGTGCATTTTCTAACCATTAGACGATAATATGATGTGGAATAAATGTTTTCGACAAACCAATAAAAACAAGCAGCTAAAAATTCACAACGGAAGACAGCCAGCAGCTGCTCGTGGTCTTGCATTGGCCTGAAATTAAGGTGGAGAAGGACAGTGGTCATGTGACTTGCCCAAAATAAAATGAAATTTGAAAAATATTTTGATATTTTTGTATTTTTATAATCTTTATACCTAGTTTAGGCACATTTTATCAATATGATTAAAATTGTATTCTAAAATTAGTATAAATTAGCTAAATTATGGTCAAGGGAAGTAATTTGGCAAAAATCATGAAAAATCATCTTACGTAAAAATCAAGGTAAGAAACCCCACTTTAGATTGATTTAAGATGATGAAGAGTTGCATGGTCTATAAAATGTCAAAAAATGAGGGAAATCTATTGACAGGCAAAAAAGTAATGGAACATTTTTGTGTGTTTTTATAGCCTTTCGTATGTAATTCATTGTAAAATATTGATACTTTAACTCGATCTAACTCCAAAAATAGGGAAGAAACCCATGAATTTTGAATCAAATTTTGAAAGAGTACATCATTTTGGACATTTATGCCAGTTTTGAAGAAAATTTATTGACAAATTAATTTTGGACCCAAGTGCCACGCTCTACCTTAAAGATAATACAAGATTAGCTTTTCAAAAAAGCTAGTGTCAGGCCTCGGAGATTTTATGTCAGTTTCATATTTTAATATAAGGAACCGTTTTTAAGTTAAATTTTCAACAAACGCTGAAAAACAATCATTTCAACATATTCCATTTAACGTGGCATTTGAATATTACAAAATATATATTCATGTCCTATAATCTAAATTCATAATTATGGAACGATTGAATATTATCACTATTTGTAAAAGAAAGGACACTGATCTTGATATTGAAAATACACATCTTCCGGATTTTTCTTTTCTAGATTACAAAAAAAATAACTGTATGTTTACATATATGCAAGTTAATCACATTCTCGTGCAGGTCTTGGTAGAAATAAAATTTTGGTTTTATATTTTATTATATGTCCATTTTTAAAAGGGTAAGAAAATTTTTTTCCGTAGGTCCAAGACAAGAACATCTTATTGCTGTGATTTTTTAAAGCGTTAATAGCTCAATTATGGAAACCTTCAACAATGAAACAAGCGATCACTCTTTGGAGTCTTTAGAAAAGGACACACAAATTAAGCAAATAAACATGGGAATAAGTTACATATTACAGAATGTTTTTCTCTCAACGTACATAACGACATAACTGGAAAAAAAAAAATTGTCAATAGAGAAATTAAATATGTTAAAAGATCTTTTAGTTTTTGTTTCAGTTAATATATTGTATTTTATTTTTACAAATAAAACTAGCAGCCAATGTCAAGTCAGATTAAATCGCTTATTGCTCTCTGTGTCAAACCTTAAAACTGTACTATGAACTTTAAAAGCAGGTTACATAATTCATGTTTTATTTAAACCAAACAACTATTGTCTAGGCCCGGGATAAACAGATACATACTTTAGCAATCACAAGTTATTAATAGGTCGTTACTATAGTATCTTCAGTAATTAGATAACTGATACAGTTGCCTCGATACATATATTTCATGAACGTTTGTTTAAAATCCACATTTATTAACTTAAAATAACTTTGTTTTGATATTACATGTGTATTTTAATAGCCATGTTAACGAATTGTGAACTCCGACAGAAGACATGGTAGATATATACTTTTTGATTTCATCAATTTCTACAACTAGGTCATTCCACCATGTCAGTTTTCAAAGGCATCTTGTTCGTATTAATTCCACTTCCTATAAATCCGTATTTTCACATGTTTCAAGCGTGGCCATCTCAAAATATTTACATATTCCGAATAGACCTTTCTTTACAAAAAGTTTATGAGATTATGTGACCTGTGTATTTGAAACATTATTCAAATTTGTTATTTTTTTAAAATTTGTTTTAGCTTTGATAATATTTATAAAGGTAAAAAAAACTTTACGGTTTTGAAACAAACAAAATATTAATTTGGAAGGGAAGATCTCAAAATTTTAGTTTCTTTCTCAATACAACATAAATAACAGTCAGCTAGTTATTCGTAGATTTTTGAGAGGTGCCCAGATTAAAAGCATGATTACAACCGTATATGTCAGGCCCGAGGGCCTTTAAGATTTATAACCCTGTGTCAACTAATTCTACAAAATAGTTTTCCGATATAACAACTAAAGGACAAGTCTTGAAAGCAGTCGATATCATTTTGATCATTAAACAAAATATTTTCAATCATTGCTGTTATAGAGCAATATCCGTTACATTTCACACCATCGAAGTTTTCAAGAAAAATCGTGACGTTTAGAAACTAAATGTCCATTCCGTTTTTGCAGCTTACATAATTTTACACGAATTGATCCTTATAACCACCTTTTAATATGTTTTACAGAAGAGGTTCAATTAAGTTTTTGCTTACCTCAAGATGGCGTACGTTTGTACAAGATGCTTTCGTTCTGTACATGACAATGTAGCCGGTTTCATAAACATTATATCTGAAACAAGAAAGCGCGTCTGAAATAAGCGGACGGACAGAGTGAACATCTGCTTTTATCAGTGAACGTAATTTTAAAGAGCATATATACACTCTACTCTTTGAATGGTTTCAATGGCCATGTTTCTCATAGAGTTTTAAGTGTTACATATACCACCGGATCACATAACTTCTTTCACATACCCTGTCCTGAATATTTTAATATGAAATAGGCAGTGCCTAAATGCGAGCACAGCATAATTCTGTTCAATAAAAAATATTGATTTCGAATCAGATCTGAAACCATCGTAGTTATTTTTGTTTTGGTTAATTTTCTAGAACGTTCAATTTGGGACGAGATCCTAGGGGCGATTGAACGTAAAATAGAAAAGTAAGAAAAAATCAATTAAAATTTAGTTACTACAAAAAATGTAGCAACTCGTCGTCATCAGAATATTTTTCTCTCTTTACATTATAAAATAGATAATTTTTGGAATGCGACTAGCAAAATGGGTAATTATTTTCAAATTCACTCCGTTCCTGTAAAAATTTGAGAGCCTTTCCGGACCATGAAAAATCAATATCAGCATTAGGCAAATTTTTCGCGGGAACAAATACCGTAGAGCTCTCCGCTCGCTATGATAGATATGGAGTAATTTAACCATGTTCTGTCACCATAACACATTAATATGTTAACTCAAACTGCAATTATTTTATTTTTGTTAAGACTCATACATGATTATTGTTAAATAATTTATCAATGTCCAAACCCAAAACTCAGATAACTTCCAAAGTATCTTTTTTTGTTATATTTCCTTTTACTTTTCAGACCTTTTCGACAAACATCGAACATTTTTGAACATATTTGAACAATGTAGTTTACCAACAATGGTTTTGTGTACTAAGATAAGACAACTCTTAAATTGATAGATAGTTTTTTTTTGTAAATTTTGTTCAAAAATCAATTCAACAATTTCATAAGATTTTCTAATAAAGGTAATAACAAAACTACCGAACTTGAATGATCAATCTCATAGTCCAGAGAAAATGACAAAAACGAATCAGTCACACCGGAGAACTGGTGGATCGCAATGGTCCTGACTTGGTACAGGCATTTCAAACGAAATGGTGGGTTAAACCAGGTTTTATGGCGCCAAACCTCCCTCTTCCAATGTGATCTTCAAGTCCATAGTATGTCTAGTTACATAGAAAAGTGTGACACTGTAAAATTTGCTTAACCCATGATATATATTTTCTAAATAAAAGAACTTATACATGTAATAAGCAGATGATACTATTACAAATATAACTACTACATCATAAGTCAAATTTAGTAAGGTACTGATAGGAAAATTCAATATCATGTTAGACGAAATGATTAGTTCTTGCTTTGATTAGTGTTTGGCTGGTTGATGTACTGAGACGATCACCTTAGCATCCCTAATATGTTATCACAAATCCGTTGTGTTTTGTCTAACTACCAGACCCAAAGATCGCGATGGAAGAGGGAGGTTAGGGGCGCCTTAAAACCTGGTTTAAACCACCATTTCTTTTAAAATGCCTGTAACAAGTCAGGACCATTGCGATCTTCAATTTTTCCGGTATGTATTCCTTGTTTTGTCTCGTCTTATGAACATCTGAGATTGATTCTCCAAGTTCTGTAATTTTGTTATTACGGATGTACGGTAACCTTTATTTACAAATATCTATAAAAAGCCCCCAAAAAGCTGCTCACTGAGGTCTTGTTAAGACAGTTTTCGTCCGGGTGCTAATTGATGATGAATATTACATTAAGAAGTAAGTCTAACAAAGGAAAGCCCATTATTTCTATCGAAGACCACTAACTTAATCAAGTTTTTTTGTGAAAAAGAATGGTGAAATCGTGAAATTTGATGGAGATATAGGTGAAAACATGTTCATCAACGATTTATACAGTTATCGGATGGTCTTTGGAACCTATCCTTGAAACAAATGTTCGAAAGTTAGAAACTAAGAAAGGCATATTTTGAGAGCAGCCCTCAACATTATTTACTTTACCTTTATGCATTTTCGTGAAATTGAATAGGAGTGGCTCATTTCAATTTATAAAATATTGGCGCAAATTAGCTCACCCTTTCAAAAAATATGTTGGCAGAAATGATATATTGGCGCAATTAAGTCGTGGCGCAGGACACCAAATTGTCGCAATGGATATATCCCACTATGAGTTGTCCAGCTAATATACACACCCGCCAGAAGTTTGCTGACCTTATGAATTCGGAGCGAATTCCCTGGAGAAAGAAGCCGTATTTCATTACGCAGGGGCTAGAAACGGAATTTGAAAGACCGGCTCTAATACAAATGTTTGTCCCATTTTATTTATGTCGTCCAATGAAATAGAACGTTACATACAACACTTTTGTACAAAATCATACTCACGATTGGTGGGATAAGGTACTAATGTGTGGGTCGTTGTTTGATGTACAGTGTTCACTCTTTTTATCTATAGTTGTTACCTACAAAAATATACCACAAAACACAGCGAGAAAGTGGAACTGATCTCTGGTGATATGATGTTAAATATACCACAGAACACGGCGAGAAAGTGGAACTAATCTCTGGTGATGTGATGTTAAATGTGTATTTGCAGGCACAGTTTGGAACACCTGGTGAACGTTGCTGTATTTAGGCACAAGTCCTTCGAAAAATGTTGCATTGGGTGATTCATGGTAAAAAATAAAACATGTGTTCAAACATGGTTTCTAAAACAGAATGGTCACCTATTAACAAAAATAACATCCATTTTTTTTTCTAATGCTGCTCATAAAAGATAAAATTTACCTAGATTGCATTATAAATACTGTAAACAAGGGAGATAGCTCTTTTCTTGCTATGTATTTTATTTCAAATCCGAAATCTGATTTCTCCAATGACCAAGACCTTTGTGGAAAACAGATTTGATTTTCAATAATAACACTATATCCATCTTCGCTAGCCAAGGGTTACGATCTGCTATCTCTCATCTTCACCCGTGGCAGATATAGCCAAGATTTTGTGGTGACACATTCTCTAATTCGATTGGCTGCAGTGAAAGTTTGCTGCATCCAATCAAATTGCTTTATTTTCATTTTTACACCATTTATTAACAAAAATATGGGTTTACAAAGGTGATGGATAATTATTATTTTTGCCAAAAAAAATAGTAGTTTTTATCAAATCTTACTAAAACTACCTTAATTTTATCTTTGAATAAATATATGAAGTGAAAGTAATGAATTATCTTATGTTTTTGCAACTATCTGAATGAAAATAAAATTTTTAACTTGTTCCAATAGATATTGTTTCAAGGGAGATAATTAGAATGTTGAGATTACAAAAAAAGCCTTCTAGATCTGCCAAGGGTGAAGATGAGAGATAGCGGATCGCAACCCTCGGCTGGCGAAGATGCACTATATCTTAATTCAGAAAATGTGAAGAAACCCATGTGCTATTTTTTTTTTACCATAAATCACCATTATCATTAAACCTGCATGATTCTTAGAAAGACAGGTACTTAAGAGAATATTCTACAAAAAATGTGTGTTTTGGTCATGACGTGCATGAATTATATAGGGCTGTCGGTGCTATTTTAGTATCGGCTTATTATCAACGACCATTCTCTCTATTTCAAAATCATAATTAAGGGACTGACCATTTACATGTAACTTTCGAGGGGGTGGGTTTTGCGTTTTTTTTTAAATATTTGAAAATGATTATTGGTGCAAATATTCTCAAGAAGGGTTTCTGCTTTATAAAATAATGCTAAAATTTCTTATCAAAACAAAAACGAAAAACAAGGTCAATAGTCCGTCCTTAAGATAAAGTAATATGTACCTGTATTGGACTAATCGTATGGTTGAAGTAAGCAATGCTGTCGTTTATGTTGGGACCAAAAGTTGTAGATAGAGCAATAGGTCTGAAAGCAAGCTGGTGAACTTTATTCCCGTCTCGTACAAAGTCGCGTGTGGCTATAACAGGAACAATGGCCTCGCATTGGTGTGTTCGACTGTTGTATTTAAATTGGTATGTACATGCACTCGTGGATGTATCTACGGATAAATAATAAAGATATATTACAATTGTAATATGAGATGACATTGCTCTTAAAGCTCGCAAAGATCATGAAGATAACAAAATAAAATCCACAGGTCGATGGGGCAAGATAAATTAGGCACCATGCGATAGTATTTTCCCGCTATTTTTCAGCGTATTTTCCCGCCATATTTCAGCGCAACTCCCGATCGCGAAAATCCAAACAGAGAAGAACTCTATTTGAAGGAGCATATATTGAGTCTCGTGCAATAAGGCAAACTCTGTACATAACTGACCTTCGCTTCTCTAGCAAGCAAATATTGCAGTTTGGCTTTTTTTGTCATGTTATGGTGTTTATGTCTCGTGCAACGTGTAGCGAGCGACAGAAATCGGTCACTTTGGCACAGCCTGTCCCAGGTCCCTCTTGTGTTAAGTACTTGTGTTACTAAAAAAAGCAGAGGGGTACCAAATAGGACATTCGAATGCCAAAAAAAGGAAAAGGGAAAACAAAGTCAGTTAGCACGAACGATACAACACAAAGAAACAAACACGCGTACGACAAAAACAATAGAAAAGACTCAGCAACACGAATTGAAGTCGTAAAGAGAGTGAGATGAGAAAAAAAATAGCAGAAATAAGGTTGAAGTTGATATAGAGAAGCGATCTGTGTATTGACCTTTGATCTTTACTTAATATATTACCATGTTTGTAATTGTCACTGGCTTTTATTTCAACTCCGAAAGAACATGAAGGAGTGGATCCTATAGGTGAACAGAAAGGGATCGAAGTCGACAATTTTACATTCTGTGGACGTCCACTCTCTGACACTGTGATGGAAGGGGGATTCGCCTGAATGTAGAAACTACCTGTGTTAATATACATTCTTAGTTAAAAAAAACTTTGAAGATATAAAGCTGAACGTCAAAACGGTGCACAACTGTATTACAACTGACTCTCTTACTATCTATCTTACTCAAAGTAGTAATAAAGACTCAACACCAAGATTATACCGTTAGGTAAAATACGTAAAATATCTATCACATTTACAAGAGAGCTTGTAGCATGTGTAGTTAAAGAACGTCCGCTAAGGATCTGATGCAAAATACCTAGAACATGTGCATGCTCCAAGTGGTTAAAATGGGCACCCTTGCATATTAAAAAGATATGCTGTAACCCCGCTGTTTTTATCTTGCGAATAGAGCGGTACATAGGTGTTAATTAACCGGCGGCGACGGCGGCAGCGTTAACTTTTATGTTAAGGTTTTATGAGCACCTCCATATCTCAAGAACTATAGGTGCTAGGTTGATGAAACTTGGTATGCATATGCTCTAGTAATAGCCTAGCACAGTTGGGTCCCCATCTTTTGACCTTGACCTTGATTTGCCGGTTGAGTGACTTTAACAATTGTCAATGCATGTATTAGCAATGTTAAGGTTTTATGAGGATCTCTATATCTCAATGTGCTATAGCAGGCAGGAACCGCTTACTCTTCCGGAGCACCCGAGTTCACTCTTGTTACGACTTGAGTTTGCGTTGTTGATTTCTGTTCGGTTGTTTTTATGTTTTGTGTTTACTTGTGCTGTTCTTGTTCATGTTTACCGGTTTTGTCGTTGCCTTTTCGGACTTTTGACACTCGAATGCCCCTTTGGTGCCTCTGCTTATCTCAAGTACTATAGGTCCTAGGTTGATGGAACTTGATATTTGTATGCTATAGTAATAGCTTAGCCCAGTGCATCCTAATCTTTTGACCTTTTGAAGTGACTTATTTTTATTGACTATTTAAAAGCAATGTTTTAGTTCTATAAACACCTTTTGATCCTGGAAACTGAAAAGCCTTATAAATTTACGAAAAAAATAGTGGAAGTAAGAAAGATTATTGTTTTGATGGTGTTGGCAGTCGAGACATACTTTCGTGTTACCTCTTGGTTGGAATAAAACAAAATGTTCTGTCTTACATCAATAGATCACTAATATCTTACCGTTATACTAGTAGCAACGCCGTTACTCTTTAATGCATCACTTTCTATAGACTGGTAAAATGACGTCACAGCACATTGAACCTGTAGAAAGAAAATTTAAACAAAACTTTATAAATGAATTTGTTAGAATTTTAAAATCTCTGTATTTTGATTTACACACAACACATCAAATTGCTTGCAAACAAACAAACGAAATACATTCATGCATTTATAAAGTTAGAATTCCTGATGGATAAGACATGTTAGAAGTAGAAATTGATTAATTTTGATTGTTTTATCTAAAAGGCCTATATGGTTAATTTAAATATTTTCCTCTAACATACACGTTTCCCTATATTTCCAATAAGGCTTGAAACAGGTATTTCCACCGTCCTATCACCATTTGTAAGCACTGAAGTTAGATTTTGATTGGCCATTGGATTAACCAAAGGTTTCCCATCGACCAACCACGTGACTCTGAACTTCGCAGATTGGTCAGTTTGATCATATGGTATCTTGCATCGGAATTTAGAAGCGCCATTATCACAGCGATGTTCGAGGATTGGCTGGCTCGACATCTTTGGGTATAAATCTACAAAAACAGTTTTTAAGTTAAACCATTTAAAAGGTTTTGATAAAATAACCAAAATTATAAGATTAAGGTGATATGATATACTGCAAAATACAGATTGCAAAAGTTTCAAAATTGACTAGACAAAATTCAAAAGACTGTAAGTAGGTTTAATCTGGGTTCTTTATACACACCTTACTTTCAATGTGATTGAAAGATTTAACTGTTAATATTATTATAAAAAAAAAACGCTTTTACCAGAAACGCATGTGAACTCGCGTGCTCAGTTTCCAAATTATAAACCCGATTCTACCCATACATGCCAAAGTCGAGTATCTATGGGCCTAATTCGGCAAAAGAAGACAATTTGTAAACAAAGCGTAAGATCGATGACACAGCAGTTTAAGAATATTGGACAAAGACAACAATCAGCTCTTTTATGACTCTAATTTTGTTCTAAAATCATCTGCAGATAATCAGCTTTATAGATGTACTATGGAAATGTACAAGACTAACCTACTTTGCTTATAATAGTTTCTAACAAAGATACCGATTTTCTGCATATTATCAATATATACAATTTAAATTTGACTCGATAACAGGCATTTCAAAAGAAATTGTGAGTAAAAGCATAAAAATACTAGCGTTTCCCGTTCTATTGACAAAATGTACACCAGTTAACCCAATGCAAGAATAACTTGTTCAGTTGACAAATAAAGTGCGCATGACCCTACCAAGCTATTTATAGAAATATTGATAATTTGATACTTACTTTAAAATGTTAATTGCCTTTTTATACTTATGTCATTTTTGAGCATTGCAGCGGTCAAGTGTGTCGGTTTTGTGTGATGATGCATCATCAAATCAAGTGTTTGACGTGTTGTGTCGGATTTAAAATCGACATACTTGATTTTTTTACATCAGTCGATGGATGCTTCTTAGCTAGCTGTCAGTAACTTCGAGTGTTCTCAAGAGAGTATCCTTACGTCCCGTTAATTACCTGTTGTCCTTTTGTCTCAGATACTCTCTTGTTGAATTGAACTTCTATCGATTTGATTTTTACTGTGTGTTAGTTTGTGCTTTGTTATTGATTATCATTAGGGGGAAGGTTGGCGCCAAAAAACTAGTTTAACCCCGCCACATTTTAATGTGCCTGTCCTAAGCCAGGAATCTTTATCAAAGCTTATGTTTGTATTTAGTCGAATTTTTGTTAATTGTTTTTTGTCAAGAAGAGGGTCTTTCAATGCACTTTGGGATTGGGCTTGAATCATATGTATTTTATTTTCAATCCAGGGGCCAATTGAAAAACAGCGAGCAGCGACTGTTGGTCACATTGAAGGCTGCTGGCTGTTTTCCATTGTGGATATTTAAAATATACGTTTATAATGTAGGTTGTGTCGCGTACACTTATTCCACATCTCATTTTCTTCTATTACTCTACTAGGGTTAACTCGATAGTAACACAAAAACAACAAGGTTCATAGTCGTATGAGACTTATTTCTATAACATTTGTTTAAAATCCGATTACGGTGTCGGAGAAAAAAGAAATAGTAAATTCTGTACATTCCAATAATTGAAAACAAAGAATATGAATAGTATTTGCCATCGCTGTACAAAGATGTATAATTTGAAAATTTTATGACTGATTTATCTCAGGTTTATACAAAAAGGTAAAAACTTCAGGAGCGGATCTAGGGAAAGGTGTAACGGGCATACGCGCCCTTAAACTGAAAAAAAATATGCTTTTGCACAAAATCCACGAAAAATCAACTCCATCCGCGCCCCCTCCAACCCCCCCCCCCAAAAAGGGTGCGTCTCGCTCCCGTAGCTTGGCTAAAAACAACCTTTATAGCCCACCTTACCTACAATCCTGGATCCGCCCCTAGAATTCCCTTTTAATACATGTACATATGTATTTGTTGTCATACAAGTTTGGGTTTCATTTTAACGAGGCGTTTCTGCGCAGCTTAATACATATTTAAATAAATTGACTAAAGGAGTTACTTTTCTTGAATAAAGCATTTAATGGTAATAACATACCTTTACTGCATGAAGGACCAACTTTACCATAGGGGCAGACTTGTTGATCACCTAAAAACATGTACATTTTTTGTAGATTCATTCAAATATCTCACATAAAATATACTCTCTCAAAAAAGTAACGCAACATATAAAGATATTTAAAATACCATTGAAATAAAAACTATTGAATTTCAACTAAAAATTGTCATACGAATATGAAATTTTGCAGAATCATTTAGAAATGATTAATCTTACGTGTGATATAAACAAAATTAAAATTTACCGGCCAACAAAGGCACAGCGCCAACTGTAGTAATACCGACAAAATGCTAAAATTACGACTTCACTTGTGTTCTCTCGGTTTCTAAAAAAAACGCTGCATAGGATCTTCTAGCTCCCATTTTCACACACATTGAAGCCTTTGCTCCCATACCCTACGTTTTTAAAAACATCGGGTGGCGCTAGCGCTTGTGCCTATTCAACTTTGAAAAATCATAGAAATTGATAGTGTTAGCTTACATCTAGTAATTCTGGTAACCAATATTTGAAACCGTTACTTTTTTGGTTCCATAACCATGCAAAAATCGTCCTTTCTTTGATACCATCATTATCATAATGATAATCCCGTCTTAAGTGGTAAACATCAGGCTCAACATGAGGCGTGAATTTCCCCCGCACACGACATTTCGGTTGAAGGAGTTTTGAACAAGGGAATTCTCCTTTGATTATTCATCCAAAGTGATATCAGCACCAAAAAAATTGTCGTGAACTAAAATACCATTTTTTACAAAGTAAGCTTCTGCAAAACATTATAAAAAATGGCAAACAGTATGAGAAGGACGGTTCAGAGATTTTGAAAAATTAGGCGGAGTGTAGTGCATCAAGAGTCAAATGGGTACATGAGAATCCTTACCAATATCATAAGCAACGTAAAACACAAGACATTTTTGCTTTTTAAAAACCTTCTGAAAATTTTGATCTTATGAAAAATCGTGCATCTACTGATTAAATTTGATCTGCGCATGCGCCAACGCCTAATTGCGCAATCAAAAACCACGGAAAGAAGGCACAAACTTTTGGGCTAAAAGAATCTGATATTGAAATCTTGTGCGGAACGTTCTTTTTGAATATGGGGATGGCGGTTAGAGTACTGTCTTGCAAACAGACTGCATGACACAATTCTGATTGGCATGCGCACTCTATTTGTCGACACTTTGTAAAAATTTTAGCAATTAAAAAAACAATGGTCCCTTTACAATTGCCAAGTAAAATTTCATAATGATATTGCAACAACTGATGATATAAAACTCAATTTTTGAATGCGATGTTATTTCAAAATGTTTGCATGTTGCGTTTCTTTTTTGAGTGAGTATATATAAATAAAGATCTTTAAAAATGCTGAACATCTATAAAGCAAAAAGTAAGATGATTTAAGGTTCATCGGGACAGTTTGAAATTGTTTGAAGAAAATTTTAGTATATGTACAGCACAAACGGAATATTATCAGGGCAAATAAAGCAAGTAGGACCTAGATCTATATGGACACACCTTTCTATATTCACACATTGATTTTGTTGAAGATAGTACAGTTTTTTCAGTACAGTTTTTTTGGCGTTCAAATTGTATTTTGAATAAATACAAAATATCCCTATTGCACCTTTCAACTGACATGTTGGTGAACACATTTGGTTAAATTATAATTAAATGTTCCATCAATGAGTTTTAGGCCACGTGCAAGAGTGTAATTGATATTAACCTAAAATCGACTTTGCTCAAAAACGGAAAAAAGCAGAACTAAAACATAATGGACTTAATCATAAAAATATGAATAGAAATAGATAAGACATTGATATATCTAGGTCCTGCTACGGTTTATTTTTGAATTTTATATGCAGTCATTCTCGCAAACTGCAAACTGGAGAGGGATTTAGCATAAAGAATGTTTCCCAACCCGGGAAAAATATATAGGTTCACTAAATCCTTAAATAACTCTACATGTAAGACGCAGAGGAACCAATGGGGTATCCGAATGTCAAAAGACCAAAAGGGCAGAGACAAAACCAGTAAACACCAACAAGAACAGGACAAAAACATGGAAACACAAAAATAACTGCATATCAATCAACAACGCGAACTGCAGTCGAAATGAGAGTGAACTCAGGTGTTCCGAAAGAGTAAGCAGTTCCTGCTTGCTATAGCACACCCGTCGCGTTGCCTACAGTCAAATCTTTTTTACGATTATCAACAAAATTGGGTCGAGACAATATTTGCGTGTTGGTCCACTTTTCTTACTATTTATATAAATAGAAGCCCCAACTTTCCTTTTGAGAATAACTTGCCTGACTTAACCTTTTAGCCATCCTTCCATTTTCCAGTCCATGACAGGGAAACTAAATACCTCAATGACCTTCTCTTAACATCATCAGCGTTTTATAGTTTTTAGTTCCGTTCGTTTATTTCTTTATAGGTGTAGTCAAATTTTAGCCCTTATGAGTAAAACAATATATAGCAAACATATTTCATTACTAGGTATACAAGCACGAAACAGGTGTTCAGTCTCATGACCAAGTCACTTTAATCTTTACTTCTCTTACGTACCTGCACAGTACGCCATAGAACAGGCGGGTGGTCTGACCAGGTAGTATCTTCACTTCTCTTACGTACCTGTACAGTACGCCATAGAGCAGGCGGGTGGTCTGACCAGGTCGTATCTTTACTTCTCTTACTTACATGTACAGTACGCCATAGATCAGGCGGGTGGTCTGACCAGGTAGTATCTTTACTTTTCTTACGTACCTTCACAGTACGCCATAGAGCAGGCGGGTGGCCTGACCAGGTAATATCTTTACTTCTCTTACGTACCTGCACAGTATGCCATAGAGCAGGCGGGTGGTCTGACCAGGTTGTATCTTTACTTCTCTTACGTACCTGTACAGTACGCCATAGAACAGGCTGGTGGCCTGACCAGGTAGTATCTTTACTTCTCTTACTTACCTGTACAGTACACCATAGAGCAGGCGGGTGGTCTGACCAGGTAGTACCTTTACTTCTCTTACGTACCTGCACAGTACACCATAGAGCAGGCGGGTGGTCTGACCAGGTAGTATCTTTACTTCTCTTAAGTACCTGTACAGTACGCCATAGATCAGGCGGGTGGTCTGACCAGGTAGTATCTTTACTTCTCTTACGTACCTGTACAGTACGCCATAGAACAGGCGGGTGGTCTGACCAGGTAGTATCTTTACTTCATTTACTTACCTGTACAGTACGCCATAGAGCAGGCTGGTGGCCTGACCAGGTAGTATCTTTACTTCTCTTACTTACCTGTACAGTACGCCATAGAACAGGCGGGTGGTCTGACCAGGTAGTATCTTTACTTCTCTTACGTACCTGTACAGTACGCCATAGAGCAGGCTGGTGGCCTGACCAGGTAGTATCTTTACTTCTCTTACTTACCTGTACAGTACACCATAGAGCAGGCGGGTGGTCTGACCAGGTAGTATCTTTACTTCTCTTACGTACCTGCACAGTACGCCATAGAAAAGGCGGGTGGCCTGACCAGATAGTATCTTTACTTCTCTTACGTACCTGTACAGTACACCATAGAGCAGGCGGGTGGTCTAACCAGGTAGTATCTTTACTTATCTTACGTACCTGTACAGTACACCATAGAGCAGGTGGGTGGTCTGACCGGGTAGTATCTTTACTTCTCTTACGTACCTGTACAGTACACCATAGAGCAGGCGGGTGGTCTGACCAGGTAGTATCTTTACTTCTCTTACGTATCTGTACAGTATGACATAGAGCAGGCGGGTGGCCTGACCAGGTAGTATCTTTACTTCTCTTACGTACCTGCACAGTACACCATAGAGCAGGCGGCTGGTCTGACCAGGTAGTATCTTTACTTCTCTTACGTACCTGTACAGTACACCATAGAGCAGGCGGGTGGCCTGACCAGGTAGTATCTTTACTTCTCTTACGTACCTGCACAGTACACCATAGAGCATGCAGGTGGCCTGACAAGGTAGTATCTTTACTTCTCTTACGTACCTGCACAGTACGCCATAGAGCAGGCAGGTGGCCTGACCAGGTAGTATCTTTACTACTCTTACCTACCTGCACAGTACGTTATAGAGCAGGCGAGTGGCCTGACCAGGTAGTATCTTTACTTATATTTACTTCTCTTACATACCTGCACAGTACGTCATAGAGCAGGCGGGTGGCCTGACCAGCTAGTATCTTTACTTCTCTTACATACCTGCACAGTACGTCATAGAGCAGGCGGGTGGCCTGACCAGGTAGTATCTTTACTTATCTTACGTACCTTCACAGTACGCCATAGAGCAGGCGGATGGTCTGACCAGATAGTATCTTTA
This sequence comes from Arcuatula senhousia, assembly GCA_963971305.1. Lineage (NCBI taxonomy): Eukaryota > Metazoa > Mollusca > Bivalvia > Mytilida > Mytilidae > Arcuatula > Arcuatula senhousia. The sequence goes on along the minus strand of OZ020310.1, from coordinate 61,256,997 downwards.
CTTCTCTTACGTACCTGCACAGTACGCCATAGAGCAGGCGGGTGGCCTGACCAGGTAGTATCTTTACTTCTCTTACATACCTGCACAGTATGTCATAGAGCAGGCGGGTGGCCTGACCAGGTAGTATCTTTACTTATCTTACGTACCTGTACAGTACACCATAGAGCAGGCGGGTGGTCTGACCAGATAGTATCTTTACTTCTCTTACGTACCTGCACAGTACGTTATAGAGCAGGCGGGTGGTCTGACCAGGTAGTATCTTTACTTCTCTAAGGTACCTGCACAGTACACCAAAGAGCAGGCTGGTGGTCTGACCAGATAGTATCTTTACTTCTCTTACGTATCTGTACAGTACGTCATAGAGCAGGCGGGTGGCCTGACCAGGAAGTATCTTTACTACTCTTACGTACCTGCACAGTACGTTATAGAGCAGGCGGGTGGCCTGACCAGGTAGTATCTTTACTTCTCTTACGTACCTGTACAGTACACCAAAGAGCAGGCTGGTGATCTGACCAGATAGTATATTTACTTCTCTTACGTATCAGTACAGTACGTCATAGAGCAGGCGGGTGGCTTGACCAGGTAGTATCTTTACTTCTCTTACTTACCTTCACAGTACGGCATAGAGCAGGCGGGTGGCCTGACCAGATAGTATCTTTACTACTCTTACGTACCTGCACAGTACGATATACAGCAGGCGGGTGGCCTGACCAGGTAGTATCTTTACTTCTCTTACGTACCTGCACAGTTCGCCATAGAGCAGGCAGGTGGTCTGACCAGGTAGTATCTTTACTTCTCTTACGTATCTGTACAGTACGTCATAGAGCAGGCGGGTGGCTTGACCAGGTAGTATCTTTACTTCTCTTACTTACCTTCACAGTACGGCATAGAGCAGGCGGGTGGCCTGACCAGATAGTATCTTTACTACTCTTACGTACCTGTGCAGTACGTTATAGAGCAGGCGGGTGGTCTGACCAGGTAGTATCTTTACTTCTCTTACGTACCTGTACAGTACACCATAGAGCAGGCTGGTGGTCTGACCGGGTAGTATCTTTACTACTCTTACGTACCTGCACAGTACGCCATAGAGCAGGCGGGTGGCCTGACCAGATAGTATCTTTACTACTTTTACGTACCTGCACAGTACGCCATAGAGCAGGCGGGTGGCCTGACCAGGTAGTATCTTTACTACTCTTACGTACCTGCACAGTACGTTATAGAGCAGGCGGGTGGCCTGACCAGGTAGTATCTTTACTTCTCTTACGTACCTGCACAGTACGTTATAGAGCAGGCGGGTGGCCTGACCAGGAAGTATCTTTACTACTCTTACGTACCTGCACAGTACGTTATAGAGCAGGCGGGTGGCCTGACCAGGAAGTATCTTTACTACTCTTACGTACCTGCACAGTACGTTATAGAGCAGGCGGGTGGCCTGACCAGGTAGTATCTTTACTTCTCTTACGTACCTGCACAGTTCGCCATAGAGCAGGCAGGTGGTCTGACCAGGTAGTATCTTTACTTCTCTTACGTATCTGTACAGTACGTCATAGAGCAGGCGGGTGGCTTGACCAGGTAGTATCTTTACTTCTCTTACTTACCTTCACAGTACGGCATAGAGCAGGCGGGTGGCCTGACCAGATAGTATCTTTACTACTCTTACGTACCTGTGCAGTACGTTATAAAGCAGGCGGGTGGTCTGACCAGGTAGTATCTTTACTTCTCTTACGTACCTGTACAGTACACCATAGAGCAGGCTGGTGGTCTGACCGGGTAGTATCTTTACTACTCTTACGTACCTGCACAGTACGCCATAGAGCAGGCGGGTGGCCTGACCAGATAGTATCTTTACTACTTTTACGTACCTGCACAGTACGCCATAGAGCAGGCGGGTGGCCTGACCAGGTAGTATCTTTACTTCTCTTACGTACCTGTATAGTACACCATAGAGCAGGCAGGTGGCCTGACCAGATAGTATCTTTTCTACTCTTACGTACCTGCACAGTACGTTATAGAGCAGGCGGGTGGTCTGACCAGGTAGTATCTTTACTTCTCTTACGTACCTGTACAGCACACCAAAGAGCAGGCTGGTGGTCTGACCAGATAGTATCTTTACTTCTCTTACGTATCTGTACAGTACACCATAGAGCAGGCGGGGGGCCTGACCAGATAGTATCTTTACTTCTCTTACATACCTGCACAATACGTCATAGAGCAGGCGGGTGGTCTGAACAGATAGTATCTTTACTTCTCTTACGTTCCTGCACAGTACACCATAGAGCAGGCGGCTGGCCTGACCAGGTAGTATCTTTACTTCTCTTACGTACCTGTACAGTACACCATAGAGCAGGCTGGTGGTCTGACCAGGTAGTATCTTTACTTCTCTTACGTACCTGTACAGTACACCATAGAGCAGGCGGGTGGCCTGACCAGGTAGTATCTTTACTTCTCTTACGTACCTGTACAGTACACCATAGAGGAGGCTGGTCGTCTGACCAGGTAGTATCTTTACTTCTCTTACGTACCTGTACAGTACACCATAGAGCAGGCTGGTGGTCTGACCAGGTAGTATCTTTACTTCTCTTACGTACCTGTACAGTACGACATAGAGCAGGCGGGTGGCCTGACCAGGTAGTATCTTTACTTCTCTTACGTATCTGTACAGTACACCATAGAGCAGGCGGGTGGCCTGACCAGGTAGTATCTTTACATCTCTTACGTACCTGCACAGTATGACATAGAGCAGGTGGGTGGTCTTACCAGGTAGTATCTTTACTTCTCTTACGTACCTGTACAGTACACCATAGAGCAGGCGGGTGGCCTGACCAGGTAGTATCTTTACTTCTCTTACGTACCTGTACAGTACACCATAGAGCAGGCTGGTGGTCTGACCAGGTAGTATCTTTACTTCTCTTACGTACCTGTACAGTACACCATAGAGCAGGCTGGTGGTCTGACCAGGAAGTATCTTCACTTCTCTAATGTTCCTGCACAGTACACCATAGAGCAGGCGGCTGGCCTGACCAGGTAGTATCTTTACTTCTCTTACGTATCTGCACAGTACGTCATAGAGCAGGCGGGTGGCTTGACCAGGTAGCTAGTATCTTTACTTCTCTTACGTACCTTCACAGTACGTCATAGAGCAGGCGGGTGGCCTGACCAGGTAGTATTTTTACTTCTCTTACGTACCTGCACAGTACGCCATAGAACAGGCAGGTGGCCTGACCAGGTAGTATCTTTACTTCTCTTACGTACCTGCACAGTACGCCATAGAGCAGGCAGGTGGCCTGATCAGGTAGTATCTTTACTTCTCTTACGTATCTGTACAGTACGTTATAGAGCAGGCGGCTGGCCTGACCAGGTAGTATCTTTACTTCTCTTACGTATCTGTACAGTACACCATAGAGCAGGCGGCTGGCCTGACCAGGTAGTATCTTTACTTCTCTTACGTACCTGTACAGTACACCATAGAGCAGGCGAGTGGCCTGACCAGGTAGTATCTTTACTTCTCTTACGTATCTGTACAGTATGACATAGAGCAGGTGGGTGGTCTTACCAGGTAGTATCTTTACTTCTCTTACGTACCTGTACAGTACACCAAAGAGCAGGCGGGTGGCCTGACCAGGTAGTATCTTTACTTCTCTTACGTACCTGTACAGTACACCATAGAGCAGGCGGGTGGTCTGACCAGATAGTATCTTTACTTCTCTTACGTACCTGTACAGTACGTTATAGAGCAGACAGGTGGCCTGTCCAGGTAGTATCTTTACTTCTCTTACGTATCTGTACAGTACGTTATAGAGCAGGCGGGTGGCCTGACCAGGTAGTATCTTTACTTCTCTTACGCACCTGTACAGTACACCATAGAGCAGGCGGGTGGTCTGACTAGGTAGTATCTTTACTTCTCTTACGTACCTGTACACTACGTTATAGAGCAGGGGGGTGGTCGGACCAGGTAGTATCTTTACTTTTCTTACGTACCTACACAGTACGCGATAGAGCAGGCGGGTGGCCTGTCCAGGTAGTATCTTTATTTTTCTTACATACTTGTACAGTACGTTATAGAGCAGACAGGTGGTCTGACCAGGTAGTACCTTTACTTCTCTTACGTACCTGTACAGTACGTTATAGAGCAGGCTGACGGCCTCACCAGATAGTATCTTTACTTTTCTTACATACCTGTACAGTACACCAAAGAGCAGGCTGGTGGTCTGACCAGATAGTATCTTTACTTCTCTTACGTATCTGTACAGTACGTCATAGAGCAGGCGGGTGGCTTGACCAGGTAGTATCTTTACTACTCTTACGTACCTGCACAGTACGTTATAGAGCAGGCGGGTGGTCTGACCAGGTAGTATCTTTTCTACTCTTACGTACCTGCACAGTACGTTATAGAGCAGGCGGGTGGTCTGACCAGGTAGTATCTTTACTTCTCTTACGTATCTGTACAGTACGTCATAGAGCAGGCGGGTGGCTTGACCAGGTAGTATCTTTTCTACTCTTACGTACCTGCACAGTACACCATAGAGCAGGCGGGTGGTCTGACCAGGTAGTATCTTTACTTCTCTTACGTACCTGTACAGTACACCAAAGAGCAGGCTGGTGGTCTGACCAGATAGTATCTTTACTTCTCTTACGTATCTGTACAGTACACCATAGAGCAGGCGGGGGGCCTGACCAGGTAGTATCTTTACTTCTCTTACATACCTGCACAATACGTCATAGAGCAGGCGGGTGGTCTGAACAGATAGTATCTTTACTTCTCTTACGTTCCTGCACAGTACACCATAGAGCAGGCGGCTGGCCTGACCAGTTAGTATCTTTACTTCTCTTACGTACCTGTACAGTACACCATAGAGCAGGCTGGTGGTCTGACCAGGTAGTATCTTTACTTCTCTTACGTACCTGTACAGTACACCATAGAGCAGGCGGGTGGCCTGACCAGGTAGTATCTTTACTTCTCTTACGTACCTGTACAGTACACCATAGAGGAGGCTGGTGGTCTGACCAGGTAGTATCTTTATTTCTCTTACGTACCTGTACAGTACACCATAGAGCAGGCTGGTGGTCTGACCAGGTAGTATCTTTACTTCTCTTACGTACCTGTACAGTACGACATGGAGCAGGCGGGTGGCCTGACCAGGTAGTATCTTTACTTCTCTTACGTATCTGTACAGTACACCATAGAGCAGGCGGGTGGCCTGACCAGGTAGTATCTTTACATCTCTTACCTACCTGCACAGTATGACATAGAGCAGGTGGGTGGTCTTACCAGGTAGTATCTTTACTTCTCTTACGTACCTGTACAGTACACCATAGAGCAGGCGGGTGGCCTGACCAGGTAGTATCTTTACTTCTCTTACGTACCTTAACAGTACACCATAGAGCAGGCGGATGGTCTGACCAGATAGTATCTTTACTTCTCTTACGTACCTGTACAGTACATTATAGAGCAGACAGGTGGCCTGTCCAGGTAGTATCTTTACTTCTCTTACGTATCTGTACAGTACGTTATAGAGCATGCGGGTGGCCTGACCAGGTAGTATCTTTACCTCTCTTACGTACCTGTACAGTACACCATAGAGCAGGCGGGTGGTCTGACTAGGTAGTATCTTTACTTCTCTTACGTACCTGTATATACGTTATAGAGCAGGGGGTGGTCGGACCAGGTAGTATCTTTACTTTTCTTACGTACCTACACAGTACGCGATAGAGCAGGCGGGTGGCCTGTCCAGGTAGTATCTTTATTTTTCTTACATACTTGTACAGTACGTTATAGAGCAGACAGGTGGTCTGACCAGGTAGTACCTTTACTTCTCTTACGTACCTGTACAGTACGTTATAGAGCAGGCTGACGGCCTCACCAGATAGTATCTTTACTTTTCTTACATACCTGTACAGTACACCAAAGAGCAGGCTGGTGGTCTGACCAGATAGTATCTTTACTTCTCTTACGTATCTGTACAGTACGTCATAGAGCAGGCGGGTGGCTTGACCAGGTAGTATCTTTACTTCTCTTACGTATCTGTACAGTACACCATAGAGTAGGCTGGTGGCTTGACCAGTTAGTATCTTTTCTACTCTTACGTACCTGCACAGTACGTTATAGAGCAGGCGGGTGGTCTGACCAGGTAGTATCATTACTTCTCTTACGTACCTGTACAGTACACCAAAGAGCAGGCTGGTGGTCTGACCAGATAGTATCTTTACTTCTCTTACGTATCTGTACAGTACACCATAGAGCAGGCGGGGGGCCTGACCAGGTAGTATCTTTACTTCTCTTACATACCTGCACAATACGTCAAAGAGCAGGCGGGTGGTCTGAACAGATAGTATCTTTACTTCTCTTACGTATCTGTACAGTACGTCATAGAGCAGGCGGGTGGCCTGACCAGGTAGTATCTTTACTTCTCTTACGTACCTGTACAGTACACCATAGAGCAGGCGGGTGGCCTGACCAGGTAGTATCTTTACTTCTCTTACGTACCTGTACAGTACACCATAGAGCAGGCTGGTGGTCTGACCAGGTAGTATCTTTACTTCTCTTACGTACATGTACAGTACACCATAGAGCAGGCTGGTGGTCTGACCAGGTAGTATCTTTACTTCTCTTACGTTCCTGCACAGTACACCATAGAGCAGGCGGCTGGCCTGACCAGGTAGTATCTTTACTTCTCTTACGTACCTGTACAGTACACCATAGAGCAGGCTGGTGGTCTGACCAGGTAGTATCTTTACTTCTCTTACGTACCTGTACAGTACACCATAAAGCAGGCGGGTGGCCTGACCAGGTAGTATCTTTACTTCTCTTACGTACCTGTACAGTACACCATAGAGGAGGCTGGTGGTCTGACCAGGTAGTATCTTTACTTCTCTTACGTACCTGTACAGTACACCATAGAGCAGGCTGGTGGTCTGACCAGGTAGTATCTTTACTTCTCTTACGTACCTGTACAGTACGACATAGAGCAGGCAGGTGGCCTGACCAGGTAGTATCTTTACTTCTCTTACGTATCTGTACAGTACACCATAGAGCAGGCGGGTGGCCTGACCAGGTAGTATCTTTACATCTCTTACGTACCTGCACAGTACGTTATAGAACAGGCGGGGGGCCTGACCAGGTAGTATCTTTACTTCTCTTACGTACCTGTACAGTACACCATAGAGCAGGCGGGTGGCCTGACCAGGTAGTATCTTTACTTCTCTTACGTACCTGCACAGTTCGCCATAGAGCAGGCGGGTGGTCTGACCAGGTAGTATCTTTACTTCTCTTACCTACCTGTACAGTACGCCATAGAGCAGGCGGGTGGCCTGACCAGGTAGTATCTTTACTTCTCTTACGTACCTGTACAGTACACCATAGAGCAGGCGGGTGGCCTGACCAGGTAGTATCTTTACTTCTCTTACGTACCTGCACAGTTCGCCATAGAGCAGGCGGTTGGTCTGACCAGGTAGTATCTTTACTTCTCTTACCTACCTGTACAGTACGCCATTGAGCAGGCTGGTGGCCTGACCAGGTAGTATCTTTACTTCTCTTACGTACCTGTACAGTACACCATAGAGCAGGCGGGTGGCCTGACCAGGTAGTTTCTTTACTTCTCTTACGTACCTGTACAGTACACCATAGAGCAGGCGGGTGGTCTGACCAGGTAGTATCTTTACTTCTCTTACGCACCTGCACAGTACGTTATAGAGCAGGCGGGGGCCTGACCAGGTAGTATCTTTACTTCTCTTACGTACCTGTACAGTACGTTATAGAGCAGGCGGGGGGCCTGACCAGGTAGTATCTTTACTTCTCTTACGTACCTGTACAGTACACCATAGAGCAGGCGGGTGGCCTGACCAGGTAGTATCTTTACTTCTCTTACGAATCTGCACAGTACGCCATAGAGCAGGCGGGTAGCCTGACCATGTAGTATCATTACTTCTCTTACGTACCTGCACAGTACGGCATAGAGCAGGCGGGTGGCCTGACCAGGTAGTATCTTTACTTCTCTTACGTACCTGCACAGTACGTTATAGAGCAGGCGGGTGGCCTGACCAGGTTTAATCTTTACTTCTCTTACGTACCTGCACAGTACGTCATAGAGCAGGCGGGTGGCCTGACCAGGTAGTATCTTTACTTCTCTTACGTACCTGTACAGTACACCATAGAGCAGGCAGGTGGTCTGACCAGGTAGTATCTTTACTTCTCTTACGTACCTGCACAGTACGTTATAGAGCAGGCGGGGGGCCTGACCAGGTAGTATCTTTACTTCTCTTACGTACCTGTACAGTACACCATAGAGCAGGCGGGTGGCCTGACCAGGTAGTATCTTTACTTCTCTTACGTACCTGCACAGTTCGCCATAGAGCAGGCGGGTGGTCTGACCAGGTAGTATCTTTACTTCTCTTACCTACCTATACAGAACGCCATAGAGCAGGCGCCTGGCCTGACCAGGTAGTATCTTTACTTCTCTTACGTACCTGTACAGTACACCATAGAGCAGGCGGGTGGTCTGAGCAGGTAGTATCTTTACTTCTCTTACGTACCTGCACAGTACGTTATAGAGCAGGCGGGGGGCCTGACCAGGTAGTATCTTTACTTCTCTTACGTATCTGCACAGTACGTCATAGAGCAGGCGGGTGGCTTGACCAGGTAGTATCTTTACTTCTCTTACGTACCTTCACAGTACGTCATAGAGCAGGCGGGTGGCCTGACCAGGTAGTATCTTTACTTCTCTTACGTACCTGCACAGTACGCCATAGAGCAGACAGATGGCCTGACCAGGTAGTATCTTTACTTCTTTTACGTACCTGCACAGTACGCCATAGAGCAGGCAGGTTGCCTGATCAGGTAGTATCTTTACTTCTCTTACGTATCTGTACAGTACGTTATAGAGCAGGCGGGTGGCCTGATCAGGTAGTATCTTTACTTCTCTTACGTATCTGTACAGTACACCATAGAGCAGGCGGGTGGCCTGACCAGGTAGTATCTTTACTTCTCTTACGTACCTGTACAGTACACCATAGAGAAGGCGAGTGGCCTTACCAGGTAGTACCTTCACTTCTCTTACGTATCTGTACAGTATGACATAGAGCAGGTGGATGGTCTGACCAGGTAGTATCTTTACTTCTCTTACGTACCTGTACAGTACACCATAGAGCAGGCGGGTGGCCTGACCAGGTAGTATCTTTACTTCTCTTACGTACCTGTACAGTACACCATAGAGCAGGCGGGTGGTCTGACCAGAAAGTATCTTTACTTCTCTTACGTACCTGTACAGTACGTTATGGAGCAGACAGGTGGCCTGTCCAGGTAGTATCTTTACTTCTCTTACGTATCTGTACAGTACGTTATAGAGCAGGCGGGTGGCCTGACCAGGTAGTATCTTTACTTCTCTTACGTACCTGTACAGTACACAATAGAGCAGGCGGTTGGTCTGACTAGGTAGTATCTTTACATCTCTTACGTACCTGTACACTACGTTATAGAGCAGGGGGGTGGTCGGACCAGGTAGTATCTTTACTTTTCTTACGTACCTACACAGTACGTGATAGAGCAGGCGGGTGGCCTGTCCAGGTAGTATCTTTATTTTTCTTACATACTTGTACAGTACGTTATAGAGCAGACAGGTGGTCTGACCAGGTAGTACCTTTACTTCTCTTACGTACCTGTACAGTACGTTATAGAGCAGGCTGACGGCCTCACCAGATAGTATCTTTACTTTTCTTACATACCTGTATAGTACACCAAAGAGCAGGCTGGTGGTCTGACCAGATAGTATCTTTACTTCTCTTACGTATCTGTACAGTATGTCATAGAGCAGGCGGGTGGCTTGACCAGGTAGTATCTTTACTACTCTTACGAACCTGCACAGTACGTTATAGAGCAGGCGGGTGGTCTGACCAGGTAGTATCTTTACTTCTCTTACGTACCTGTACAGTACACCAAAGAGCAGGCTGGTGGTCTGACCAGATAGTATCTTTACTTCTCTTATGTATCTGTACAGTACACTATAGAGCAGGCGGGTGGTCTGACCAGGTAGTATCTTTACTTCTCTTACGTACCTGTACAGTACACCATAGAGCAGGCGGGTCGTCTGACCAGATAGTATCTTTACTTCTCTTACGTACCTGTACAGTACGTTATAGAGCAGACAGGTGGCCTGTCCAGGTAGTATCTTTACTTCTCTTACGTACCTGCACAGTACGTTATAGAGCAGGCGGGTGGTCTGACCAGGTAGTATCTTTACTTCTCTTACGTACCTGTACAGTACGTTATAGAGCAGACAGGTGGCCTGACCAGGTAGTATCTTTACTTCTCTTACGTACCTGTACAGTACGTTATAGAGCAGGCGGGTGGTCTGACCAGGTAGTATCTTTACTTCTCTTACGTACCTGTACAGTACACCAAAGAGCAGGCTGGTGGTCTGACCAGATAGTATCTTTACTTCTCTTACGTATCTGTACAGTACACCATAGAGCAGGCGGGGGGCCTGACCAGGTAGTATCTTTACTTCTCTTACATACCTGCACAGTACGTCATAGAGCAGGCGGGTGGTCTGACCAGATAGTATCTTTACTTCTCTTACGTACCTGTACAGTACACCATAGAGCAGGCTGGTGGTCTGACCAGGTAGTATCTTTACTTCTCTTACGTACCTGTACAGTACACCATAGAGCAGGCTGGTGGTCTGACCAGGTAGTATCTTTACTTCTCTTACGTACCTGTACAGTACACCATAGAGCAGGCGGGTGGTCTGACCAGGTAGTATCTTTACTTCTCTTACGTATCTGTACAGTACGTCATAGAGCAGGCGGGTGGCCTGACCAGGTAGTATCTTTACTTCTCTTACGTACCTGTACAGTACACCATAGAGCAGGCGGGTGGCCTGACCAGGTAGTATCTTTACTTCTCTTACATACCTGTACAGTACACCATAGAGCAGGCTGGTGGTCTGACCAGGTAGTATCTTTACTTCTCTTACGTACCTGTACAGTACGCCATAGAGCAGGCAGGTGGCCTGACCAGGTAGTATCTTTACTTCTCTTACGTACCTGCACAGTACGCCATAGAACAGGCAGGTGGCCTGACCAGGTAGTATCTTTACTTCTCTTACGTACCTGCTCAGTACGTCATAGAGCAGGCGGGTGGCCCGACCAGGTAGTATCTTTACTTCTCTTACGTACCTGCACAGTACGTTATAGAGCAGGCAGGTGGACTGATCAGGTAGTATCTTTACTTCTCTTACGTATCTGTACAGTACGTTATAGAGCAGGCGGGTGGCCTGACCAGGTAGTATCTTTACTTCTCTTACGTATCTGTACAGTACACCATAGAGCAGGCGGGTGGCCTGACCAGGTAGTATCTTTACTTCTCTTACGTACCTGTACAGTACACCATAGAGAAGGCGAGTGGCCTGACCAGGTAGTATCTTTACTTCTCTTACGTATCTGTACAGTATGACATAGAGCAGGTGGGTGGTCTGACCAGGTAGTATCTTTACTTCTCTTACGTACCTGTACAGTACACCATAGAGCAGGCGGGTGGCCTGACCAGGTAGTATCTTTACTTCTCTTACGTACCTGTACAGTACACCATAGAGCAGGCGGGTGGTCTGACCAGATAGTATCTTTACTTCTCTTACGTACCTGTACAGTACGTTATAGAGCAGACAGGTTGCCTGTCCAGGTAGTATCTTTACTTCTCTTACGTATCTGTACAGTACGTTATAGAGCAGGCGGGTGGCCTGACCAGGTAGTATCTTTACTTCTCTTACGTACCTGTACAGTACACCATAGAGCAGACGGGTGGTCTGACTAGGTAGTATCTTTACTTCTCTTACGTACCTGTACACTACGTTATAGAGCAGGGGGTGGTCGGACCAGGTAGTATCTTTACTTTTCTTACGTACCTACACAGTACGCGATAGAGCAGGCGGGTGGCCTGTCCAGGTAGTATCTTTATTTTTCTTACATACTTGTACAGTACGTTATAGAGCAGACAGGTGGTCTGACCAGGTAGTATCTTTACTTCTCTTACGTACCTGTACAGTACACCAAAGAGCAGGCTGGTGGTCTGACCAGATAGTATCTTTACTTCTCTTACGTATCTGTACAGTACGTCATAGAGCAGGCGGGTGGTCTGACCAGGTAGTATCTTCACTTCTCTTACGTACCTGTACAGTACACCAAAGAGCAGGCTGGTGGTCTGACCAGATAGTATCTTTACTTCTCTTACGTACCTGTACAGTACACCATAGAGCAGGCGGGGGGCCTGACCAGGTAGTATCTTTAATTTTCTTACATACCTGCACAGTACGTCATAGAGCAGGCGGGTGGTCTGACCAAGTAGTATCTTTACTTCTCTTACGTATCTGTACAGTACGTCATAGAGCAGGCGGGTGGCCTGACCAGGTAGTATCTTTACTTCTCTTACGTACCTGTACAGTACACCATAGAGCAGGCGGGTGACCTGACCAGGTAGTATCTTTACTTCTCTTACGTACCTGTACAGTACACCATAGAGCAGGCTGGTGGTCTGACCAGGTAGTATCTTTACTTCTCTTACGTACCTGTACAGTACACCATAGAGCAGGCTGGTGGTCTGACCAGGTAGTATCTTTACTTCTCTTACGTTCCTGCACAGTACACCATAGAGCAGGCGGCTGGCCTGACCAGGTAGTATCTTTACTTCTCTTACGTAGCTGTACAGTACGCCATAGAGCAGGCGGGTGGTCTGACCAGGTAGTATCTTTACTTCTCTTACATACCTGTACAGTACGCCATAGAGCAGGCGGGTGGTCTGACCAGGTAGTATCTTTACTACTCTTACGTACCTGCACAGTACGTTATAGAGCAGGCGGGTGGTCTGACCAGGTAGTACCTTTACTTCTCTTACGTACCTGTACAGTACGTCATAGAGCAGGCGGGTGGCCTGACCAGGTAGAATCTTTACTTCTCTTACATACCTGTACAGTACACCATAGAGCAGGCGGGTGGCCTGACCAGGTACTACCTTTACTTCTCTTACGTACCTGTACAGTACGCTATAGAGCAGGCGGGTGGCCTGACCAGGTAGTATCTTTACTTCTCTTACATACCTGTACAGTACACCATAGAGCAGGCGGGTGGCCTGACCAGGTAGTATCTTTACTTCTCTTACGTACCTGTACAGTACGCCATAGAGCAGGCGGGTGGCCTGACCAGGTAGTATCTTTACTTCTCTTACGTACCTGTACAGTACACCATAGAGCAGGCTGGTGGTCTGACCAGGTAGTATCTTTACTTCTCTTACATACCTGTACAGTACGCCATAGAGCAGGCGGGTGGTCTGACCAGGTAGTACCTTTACTTTTCTTACGTACCTGTACAGTACGTCATAGAGCAGGCGGGTGATCTGACCAGGTAGTACCTTTACTTTTCTTACGTACCTGTACAGTACGTCATAGAGCAGGCGGGTGATCTGACCAGGTAGTATCTTTACTTCTCTTACGTACCTGCACAGTACACCAAAGAGCAGGGGGTGGCCTGACCAGGTAGTATCTTTACTTCTCTTACATACCTGTACAGTACACCATAGAGCAGGCGGGTGGCCTGACCAGGTAGTACCTTTCCTTCTCCTACGTATCTGTACAGTACACCATAGAGCAGGCGGGTGGTCTAACCAGGTAGTATCTTTACTTCTCTTACATACCTGTACAGTACACCATAGAGCAGGCGGGTGGTCTGACCAGGTAGTATCTTTACTTCTCTTACGTACCTGTACAGTACGCCATAGAGCAGGCGGGTGGTCTGACCAGATAGTATCTTTACTTCTCTTACATACCTGTACAGTACACCATAGAGCAGGCGGGTGGCCTGACCAGGTAGTACCTTTACTTCTCTTACATACCTGTACAGTACACCATAGAGCAGGCGGGTGGTCTGACCAGGTAGTATCTTTACTTCTCTTACGTACCTGTACAGTACACCATAGAGCAGGCGGGTGGCCTGACCAGGTAGTACCTTTACTTCTCTTACATACCTGTACAGTACACCATAGAGCAGGCGGGTGGTCTGACCAGGTAGTATCTTTACTTCTCTTACGTTCCTGTACAGTACGCCATAGAGCAGGCGGGTGGCTTGACAAGGAAGTATCTTTACTTCTCTTACATACCTGTACAGTACACCATAGAACAGGCGGGTGGCCTGACCAGGTAGTACCTTTACTTCTCTTACGTACCTGTACAGTACACCATAGAGCAGGCGGGTGGTCTGATCAGGTAGTATCTTTACTTCTCTTACGTATCTGTACAGTACACCATAGAGCAGGCGGGTGGCCTGACCAGGTAGTATCTTAACTTCTTTTACATACCTGTACAGTACACCATAGAGCAGGCGGGTGGTCTGATCAGGTAGTATCTTTACTTCTCTTACGTATCTGTACAGTACACCATAGAGCAGGCGGGTGGTCTGACCAGGTAGTATCTTTACTTCTCTTACATACCTGTACATTACACCATAGAGCAGGCGGGTGGTCTGACCAGGTAGTACCTTTACTTTTCTTACGTACCTGTACAGTACACCATAAAGCAGGCAGGTGGTCTGACCAGGTAGTACCTTTACTTCTCTTACGTATCTGTACAGTACACCATAGAGCAGGCGGGTGGTCTGACCAGGTAGTATCTTTACTTCTCTTACGTATCTGTACAGTACACCATAGAGCAGGCGGGTGGTCTGACCAGGTAGTATCTTTACTTTTCTTACGTACCTGTACAGTACACCATAAAGCAGGCGGGTGGTCTGACCAGGTTAAATCTTTACTTCTCTTACTTACCTGTACAGTACACCATAGAGCAGGCAGGTGGCCTGACCAGGTAGTATCTTTACTTCTCTTACGTACCTGCACAGTACGCCATAGAGCAGACAGGTGGCCTGACCAGGTAGTATTTTTACTTCTCTTACGTATCTGTACAGTACACCATAGAGCAGGGGGGTGGTCTGACCAGGTAGTATCTTTACTTCTCTTACATACCTGTACAGTACACCATAGAGCAGGCGGGTGGCCTGACCAGGTAGTATCTTTACTTCTCTTACGTACCTGTACAGTACACCATAGAGCAGGCGGGTGGTCTGACCAGGTAGTATCTTTACTTCTCTTACTTACCTGTACAGTACGCCATAGATCAGGCGGGTGGTCTGACCAGGTAGTATCTTTACTTCTCTTACCTACCTGTACAGTACGTCATAGAGCAGGCGGGTGGCCTGACCAGGTAGTATCTTTACTTCTCTTACGTACCTGTACAGTACGTCATAGAGCAGGCGGGTGGCCTGACCAGGTAGTATCTTTACTTCTCTTACGTATCTGTACAGTACGCCATAGAGCAGGCGGGTGGTCTGACCAGGTAGTATCTTTACTACTCTTACGTACCTGTACAGTACGCTATAGAGCAGGCGGGTGGCCTGACCAGGTAGAATCTTTACTTCTCTTACGTACCGGTACAGTACGTCATAGAGCAGGCGGGTGGTCTGACCAGGTAGTATCTTTACTTCTCTTACGTACCTGTACAGTACGCCATAGAGCAGGCGGGTGGACTGACCAGGTAGTATCTTTACTTCTCTTACGTACCTGTACAGTACACCATAGAGCAGGCGGGTGGCCTGACCAGGTAGTATCTTTACTTCTCTTACGTACCTGTACAGTACGTCATAGAGCAGGCGGGTGGTCTGACCAGGTAGTATCTTTACTTCTCTTACATACCTGTACAGTACGCTATAGAGCAGGCGGGTGGCCTGACCAGGTAGTATCTTTACTTCTCTTACATACCTGTACAGTACGCTATAGAGCAGGCGGGTGACCTGACCAGGTAGTATCTTTACTTCTCTTACATACCTGTACAGTACGCTATAGAGCAGGCGGGTGGCCTGACCAGGTAGTATATTTACTTCTCTTACGTACCTGTACAGTACACCATAGAGCAGGCGGGTGGCCTGACCAGGTAGTATCTTTACTTCTCTTACATACCTGTACAGTACGCTATAGAGCTGGCGGGTGGCCTGACCAGGTAGTATATTTACTTCTCTTACGTACCTGTACAGTACGTCATAGAGCAGGCGGGTGGCCTGACCAGGTAGTATCTTTACTTCTCTTACGTACCTGCACAGTACGCCATAGAGCAGGCGGGTGGCCTGACCAGGTAGTATCTTTACTTCTCTTACATACCTGTACAGTACGCTATAGAGCAGGCGGGTGGCCTGACCAGGTAGTATATTTACTTCTCTTACGTACCTGTGCAGTACGTCATAGAGCAGGCGGGTGGCCTGACCAGGTAGTATCTTTACTTCTCTTACTACCTGTACAGTACGCCATAGAGCAGGCGGGTGGCCTGACCAGGTAGTATATTTACTTCTCTTACGTACCTGTACAGTACGTCATAGAGCAGGCGGGTGGCCTGACCAGGTAGTATCTTTACTTCTCTTACATACCTGTACAGTACGCTATAGAGCAGGCGGGTGGCCTTACCAGGTAGTATATTTACTTCTCTTACGTACCTGTACAGTACGTCATAGAGCAGGCGGGTGGCCTGACCAGGTAGTATGTTTACTTCTTTTACTACCTGTACAGTACGCCATAGAGCAGGCGGGTGGCCTGACCAGGTAGTATCTTTACTTCTCTTACATACCTGTACAGTACGCTATAGAGCAGGCAGGTGGCCTGACCAGGTAGTATATTTACTTCTCTTACGTACCTGTACAGTACACCATAGAGCAGGCGGGTGGCCTGACCAGGTAGTATCTTTACTTCTCTTACATACCTGTACAGTACGCTATAGAGCAGGCGGGTGGCCTGACCAGGTAGTATATTTACTTCTCTTACGTACCTGTACAGTACGTCATAGAGCAGGCGGGTGGCCTGACCAGGTAGTACCTTTACTTCTCTTACGTACCTGTACAGTACGCCATAGAGCAGGCGGGTTGTCTGACCAGGTAGTATCTTTACTTCTCTTACTACCTGTACAGTACGTCATAGAGCAGGCGGGTGGCCTGACCAGGTAGTATCTTTACTTCTCTTACTACCTGTACAGTACGTCATAGAGCAGGCGGGTGGCCTGACCAGGTAGTATCTTTACTACTCTTACGTACCTGCACAGTACACCTTAGAGCAGGCGGGTGGCCTGACCAGGTAGTATCTTTACTTCTTTTACGTACCTGTACAGTACGCCATAGAGCAGGTGGGTGGTCTGACCAGGTAGAATCTTAACTTCTCTTACGTACCTGCACAGTACACCTTAGAGCAGGCGGGTGGCCTGACCAGGTAGTATCTTTACTTCTTTTACGTACCTGTACAGTACGCCATAGAGCAGGTGGGTGGTCTGACCAGGTAGTATCTTTACTTCTTTTACGTACCTGTACAGTACGCCATAGAGCAGGTGGGTGGTCTGACCAGGTAGTATCTTTACTTCTTTTACGTACCTGTACAGTACGCCATAGAGCAGGTGGGTGGTCTGACCAGGTAGTATCTTTACTTCTTTTACGTACCTGCACAGTACGCCATTGAGCAGGTGGGTGGTCTGACCAGGTAGTATCTTTACTTCTCATACGTACCTGCACAGTACGCCATAGAGCAGGCGGGTGGTCTGACTAGGTAGTATCTTTACTTCTCTTACGTACCTGCACAGTTCGCCATAGAGCAGGCAGGTGGCCTGACCAGGTAGTATCTTTACTTCTCTTACGTACCTGCACAGTACGCCATAGAGCAGGCTGGTTGCGTGACCAGGTAGTATCTTTACTTCTCTTACTACCTGTACAGTACGTCATAGAGCAGGCGGGTGGCCTGACCAGGTAGTATCTTTACTTCTCTTACTACCTGTATAGTACGTCATAGAGCAGGCGGGTGGCCTGACCAGGTAGTATCTTTACTACTCTTACGTACCTGCACAGTACACCTTAGAGCAGGCGGGTGGCCTGACCAGGTAGTATCTTTACTTCTTTTACGTACCTGTACAGTACGCCATAGAGCAGGTGGGTGGTCTGACCAGGTAGTATCTTAACTTCTCTTACGTACCTGCACAGTACACCTTAGAGCAGGCGGGTGGCCTGACCAGGTAGTATCTTTACTTCTTTTACGTACCTATACAGTACGCCATAGAGCAGGTGGGTGGTCTGACCAGGTAGTATCTTTACTTCTTTTACGTACCTGTACAGTACGCCATAGAGCAGGTGGGTGGTCTGACCAGGTAGTATCTTTACTTCTTTTACGTACCTGTACAGTACGCCATAGAGCAGGTGGGTGGTCTGACCAGGTAGTATCTTTACTTCTTTTACGTACCTGCACAGTACGCCATTGAGCAGGTGGGTGGTCTGACCAGGTAGTATCTTAACTTCTCATACGTACCTGCACAGTACGCCATAGAGCAGGCGGGTGGTCTGACTAGGTAGTATCTTTACTTCTCTTACGTACCTGCACAGTTCGCCATAGAGCAGGCAGGTGGCCTGACCAGGTAGTATCTTTACTTCTCTTACGTACCTGCACAGTACGCCATAGAGCAGGCTGGTTGCGTGACCAGGTAGTATCTTTACTTCTCTTACGTACCTGCACAGTTCGCCATAGAGCAGGCTGATGGCCTGACCAGGTAGTATCTTTACTTCTCTTACGTATCTGTACAGTACGCCATAGAGCAGGTGGGAGGTCTGACCAGGTAGTATCTTTACTTCTCTTACGTATCTGTACAGTACGCCATAGAGCAGGCGAGTGGCCTGGCCAGGTAGTATCTTTACTTCTCTTACGTACCAGTACAGTACGCCAGAGAGCAGGCGGTTGGTCTGACCAGGTAGTATCTTTACTTCTTTTACGTACCTGTACAGTACGCCATAGAGCAGGTGGGTGGTCTGACCAGGTAGTATCTTTACTTCTCTTACGTACCTGCACAGTACGTCATAGAGCAGGCGGGTGGTCTAACCAAGTAGTATCTTTACTTCTCTTACGTACCTGTACAGTACGCCATAGAGCAGGCGGGTGGCCTGACCAGTTAGTATCTTAACTTCTCTTACATACCTGTACAGTACGCCATAGAGCAGGCGGGTGGTCTGACCAGGTAGTATCTTTTCTTCTCTTACGTACCTTCACAGTACACCATAGAGCAGGCGGGTGGTCTAACCAGGTAGTATCTTAACTTCTCTTACGTACCTGCACAGTACACCTTAGAGCAGGCGGGTGGCCTGACCAGGTAGTATCTTAACTTCTCTTACGTATCTGTACAGTACACCATAGAGCAGGCGGGTGGCCTGACCAGGTAGTATCTTTACTTCTCTTACGTACCTGCACAGTTCGCCATAGAGCAGGCGGGTGGTCTGACCAGGTAGTATCTTTACTTCTCTTACGTACCTGTACAGTACGCCATAGAGCAGGCGGGTGGTCTGACCAGGTAGTATCTTTACTTCTCTTACGTACCTGCACAGTACACCATAGAGCAGGCGGTTGGTCTGACCAGGTAGTATCTTTACTTCTCTTACGTACCTGTACAGTACACCATAGAGCAGGCAGGTGGCCTGACCAGGTAGTATCTTTACTTCTCTTACGTACCTGCACAGTACACCATAGAGCAGGTGGATGGTCTAACCAGGTAGTATCTTTACTTCTCTTACGTACCTGTAAATTACACCATAGAGCAGGCGGGTGGTCTGACCAGGTAGTATCTTTACTTCTCTTACGTACCTGCACAGTTCGCCATAGAGCAGGCAGGTGGCCTGACCAGGTAGTATCTTTACTTCTCTTACGTACCTGCACAGTACGCCATAGAGCAGGCTGGTTGCGTGACCAGGTAGTATCTTTACTTCTCTTACGTACCTGCACAGTTCGCCATAGAGCAGGCTGATGGCCTGACCAGGTAGTATCTTTACTTCTCTTACGTATCTGTACAGTACGCCATAGAGCAGGTGGGAGGTCTGACCAGGTAGTATCTTTACTTCTCTTACGTATCTGTACAGTACGCCATAGAGCAGGCGGGTGGCCTGGCCAGGTAGTATCTTTACTTCTCTTACGTACCAGTACAGTACGCCATAGAGCAGGCGGTTGGTCTACCCAGGTAGTATCTTTACTTCTTTTACGTACCTGTACAGTACGCCATAGAGCAGGTGGGTGGTCTGACCAGGTAGTATCTTTACTTCTCTTACATACCTGCACAGTACGTCATAGAGCAGGCGGGTGGTCTAACCAGGTAGTATCTTTACTTCTCTTACGTACCTGTACAGTACGCCATAGAGCAGGCGGGTGGCCTGACCAGGTAGTATCTTAACTTCTCTTACATACCTGTACAGTACGCCATAGAGCAGGCGGGTGGTCTGACCAGGTAGTATCTTTACTTCTCTTACGTACCTGCACAGTACGCCATAGAGCAGGCGGGTGGTCTGACCAGATAGTATCTTTACTTCTCTTACGTACCTGTACAGTACGCCATAGAGCAGGCGGGTGGTCTAACCAGGTAGTATCTTAACTTCTCTTACGTACCTGCACAGTACACCTCAGAGCAGGCGGGTGGCCTGACCAGGTAGTATCTTAACTTCTCTTACGTATCTGTACAGTACGCCATAGAGCAGGCGGGTGGCCTGACCAGGTAGTATCTTTACTTCTTTTACGTACCTGCACAGTTCGCCATAGAGCAGACGGGTGGTCTGACCAGGTAGTATCTTTACTTCTCTTACAAACCTGTACAGTACGCCATAGAGCAGGCGGGTGGTCTGACCAGGTAGTATCTTTACTTCTCTTACGTACCTGCACAGTACACCATAGAGCAGGCGGTTGGTCTGACCAGGTAGTATCTTTACTTCTCTTACGTACCTGTACAGTACACCATAGAGCAGGCAGGTGGCCTGACCAGGTAGTATCTTTACTTCTCTTACGTACCTGCACAGTACACCATAGAGCAGGTGGATGGTCTAACCAGGTAGTATCTTTACTTCTCTTACGTACCTGTAAAGTACACCATAGAGCAGGCGGGTGGTCTGACCAGGTAGTATCTTAACTTCTCTTACCTACCTGTACAGTACGCCATTGAGCAGGCGGGTGGCCTGACCAGGTAGTATCTTTACTTCTCTTACGTACCTGCACAGTACACCATAGAGCAGGCGGGTGGTCTGACCAGGTAGTATCTTTACTTCTCTTACGTACCTGCACAGTACGCCATAGAGCAGGCGGGTGGTCGGACCAGGTAGTAACTTTACTTCTCTTACGTACCTGCACAGTACGCCATAGAGCAGGCGGGTGGTCGGACCAGGTAGTAACTTTACTTCTCTTACGTACCTGCACAGTACGCCATAGAGCAGTCGGGTGGTCGGACCAGGTAGTAACTTTACTTCTCTTACGTACCTGCACAGTACGCCATAGAGCAGGCGGGTGGTCTGACCAGGTAGTAACTTTACTTCTCTTACTTACCTGCACAGTACGCCATAGAGCAGGCGGGTGGTCTGACAAGGTAGTATCTTTACTTCTCTTACGTACCTTCACAGTACGCCATAGAGCAGGCGGGTGGTCTGACCAGGTAGTAACTTTACTTTTCTTACTTACCTGCACAGTACGCCATAGAGCAGGCAGGTGGTCTGACCAGGTAGTAACTTTACTTCTCTTACGTACCTGTACAGTACGCCATAGAGCAGGCGGGTGGTCTGACCAGGTAGTATCTTTACTTCTCTTACGTACCTGCACAGTACACTATAGAGCAGGCGGGTAGCCTGACCAGGTAGTATCTATACTTCTCTTACGTACCTGTACAGAACGTTCTATAGCAGGCGGGTGGCCTGACCAGGTAGTATCTTTTCTTCTCTTACGTACCTGCGCAGTACGCCATAGAGCAGGCGGGTGGCCTGACCAGGTAGTACCTTTACTTCTCTTACGTACCTGAACAGTACGCCATAGAGCAGGCGGGTGGCCTGACCAGGTAGTATCTTTACTTCTCTTACGTACCTGCACAGTACGCCATAGAGCAGGCGGGTGGCCTGACCAGGTAGTATCTTTACTTCTCTTACGTACCTGCACAGTACGCCATAGAGCAGGCGGGTGGCCTGACCAGGTAGTATCTTTACTTCTCTTACATACCTGTACAGTACGCCATAGAGCAGGCGGGTGGCCTGACCAGGTAGTATCTTTACTTCTCTTACGTACCTGTACAGTACGCCATAGAGCAGGCGGGTGGCCTGACCAGGTAGTATCTTTACTTCTCTTACGTACCTGCACAGTACACTATAGAGCAGGCGGGTGATCTGACCAGGTAGTATCTATACTTCTCTTACGTACCTGTACAGAACGTTATATAGCAGGCGGGTGGCCTGACCAGGTAGTATCTTTTCTTCTCTTACGTACCTGCACAGTACGCCATAGAGCAGGCGGGTGGCCTGACCAGGTAGTATCTTTACTTCTCTTACGTACCTGCACAGTACGCCATAGAGCAGGCCGGTGGCCTGACCAGGTAGTATCTTTACTACTCTTACGTACCTGCACAGTACGCCATAGAGCAGGCGGGTGGCCTGACCAGGTAGTATCTTTACTTGTCTTACGTACCTGTACAGTACACTATAGAGCAGGCGGGTGGCCTGACCAGGTAGTATCTTTACTTCTCTTACGTACCTTCACAGTACACCATAGAGCAGGCGGGTGGCCTGACCAGGCAGTATCTTTACTTCTCTTACGTACCTGTACAGTACGCCATAGAGCAGGCTGATGGCCTGACCAGGTAGTATCTTTACTTCTCTTACGTACCTGTACAGTACGTCATAGAGCAGGCGGGTGGTCTGACCAGGTAGTATATTTACTTCTCTTACGTACCTGTACAGTATTCCATAGAGCAGGCGGGTGGCCTGACCAGGTAGTACCTTTAATTCTCTTACGTACCTGTACATTACGTCATAGAGCAGGCGGGTGGTCTGACCAGGTAGTATATTTACTTCTCTTACGTACCTGCACAGTACGCCATAGAGCAGGCGGGTGGCCTGACCAGGTAGTATCTTTACTTCTCTTACGTACCTGCACAGTACGTCATAGAGCAGGCGGGTGGTCTGACCAGGTAGTATCTTTACTTCTCTTACGTACCTGTACAGTACGCCATAGAACAGGCGGGTGGTCTGACCAGGTAGTATCTTTACTTCTCTTACGTACCTGTACAGTACACCATAGAGCAGGCGGGTGGCCTGACCAGGTAGTACCTTTACTTCTCTTACGTACCTGCACAGTATGCCATAGAGCAGGCTGATGGCCTGACCAGGTAGTATCTTTTCTTCTCTTACGTACCTTCACAGTACACCATAGAGCAGGTGGATGGTCTAACCAGGTAGTACCTTTACTTCTCTTACGTACCTGCACAGTATGCCATAGAGCAGGCGGGTGGCCTGAACAGGTAGTATCTTTACTTCTCTTACGTACCTTCACAATACACCATAGAGCAGTCGGGTGGCCTGACCAGGTAGTATCTTTACTTCTCTTACGTACCTGTACAGTACGTCATAGAGCAGGCGGGTGGTCTGACCAGGTAGTATCTTTACTTCTCTTACGTACCTGCACAGTACGCCATAGAGCAGGCGGGTGGCCTGACCAGGTAGTATCTTTACTTCTCTTACGTACCTGTACAGTACACCATAGAGCAGGCGGGTGGCCTGACCAGGTAGTACCTTTTCTTCTCTTACGTACCTGCACAGAATGCCATTGAGCAGGCGGGTGGTCTGACCAGGTAGTATCTTTACTTCTCTTACGTACCTGCACGGTACGCCATAGATCAGGCGGGTGGCCTGACCAGGTAGTATCTTTACTTCTCTTACGTACCTGCACAGTTCGCCATAGAGCAGGCGGGTGGTCTTACCAGGTAGTATCTTTACTTCTCTTACGTACCTGTACAGTACACTATAGAGCAGGCGGGTGGCCTGACCAGGTAGTATCTTTACTTCTCTTACGTACCTTCACAGTACACCATAGAGCAGGCGGGTGGCCTGACCAGGCAGTATCTTTACTTCTCTTACGTACCTGTACAGTACGCCATAGAGCAGGCGGGTGGTCTGACCAGGTAGTATCTTTACTTCTCTTACGTACCTGTACAGTACGTCATAGAGCAGGCGGGTGGTCTGACCAGGTAGTATATTTACTTCTCTTACGTACCTGTACAGTATTCCATAGAGCAGGCGGGTGGCCTGACCAGGTAGTACCTTTAATTCTCTTACGTACCTGTACATTACGTCATAGAGCAGGCGGGTGGTCTGACCAGGTAGTATATTTACTTCTCTTACGTACCTGCACAGTACACTATAGAGCAGGCGGGTAGCCTGACCAGGTAGTATCTATACTTCTCTTACGTACCTGTACAGAACGTTCTATAGCAGGCGGGTGGCCTGACCAGGTAGTATCTTTTCTTCTCTTACGTACCTGCACAGTACGCCATAGAGCAGGCGGGTGGCCTGACCAGGTAGTACCTTTACTTCTCTTACGTACCTGAACAGTACGCCATAGAGCAGGCGGGTGGCCTGACCAGGTAGTATCTTTACTTCTCTTACGTACCTGCACAGTACGCCATAGAGCAGGCGGGTGGCCTGACCAGGTAGTATCTTTACTTCTCTTACGTACCTGCACAGTACGCCATAGAGCAGGCGGGTGGCCTGACCAGGTAGTATCTTTACTTCTCTTACATACCTGTACAGTACGCCATAGAGCAGGCGGGTGGCCTGACCAGGTAGTATCTTTACTTCTCTTACGTACCTGTACAGTACGCCATAGAGCAAGCGGGTGGCCTGACCAGGTAGTATCTTTACTTCTCTTACGTACCTGCACAGTACACTATAGAGCAGGCGGGTGATCTGACCAGGTAGTATCTATACTTCTCTTACGTACCTGTACAGAACGTTATATAGCAGGCGGGTGGCCTGACCAGGTAGTATCTTTTCTTCTCTTACGTACCTGCACAGTACGCCATAGAGCAGGCGGGTGGCCTGACCAGGTAGTATCTTTACTTCTCTTACGTACCTGCACAGTACGCCATAGAGCAGGCCGGTGGCCTGACCAGGTAGTATCTTTACTTCTCTTACGTACCTGCACAGTACGCCATAGAGCAGGCGGGTGGCCTGACCAGGTAGTATCTTTACTTGTCTTACGTACCTGTACAGTACACTATAGAGCAGGCGGGTGGCCTGACCAGGTAGTATCTTTACTTCTCTTACGTACCTTCACAGTACACCATAGAGCAGGCGGGTGGCCTGACCAGGCAGTATCTTTACTTCTCTTACGTACCTGTACAGTACGCCATAGAGCAGGCGGGTGGTCTGACCAGGTAGTATCTTTACTTCTCTTACGTACCTGTACAGTACGTCATAGAGCAGGCGGGTGGTCTGACCAGGTAGTATATTTACTTCTCTTACGTACCTGTACAGTATTCCATAGAGCAGGCGGGTGGCCTGACCAGGTAGTACCTTTAATTCTCTTACGTACCTGTACATTACGTCATAGAGCAGGCGGGTGGTCTGACCAGGTAGTATATTTACTTCTCTTACGTACCTGCACAGTACGCCATAGAGCAGGCGGGTGGCCTGACCAGGTAGTATCTCTACTTCTCTTACGTACCTGCACAGTACGTCATAGAGCAGGCGGGTGGTCTGACCAGGTAGTATCTTTACTTCTCTTACGTACCTGTACAGTACGCCATAGAACAGGCGGGTGGTCTGACCAGGTAGTATCTTTACTTCTCTTACGTACCTGTACAGTACACCATAGAGCAGGCGGGTGGCCTGACCAGGTAGTACCTTTACTTCTCTTACGTACCTGCACAGTATGCCATAGAGCAGGCTGATGGCCTGACCAGGTAGTATCTTTTCTTCTCTTACGTACCTTCACAGTACACCATAGAGCAGGTGGATGGTCTAACCAGGTAGTACCTTTACTTCTCTTACGTACCTGCACAGTATGCCATAGAGCAGGCGGGTGGCCTGACCAGGTAGTATCTTTACTTCTCTTACGTACCTTCACAATACACCATAGAGCAGTCGGGTGGCCTGACCAGGTAGTATCTTTACTTCTCTTACGTACCTGTACAGTACGTCATAGAGCAGGCGGGTGGTCTGACCAGGTAGTATCTTTACTTCTCTTACGTACCTGCACAGTACGCCATAGAGCAGGCGGGTGGCCTGACCAGGTAGTATCTTTACTTATCTTACGTACCTGTACAGTACACCATAGAGCAGGCGGGTGGTCTGACCAGGTAGTATCTTTACTTCTCTTACGTACCTGCACAGTTCGCCATAGAGCAGGCGGGTGGTCTTACCAGGTAGTATCTTTACTTCTCTTACGTACCTGCACGGTACGCCATAGATCAGGCGGGTGGCCTGACCAGGTAGTATCTTTACTTCTCTTACGTACCTGCACAGTTCGCCATAGAGCAGGCGGGTGGTCTTACCAGGTAGTATCTTTACTTCTCTTACGTACCTGTACAGTACACTATAGAGCAGGCGGGTGGCCTGACCAGGTAGTATCTTTACTTCTCTTACGTACCTTCACAGTACACCATAGAGCAGGCGGGTGGCCTGACCAGGCAGTATCTTTACTTCTCTTACGTACCTGTACAGTACGCCATAGAGCAGGCGGGTGGTCTGACCAGGTAGTCTCTTTACTTCTCTTACGTACCTGTACAGTACGTCATAGAGCAGGCGGGTGGTCTGACCAGGTAGTATATTTACTTCTCTTACGTACCTGTACAGTATTCCATAGAGCAGGCGGGTGGCCTGACCAGGTAGTACCTTTAATTCTCTTACGTACCTGTACATTACGTCATAGAGCAGTCGGGTGGTCTGACCAGGTAGTATATTTACTTCTCTTACGTACCTGCACAGTACGCCATAGAGCAGGCGGGTGGCCTGACCAGGTAGTATCTTTACTTCTCTTACGTACCTGCACAGTACGTCATAGAGCAGGCGGGTGGTCTGACCAGGTAGTATCTTTACTTCTCTTACGTACCTGTACAGTACGCCATAGAACAGGCGGGTGGTCTGACCAGGTAGTATCTTTACTTCTCTTACGTACCTGTACAGTACACCATAGAGCAGGCGGGTGGCCTGACCAGGTAGTACCTTTACTTCTCTTACGTACCTGCACAGTATGCCATAGAGCAGGCTGATGGCCTGACCAGGTAGTATCTTTTCTTCTCTTACGTACCTTCACAGTACACCATAGAGCAGGTGGATGGTCTAACCAGGTAATACCTTTACTTCTCTTACGTACCTGCACAGTATGCCATAGAGCAGGCGGGTGGCCTGACCAGGTAGTATCTTTACTTCTCTTACGTACCTTCACAATACACCATAGAGCAGTCGGGTGGCCTGACCAGGTAGTATCTTTACTTCTCTTACGTACCTGTACAGTAAGTCATAGAGCAGGCGGGTGGTCTGACCAGGTAGTATCTTTACTTCTCTTACCTACCTGCACAGTACGCCATAGAGCAGGCGGGTGGCCTGACCAGGTAGTATCTTTACTTCTCTTACGTACCTGTACAGTACACCATAGAGCAGGCGGGTGGCCTGACCAGGTAGTACCTTTTCTTCTCTTACGTACCTGCACAGAATGCCATTGAGCAGGCGGGTGGTCTGACCAGGTACTATCTTTACTTCTTTTACGTACCTGCACAGTACGCCATTGAGCAGGTGGGTGGTCTGACCAGGTAGTATCTTTACTTCTCATACGTACCTGCACAGTACGCCATAGAGCAGGCGGGTGGTCTGACTAGGTAGTATCTTTACTTCACTTACGTACCTGCACAGTTCGCCATAGAGCAGGCGGGTGGCCTGACCAGGTAGTATCTTTACTTCTCTTACGTACCTGCACAGTACGCCATAGAGCAGGCTGGTTGCGTGACCAGGTAGTATCTTTACTTCTCTTACGTACCTGCACAGTTCGCCATAGAGCAGGCTGATGGCCTGACCAGGTAGTATCTTTACTTCTCTTACGTATCTGTACAGTACGCCATAGAGCAGGTGGGAGGTCTGACCAGGTAGTATCTTTACTTCTCTTACGTATCTGTACAGTACGCCATAGAGCAGGCGGGTGGCCTGGCCAGGTAGTATCTTTACTTCTCTTACGTACCAGTACAGTACGCCATAGAGCAGGCGGTTGGTCTGACCAGGTAGTATCTTTACTTCTTTTACGTACCTGTACAGTACGCCATAGAGCAGGTGGGTGGTCTGACCAGGTAGTATCTTTACTTCTCTTACGTACCTGCACAGTACGTCATAGAGCAGGCGGGTGGTCTAACCAGGTAGTATCTTTACTTCTCTTACGTACCTGTACAGTACGCCATAGAGCAGGCGGGTGGCCTGACCAGGTAGTATCTTAACTTCTCTTACATACCTGTACAGTACGCCATAGAGCAGGCGGGTGGTCTGACCAGGTAGTATCTTTACTTATCTTACGTACCTGTACAGTACGCCATAGAGCAGGCGGGTGGTCTAACCAGGAAGTATCTTAACTTCTCTTACGTACCTGCACAGTACACCTTAGAGCAGGCGGGTGGCCTGACCAGGTAGTATCTTAACTTCTCTTACGTATCTGTACAGTACGCCATTGAGCAGGCGGGTGGCCTGACCAGGTAGTATCTTTACTTCTCTTACGTACCTGCACAGTTCGCCATAGAGCAGGCGGGTGGTCTGACCAGGTAGTATCTTTACTTCTCTTACGTACCTGTACAGTACGCCATTGAGCAGGCGGGTGGTCTGACCAGGTAGTATCTTTACTTCTCTTACGTACCTGCACAGTACACAATAGAGCAGGCGGTTGGTCTGACCAGGTAGTATCTTTACTTCTCTTACGTACCTGTACAGTACACCATAGAGCAGGCAGGTGGCCTGACCAGGTACTATCTTTACTTCTCTTACGTACCTGCACAGTACGCCATTGAGCAGGTGGGTGGTCTGACCAGGTAGTATCTTTACTTCTCATACGTACCTGCACAGTACGCCATAGAGCAGGCGGGTGGTCTGACTAGGTAGTATCTTTACTTCTCTTACGTACCTGCACAGTTCGCCATAGAGCAGGCGGGTGGCCTGACCAGGTAGTATCTTTACTTCTCTTACGTACCTGCACAGTACGCCATAGAGCAGGCTGGTTGCGTGACCAGGTAGTATCTTTACTTCTCTTACGTACCTGCACAGTTCGCCATAGAGCAGGCTGATGGCCTGACCAGGTAGTATCTTTACTTCTCTTACGTATCTGTACAGTACGCCATAGAGCAGGTGGGAGGTCTGACCAGGTAGTATCTTTACTTCTCTTACGTATCTGTACAGTACGCCATAGAGCAGGCGGGTGGCCTGGCCAGGTAGTATCTTTACTTCTCTTACGTACCAGTACAGTACACCATAGAGCAGGCGGTTGGTCTGACCAGGTAGTATCTTTACTTCTTTTACGTACCTGTACAGTACGCCATAGAGCAGGTGGGTGGTCTGACCAGGTAGTATCTTTACTTCTATTACGTACCTGCACAGTACGTCATAGAGCAGGCGGGTGGTCTAACCAGGTAGTATCTTTACTTCTCTTACGTACCTGTACAGTACGCCATAGAGCAGGCGGGTGGCCTGACCAGGTAGTATCTTAACTTCTCTTACATACCTGTACAGTACGCCATAGAGCAGGCGGGTGGTCTGACCAGGTAGTATCTTTACTTATCTTACGTACCTGTACAGTACGCCATAGAGCAGGCGGGTGGTCTAACCAGGAAGTATCTTAACTTCTCTTACGTACCTGCACAGTACACCTTAGAGCAGGCGGGTGGCCTGACCAGGTAGTATCTTAACTTCTCTTACGTATCTGTACAGTACGCCATTGAGCAGGCGGGTGGCCTGACCAGGTAGTATCTTTACTTCTCTTACGTACCTGCACAGTTCGCCATAGAGCAGGCGGGTGGTCTGACCAGGTAGTATCTTTACTTCTCTTACGTACCTGTACAGTACGCCATAGAGCAGGCGGGTGGTCTGACCAGGTAGTATCTTTACTTCTCTTACGTACCTGCACAGTACACAATAGAGCAGGCGGTTGGTCTGACCAGGTAGTATCTTTACTTCTCTTACGTACCTGTACAGTACACCATAGAGCAGGCAGGTGGCCTGACCAGGTAGTATCTTTACTTCTCTTACGTACCTGCACAGTACACCATAGAGCAGGTGGATGGTCTAACCAGGTAGTATCTTTACTTCTCTTACGTACCTGTAAAGTACACCATAGAGCAGGCGGGTGGTCTGACCAGGTAGTATCTTAACTTCTCTTACCTACCTGTACAGTACGCCATTGAGCAGGCGGGTGGCCTGACCAGGTAGTATCTTTACTTCTCTTACGTACCTGCACAGTACACCATAGAGCAGGCGGGTGGTCTGACCAGGTAGTATCTTTACTTCTCTTACGTACCTGCACAGTACGCCATAGAGCAGGCGGATGGTCGGACCAGGTAGTAACTTTACTTCTCTTACGTACCTGCACAGTACGCCATAGAGCAGGCGGGTGGTCGGACCAGGTAGTAACTTTACTTCTCTTACGTACCTGCACAGTACGCCATAGAGCAGTTGGGTGGTCGGACCAGGTAGTAACTTTACTTCTCTTACGTACCTGCACAGTACGCCATAGAGCAGGCGGGTGGTCTGACCAGGTAGTAACTTTACTTCTCTTACTTACCTGCACAGTACGCCATAGAGCAGGCGGGTGGTCTGACAAGGTAGTATCTTTACTTCTCCTACGTACCTGCACAGTACGCCATAGAGCAGGCGGATGGTCTGACCAGGTAGTAACTTTACTTCTCTTACTTACCTGCACAGTACGCCATAGAGCAGGCGGGTGGTCTGACCAGGTAGTAACTTTACTTCTCTTACGTACCTGCACAGTACGTCATTGAGCAGGCGGGTGGTCTGACCAGGTAGTATCTTTACTTCTCTTACGTACCTGCACAGTACGTCATAGAGCAGGCGGGTGGCCTGACAAGGTAGTATCTTTACTTCTCTTACGTACCTGCACATTACGCCATAGAGCAGGCGGGTGGCCTGACCAGGTAGTATCTTTACTTCTCTTACGTACCTGTACAGTACGCCATAGAGCAGGCGGGTGGTCTGACCAGGTAGTATCTTTTCTTCTCTTACGTACCTGCACAGTACGCCATAGAGCAGGCGGGTGGTCTGACCAGGTAATATCTTTACTTCTCTTACGTACCTGTACAGTACGCCATTGAGCAGGCGGGTGGTCTGAGCAGGTAGTATCTTTACTTCTCTTACGTACCTGCACAGTAAGCCATAGAGCAGGCGGGTGGTCTGACCAGGTAGTATCTTTACTTCTCTTACACACGTGTACAGTACACCATAGAGCAGGCGGGTGGCCTGACCAGGTAGTATCTTTACTTCTCTTACGTACCTGTACAGTACGCCATAAAGCAGGCGGGTGGTCTGACCAGGTAGTATCTTTACTTCTCTTACGTACCTGCACAGTACACCATAGAGCAGGCGGGTAGCCTGACCAGGTAGTATCTATACTTCTCTTACGTACCTGTACAGAACGTTATATAGCAGGCGGGTGGCCTGACCAGGTAGTATCTTTTCTTCTCTTACGTACCTGCACAGTACGCCATAGAGCAGGCGGGTGGCCTGACCAGGTAGTACCTTTACTTCTCTTACGTACCTGAACAGTACGCCATAGAGCAGGCTGGTGGCCTGACCAGGTAGTATCTTTACTTCTCTTACGTACCTGCACAGTACGCCATAGAGCAGGCGGGTGGCCTGACCAGGTAGTATCTTTACTTCTCTTACGTACCTGCACAGTACGCCATAGAGCAGGCGGGTGGCCTGACCAGGTAGTATCTTTACTTCTCTTACATACCTGTACAGTACGCCATAGAGCAGGCGGGTGGCCTGACCAGGTAGTATCTTTACTTCTCTTACGTACCTGTACAGTACGCTATAGAGCAGGCGGGTGGCCTGACCAGGTAGTATCTTTATTTCTCTTACGTACCTTCACAGTACACCATAGAGCAGGCGGGTGGCCTGACTAGGTAGTATCTTTACTTCTCTTACGTACCTGTACAGTATTCCATAGAACAGACGGGTGGCCTGACCATGTAGTATCTTTACTTCTCTTACGTACCTGCACAGTAGGCCATAGAGCAGGCGGGTGGTCTGACCAGGTAATATCTTTACTTCTCTTACGTACCTGCACATTACGCCATAGAGCAGGCGGGTAGCCTGACCAGGTAGTATCTTTACCTCTCTTACGTTCCTGTACAGTGCGCCATACAGAAGGCGGGTGGCCTGACCAGGTAGTATCTTTACTTCTCTTACGTACCTGTACAGTACACCATGAAGCAGGCGGGTGGTCTGACCAGGTAGTATCTTTACTTCTCTTACGTACCTGCACAGTACGCCATAGAGCAGGGCGTCGGTCTAACCAGGTAGTATCTTTACTTCTCTTACGTACCTGCACAGTACGCCATAGAACAGGCGGTCGGTCTAACCAGGTAGTATCTTTACTTCTCTTACGTACCTGCACAGTACGCCATAGAGCAGGCGGTCGGTCTAACCAGGTAGTATCTTTACTTCTCTTACGTACCTGCACAGTACGTCAAAGAGCAGGCGGGTGTCCTGATCAGGTAGTATCTTTACTTCTCTTACGTACCTGCACAGTACACCATAGAGCAGGCGGGTGGTCTGACCAGGTAGTATCTTTACTTCTCTTACGTACCTGTACAGTACACCATAGAGCAGGCGGGTAGCCTGACCAGGTAGTATCTTTACTTCTCTTACGTACCTACACAGTACACCATAGAGCAGGCGGATGGTCTGACCAGGTAGTATCTTTACTTCTCTTACGTTCCTGTACAGTACGTTATAGAGCAGGCGGGTGGCCTGGCCAGGTAGTATCTTTACTTCTCTTACGTACCTGCACAGTACGCCATAGAGCAGTTGGGTGGTCGGACCAGGTAGTAACTTTACTTCTCTTACGTACCTGCACAGTACGCCATAGAGCAGGCGGGTGGTCTGACCAGGTAGTAACTTTACTTCTCTTACTTACCTGCACAGTACGCCATAGAGCAGGCGGGTGGTCTGACAAGGTAGTATCTTTACTTCTCCTACGTACCTGCACAGTACGCCATAGAGCAGGCGGATGGTCTGACCAGGTAGTAACTTTACTTCTCTTACTTACCTGCACAGTACGCCATAGAGCAGGCGGGTGGTCTGACCAGGTAGTAACTTTACTTCTCTTACGTACCTGCACAGTACGTCATAGAGCAGGCGGGTGGTCTGACCAGGTAGTATCTTTACTTCTCTTACGTACCTGCACAGTACGTCATAGAGCAGGCGGGTGGCCTGACCAGGTAGTATCTTTACTTCTCTTACGTACCTGCACATTACGCCATAGAGCAGGCGGGTGGCCTGACCAGGTAGTATCTTTACTTCTCTTACGTACCTGTACAGTACGCCATAGAGCAGGCGGGTGGTCTGACCAGGTAGTATCTTTTCTTCTCTTACGTACCTGCACAGTACGCCATAGAGCAGGCGGGTGGTCTGACCAGGTAATATCTTTACTTCTCTTACGTACCTGTACAGTACGCCATTGAGCAGGCGGGTGGTCTGAGCAGGTAGTATCTTTACTTCTCTTACGTACCTGCACAGTAAGCCATAGAGCAGGCGGGTGGTCTGACCAGGTAGTATCTTTATTTCTCTTACGTACCTGTACAGTACACCATAGAGCAGGAGGGTGGCCTGACCAGGTAGTATCTTTACTTCTCTTACGTACCTGTACAGTACGCCATAAAGCAGGCGGGTGGTCTGACCAGGTAGTATCTTTACTTCCCTTACGTACCTGCACAGTACACCATAGAGCAGGCGGGTAGCCTGACCAGGTAGTATCTTTTCTTCTCTTACGTACCTGCACAGTACGCCATAGAGCAGGCGGGTGGCCTGACCAGGTAGTACCTTTACTTCTCTTACGTACCTGAACAGTACGCCATAGAGCAGGCTGGTGGCCTGACCAGGTAGTATCTTTACTTCTCTTACGTACCTGCACAGTACGCCAAAGAGCAGGCGGGTGGCCTGACCAGGTAGTATCTTTACTTCTCTTACGTACCTGCACAGTACGCCATAGAGCAGGCGGGTGGCCTGACCAGGTAGTATCTTTACTTCTCTTACATACCTGTACAGTACGCCATAGAACAGGCGGGTGGCCTGACCAGGTAGTATCTTTACTTCTCTTACGTACCTGTACAGTACGCTATAGAGCAGGCGGGTGGCCTGACCAGGTAGTATCTTTATTTCTCTTACGTACCTTCACAGTACACCATAGAGCAGGCGGGTGGCCTGACTAGGTAGTATCTTTACTTCTCTTACGTACCTGTACAGTACTCCATAGAACAGACGGGTGGCCTGACCATGTAGTATCTTTACTTCTCTTACGTACCTGCACAGTACGCCATAGAGCAGGCGGGTGGTCTGACCAGGTAATATCTTTACTTCTCTTACGTACCTGCACATTACGCCATAGAGCAGGCGGGTAGCCTGACCAGGTAGTATCTTTACCTCTCTTACGTTCCTGTACAGTACGCCATACAGAAGGCGGGTGGCCTGACCAGGTAGTATCTTTACTTCTCTTACGTACCTGTACAGTACACCATAGAGCAGGCGGGTGGTCTGACCAGGTAGTATCTTTACTTCTCTTACGTACCTGCACAGTACGCCATAGAGCAGGGCGTCGGTCTAACCAGGTAGTATCTTTACTTCTCTTACGTACCTGCACAGTACGCCATAGAGCAGGCGGTCGGTCTAACCAGGTAGTATCTTTACTTCTCTTACGTACCTGCACAGTACGCCATAGAGCAGGCGGTCGGTCTAACCAGGTAGTATCTTTACTTCTCTTACGTACCTGCACAGTACGTCAAAGAGCAGGCGGGTGTCCTGACCAGGTAGTATCTTTACTTCTCTTACGTACCTGCACAGTACACCATAGAGCAGGCGGGTGGTCTGACCAGGTAGTATCTTTACTTCTCTTACGTACCTGTACAGTACACCATAGAGCAGGCGGGTAGCCTGACCAGGTAGTATCTTTACTTCTCTTACGTACCTACACAGTACACCATAGAGCAGGCGGATGGTCTGACCAGGTAGTATCTTTACTTCTCCTACGTACCTGTACAGTACATCATTGAGCAGGCGGGTGGCCTAACCAGGAAGTACCTTTACTTCTCTTACGTACCTGCACAGTACGCCATAGAGCAGGCGGGTGGCCTGACCAGGTAGTACCTTTACTTCTTTTACGTACCTGCACAGTACGCCATAGAGCAGGCGGGTGGCCTGACCAGGTAGTACCTTTACTTCTCTTACGTACCTGTACTGTACGCCATAGAGCAGGCGGGTGGTCTGACCAGGTAGTATCTTAACTTCTCTTACTTACCTGTACAGTACACCATAGAGCAGGCGGGTGGCCTAACCAGGTAGTATCTTTACTTCTCTTACGTACCTGTACAGTACGCCATAGAGCAGGCGGGTGGCCTAACCAGGAAGTACCTTTACTTCTCTTACGTACCTGCACAGTACGCCATAGAGCAGGCGGGTGGCCTGACCAGGTAGTATCTTTACTTCTCTTACGTACCTGCACAGTACGCCATAGAGCAGGCGGGTGGCCTGACCAGGTAGTACCTTTACTTCTCTTACGTACCTGTACTGTACGCCATAGAGCAGGCGGGTGGTCTGACCAGGTAGTATCTTAACTTCTCCTACTTACCTGTACAGTACACCATAGAGCAGGCGGGTGGCCTAACCAGGTAGTATCTTTACTTCTCTTACGTACCTGTACAGTACGCCATAGAGCAGGCGGGTGGTCTGACCAGGAAGTATCTTTACTTCTTTTACGTACCTGTACAGTACGCCATAGAGCAGGCGGGTGGTCTGACAAGGTAGTATCTTTAATTTCTCTTACGTACCTGCACAGTACACCATAGAGCAGGCGGTTGGTCTGACCAGGTAGTATCTTTACTTCTCTTACGTACCTGTACAGTACACCATAGAGCAGGTGGATGGTCTAACCATGTGGTATCTTTACTTCTCTTACATACCTGTAAAGTACACCATAGAGCAGGCGGGTGGCCTGACCAGGTAGTATCTTTACTTCTCTTACCTACCTGTACAGTACGCCATTGAGCAGGCGGGTGGTCTGACCATGTAGTATCTTTACTTCTCTTACGTACCTGCACAGTACACCATAGAGCAGGCGGGTGGTCTGACCAGGTAGTATCTTTACTTCTCTTACGTACCTGTACAGTACGCCATAGAGCAGGCCGGTGGTACGACCAGGTAGTAACTTTACTTCTCTTACGTACCTGCACAGTACGCCATAGAGCAGGCGGGTGGTCGGACCAGGTAGTAACTTTACTTCTCTTACGTACCTGCACAGTACGCCATAGAGCAGGCGGGTGGTCGGACCAGGTAGTATCTTTACTTCTCTTACGTACCTGCACAGTACGCCATAGAGCAGGCGGGTGGTCTGACCAGGTAGTAACTTTACTTCTCTTACGTACCTGCACAGTACGCCATAGAGCAGGCGGGTGGCCTGACCAGGTAATATCTTTACTTCTCTTACGTACCTGTACAGTACGCCATAGAGCAGGCGGGTGGTCTGACCAGGTAGTATCTTTACTTCTCTTACGTACCTGCACAGTACGCCATAGAGCAGGCGGGTGGTCTGACCAGGTAATATCTTTACTTCTCTTACGTACCTG
This sequence comes from Arcuatula senhousia, assembly GCA_963971305.1. NCBI lineage: Eukaryota > Metazoa > Mollusca > Bivalvia > Mytilida > Mytilidae > Arcuatula > Arcuatula senhousia. The sequence goes on along the minus strand of OZ020310.1, from coordinate 61,220,290 downwards.
TACAGTACGCCATTGAGCAGGCGGGTGGTCTGACCAGGTAGTATCTTTACTTCTTTTACGTACCTGTACAGTACACCATAGAGCAGGCGGGTGGCCTGACCAGGTAGTATCTTTACTTCTCTTACGTACCTGTACAGTACGCCATAGAGCAGGCGGGTGGTCTGACCAGGTAGTATCTTTACTTCTCTTACGTACCTGCACAGTACACCATAGAGCAGGCGGGTAGCCTGACCAGGTAGTATCTTTACTTCTCTTACGTACCTGTACAGTACGTTATATAGCAGGCGGGTGGCCTGACCAGGTAGTATCTTTTCTTCTCTTACATACCTGCACAGTACGCCATAGAGCAGGCGGGTGGCCTGACCAGGTAGTACCTTTATTTTTCTTACGTACCTGTACAGTACGCCATAGAGCAGGCGGGTGGCCTGACCAGGTAGTATCTTTACTTCTCTTACGTACCTGCACAGTACGCCAAAGAGCAGGCGGGTGGCCTGACCAGGTAGTATCTTTACTTCTCTTACGTACCTGCACAGTACGCCATAGAGCAGGCGGGTGGCCTGACCAGGTAGTATCTTTACTTCTCTTACATACCTGTACAGTACGCCATAGAGCAGGCGGGTGGCGTGACCAGGTAGTATCTTTACTTCTCTTACGTACCTGTACAGTACGCTATAGAGAAGGCGGGTGGCCTGACCAGGAACTATCTTTACTTCTCTTACATACCTATACAGTATGCCATAGAGCAGGCGGGTGGCCTGACCATGTAGTATCTTTACTTCTCTTACGTACCTTCACAGTACAGCATAGAGCAGGCGGGTGGCCTGACCAGGTAGTATCTTTACTTCTCTTACGTACCTGTACAGTACGCCATAGAACAGACGGGTGACCTGACCAGGTAGTATCTTTACTTCTCTTACGTACCTGCACAGTATGCCATAGAGCAGGCGGGTGGTCTGACCAGTTAGTATCTTTACTTCTCTTACGTACCTGCACAGTACGCCATAGAGCAGGCGGGTAGCCTGACCAGGTAGTATCTTTACCTCTCTTACGTTCCTGTACAGTACGCCATACAGAAGGCGGGTGGCCTGACCAGGTAGTATCTTTACTTCTCTTACGTACCTGTACAGTACGCCATAGAGCAGGCGGTTGGCCTGACCAGGTAGTATCTTTTCTTCTCTTACTTACCTGCACAGTACGCCATAGAGCAGGCAGGTGGCCTGACCAGGTAGAACCTTTACTTCTCTTACGTACCTGTACAGTACGTCATAGAGCAGGCGGGTGGCCTGACCAGGTAGTATCTTTACTTCTCTTACGTACATGTACAGTACGTTATAGAGCAGGCGGGTGGCCTGACCAGGTAGTATCTTTACTTCTCTTACGTACCTGCACAGTACGCCATAGAGCAGGCGGGTGGCCTGAACAGGTAGTACCTTTACTTCTCTTACGTACCTGTACAGTACGCCATAGAGCAGACGGGTGGTTTGACCGGGTAGTATCTTTACTTCTCTTACGTACCTGCACAGTACGCCATAGAGCAGACGGGTGGTTTGACCGGGTAGTATCTTTACTTCTCTTACGTACCTGCACAGTACGACATAGAGCAGGCGGGTGGTTTGACCAGGTAGTACCTTTACTTCTCTTACGTACCTGTACAGTACGTTATAGAGCAGGCGGGTGGTCTGACCAGGTAGTTTCTTTACTTCTCTTACGTATCTGTACAGTACGTTATAGAGCAGGCCGGTGGCCTAACCATGTAGTATCTTTACTTCTCTTACGTACCTGCACAGTTCGCCAAAGAGCAGGCGGGTGGCCTGACCAGGTAGTATCTTTACTTCTCTTACGTACCTGCACAGTACGCCAAAGAGCAGGCGGGTGGCCTGACCAGGTAGTATCTTTACTTCTCTTACATACCTGTACAGTACGCCATAGAGCAGGCGGGTGGCGTGACCAGGTAGTATCTTTACTTCTCTTACGTACCTGTACAGTACGCGATAGAGCAGGCGGGTGGCCTGACCAGGTACTATCTTTACTTCTCTTACATACCTGTACAGTATGCCATAGAGCAGGCGGGTGGCCTGACCAGGTAGTATCTTTACTTCTCTTACGTACCTTCACAGTACAGCATAGAGCAGGCGGGTGGCCTGACCAGGTATTATCTTTACTTCTCTTACGTACCTGTACAGTACGCCATAGAACAGACGGGTGGCCTGACCAGGTAGTATCTTTACTTCTTTTACGTACCTGCACAGTACGCCATAGAGCAGGCTGGTGGTCTGACCAGTTAGTATCTTTACTTCTCTTACGTACCTGCACAGTACGCCATAGAGCAGGCGGGTAGCCTGACCAGGTAGTATCTTTACCTCTCTTACGTTCCTGTACAGTACGCCATACAGAAGGCGGGTGACCTGACCAGGTAGTATCTTTACTTCTCTTACGTACCTGTACAGTACGCCATAGAGCAGGCGGTTGGCCTGACCAGGTAGTATCTTTTCTTCTCTTACTTACCTGTACAGTACGCCATAGAGCAGGCAGGTGGCCTGACCAGGTAGAACCTTTACTTCTCTTACGTACCTGTACAGTACGTCATAGAGCAGACGGGTGGCCTGACCAGGTAGTATCTTTACTTCTCTTACGTACATGTACAGTACGTTATAGAGCAGGCGGGTGGCCTGACCAGGTAGTATCTTTACTTCTCTTACGTACCTGCACAGTACGTCATAGAGCAGGCGGGTGGCCTGAACAGGTAGTACCTTTACTTCTCTTACGTACCTGTACAGTACGCCATAGAGCAGACGGGTGGTTTGACCGGGTAGTATCTTTACTTCTCTTACGTACCTGCACAGTACGCCATAGAGCAGACGGGTGGTTTGACCGGGTAGTATCTTTACTTCTCTTACGTACCTGCACAGTACGACATAGAGCAGGCGGGTGGTTTGACCAGGTAGTACCTTTACTTCTCTTATGTACCTGTACAGTACGTTATAGAGCAGGCGGGTGGTCTGACCAGGTAGTTTCTTTACTTCTCTTACGTATCTGTACAGTACGTTATAGAGCAGGCGGGTGGCCTAACCATGTAGTATCTTTACTTCTCTTACGTATCTGTACAGTACGCCATAGAGCAGGCGGGTGGTTTGACCAGGTAGTACCTTTACTTCTCTTACGTACCTGTACAGTACGCTATTGAGCAGGCGGGTGGCCTGACCAGGTTAAATCTTTACCTCTCTTACGTACCTGTACAGTATGTCATAGAGCAGGCGGATGGCCTGACCAGGTAGTTTCTTTACTTCTCTTACGTATCTGTACAGTACACCATAGAGCAGGCGGGTGGCCTGACCAGGTAGTATCTTTACTTCTCTTACGTACCTGCACAGTTCGCCATAGAGCAGGCGGGTGGCCTGACCAGGTAGTATCTTTACTTCTCTTACGTACCTGTACAGTACGCGATAGAGCAGGCAGGTGGCCTGACCAGGTAGTATCTTTACTTCTCTTACGTACCTGTACAGTATGCCATAGAGCAGGCGGGTGGCCTGACCAGGTAGTATCTTTACTTCTCTTACGTACCTGCACAGTTCGCCATAGAGCAGGCTGATGGCCTGACCAGGTAGTATCTTTACTTCTCTTACGTATCTGTACAGTACGCCATAGAGCAGGTGGGAGGTCTGACCAGGTAGTATCTTTACTTCTCTTACGTATCTGTACAGTACGCCATAGAGCAGGTGGGTGGCCTGGCCAGGTAGTATCTTTACTTCTCTTACGTACCAGTACAGTACGCCATAGAGCAGGCGGTTGGTCTGACCAGGTAGTATCTTTACTTCTTTTACGTACCTGTACAGTACGCCATAGAGCAGGTGGGTGGTCTGACCAGGTAGTATCTTTACTTCTCTTACGTACCTGCACAGTACGTCATAGAGCAGGCGGGTGGTCTAACCAGGTAGTATCTTTACTTCTCTTACGTACCTGTACAGTACGCCATAGAGCAGGCGGGTGGCCTGACCAGTTAGAACCTTTACTTCTCTTACGTACCTGTACAGTACGTCATAATGCAGGCGGGTGGCCTGACCAGGTAGTATCTTTACTTCTCTAACGTACATGTACAGTACGTTATAGAGCAGGCGGGTGGCCTGACCAGGTAGTATCTTTATTTCTCTTATGTACCTGCACAGTACGCCATAGAGCAGGCGGGTGGCCTGAACAGGTAGTACCTTTACTTCTCTTACGTACCTGTACAGTACGCCATAGAGCAGATGGGTGGTTTGACCGGGTAGTATCTTTACTTCTCTTACGTACCTGCACAGTACGCCATAGAGCAGACGAGTGGTTTGACCGGGTAGTATCTTTACTTCTCTTACGTACCTGCACAGTACGACATAGAGCAGGCGGGTGGTTTGACCAGGTAGTACCTTTACTTCTCTTACGTACCTGTACAGTACGTTATAGAGCAGGCGGGTGGTCTGACCAGGTAGTTTCTTTACTTCTCTTACGTATCTGTACAGTACGTTATAGAGCAGGCGGGTGGCCTAACCAGGTAGTATCTTTACTTCTCTTACGTACCTGTACAGTACGTTATAGAGCAGGCAGGTGGTCTGACCAGGTAGTTTCTTTACTTCTCTTACGTACCTGTACAGTACGCTATAGAGCAGGCGGGTGGCCTGACCAGGTTAAATCTTTACTTCTCTTACGTACCTGTACAGTACGTCATAGAGCAGGCGGATGGCCTGACCAGGTAGTTTCTTTACTTCTCTTACGTATCTGTACAGTACGCCATAGAGCAGGCGGGTGGCCTGACCAGGTAGTATCTTTACTTCTCTTACGTACCTGCACAGTTCGCCATAGAGCAGGCGGGTGGCCTGACCAGGTAGTATCTTTACTTCTCTTACGTACCTGTACAGTACGCGATAGAGCAAGCAGGTGGCCTGACCAGGTATTATCTTTACTTCTCTTACGTACCTGTACAGTATGCCATAGAGCAGGCGGGTGGCCTGACCAGGTAGTATCTTTACTTCTCTTACGTACCTGCACAGTTCGCCATAGAGCAGGCGGGTGGATTGACCAGGTAGTATCTTTACTTCTCTTACGTACCTGTACAGTACGCCATAGAGCAGGCGGGTTGTCTGACCAGGTAGTATCTTTACTTCTCTTACGTACCTGTACAGTACGCCATAGAGCAGGCGGGTGGCCTGACCAGGTAGGATCTTTACTTCTCTTACGTACCTGCACAGTACGCCATAGAGCAGGCGGGTGGTCTGACCAGGAAGTATCTTTACTTCTCTTACGTACCTGCAGAGTACGCCATAGAGCAGGCGGGTGGCCTGACCAGGTAGTATCTTTACTTCTCTTACATACCTGTACAGTACGCCATAGAGCAGGCGGGTAGACTGACCAGGTAATATCTTTGCTTCTCTTACGTACCTGTACAGTATGCCATAGAGCAGGCGGGTGGCCTGACCAGGTAGGATCTTTACTTCTCTTACGTACCTTCACAGTACGCCATATAGCAGGCGGGTGGACTGACCAGGTAGTATCTTTACTTCTCTTACGTACCTTCACAATACGCCATAGAGCAGGCGGGTGGCCTGACCAGATAGTATCTTTACTTCTCTTACGTTCCTGCACAGTACACCATAGAACAGGCGGGTGGTATGACCAGGTAGTATCTTTACTTCTCTTACGTACCTGCACAGTACGCCGTAAAGCAGGCAGGTGGTCTGACCAGGTAGTATATTTACTTCTCTTACGTACCTGCATAGTACGCCATAGATCAGGCGGGTGGCCTGACCAGGTAGTATCTTTACTTCTCTTACGTACCTGTACAGTACGTTATAGAGCAGGCGGGTGGTCTGACCAGGTAGTATCTTTACTTCTCTTACGTACCTGTACAGTATGCCATAGAGCAGGCGGGTGGCCTGACCAGGTAGTATCTTTAGTTTTCTTACGTACCTGCACAGTACGCCATAGAGCAGGCGGGTGGCCTGACCAGGTAGAATCTTTACTTCTCTTACATACCTGTACAGTACGCCATAGAGCAGGCGGGTGGCCTGACCAGATAGTACCTTTACTTCTCTTACGTACCTGTACAGTACGCCATAGAGCAGGCGGGTGGTCTGACCAGGTAGAATCTTTACTTCTCTTACATACCTGTACAGTACGCCATAGAGCAGGCGGGTGGCCTGACCAGGTAGAATCTTTACTTCTCTTACATACCTGTACAGTACGCCATAGAGCAGGCGGGTGGCCTGACCAGGTAGTATCTTTACTTCTCTTACGTACCTGTACAGTACGCCATAGAGCAGGCGGGTGGCCTGACCAGGTAGTATCTTTACTTCTCTTACGTACCTGTACAGTACGCCATAGATCAGGCGGGTGGCCTGACCAGGTAGTATCTTTACTACTCTTACGTACCTTCACAATACGCCATAGAGCAGGCGGGTGGCCTGGCCAGGTAGTATCTTTACTTCTCTTACGTACCTGTACAGTACGCCATAGAGCAGGCGGGTGGCCTGACCAGGTAGTATCTTTACTTCTCTTACGTACCTGTACAGTACGCCATAGAGCAGGCGGGTGGCCTGACCAGGTAGAATCTTTACTACTCTTACGTACCTGCACAGTATGCCATAGAGCAGGCGGGTGGCCTGACCAGGTAGTATCTTTACTTCTCTTACATACCTGTACAGTACACCATAGAGCAGGCGGGTGGTCTGACAAGGTAGTATCTTTACTTCTCTTACGTACCTGTACAGTACACCATAGAGCAGGTGGGTGGTCTGACCAGGTAGTATCTTTACTTCTCTTACGTACCTGTACAGTACGCCATAGAGCAGGCGGGTGGCCTGACCAGGTAGTATCTTTACTACTCTTACGTACCTGTACAATACGCCATAGAGCAGGCGGGTGGTCTGACCAGGTAGTATCTTTACTTCTCTTACGTACCTGCACAGTTCGCCGTAGAGCAGGCGGGTGGTCTGACCAGGTAGTATCTTTACTTCTCTTACGCACCTGTACAGTACGCCATAGAGCAGGCGGGTGGCCTGACCAGGTAGTATCTTTACTTCTCTTACGTACCTTCACAATACGCCATAGAGCAGGCGGGTGGCCTGACCAGGTAGTATCTTTACTACTCTTACGTACCTTCACAATACGCCATAGAGCAGGCGGGTGGTCTGACCAGGTAGTATCTTTACTTCTCTTACGTACCTGTACAGTACGCCATAGAGCAGGCGGGTGGCCTGACCAGGTAGTATCTTTACTTCTCTTACATACCTGTACAGTACGTTATAGAGCAGGCGGGTGGCCTGACCAGGTAGTATCTTAACTTCTCTTACGTACCTGTACAGTACGCCATAGATCAGGCGGGTGGCCTGACCAGGTAGTATCTTTACTTCTCTTACGTACCTGTACAGTACGCCATAGAGCAGGCGGTTGGTCTGACCAGGTAGTATCTTTACTTCTCTTACGTACCTGTACAGTACGCCATAGAGCAGGCGGGTGGCCTGACCAGATAGTATCTTTACTTTTCTTACGTACCTGTACAGTACGCCATAGAGCAGGCGGGTGGTCTGACCAGGTAGTATCTTTACTTCTCTTACGTACCTGTACAGTACGCCATAGAGCAGGCGGGTGGTCTGACCAGGTAGAATCTTTACTTCTCTTACGTACCTGTACAGTACGCCATAGAGCAGGCGGGTGGTCTGACCAGGTAGAATCTTTACTTCTCTTACATACCTGTACAGTACGCCATAGAGCAGGCGGGTGGCCTGACCAGGTAGAATCTTTACTTCTCTTACATACCTGTACAGTACGCCATAGAGCAGGCGGGTGGCCTGACCAGGTAGTATCTTTACTTCTCTTACGTACCTGTACAGTACGCCATAGAGCAGGCGGGTGGCCTGACCAGGTAGTATCTTTACTTCTATTACGTACCTGTACAGTACGCCATAGATCAGGCGGGTGGCCTGACCAGGTAGTATCTTTACTACTCTTACGTACCTTCACAATACGCCATAGAGCAGGCGGGTGGCCTGACCAGGTAGTATCTTTACTTCTCTTACGTACCTGTACAGTACGCCATAGAGCAGGCGGGTGGCCTGACCAGGTAGTATCTTTACTTCTCTTACGTACCTGTACAGTACGCCATAGAGCAGGCGGGTGGCCTGACCAGGTAGAATCTTTACTACTCTTACGTACCTGCACAGTATGCCATAGAGCAGGCGGGTGGCCTGACCAGGTAGTATCTTTACTTCTCTTACATACCTGTACAGTACACCATAGAGCAGGCGGGTGGTCTGACCAGGTAGTATCTTTACTTCTCTTACGTACCTGTACAGTACACCAGTACCTGTACAGTACACCATAGAGCAGGTGGGTGGTCTGACCAAGTAGTATCTTTACTTCTCTTACGTACCTGTACAGTACGCCATAGAGCAGGCGGGTGGCCTGACCAGGTAGTATCTTTACTACTCTTACGTACCTGTACAATACGCCATAGAGCAGGCGGGTGGTCTGACCAGGTAGTATCTTTACTTCTCTTACGTACCTGCACAGTTCGCCATAGAGCAGGCGGGTGGTCTGACCAGGTAGTATCTTTACTTCTCTTACGCACCTGTACAGTACGCCATAGAGCAGGCGGGTGGCCTGACCAGGTAGTATCTTTACTTCTCTTACGTACCTTCACAATACGCCATAGAGCAGGCGGGTGGCCTGACCAGGTAGTATCTTTACTACTCTTACGTACCTTCACAATACGCCATAGAGCAGGCGGGTGGTCTGACCAGGTAGTATCTTTACTTCTCTTACGTACCTGTACAGTACGCCATAGAGCAGGCGGGTGGCCTGACCAGGTAGTATCTTTACTTCTCTTACATACCTGTACAGTACGTTATAGAGCAGGCGGGTGGCCTGACCAGGTAGTATCTTAACTTCTCTTACGTACCTGTACAGTACGCCATAGATCAGGCGGGTGGCCTGACCAGGTAGTATCTTTACTTCTCTTACGTACCTGTACAGTACGCCATAGAGCAGGCGGTTGGTCTGACCAGGTAGTATCTTTACTTCTCTTACGTACCTGTACAGTACGCCATAGAGCAAGCGGGTGGCCTGACCAGATAGTATCTTTACTTTTCTTACGTACCTGTACAGTACGCCATAGAGCAGGCGGGTGGTCTGACCAGGTAGTATCTTTACTTCTCTTACGTACCTGTACAGTACGCCATAGAGCAGGCGGGTGGTCTGACCAGGTAGAATCTTTACTTCTCTTACTTACCTGCACAGTACACCAAAGAGCAGGGGGTGGCCTGACCAGGTAGTAACTTTACTTCTCTTACGTACCTGTACAGTACGCCATAAAGCAGGCAGGTGGTCTGACCAGGTAGTATATTTACTTCTCTTACGTACCTGCATAGTACGCCATAGATCAGGCGGGTGGCCTGACCAGGTAGTATATTTACTTCTCTTGCATACCTGTACAGTACGCCATAGAGCAGGCGGGTGGCCTGACCAGGTAGTATCTTTACTTCTCTTACGTACCTGTACAGTACGCCATAGAGCAGGCGGGTGGCCTGACCAGGTAGTATCTTTACTTCTCTTACGTACCTGTACAGTACGCCATAGATCAGGCGGGTGGCCTGACCAGGTAGTATCTTTACTACTCTTACGTACCTTCACAATACGCCATAGAGCAGGCGGGTGGCCTGACCAGGTAGTATCTTTACTTCTCTTACGTACCTGTACAGTACGCCATAGAGCAGGCGGGTGGTCTGACCAGGTAGTATCTTTACTACTCTTACGTACCTTCACAATACGCCATAGAGCAGGCGGGTGGCCTGACCAGATAGTATCTTTACTTCTCTTACGTACCTGTACAGTACGCCATAGAGCAGGCGGGTGGTCTGACCAGGTAGTATCTTTACTTCTCTTACGTACCTGTACAGTACGCCATAGAGCAGGCGGGTGGTCTGACCAGAGAGAATCTTTACTTCTCTTACATACCTGTACAGTACGCCATAGAGCAGGCGGGTGGCCTGACCAGGTAGTATCTTTACTTCTCTTACGTACCTGTACAGTACGCCATAGAGCAGGCGGGTGGCCTGACCAGGTAGTATCTTTACTTCTCTTACGTATCTGTACAGTACGCCATAGAGCAGGCGGGTGGTCTGACCAGGTAGTATCTTTACTTCTCTTACGTACCTGTACAGTACGCCATAGAGCAGGCGGGTGGTCTGACCAGGTAGTATCTTTACTTCTCTTACATACCTGTACAGTACGCCATAGAGCAGGCGGGTGGCCTGACCAGGTAGTATCTTTACTTCTCTTACGTACCTGTACAGTACGCCATAGAGCAGGCGGGTGGCCTGACCAGGTAGTATCTTTACTTCTCTTACTTACCTGTACAGTACGCCATAGATCAGGCGGGTGGCCTTACCAGGTAGTATTTTATTTACTGCTCTTACGTACCTTCACAATACGCAATAGAGCAGGCGGGTGGCCTGACCAGGTAGTATCTTTACTTCTCTTACGTACCTGTACAGTACGCCATAGAGCAGGCGGGTGGCCTGACCAGATAGTATCTTTACTTCTCTTACGTACCTGTACAGTATGCCATAGAGCAGGCGGGTGGTCTGACCAGGTAGTATCTTTACTTCTCTTACGTACCTGTACAGTATGCCATAGAGCAGGCGGGTGGTCTGACCAGGTAGTATCTTTACTTCTCTTACGTACCTGTACAGTACGCCATAGAGCAGGAGGGTGGCCTGACCAGGTAGTATCTTTACTTCTCTTACGTACCTGTACAGTACGCCATAGATCAGGCGGGTGGTCTGACCAGGTAGTATCTTTACTTCTCTTACGTACCTGTACAGTACGCTAAAGAGCAGGCGGGTGGCCTGACCAGGTAGAATCTTTACTTCTCTTACGTACCTGTACAGTACGCCATAGATCAGGCGGGTTGTCTGACCAGGTAGTATCTTTACTTCTCTTACGTACCTGTACAGTACACCATAGAGCAGGCGGGTGGCCTGACCAGGTAGTATCTTTACTACTCTTACGTACCTGTACAGTACACCATAGAGCAGGCGGGTGGACTGACCAGGTAGTATCTTTACTACTCTTACGTACCTTCACAATACGCCATAGAGCAGGCGGGTTGTCTGACCAGGTAGTATCTTTACTTCTCTTACGTACCTGCACAGTACGTCTTAGAGCAGGCGGGTTGTCTGACCAGGTAGTATCTTTACTTCTCTTACGTACCTGTACAGTACGCCATAGAGCAGGTGGGTGGTCTGACCAGGTAGTATCTTTACTTCTCTTACGTACCTGTACAGTACGCCATAGAGCAGGCGGGTGGTCTGACCAGGTAGTATCTTTACTTCTCTTACGTACCTGTACAGTACGCCATAGAGCAGGCGGTTGGTCTGACCAGGTAGTATCTTTACTTCTCTTACGTACCTGTACAGTACGTCATAGAGCAGGCAGGTGGTCTGACCAGGTAGTATCTTTACTTCTCTTACGTACCTGTACAGTACGCCATAGATCAGGCGGGTGGCCTGACCAGGTAGTATCTTTACTTCTCTTACGTACCTGTACAGTACGCCATAGAGCAGGCGGGTGGTCTGACCAGGCAGTATCTTTACTTCTCTTACGTACCTGTACAGTACACCATAGAGCAGGCGGGTGGCCTGACCAGGTAGTATCTTTAGTTCTCTTACGTACCTGCACAGTACGCCATAGAGCAGGCGGGTGGCCTGACCAGGTAGTATCTTTACTTCTCTTACGTACCTGTACAGTACGTCATAGAGCAGGCGGGTGGTCTGACCAGGTAGTATCTTTACTTCCCTTACGTACCTGTACAGTACGCCATAAAGCAGGTGGGTGGTCTGACCAGGTAGTATCTTTACTTCTCTTACGTACCTGTACAGTACACCATAAAGCAGGCGGGTGGCCTGACCAGGTAGTATCTTTACTTCTCTTACGTACCTGTACAGTACACCATAAAGCAGGCGGGTGGCCTGACCAGGTAGTATCTTTACTTCTCTTACGTACCTATACAGTACGCCATAGAGCAGGCGGGTGGTCTGACCAGGTAGTATCTTTACTTCTCTTACGTACCTGTACAGTACGCCATGGAGCAGGCGGGTGGCCTGACCAGGTAGTATCTTTACTTCTCTTACGTACCTGCACAGTACACCATAGAGCAGGCGGGTGGTCTGACCAGGTAGTATCTTTACTTCTCTTACGTACCTGCACAGTACACCATAGAGCAGGCGGGTGGTCTGACCAGGTAGTATCTTTACTTCTCTTACGTACCTGCACAGTATGCCATAGAGCAGGAGGGTGGCCTGACCAGGTAGTATCTTAACTTCTCTTACGTACCTGTACAGTACACCATAGAGCAGGCGGGTGGTCTGACCAGGTAGTATCTTTACTTCTCTTACGTACCTTCACAGTATGCCATAGAGCAGGCGGGTTGTCTGACCAAGTACAGTGAAACCTGTCCAAACCGAACAGCAATGGGACTTAAGGATTTGTTCGGTTTCAGCAGGTGTTCGGTTTTGTCAGGGTTAAGTTATAACCGGAAATGGACCATAGATGAATAAAAGATATGAAACTTAAATGAAAGGCTATCATTGAGTTTGAAAATGCAATTCAATTAATATATATACATGTATTAAAGTAAAAAGATTCTTTTCGTAACAAAATTGAATTCTTCTTAGTTATTCTTATAATGTAGCTAGTGATTCACTTTTTTTATTTTTTAACATAGATCTTAATATGTATAATCAATATCTATGTTTTTAACGATGAAAATATTTTCTCATTAATTGGATCAGTTATTAACCTATGTTTTGATGACAATCAAACCATTAAAGAAATTCAGGCTTGTGAAACTTATTGTTATCAAAACATTCATATAAATGCATGTTTTTATAATAAATGCCCATATCTTAATCATTTTGACAGCTTGGATCACTCTATATAATTTCTTGTAAAAACATACATGTAATTGCTAGTACAAAACCAGAAAGTAAATCCTTGATTATCTATGATAAGTTCGGTACAGACAAGGTATTATAACATGAATTATTAAATATAGGGAATAAAAATTAGTTCGGTATTCGGAATAGACAGTGTTCTGTTTTAACAGGTTAAATTACTTTATATTTAATAAAAAAATCTTTGGGACTTGAAAATTTGTTCGGTTTGATGTGAAATTCGGTTTAGTCAGGGTTCGGTTTGGACAGTTTTCACTGTAGTATCTTTACTTCTCTTACGTACCTGCATAGTACGCCATAGAGCAGGCGGGTGGCCTGACCAGATAGTATCTTTACTTATCTTACGTACCTGCACAGTACGCCATACAGCAGGCAGATGGCCTGACCAGATAGTATCTTTACTTATCTTACGTACCTGCACAGTACGCCATACAGCAGGCAGATGGCCTGACCAGGTAGTATCTTTACTTCTCTTACGTACCTGCACAGTTCGCCATAGAGCAGGCAGGTGGCCTGACCAGGTAGTATCTTTACTTATCTTAAGTACCTGTACAGTACGCCATAGAGCAGGCGGGTGGCCTGACCAGGTAGTATCTTTCCTTCTCTTACGTACCTGTACAGTACGCCATAGAGCAGGCGGGTGGCCTGACCAGATAGTATCTTTACTTATCTTACGTACCTGCACAGTACGCCATACAGCAGGCAGATGGCCTGACCAGATAGTATCTTTACTTATCTTACGTACCTGCACAGTACGCCATACAGCAGGCAGATGGCCTGACCAGGTAGTATCTTTACTTCTCTTACGTACCTGCACAGTTCGCCATAGAGCAGGCAGGTGGCCTGACCAGGTAGTATCTTTACTTATCTTAAGTACCTGTACAGTACGCCATAGAGCAGGCGGGTGGCCTGACCAGGTAGTATCTTTCCTTCTCTTACGTACCTGTACAGTACGCCATAGAGCAGGCGGGTGGTCTGACCAGGTAGTATCTTTACTTCTCTTACGTACCTGTACAGTACGTTATATAGCAGGCGGGTGGCCTGACCAGGTAGTATCTTTACTTCTCTTACGTTCCTGCACAGTACACCATAGAGCAGGCGGCTGCTCTGACCAGGTAATATCTTTACTTCTCTTACGTACCTGCACAGTACGCCATAGAGCAGGCGGGTGGCCTGACCAGGTAGTACCTTTACTTCTCTTACGTACCTGTACAGTACGCCATAGAGCAGGCGGGTGGTCTGACCAGGTAGTATCTTTACTTCTCTTACGTACCTGCACAGTACGCCATAGAGCAGGCGGGTGGCCTGACCAGGTAGTATCTTTACTTCTCTTACATACCTGTACAGTACGCCATAGAGCAGGCGGGTGGCCTGACCAGGTAGTACCTTTACTTCTCTTACGTACCTGTACAGTACGCCATAGATCAGGCGGGTGGCCTGACCAGGTAGTATCTTTACTTCTCTTACGTACCTGCACAGTACGCCGTAGAGCAGGCAGGTGGCCTGACTAGGTAGTATCTTTACTTCTCTTACGTACCTGTACAGTACGCCATAGAGCAGGCGGGTGGCCTGACCAGGTAGTACCTTTACTTCTCTTACGTACCTGCACAGTACATCATAGAACAGGCGGGTGGCCTGACCAGGTAGTATCTTTACTTCTCTTACGTATCTGTACAGTATGACATAGAGCAGGCGGGTGGTCTGACCAGGTAGTATCTTTACTTCTCTTACGTACCTGCACAGTACATCATAGAACAGGCGGGTGGTCTGACCAGGTAGTATCTTTACTTCTCTTACGTACCTGTACAGTACACCATAGAGCAGGCTGGTGGTCTGACCAGGTAGTATCTTTACTTCTCTTACGTACCTGCACAGTACGCCATAGAGCAGGCGGGTGGTCTGACCAGGTAGTATACGTTGTAGGCGCCACAGTTATGAACGCATATATCTAAATGTTCGTGACAGCATTTAGTTCCTAAACCAAGATTTACAAGCAGATCAGCGCCATGTCCTCTGTTTATACAGGCTTTCATAGCCACAGCCCCGTCATTTACTGAATGAGGCAGTTTTCCATCTAGCCATATCGGCGCTCTGGTGCCACATCTGTCAAAATCAACACATGACGTTGGCATATCCACATCCTTCCCATAGGAGGTGAACCGGTACCATCCGGCCGGCCGTGTCTTGTCACAAAGAAGTAAAGACGTGTTAGAGGCGGTGAATTTGATACTCCTATGTGGTTCCTCTAATGGTTGGTAGTTTGTACAAGGGTTTACCGAGGGAAACGGACATGGACTGGTCACTGCAAATAATGTTTAAAACATATACCTGGACATCTCAAAATAGATAAGCAACCCACCAAATTTGTGTTTTGCAGTGAATGAAAATAAATTTTAATTTTAATGATTTTGACCAACTTTTTAATTCTTCGAAATATAAGTAAAAGGCTCTGATCATTCGGTTAGAATCACAGACCCCATCACAATAACGTGAGAAAAACCAGAGATGAAGCTGAAACAAAACGAATTCAAAACTGGCATTCCGTGTGATTTGAGAATCTGATAACAGTTTTGAAATTTTAATGACTATCTATATGTGTATGTGAAAACGCTGTCTTGTGAAAATGAAAAATAATTTTCGTAACAGTTTTCTCATCAACTCATGATCGCAACCCACCCCATATTTCATTTATCATCGTCATTTTATGGTCATTTTATCATCATTTTCATGTTCATCGCCTGTAAATAACCTATATATAGAATTGCACGGGCGTAAAACACCAACTCACTCACTCACTCTGTTAATATTTGTAATGCAGCATCAGCATGGAGACCCATACCGTGGGTTCAGATTTCAGGTGTGTTGCTCAGTTTAATCCTGTCTAACGTAATCTGGCAATGTTATAATATTATGTTTATAGATATTTTAAGATATGTTTACTTTGTTATGCATTCCCCATCTTTTGACCTTGACCTTGACTTTCCAATTAGTGATTTAGACAGTTTTCAATACTTTTAATAGCAATGTTAGGGTTTTATAAGCACCTCCATATCTCAAGAACTTTTAGTCTTAGGTTGATGTTGACCTTGATTTTCTGGTTGAATGACAATTTATTCTACATTCTCTACGTTTAACTTAATAGGTACATGTTTTCTAATGGTGCCGGCAGGCCAGACATACTTTAGTGTTACTTCTTGTTGTATATCAAGTCCGGCTCGGGTAGCAATAAAAACAGTCTTTGACATGCATGACAAACTTGATATCTTTAATATCTGAGAGATAGAAATCCCGTAATTATCTAACGTAAACTTTTGCGATAAAGAGATTGTTTTAGTATTTTTGTTCAAGCTAAGGAAATCATAAATATACTTAACAACAAAAGAAACGCACCAATTCCATTTGATTCATTTTACTTTAAAGTTTAATAGCAAAAATTTCTTAAAGTGGTCGTTGCAATGATCTGAGATTTCGGCACAGTATGTGTGGGGTCAATTTCGAAAATTTTTGATTTTTTTGGTTTTAAAATTTCTTAAAGAAATGAATTTTTTAACCCAAAAATTAAAAATTCACCAATTTTAGGAAATTTGATGCTTATCCTGCTTATCCAAAAAATGAAGTCCGAAAATGGGGGACAAAGCATAATTTTCACAAAAACTGGCCAAACTTTTCTGAAACACGCATTTTTTAAATGACCATTCATAGATTTTGTTATCAAAAGTTCATGCCGTAAGCGCACTGGTGCCAACTGCAGAAATAATGGCTAGGTTTTTATTGAATTTGGTAAATTTATTATTAAGCATAAACGAATTATATATTTTATTTTTATTTTAAAAGAATCTTAAAAGGAAAGAAGTGGTGCGTTATTTGTATTTCTGACTATATATCTCACAGTCTGTGAATTTAACGAATAACAAAAGTTGGAAGGAAAGTAGATATCTCATAGTCTGTGAATTTAACGAATAACAAAAGTTGGAAGGAGAGTATATATCTCACAGTCTGTGAATTTAACGAATAACAATAGTTGGAAGGAAAGTATATATCTCACAGTCTGTGAAATTAACGAATAACAATAGTTGCAACGTGTAAACTTGAGCGAGCTAACTCTATTTAAAGCTTGATTGGACAAGGATTAAGATTTCTAGCTTGGGACAAACACCCGGGGAAGGGATGCTACTGCCTATATTTTAGGGCACATTGTGTTTTTGGCCTGTTCTGAACCAGGCCCTGTTAGAATAAAAAAATTGTTCAAAACATACCGTGTTATTCCAGGAGGTGTTGTATGTCATATACTGCTCTGACCGCGTCAAAATTGCTTTGATGTGCTAGAATATTTCCGTTTTAAGGCAAATCATAAAATTTTTGAGCTGAAATTTATCAGCAATTACTTCTTTGACAAGTTGCTGGCACCATGTGAAGCATTCGATATATGTTAAAGTAATTATTATTAACCCTGTTTGCTGAATTCATAACCCTGTTCTACACCTCTGAGCCTGAAAACAGACCCTACTGTGTGGCACATCCTATTGCCGTTGACTATTCAGGAAGAAGCCCCCCTCCCCCTCCGATGAAAAGACACGGAATCAAATTCATTAGTTGGGGCGGATGGTATGTTGCTATATAGACTTACGACACAAATTTATACTAAATCCGGCACAAAGCAAAACAATTATCCACATCCATGACATCGTTCTTGAATATTTGTTATGATTGAACTCTCGTCCAGTTAAGGTCAAAGATAAGGTACCGAAACGACACCTGGCATTGAATACATCCTACACAGGCAATTTGTCTTAACGTTAAATTAACGTTAAGCTCGATAAACATTATTTTAACGTTAATGTAACACTAATTTAACATTAAGGTAGAGCGTGGCACTTGGGTCCAAAATTAATTTGTCAATAGATTTTCTTCAAAATTAACATAAATGTCCTAAATGATATACTCTTTCATAATTTGATTCAAAATTCATGGGTTTCTTCCCTACTTTTCGAGTTATATCAAGTTAAAGTATCAATATTTTACAATGAATTATATAGAAAAAGCCATAAAAACACACAAAAATGTTCCATTACTTTTTTTCCTATCAATAGATTTCCCTCATTTTTTGACATTTTATAGATCTTGCAACAATTCATCATTTTAAATCAATTTAAAGTAGGGTTTCTTCCCTTGATTTTTATGTACAAGCAAAAATAGGAGCCAAAAACGATGATTTTTTCATGATTTTTGCCAAATTACCTCCCTTGACCATACTTTAGCTAAGAATTTATACTACTTTTAGAATACAAATTTTAATTATATTGATAAAATGTGCCTAAACTAGGAATAAAGATTCTTAAAACACAAAAATCTCAAAATATTTTTCAAATTTCATTTTATTTTGGGCAAGTCACATGACCACTGTCCTGCTCCACCTTAAATTAACGTAAGCTTAACGTTAAAATTTTTTAACGTTAATTTAGTGTTAAAAATTAACACTAATTTAGTGTTAAACTTTTTAACGTTAATTTCCTGTTAAATTATGTGACGTCAAATGTTAAACTTTAACATGAAATTAACAATCGAAGCTCGACTAACACTAATTTAACGTTAATTTTTAACGTTTAATTAACATTAACCAAAATTGCCTGTGTAGTTCCGAATAACATCCAAAAATACAAACCGCTGACTCTAACTTTAAATATCTGTCCAGTTTCAACTCTTTCTATCTTTTTGTTGGATAATTTGTTACTGGTGTAATTAAGGCTCAGTCCTATATACATAGATTCAAAACTGAATCTGTTACATCTTTTTGATCATTGTATTATTTTACGGATGTGAAAATTGGGTCACTCTCAACTTTACCATAAACAAAACATATTGAGTTGTTAGACTTTGCAAAGACTTGGAGTTTGAAAGCTGATTGAATTATTTTTTTCTAAATACTAGTATATACTTGGTGCCTCAAAAACTACAACAGTTATTTGAGTTCCACTGTACCAGTACTAGGGAGACATCCATCTAGACTCGAAAAATCTCCTTCAAATCTTTTTAAAACCATTGCCCCCATGCATAGAATATAAAGAGGTTCATAAAAAGACTGTCAGCCTGTGTACATGGTATTCAAATGCTTTTTTAATGTAATAAACTTGATATAAATATATGATATGTTTTTAATGTAAATAAACTTTACATAGATATATATGATCACATTTGCAATTTCAAGCAAGAATACTTTAAACTCTCTTTAAAAAAGACTGTTTGATTCTAGATTTGATAAAACAAAATGATCATATTTAGGTGGAGAGGGCAAGTCATCCGCATACTTCGATTTAAAGACTTCTTCGCTGGAGAGCGCAAGTCATCCGCATACTTCGGTTTAAAGACTTCTTCGTTGGAGAGGGCAAGTCATCCGCATACTTCGGTTTAAAGACTTCTTCGTTGGAGAGGGCAAGTCATCCGCATACTTCGATTTAAAGACTTCTTCGCTGGAGAGGGCAAGTCATCCGCATACTTCGATTTAAAGACTCCTTCGCTGGAGAGGGCAAGTCATCCGCATACTTCGATTTAAAGACTCCTTCGCTGGAGAGGGCAAGTCATCCGCATACTTCGGTTTAAAGACTTCTTCGCTGGAGAGGGCAAGTCATCCGCATACTTCGATTTAAAGACTTCTTCGCTGGAGAGGGCAAGTCATCCGCATACTTCGATTTAAAGACTCCTTCGCTGGAGAGGGCAAGTCATCCGCATACTTCGATTTAAAGATTTCTTCGCTGGAGAGGGCAAGTCATCCGCATACTTCGGTTTAAAGATTTCTTCGTTGGAGAGGGCAAGTCATCCGCATACTTCGATTTAAAGACTTCTTCGTTGGAGAGGGCAAGTCATCCGCATACTTCGATTTAAAGACTCCTTCGCTGGAGAGGGCAAGTCATCCGCATTATTCGATTTAAAGATTTCTTCGCTGGAGAGGGCAAGTCATCCGCATACTTCGGTTTAAAGATTTCTTCGCTATAGAAAACTATATTTGAAATTCTGATAAAGATAAAAACTAACGAAATTTCGACTAGGCGAGTTGAGACTGGGCGCTATGAGCGACGTGATGCACGGGATCATTGCAAAACGAGAAAGAATATGTCAAAATTGTAATATGTAAATAAATAAAGTAGAAAAAAATCCATTATCTGCTAGAGTTCCATCATTAAAGACCTTAACGACACTCTTGTTAATTGTTATTTGGAAATGTATCCAAACCTCAAGAACAACTTTTTATATGAATCAAGTCTTATAAGGCTACCACTTTCGTTGATTCTATTTTTGTTTTCTCTCAAAATTTTCAGTAGACAAGCAGAATTCAGATTAACTGTCTACATTTGAATGTCTCGATACATTAAATAAACTGCTGATCATTTTAAAACCCAACCCCGAACTTGTTTGTCATATTGGAGGCTTTATTAAACAGTCGTTAGAACTCAGGGCTTCAGATCCTTGTCAGGCAGGTTCATAACATGTGTGTGTGTGTGTGTGTGTGTGTGTGTGTGTGTTTGCTTGTTTGTTTGGGTTTTTTTTAATTTGCTGTCTAATTATGTTTTATCTCTGATGCATAAACAAAAATAAAACAAACATGATGCAGTGATAAGTTCCAAATTTTTCTGCTTTTAACCAAACCTCTCTTGCTAATAATGCATACCCATTTATAACTAAGGGGGGAAATGAAAACTCTTTGTAAGGTTTGGCATTATTGGGCCTCAGCTTTAATAAGGATTTACAATAATAAATATGAATGATTTCTCATATATCATATAAATCTAGATAATCAATAAATAATCAATAGATAATCAATAAAATAAATTCCACCGTGGGATGCACGGGTGGTTAAAGAAATGATATTTTCAGATAATATATAATAAACATAAAATATCAACATTCAATGATCAGATAAATGGTTACCGAATATTGTGAATGGCAACCAGAAATCAATACAAATATAAATATGCAGAATAATTTGGCGTCACCGTGGGATACACGGGTGAATAATATTTAAGACCGAAACCCCTTAAGAACCACCGTGGGATACACAGATAGCTGAATCAAAGAAATTTTGGATTACTGTGGTATACACGGTTGAAGAGACCAAAACCCCTTAAAATGTTCTTTAAGTTCACGAAGCAGCGAATCATTAAAGCACACATATTACGACATATCGGTGTTGAAATTTCTAAACGGTTCCAAAGCAACTTTCTCTTTGATTTCCGACTATTTCTTATATAAAACATCTTTTACATGCGTTGAGATATCAGTATTTAAAACTATTCACGGAGAGAATGTACGCTGATAATTTTCCTCATTCAACAAGTAAACAGCTGAAAGTTCTTGCGTTGTGCAGAATACGGCACACTTCATGTTGTGAGTTAAGTTTATAAGTTGTTATTCCTAGCGGTTCAGACGTTTTATACCTCTTAGAAAAAATAACAATTTCTAACGGTTTGAATTGCACTCCACTTCTGTTATATGGTTCTTATTATGATTTCCACTTGATTGGTTGATTGATTGATCCAAATGATTAATTAGTGGATTGATTGATTGATGCTGCTTGTCCTGGAAAATCTAGCAGCACATATCTGTACGCGATTGCTTGATCGGTAAAATATACGAATCCATTATTCTAAACCTCGTACTTAGTTAGAGCTTTCCACTTCTCCCGGCTGAATCCTCTGAGAAAAGATTTGACACTTCAATCAAAGAAGCCTGCTCCCCAAATCGAGCTCGTGCCAGCTAAAGCATAGGCCATGGATACTTCCATCAATGTTCTTGTATCTGAAAGTATAAATTCTAATCCCCGGCAGAATCATATTCTAAGTAAATTAACTTTTTATCTTATAAACATGTGACTTTATATAGTTAGAAATAATTAAAGTCCACCGAAAAGGACACTTCAAGTATTTAAATAATGTTGTAACAATATTTTAGATATAACTACCAAGTATAGTAAATTAGGTTATCTTATTTCTCCTTAAAAATGGGTGGGAATGTATGTGGTGGGATAAAAAATTGTATTGCAACCACTTTTACGTCTTGTCTTCAAGAAAATCAATGAAGTAATGACGTCCTTGACATTGTGACGTAACAATTGCAACGACGTAATTTCTATAAACTAACAACCATTAACAAAAGGTACTTACCGCGATAACCAAATTTAAGTATAACGTACTTAAATTTCATTATCTCTGATGCATAAACAAAAATAAAACAAACATGATGCAGTGATAAGTTTCAAATTTTTCTGCTTTTAACCAAACCTCTCTTGCTAATAATGCATACCCATTTATAACTAAGGGGGGAAATGAAAACTCTTTGTAAGGTTTGGCATTATTGGGCCTCAGCTTTAATAAGGATTTACAATAATAAATATGAATGATTTCTCATATATCATATAAATCTAGATAATCAATAAATAATCAATAGATAATCCATAAAATAAATTCCACCGTGGGATGCACGGGTGGTTAAAGAAATGATATTTTCAGATAATATATAATAAACATAAAATATCAACATTCAATGATCAGATAAATGGTTACCGAATATTGTGAATGGCAACCAGAAATCAATACAAATATAAATATGCAGAATAATTTGGCGTCACCGTGGGATACACGGGTGAATAATATTTTAGACCGAAACCCCTTAAGAACCACCGTGGGATACACAGATTGCTGAATCAAAGAAATTTTGGATTACTGTGGTATACACGGTTGAAGAGACCAAAACCCCTTAAAATGTTCTTTAAGTTCACGAAGCAGCGAATTATGCCAAATTGACAGTGATTCACTGTCAACCGCCACTTAAGTAAGTGCGGAATGCAGCTGCTTCGCGGCTGAGGCCCAGCTGAAAGACCCCCTTTACTTATATAATAACATGCCTTTTTACATGAAAACTTAACTAATAATCAGTTATATGGCATTGTATAATGGTATCAATCTAATAGAAATGTTATTACAATACAATTCTTAGTTTAATACCGAAAAATTGATAGTTGATATCAGAAACCCCTTCATTATTTCGTAACTAAAATTACTAGTTTTTATCAACAAAACATTATCCAACGGACCAGACTTTATCCTCTATAAATAAAGCTTTTATACTTGTATATTCATCTTCCGAACTTTATTCATCAGTTTCTATATATACAATATGTCTTGTTTTAATTGTGACCAATACTTTCCGCATGTGTACATGTAAGCGAAGTTTGTAAAAAAAAAATGCAATCGAGAAAGAAAGAAAAACAAAAATACTAAAACACGCGCTCCCGGTAAATTAATAGTCTAGAGCAGAAAAACGTAGAAAAAAAATCATCCCGAATTCCCCAAGTTTTGTGGGTAAAATTCCGAATTCCCCGTGTATAAATAAACCTTTCCAGCTATCTCGTAAAAGACCCTACCGACCCTCATGTATGTAGTATGTAATTATGTCGCCTGCATTGCAACGTGTTGCAGAAACGACTTTTATGGGTTGCATTAATTGACACCATCCGTCGTATTGCGTCGTCCTGTGCCGTAGATGTCCTGCGGCGTCACGAAATAAAATTGTATTGCAACCACTTTTACGTCTTGTCTTCAAGAAAATCAATGAAGTAATGACGTCCTTGACATTGTGACGTAACAATTGCAACGACGTAATTTCTATAAACTAACAACCATTAACAAAAGGTACTTACCGCGATAACCAAATTTAAGTATAACGTACTTAAATTTCATTATGTTACGCTATTGTATGATATGTTGTATTGTTTTGTATTCTATATATTGTTCTGAATATCTACAATCATGTATGTTGATTTGACCCTTACGGGTGTAATTTCATCAATAAAGTAATTAACGAATAATTACGTTATCAAATTATTAACATTTTAGTGCACTAGGCTTTTGAGTTACCTTTCTTTCTTTCTTTCTGTATCTTTACATCCTTGATTGGACAACCACGATTAGACGTGTAGAACAAAACCCATCACCACTTAAATTATTGAATTTATTTACACTGTCCTATCCATATTTGTATCTCAGAATAAATAATTGTAGTTGTAGTTCATGCATTTAGTTGATCATCATTTCCCTTTGTACACCTTATAACCGTTTGGCTAGTATATCGGGCATATTTACACGGACATATGCTTTGTGTTGTAAAATCAGATAAAAGGCTAAAATTTAAAACTTATCCCGTTTTTTTTTAAATTCTAACGGATCTAAGAAAAACAATATCTTAAAAGTCATTCGGTATCTTAATGATTATCACCAGATATTAAAAAGCTCACAATAAGATAGTGTCTATACTAAAAATTAAAAGCTTATCACTGACGATCAGGCATTATGGCACAAGTATTGTTCATATAAAATTCATGTACAACAGTACAGCTTTAAAATCTAAAATGTCATAAAAGTCACAATACACACTTTCACTCATTGATTAAAATATCACAGTTTGTCTTGGTTACTTATAATCCACGCACTTATATAGTTCTGATGGTCTTCATGTCATTTGCTTTTCGAGCAGTTTATAGTTAGTTTTAGGCCCGTAAAATCATTATATTGATCAGCAGACCGACTGGTGCGGATATGTGAACAGTTTTTAACTTTTCGTGTTATGATTCCTCTCTTTACACATTACCGTATAGTTGGCTCTCTTGTCTATGCCACTTTGATATGTAATTTGTAATTCATGGACTATGTGCATAGAAAAAAAAGGTGATTCATTCATGTATTACCAGTGTCGGATAAAGGATAAGGCAGTGTCGGATAAAGGATAAGGCATAGCGGGCCTACGCCCCCCCCCCCATAAACTTTATTTCCCCACTTACAAAAAACTCTAAAGATTCCACACCTCGCTTCGCACACAGTGAATTGCTCCCCTCCATCTTCCAAGTTATTAATTCTAGTATACTTTTGATAAATGAATATAAGGTTAGTAGCGTATGAGTATTAGTTATCAGACCAAACTGAAATAGATGTTTATGTATTTAATGATTTGTTCATCATTGTAGCTATTGGTTAAAACTCTGTAGATGCAGATCAAAATCATCTAAGCATTATAAAAATTAACTAGATGGAGCCTTTCCCGGAAGGCATATGTCGCCTGCGTATCTATGTTTGTTCGTCAAACAGGAAGTAGTTATTTTTGGGGCATAAAATCGCTTTATTTGTTTTTTTTTTTTTTTTTTTTTTTTTTTTTTTTTTTTTTTTTTTTTTTTTTTTAGATTATAATAAGTTAACTGCTGCCATTTTGATGGATTTATCAAAAGCTTTTGACTGTTTGCCACATAATCTTTTACTGTTAGAAATTAAATCATATGGTGTTTCTGACAGTGCACTATAAATTTCTGATAATAGCAAACAATATGTTAAAATTATATCAACCTAAAGTAACATAAAGGTGTTCCACAGGGATCCATTTGGGCCTTCTGCTTTTAATATTTCTATCAACGATATTTTTAACCATATTTAAAAGAGTTCTTTGTATTTGACGATAACCCCTTGTCTTTCTAAGGTGATAATATTGAACATCTTGTTAAAACACCTGACACTGGAGACAAATTACTTATTAACTGGTTTTGTAACAATCTAATGCAGGCTAATCCAGGTAAGTTCCGCGCCATATCCATTGGAAAGCAGACCCTTGAAAAAGATATATAGATTATTACACAGGGTTTTCCATATCAAATCCCATGGGACCTGATATGGAAAACCCTGTGTCATAATCTTTTTATCATACATTTTCAGACGATATAAATATAAGTGTGACGTCAAATTTCAAAGTTAGGCTCCAGACCTTGATATGGCATATTTGCCCACTTTTGTGCACGCGAGGTCTTGATATGGTCATATTTGCCCACTTTTGTGAACGCGAGGGCTTGATATGGCAAAAAAAGTCCCTTGTCAAGATATGGCTTGTAAATTTACGGCTGTTACATACGGACAAATTTAAAGGTATCAAAGCTAAATGTATGATAAATGTTAATATTATTAAATGTGATGAAGAACCTCTAGGAGTTAATTTTGATTTCCGTCAAAACAAATTTCATGTTTCAAAAAATTCCTAAAAGTATCTCAGCAGCCTAATGAATTAAAAAGGATTG
Source organism: Arcuatula senhousia (assembly GCA_963971305.1). NCBI lineage: Eukaryota > Metazoa > Mollusca > Bivalvia > Mytilida > Mytilidae > Arcuatula > Arcuatula senhousia. The sequence continues at coordinate 61,194,208 of OZ020310.1, read as the reverse complement.
GAAATCATCTGTATAGGCTAGGCAGATTGACCATCTTTTATTCTATCTAATTTTAATTCCTATCCACTAGTATGGCATTTTAGTGGTGAATCAAGCACTTAAAACATTTAATATATACAAGAATTTTTTTTAAAAGAGTTCTACGTTTTATTTATAAAGATTTAATATCAACATATACAATTATTATCTATACACATAATAGATCTAATTTGCCACAATTGACAATCAGGCGCTTAAGATCACTAGCCATACAAACTTGGTTCATCTTTACACTTCGGAAAAAATGACTGATGTTTTACGTCTTTTTCTATCTGAAGCCTAACTTTAATAAGGCGTAGCAGCGTCTAGATAAATATTTTTTGCATAAACTTTTAGTATTTTGTACTTGTATACTTGATCCGTTTTGCCGGGCATTTTCTTTGCGTTTTCAGTTCACATATCGCCAAATATCAATAATTCCCTGTCATTTGGCCTCCACGTGCTAAGTAATTTCATTACTGGTGTGATTAAAGGCAACGTCAAAATGGAACATAACGTTTCAAGATGGCGAAAATCGGAAAAAATGAAACGTCGTTACAAGATGAGGATCGGAAATACTGTGTGATAGTTGTCAGATGACCCTTTTTAGGCGTAACAGCCCTTAAAATAACGTTTTTTCATGGTTTTGGCCTTTGAAATGAAAATTACAACTCGAATGATCCAAGCCCTATCCGTCTTCGCATACTTCGGCGGAAATACTAAAATCGGTCAGAAACAAAACTAGACAATATAGATGAAGTCAACTTACCTGGATATAACTTTCTACTTCAGAATAGGTCCAAATCTAAGAAAAATAAATCTGGGGGTATTGCATTAGCATTCAAATCAACGTTTCAAGACAATATAGAAATCAAACAATCAGACTGTGAATTTGTTATGTGGTGTAAGATCTCGAAAGTTATACACCCAAAAGAAGCCTTAATAAATAAATAAATAAATAAATAAATAAATAAATAAATAAATAAATAAATAAATAAATAAATAAATTAATTAATTAATTAATTAATAAATAAATAAATAAATAAATAAATAAATAAATAAATAAATAAATAAATAAATAAATAAATAAATAAATAAATAAATAAATAAATAGATAAATAAATAAATAAATAAATAAATAAATAAATATCTTTATTTCCTAGTCATATGGCCCATCATTGGGCATATAAATCAGTCAACAAACATATAAGTCATACAAGTACAGAACAATGATATTTGGAGTTGCTTATGTGCCGCCGGAATATACTGCTTTCTCATCTAATGACGCTCTTAAAGAAATCGAAAATGAATACATGCAAATGGCCGAGAAATACAAAAAGATACCTCTGATTGGGAACTTTAATGCAAGAACCGGGGAAGAAGAGGATCATTCATTTATTTCTGAAACCGATACATTCACTGACATTGAAACCCTTTCTGTATATACATGAAGTATTCGCACTTGATAAATTGAATATACCGAGACAAAGAAATAGCATGGACAAGAAGAAAAACCTATTCGGAAAACAGCTTCTCGAAATGTGTAAGGGAAATAATTTATTTATCATGAATGAAAGAACCAAAAGTGACCAAAAGGGACAGTTAACATGCTGCGGTTCAAGCCTCGTAGATTATTGTCTTAGCAACGTCAATATGCTTGAAAATATCATTGACTTTGAAGTACTTGAGTTCTCAAGGTTATTTTCAGATGTCCACTCCCCAAAAAACAACATGGATTTAGAGAAAGGTATTCGACAGTAGATTGTGCCAATGTTTTGAATTCACTAAGAGAATTGTTGAGTCTTAGGAAACGTAAATTATTTTGTGCATTCATAGACTTTGAAAAAGCGTTCGATAAAGTTGACAGAAGCTCTTATGGACAATAATGGTATCAAAAGATATCAATGGAAAAATGTTCCAGACCATTTACAACATGTATCGAAATATAAAATCATACCTCAAATACAAATACAATGGTCAAACATAAGATTATTTCGTGTGTGAAACTGGAGTCAGACAAGGGGAAAATCTCTCCCCCTACCTTTTTTCGTTATATCTGAACGACCTGGAAGATTTACTCTTTTCACAAGGAACACAAGGATTAACAACAGTCGGCAAAGATCTTGAAGACATTGGTATCTACCTAAAGCATTCTACTGCTTCTTTATGCTGATGACAAAGTATTGATTGCGGAGTCAGAACGAGATTTACAAAAATGCATTGGAGAAATTCCGAGCTTACTGTAATGTATGGAAACTAAAAGTATACTGTTAAAACCAAAGTTATGATTTTCTCTGAAGGAAGAAAGTAAAAAAAAAGCATTTCGTTAAAATATAACAACAAATGACTTGAAATAGTAAACTCGTTTAGCTACCTGGGCATTACACTTTCAAGGTCTGGTACTTTTAAACAGTGTAAACTACAGCTTGCCAAAAAAGCAATAAATGCTATGTATGAAGTGTTGAGAAAAGGACGTTCACACAATCTATCAATAAAATGTCTCTTGGGCCTTTGATAAGTAATCGAAATCTATCCTTCTATATTTAAGCGAAATTTGGGGTTATGGAAACACCGATGTTATTGAGAAAGTGAATTTAAAATTCTGCAAAATGATTTTAAAACTTAAAAATTTTAAATACCACAACTCCGTCTAGCGTCATATGTGGAGATTTGGGACGGCACCCTCTTGAAATAGATATCAAGGTGAGAATGATCTCTTTTTGGATGAAACTGTTTGATAAAAATTCTAAATTAAGTTCCATCATGTACAAACGTCTACTCTTAACGAAGACTGCCGATGAAACGTTTCAAACGGATTGGTTAAAAGAAGTTCAAGCTATCCTCGGCCTCTCAGGACTTTCCCATATCTGGATAGATAAAAACCCAAATAAGGCTGTCAAAATCGTACTATAGCAAATGCTCAAGGAATTCTCCAAAAACTATAAACTATATAATATTCAAAGAAAGAATATGTTTTGAAGAGTACTTCAACATTCTTGGCAATAAAGATTTTATAACTTTAGCCAGATTTACTGCTGTTCGAGTTTTAAAGAAGACAGAGTTAAATTTATTGACAATCAATTCATAAACCGGAACACAATTTCCTTTCATAAAATCATGAATACCAAACAATTATCAAAATTAAGGAAATTATGTAAATTTATTCGAATTGTCAATGAAAAACTGGATTCTCTCTAATTTTTATTTCTACCTCTTCTATTTTGTCAAACTAGTCCGTAACATTTTACCGCCTCCAACTTCTGTACAATGCTAAATGTTTGTTTTTCTGTATACCATGCACTGCTTTGGTTTTATCAGAATAAATCATATATACATTTGTGGTACAAACAACAAAAGAAATCTTGTAAACGGGAAGGGAAAATGATCGGCGATGTTTATATCTAGACGCTGCTACACTTTATTTTGTGTTTCTATGTGTCGTTTAAGTCGTACATAGACTAGAAAAATAGGTCAAATATGTACCATTTTATTCCACGCGTAACCATGAACATTAATGAAAATTCACCAGCATGTTTAACGGGTTTAATAACACCTTAACTGCAAATCTTTACCCTTTCAGATATACAAAAACAGTGGAACAGCCTAGGGTTTAAGAACGATCAGATGTGGCCTACATTCATTTCGGTATGCTGCTCCAAAATTATGGAATAATCTACCACAGGAATTCAGGGAGGGGATGCCTTTGGAACATTTCAAGGGTCTCATTGACAAGTGGGGAGGGAATGTATATAAACGCAGTTTTTGCAAATAGCACTTACTCTTTGAACTAGCTATATAGGTCATAACTATGTGGATCATTCATATATTTGGGGCTTGTTTAGGGGGGGGTACCAATATCCCATATCCCTCTAAATTTTTCATGAAATATCCCATATCCCAAAAAGTGTTTTTCCAGTATCCCATTTCCCTGTAAATAAAATGGACTTAAATATCCCATATCCCAGTAAGTTTTGCCTCAAATATCCCGTATCCCATGAAAAAATTGTGTGAATATCCCATATCCCAATATACCCTAAACAAGCCTCATATTTTAATGGTTTTGTTAATGTTACTGTCTTGCATGAAATCTGTTCTTTTATTGGCTTTATGTGTTTTACTATTATTATGTCTTGACTTTATTGATATAATCTGTTTATTTTGTAACACAGGAACTCAACCTTCCTTGTTACTTAAATGAATTTACTGCACAACTTCAATTTTTCCTTTTGCAACTTTTCCGTTGCTGAACCCTGGATCTTTTGCCAGAAACACAATTGTACAACAAAATTATCAACTTTGGCTGAACCACTTTTTCTTGCAAAACAAAACGATTTTCAGGATGACTTTACTTTTATTTTAGACTAGCTGGGTGTTGTCAGTTTAACAGCCTGACTCCAACTGAAGTACAAGACTTCAGTTACAACATTATAAACATAGATTACATTAGAATTTGACAATAGATTAATTAAAGATACAAATAGCACTAAATTGACAAAAGAGGATTATAGACTTTTTTACGTTTGAACAAGACCGGATACGAAACAAGAAATTACTTAAAATGTCTCAATCAGAATAAAGCGACTAACGGATTAAATAAATGATAAAAACGACACTTCCGATTAATAAGAATTTTGAAAGATAATCCTTTAAAACTTTTTCACACTTTTTCATGAGAAAATAATTTGTAAATAATAAAATTAAAATAATTGACTTTTCGATTGATTGCAATATACTCAATAAAGTTTATAACAAAATCATAGCAAATTATAAAGTCCAAATCAATTTCACTGTAGTTTATAAAGTCTATAAATTTGATTTAATTTTGAAAGTCCAAAGATTCCACTGTCACATATTTCCTCCCTCTCGAAAAGAACGCGACCTCGCGTTCGAACTAATAATGTCGATGGCGTCCACGATGGTACCTTTGTTGCCCTCTATTTCTGTCTTGACCGATGTTGTTCTGTAGTTCATTTCGTAATTCTGATACTGATGACTTGACTGCCAGTACCGTTGAAAGCTCTAGACATTTTTTCTGAATTTCTTGATTGTCATATTGACATTTTGCAAGTTTAGCTTTTAAATCCATATTTTCGATGTTCAACTTTGATTCTTGCTCTTCTTTCTGGTTTAAAAGTTCCATATAATACCAATGCACCTTTTTGTTTTGTTCATCATTTTCTTTACACTTCTTGCAAGGTGAACATTCAACTATAACAGCGGTTCTCACCGGTCTGTTATACAAAAGTTTGGGGAAAACTAGCTCACTTTTTCAAATAAAATAAAACACGGAATAAAAGTTCCAAATATTAATTATTCATTAAATACATATGGAAAATCCACATAAAACAATACAATAAAGACGGCTCTCCGTAATAAAGTATAAATTACAATTCACTAGAAAAACGTACGACGTCCGTACAGTTATGATGTCGGATTCCAACTGAAGTTCCAATCTTAAGTTTACCACATTAAAACTAAAATTACAATAGAATTTGACCAAAGATAAAATAAACATACAAGTAGCACTAAATGACAAAAGAGGATTAAAGACTTATTACATATGAAAGAGACCGGATACAAAATAACAAAAGCAGCTAACGAATTAGATAAAAAAATAAAGGTGACACTTCTGATATATAAGAATATTGTAAGATAATCCTTTAAAACGCTTTTCACACTTTTCCATGAGAAAACACTTTTTTTTCTTTAAACGAATTTCAAATAATTCATATTAATCTAATTAAAAAAGAATAATATATAAATTTAGAAAGTTCAAAATATGTATCTGAATTTTTAAAAGTCCGACAAAGATTCCACTGTCACATTTTCCTCACGGTTCAAACAAGACTCTGACCCCAGAGTCTTAATAAACAGATGTTAGTATCTTCTTTGTCTCCCACGAATTCCATTGTATCGTCCCCACGATTTCGACGATGGACGATTTTGGTTTCGTTGCTCTGCTAGCTGTAGTTTATCTTTTAGTTCCTCTATTTCCTTGATGAATTCACACGGTCTTGTTACCTTTCTAGTCTCTAGTTCTTTACATCTAGATCTATATATTTGCACATCTTCCTTGTATTCGACTTCCTTCTTGCGTAAGCCCTCTATTGTACGGTTTAGTTCATTAATTTTATCCACATGTTTGTTGTCTTCATCATAATACCAATCAATTTCAGATTTTGCTGTTTTAAGTTTGCGGACAGTCTTTTGAAGTTTGGTTTTCAAATGCTTGTTTTCAGTTTGTAAATTGGTTATTCGTTCGTTTAGTAATTTTCGTTTTTCCTTAAATTGATCTTTTACTTTGTCTATAACATTTTCCAGTCTCACAGCGTCTTTTGAAATCTTGTCGTTTGTCTCTGTTAATAAGTTTATTTGAGTCTCTAAATTTTGTAATTCCTTTATCTTTATAAACTGTGTATTTGTTACTGACTTGCACATCTTGCGGAATTCCAGGTCACTTAGAGATGCATAGGGAAAGTTCTCACATACTTTTTTCTGAATAAATTCTGACATTCTTACATTGTCCCTGTGAATCTTTTTCTCTGATTTCGGTCTCTTGTTTACAGAAGAGCACTGTTTGACGAAATGTCCAAATTGTCCACAGCGGAAACATCTCGCTGAACTTATTTTTGGTGCAAAACTACAAATTTGGGGAAATGTTGTTTGTTTTCGTAACCCAGACGGGCACCACCAGTTGAATCTGACGAAACGGTTATCCATAGTACACGGAGATCTTGCGCCAATTCGGCTTACACTTGGCGAATTGCCCGGGTTCTCCACCAAAATATAACAGCGGTTCTCACCGGTCTGTTATACAAAAGTTTGGGGAAAACTAGCTCACTTTTTCAAATAAAATAAAACACGGAATAAAAGTTCCAAATATTAATTATTCATTAAATACATATGGAAAATCCACATAAAACAATACAATAAAGACGGCTCTCCGTAATAAAGTATAAATTACAATTCACTAGAAAAACGTACGACGTCCGTACAGTTATGATGTCGGATTCCAACTGAAGTTCCAATCTTAAGTTTACCACATTAAAACTAAAATTACAATAGAATTTGACCAAAGATAAAATAAACATACAAGTAGCACTAAATGACAAAAGAGGATTAAAGACTTATTACATATGAAAGAGACCGGATACAAAATAACAAAAGCAGCTAACGAATTAGATAAAAAAAATAAAGGTGACACTTCTGATATATAAGAATATTGTAAGATAATCCTTTAAAACGCTTTTCACACTTTTCCATGAGAAAACACTTTTTTTTCTTTAAACGAATTTCAAATAATTCATATTAATCTAATTAAAAAAGAATAATATATAAATTTAGAAAGTTCAAAATATGTATCTGAATTTTTAAAAGTCCGACAAAGATTCCACTGTCACACAACTGTGGATGGTTTACTACTGTTAGTTTGAACTGCCTTGGATTCTGTTCGCTTCTGCTTTTTTACTTTGCAGATCAGAGTCCTATTTTCTTCGGTCACAGATTTCAGCTTTTCGGTTAGCTCATTCACTTGTTTTCTAAATCTTTCTTTTAACACGTTAACTTCTGTTTTGAATCCTGCCGTACGATCGAAATAGTGCAGAATCGCGGATGTCCTGGCACTGCTAAACGGCATTTCTTTAAGCCCGGATTTCTTCTCTAAATACTCGGCTAATCTCTGCTTGTCTCTGTTCTTCTTTTTCTCCGATTTTCGTTGACTCGCATGTCCTGTATCTTGTTTTGCTGACTTAGAAATACACTGCCTCGCATAATGTCCAAAATTGCTGCACTTATAACATCTTTTGTTAAACGCAGGACATTGTTCAAAATAGTTATGATAAAATCCACATCTTCCACAAAATGGTTGCTGTTGCCTGGTATAACGCCATGCATTCCAATGTGGTCCTTCATATTCGTAACTCATCACTGAAAATGTTTTTAGTCTGTGGAACGACTTGGCTGCTTAGGTACTCGATACCGTGTGTTGAGCTAAGAAGTCAACACGCTCGGGTTACTCCGCCAAAATGTAACACAGGAACTCAACCTTCCTTGTTACTTAAATGAATTTACTGCACAACTTCAATTTTTCCTTTTGCAACTTTTCCGTTGCTGAACCCTGGATCTTTTGCCAGAAACACAATTGTACAACAAAATTATCAACTTTGGCTGAACCACTTTTTCTTGCAAAACAAAACGATTTTCAGGATGACTTTACTTTTATTTTAGACTAGCTGGGTGTTGTCAGTTTAACAGCCTGACTCCAACTGAAGTACAAGACTTCAGTTACAACATTATAAACATAGATTACATTAGAATTTGACAATAGATTAATTAAAGATACAAATAGCACTAAATTGACAAAAGAGGATTATAGACTTTTTTACGTTTGAACAAGACCGGATACGAAACAAGAAATTACTTAAAATGTCTCAATCAGAATAAAGCGACTAACGGATTAAATAAATGATAAAAACGACACTTCCGATTAATAAGAATTTTGAAAGATAATCCTTTAAAACTTTTTCACACTTTTTCATGAGAAAATAATTTGTAAATAATAAAATTAAAATAATTGACTTTTCGATTGATTGCAATATACTCAATAAAGTTTATAACAAAATCATAGCAAATTATAAAGTCCAAATCAATTTCACTGTAGTTTATAAAGTCTATAAATTTGATTTAATTTTGAAAGTCCAAAGATTCCACTGTCACAATTTATTAATCATTTGTTCAAAATTGATGAAAAAGAGTTAAAACAAAGCCTTTGAAGAATTTTATAAAAATGAAAAGGAGCAAATAATTGACACGAGAAAAGAAAGCCATAAGCAAAAATATATATTGTAAGTTACTTTAATTTCTGTCATTCTTGTGACTTTTTGCAGCCAAGCATCTGATGAATATTGGCTATTCTATAATTAACTAAAATTACTGATATATTATACAAAATAATTAATACTAATATTTTTGTTTGAAAAACATGATCATTACTATTTCGTTTCTAATTCACATAAATGTCCAAAAATCAAATGTGATAATGTACATACAAAGTAAGCATGCATAACAAAAAATTTGGTTTAACGTTATCATAGACCTTTATCGCGCCTTTTGAACCCTCTTACATGAAAAGCATAGATCAAGTAATGCTATATTTTATTTTAGGAGAGGGCTGAGAAAATAATTGTTATCTCAGGAGAGGGGTATACTGAAACTTTTAAAATTCTAACTGCCAAAAATGCTAGCTGTGTGTTAACTTTTTTTCCGAGGGAAAAGGTGTACAACTCTGTATCACATGATTTGCTTGACCAATCCAAGTCAAAACATGCAAATGATGCAGATGATGTTCAAAGAAGATCGGAGAAAAGCTATGCAAACAAGTGTCATTTTGCGTAAATAAACTAGGTAAAGTATGGTATATACAAAGTCTTTCATAGAAATAAATCAAACCCCATTCTCTACCCAATCTATAGACTCTACAGTCAAATATTCCGCTTTTTATTTACAACTGTGTCTGATGGAGCATGTCGGAGATTTAAATCGCTTAAATTTTTAAATAAGAGTACAAAAAGTCTGCAGTAAGCCTAAGCTGCAACACTGTAGATTGGGTTTTATCCCTTTGAGATTACTTCTAACCTTGTAAGCGGGTCAAGACATTAAATTGATTAATTTTAAATTAAGTAAAAACAGCCATATATTAAAAATAATTGGTCTCACTATATATGGGGCTCCCGCAGGGATCCCCCTCAGGTCGCGAGGTCGCTTTTAAAAGGGGCCCGAGGTCGCAAGGTGGCTTTTAAAAGGCACATTTTGGCGGAGGTCGCAGATCGTTTTTTGGCATACACTAGTGTAGATCGATTTTATGAAGTGTAGGTCGGAAGTCGCCCTTAAAAAGCCCTCTGGTCGCAGGTCGTTTTTAGCGACAAGAAGCTTCAAGAACCGACAAGAAAGCTTTTTTTTAACGACAAGAAAGATTTCTAGAGACAAAAAGTCAAAAAATAAATATTTTTTATTAATTTTAAAAATTATGATAGTTAATAATAAGATTAAAAATATCAGTTGTTTTAAAGTCTGGTAGCAAACCAGCAAATCAAGGCAGAACAAGATGGGATAAAATGGACATTGAGAAATATAAATCTACTATAGAAGTAGAAACACAGAAATTGAAATCTACACTCAACAGGACTAAGACAACAAAATATGGATTAACAAATGTAGTCAAAGACACTATGACAATTTTAACAAATACAGCTAAGGAATGTTCTACTCAGAAAAGATATGGTAAAAATAAACTGAAATTACGAATCTGGAATGACAACATCAGGGAAGCCTTACATAAAAACAAAGACGCCCACAAGAAATGGAAAGAAGCAGGAAAACCATCAGACATACATCATCCCTTACTTGTAGAAAGAAAGACAACTAGAAAAAATTTTAGATCAGAAATTAGAATTGAAGAATGCAAACGTAAGCATGAGGAAAAGAATAAAATAATTACGGCTCAAACCCATGACAAAAAGCTCTTCTATCAGCTTATTAGAAAACAACGATCAAACAAAAGTACATTGGTAACTGAAATCCATGTTGACGAAACATCATACTTGTAACGAAGAAAACGTCTTAGAAGGATGGTATGAACATTTTAATAATCTAGCTCAACCATCAAATAACTTGGTATATGATTGCGAAAATCTAACAACATGCAACTTTGATCATGACATCATCAAAAACTTATGTAGTCAAGCTCCTCCAAGAACTGTAACCATAAAAGAATTGAAAGATGCAATTAAAAGTATAAACACAGGAAAATCAGAAGATATTCATGGGGTATCTATCGAAAATATTCTACATGCAGGAGATGAATTCATCGCATATCTACTCGAACTAATCAATGAAATAATTCAACAAGGAGAACTTCCTGATATACTAAAACTAGGTGTATTATCTCCAATATATAAAAATAAAGGAGACAAGAATAATGCCAAAAATTACAGAGGGATATGTATACTGCCAATTCTGTGTAAAATCATCGAACATATAACCAGACTAGATTTTCGTCCTATACTACTGGATAAACAATCCCATTTACAACGTGGATTCACACCAAATGTATCACCATTAAATGCAGCTCTAATTGTTGAAGAAACATATCGAGAGTATTTAGACAAAAACAAAGCTTTCTACATAGCGTTTCTGGATGCAAAATCCGCCTTCAATGTTGTCATCCATAGTATCCTCATGCGAAAACTTTTCCTATTGGAATTACCTCCAGCAACATGGAATATAATAAATGATATGCACATGAATACCAAAACATCTATACGTTGGAAACAAGAATTGTCAAAAGAATTCAGCCTCACCCAAGGTGTGAAGCAAGGAGGACTATTGAGTGCTGATTTATATAAACTGTATATAGAAGATCTTCTTCAGAGTTATGAGTCATCAAATCATGGATGTAAGATTGGAAATATTAATGTAAATGCAGTTGCATGCGCTGACGATGTAGCATTGCTTAGTGATAACCCACACGATCTTCAGATTCTGATAAACCAATCCAGTCAATATAGCAATCAACATCACTACACACTACAGCCACAAAAAAGTGTAGTTATAGAAGTAAACAAACCCAAGAAGTCGCCAGCAAATTCTAACTTTAAGTTCAAAATTAATGATGATCCTATGCCGAATGTTGAAACATCAGCCCATCTCGGAATAGTTCGATCAACCTCTAAATCAAAAACTGAAACTGCTCATATAGATCAGAATATTACCAAAGCTCGTCGAACAACATATAGTCTCTTATCAACTGGCTTCCATGGAAAGAATGGATTAGATCCAATGACTTGTATAGCTATATATAAGACATATATTCAACCAATATTAACATATGGCTTGGAAATCATACAACCGAAATTTACGAACCTGAAGAAGCTAGAGCAATTCCAAAAAACAATTTTGAAACAAACACTATCATTACCTCCGAATACACTAGATCCAGTCATATACATAATTACTGGCATACTTCCCGTCGAAGCTCAAATTCATATCCGTGAATTAACATTATTTAATAATATATGTAGACAATCAGATGACTCAGTAGAAAAACAATTAGCATACCGTCAACTTAGTAGTAAAGATAGCAAGACATCAAGCTGGTTTATTGAAGTCAAGCAGATACTTTATAAATATGGTTTTACAAACATTCAAAAATTTTTGGAAACTCCACCTCGAAAAGACCAGTGGAAACATATGATCAATAAAGCAATTAATAAATTTTGGAAAGAACTCATTATCCAGGAAGCTGCAACATATTCAACTCTACAATATTTAAATTATAAACATTTTCAACCAGGCAAAATACATCCATTAATAAATACAATGAATGATCATGATCATTCTCGTACTTCGATGAGCATAAGCAATAAATTGAGGCTAGTTACAGAGACGTATATGCTACAAGAGAGAAGAGCTAAACTAATACCTACTGTATCACCTATATGTGAGTTATGTAGTAATGAAACAGAAGACAAAGAGCATTTCTTACTGAGATGCCAAATCATGCAAACTGCTAGACAACAACATATGAATATTCTAGAAGAGTTCTTGAACACCCACTTTTCCATATCCTTGTCCACAATGGACTCAACATCACTCATACAAATAATATTAGACTGCTCTAAATGGTGTGACCAGCACGTGTGTGTTAAAGAGGAAATCCAGCAACAACTAGAGTCCATATCCCGTAGAATGTGTTATACATTGCATGGTTTGCGTGCTAAGACATTAGGCATAAAACAGAATCGGAATAAATAATTCAGATCGTGTATTTCAGTGACACGACATGGATTCTTCAAGATATATAGACAAATTAACTGTTACTCAACAGACTATGCAAGCATAGGATGAGTTCATGAACTATTAATAACATTATTGAAGCATGTTTACTTAAATGTATGCACAGAATTGTACAGATCACTTGATGTTGGGATTTATTGTTACACATATTCATGGTTGATTGGTAAATGGTATTTGGGAAATATAATGGTTAATGGTGTTTGGTGAAGACTACTCTACTACTAGAGGTTGTCCTGAAGGACGGTAGAAGAATCAACGGTAAGGTAAGTAAGGTAGGATTTGTTTTACAAATTGTATTTTATTTCAGGTTTATTTTTATCTTGGTGTGTGATAACTGAGACAATAATTAATATAATGTGATTTTCTCAGATGATAACTAATAAAAAGTGTATTTTTCTATTCTAATTGTGTTTGTTTATTCAACTCATTTATTTGTAGAATTCTTTGCCACACTGTTGCATAGTTTCTCTTGCCCAAGAAGAATCAATTGTATTGATATATTCTCTTGCCCAAGGAGAAAATAAAGTTTGTGTAACTAGTATGTGCCGATACATATAGAATATTATGTACTTTCCTTAAATAATTCCTTTTAAAATGTAAGTGGAAAGTCCACCAAAAGCTGCATGTGTCAAAAACCTTTGTCAGTCCACCATGGGCTGCATGTGTCCAGAGCAATTGACTATCCATATATGGCCTAAAACGTACAGGGTTCAACTTGTTGCGGTCGTATTATGCTGGGCTCGGCGAAGCTTTTTATTTTTTTTTGCATAAATTTGATTTTTTTTATTTTAATGTTCAACTTAATATCAAACTTTTTAATAATTCTTGTCTGTAATTAATCTTTCTTGTCGCTTCTTGACGCTTCTTGTCGGCTCTTGACGCTTCTTGTCGCTAAATAGGGAGACCGTTAAACAGGTCTATGAAACATCCAAATCATCAGTATATATTCTGAGAAAATTATAACTAAACTTAAAGAGATATGACTCCTCCTGTCATTTGGCTGAAATAACAAGGTCTTGGCTGTGAACACAAACAAGAACAGCAAGAAGAAACACAAAAACAATCAAAGGGAAATTAACAACGTAAACTCAATTTGTAACAAGATTTAGAGTGAACTCAGGTGCTCTGGAAGAGTAAGTGGTTCCTGCCTGCTATAGCACGCCCATCGTGTTGCTAGTAATTTCAAATTCAGTGTGTCAAATCCGGTAAAGGAAGCCAAATTAACAAATTTCTATGAAAAACCAACAGCTGCTCTCATTTGAGAGATAGAAATCCCATGTTTGTCTATGAGTGTACAGTGTCTACCGTAAAATTTCTTGAGTGAAGACAGCAACCGTGGAGCAACATAACCCTTTGATGATTGGAAAGTTGAAGTCATCATGTTTGTCATAGAGCTTTTGTTGAAAGTCTTCCTTGAGAGTCAATCTTGAAATGTAGATCTAAATATGAAGCAACATCCTAGAATCTGTTGTGCCCTGTATATCAAATATTAATACAGACTATAACACTACTGTACTATTACAATTAAATGCAATTAGACCATAACTGTCAGCAGTACTTTTTAAAAGTAAAAAAAAAGTATCTTCAATTTGTCATCAAGATTTCCAGTCATATTTTAACATATCATGTATATCGTACACTCTACAGACAAGATATACAGTATTACGACCCAGACGATAAATTTGTTGATTTAACTTACAAATTATGTGATAAAATGATAAAAATCTTGTACTTTGTGTTTGTTAACATTGTATATACCCTCAGTCACTGAACTTCTTGAAAGTAAAACTAAACTTTTAGAAAAAGGACAATTACATCAACTGGATTTAAACAAGCATACCAAAACATATCGTCATCTGGATATCTGATGTACCCAAAGAAACCCGCACATTGGTTCACTTTTTTGTTTAATTCTTAAAAGTAAGTATGATTTAAAAGTCACAATATACATGATCTACTCATCTTTGATCATGTTGATTTTGGACTAAAAGCATGAACATGGAGAAGAAAATTTTGATTAGATTTTACAGTTCTCATATATCCAACAGTCAGACCATCATGATGATAGTTACTTCTTCATAAGGATAATAAAATGTATGGGTACTTAAATTAATTTTTTTAGAATTAAGTTATGAAAATCACATCGACATGATCATGATGATCAAGCAATTCATTTTCTTCATCTTCATTCTCTACAATAGTGAACAGATAATGCAACTAGCAGGTGCAGATTTAAAGGGAAGGGGCCACCCCTAAAACTGGCAAAAATTATGTTTTTATGCATAAAATCTGACGCCCCCCCCCCTAATCTAAAATCTTTGATCCGGCCCTGACTAGAGAGTTAGACCGGTTACTTGTCTAGTCTGCCAAACTTTCTTCCTCCATTTTGCATATATTTCTTTTATTATAGGACTGCAAAAATTTACAGACGTATAAATGGTATGATGCTGTCATGGTGGTCCTTTGTTGTTGTGGTTGTTGTCTATTAACTTAAGTGTTTTCAAGATAACTTTATTTCTTGTTATCCAAATGCAATGAAATTTGACAATGATATTCCTTACAATTAAAGGATGGATGCTAATGATTTTAGGGGTCACCCCTTTTTTCATTCTGAAATTAAGGGCAAAAATTACAACCTTTTATGCCCCCTAGACGACATGTTGGGGGGCATTAAGTTTTACTCATGTCTGTCTGTCCATCCGTCAGAATTTCCGTCAAGCTTTTCTCAGGAACCATGCATGAGAATGCTTTGAAACTTGGTAGGATTATTCAGTATGACAAACTATACATCCTTAGTGATTTTGAGACCTGTTTGACATCTACTTCCTGTTTGGGACTTAGGCCAATGTGAAAATACATGTATGTGAACATGACTATGAAAATTTCCATCAAGCTTTTCTCAGGAAGCATTCATGAGAATAATTTGAAACTTGGTAGGATGTTTCATTATGACAAACTGTATGTCCTAAGTGACTTTCAGGTCTGTCAGACATCTACTTCCTGTTTGGGACTAAGGCGAATGTGGAACTTTGAGAATTTTCTGTCAAGCTTTTCTCAGAAACCGTACATGAGAATGATTTGAAACTTGGTACGATGGTTCAGTATGACAAACTGTATGTCCAAAGGGACTTTCAGGTCTGTCAGACATCTACTTCCTGTTATTAGGGCTTAGCGGGGGCCTCCATGTCCCATGGACACATTCCTTCTTTATTTGTTTTTTCCCACAAAAACTTTTGTTCTGGTGTACCAAATGCTGTGAAAATTTACAATAAAATGTTTTAAACCATGAAAGGATGAATGGGATTGATTTTTGGGGTCCCCTCATTATTCATTTGGAAATGAGGGGTCCAATTTTGAAAAAAAATGTTGCATGTTAAATATTGTCAAGTACGTAGTCAACACAAAATGGAGGATTAATTTTGGAAGCCCCTTTTTATGCCCTATCTACAAAAGTAGAGGGGCATATAGTGTTCCAGTCCCTTCGTCTGTCCTTCCCCCTGTTTGTCCATCCCAAATCCCCATATTTCCAAATTCCCACTTACTGACAAATGCCACATCAATCATATTGGTATGGTAGGAGCACCTAGTGATGTTAAGCACAATGCATGTTTCGGATGCTGGATGTGACCTATACTTTCCGCATGAATTACCACATTCAGAAGAATGGTTTAAGTCTATTCCCACTTACTGACAAATGCCACATCAATCATATTGGTATGGTTGGTGCACCTAGTGATGTTAAGCACAATGCATGTTTCGAATACTGGATGCGACCTATACTTTCCGCATGAATGACCACTTTCAGAAGAATGGTTAAAGTCTATTTCCACTTACTGACAAATGCCACATCAATCATATTGCTATGGTAGGTGCACCTAGTCATGTTAAGCACAATGCATGCCTCGGATGCTGGATGTGACATATATTTTCCGCATGAATGACCACTTTCAGAAGAATGATTAAAGTCTATTCCCACTTACTGACAAATTTATGCCACATCAATCATATTGGTATGGTTGGTGCACCTAGTAGTGATGCTCAGCACAATGCATGTTTTGGATGCTGGATGTGACCTATATTTTCCGCATGAATGACCACTTTCAGAAGAATGGTTAAAGTCTATTCCCACTTACTGTCAAGTGCCACATCATTTTTGTCAACCATATTGGTATGGTAACCGTAGGTGCACCTAGTGATGCTTAGCACAATGCATGCTTCATATGCTTGATTTGACCTATATTTTTGCATGTATGATCTCCTACAGAAGAATGGTTAAAGTCCATAAAATTATACTCTTGGAACAGTGATTGCGGAAAAAATAAATGTTGCGAGATGGGGCATTATGTTTGTTGGACATATTCTTGTTTACATTATGAAATTAAGGGTCAAAATCAACTTTTCTCATATATTGTCTGATTTTAATTTTTTTCTTTGCTAATTAATTCTTGTCATATATTAGTTTACAAAATTTAGGATTAATTTGTTGACACTCCTCTCCCCCTAATTGCTGTTAGGGATCAAAAGGGGCAACAAAGGAAGGTAGCATTATCCATATGTCCTTAATTAAGGACCAAAATGGGTAGTATTTTTGTCTCGCCTGAGAAGCAGAGCGGGACATAGGTGTTACTTTACTGGCGGCGGTGACAGGCGGCGTTAACTTTTTGGAAAAGTTTTATGAGCACCTCCATATCTCAAGAACTATAAGTCCTAGGTTGATGAAACTTGTATTGGTACGCATATGCCCCAGTAGTAGCTTAGCACAGTTGCATTCCCATCTTTTGACGTTGACCTTGATTTTGCAGTTGAGTGACTTTGATTATTTTTATTGCATATATTTGCAATGTTTAAGTTCTATAAACATCTTTTGATCTCAGAAACTGAAAATCCATGTAAATTCAAAAATTAGTGGAAGTGATAAAGAATAATTGTTTCTGATGGTGCCAGCAGGCGAGACATACTTTAGTGTTAACTCTTGTTGTAATTGTAATTTATTTGGTCTGCTTTTCAGGATTGCAGACTTCAGGAATCATTTGTTTGTACTTGTCTTTTTGATTTTTTCTGTTCCTTGTTTAAGAAGGGGGTCTGTCTGTGACTATTTCAGGGCTGGATTTGAATTTCTATAGACCACGTGTCAATAGCAGAACCATGAGCAGCTTCTACTGGCCTCGTTGAAGGCTGCTGGCGGTTGTCCATTGTGGTTTGTTTCTAAATTGCCGCTTGATGGTCTGTGTCTCATAACTTATTCCACATCTCATTATTTTCTATTAATTAACATATATACATGTATTCTATGACCATTCCATGTAAGAGTGTCCATAGTTTAGTAACAACCTTGGCTTGTGGTCAATGACAAACAAATTCAGAATCATAGACTTTATTAATGAATGTATTATATATCCATTCCATGTAAGAGTGTCCATAGTTTAGTAACAACCTTGGCTGGTGGTCAGTTATATTACCCCAAACAATTTCAGGATCGTAGACTTAATTAACGAATGTTTCCATGGCCAGTTTCATTGATTAAGGTAGATAAAGATTGACTACATGTTGAAGTGATCACATATTACTCCTGTATATTGGATAATTAATTCCTACTTGTAAGTCTTAGTACATGTACATGTATGTTATTTCTACTTTTAATGGTTTTTAAGTTAGCCTCTAAACTAATTAAATTAAGTTTATCTTTGTTTTTATTGAATGGGAAATACATTTTTTATGTCAGAATAAACAAATTCATCATGTTCATTCAATTTGTTTTGTCTTAAATTCTCTGTGACATTTGTGATTGATCCTCATATTTCAATAATTTTGTTATCTAACCGCTCTCAAATACTCCCTTGCTTTGTACATTTGTCATGCATAAGGCCTCTCTTCAACCTGTTATAGTGTAAAGTTCAATTTTTTTTTTTTGGGGGGGGGGGGGGAATTCTTCCGTTACACAAAACATGTTTTATTTAATTACTGACAGAAGGATAAGCTGCAGTTCCATAGTCTTTTTTGGTAATTTTCTGATTTGGCAGACGGGCCTAAAATAAAAATAAAAATATCAAAAGGACCACAAAGAGCTACAAACCGCATCTTATCCAAGGACAGTTTATAATTTAAAATTATATGGTCATGATAATGAATGTCCAAGTGACTCAAGCAGCATGTGTAAGAAATGAATCTTTTTATTTCAATGTACATGTATACTTTGTCTGACATGTCTGTTATCATAAGAGAATTTTAAAAAGAATTTACTAAGATAAGATTGTTTATTCCATTTGTTTACTAGTAGATCAAAAGAGATTATAAAGGTTAATTTGTTGAAGAGGTTAATGGACCTTAATGTTTTTAGGGTTTGTTGAAACACTGAGATTTGAATTAATTCAGGATATGCACCTGACACCTGTGATTACATAGATAATTACAGGTGAGGCAGTGGTCAGATTTTTATTACTTGTACCTCTGGTAATTACAGATACATGTATCAATAAGTATAAAGAACTCCATAATCAACTAAGCATGCTACCCACTAAATAGAATTGATTTGGACATCGATCCACAAAACTGTATATACAGGAAATTAAAGAGGACAAACACCTACATTAAGATAGGTGGCTTATTAAGATGCCACGACTTAAAAATCACAAAACAAAGGACAAGGTACGCTAGGCTTGTATTTGGCCCCCTCTTAGACTGAAAAATAGAGAACTGATCTAGAGAAAAGTCCTTTTGTTATTTATTAAGCTGAATGAATGAAGAAGAATATAAGAAATTTTTTTTCTTATATATTTGAAATTATACATTGAATGCAATATTTTTGAGTTTTATTGGTGTGTAAAAGCGTGGACCTTTGCGCACATTTTCAACATGAAGCGCTACCGCACTTCAATAAAAATGTGCTTAAGTCCACGCTTTTACACAAAAATATTGCATTCAATGTATATAATTACATTCCGATAAAATTTATGAAATGTTTGCACAGAAAATTGCACGAAATGCGTGGTGTATATTTTTTTAAATTACTCCGCTCAAGTCGTTGTGAAGGTAGCACGTGCCAGTGAGTTTTATCGGGAAATAAAACTGCATTATTAAGCAATCGAAATTGTTGTTATAAATTACAATGTAATTATTTGCTTGTAAAACATGGTGAATAAGTATGGTTTCTTTCAAATTCGCAGAAAATGGACATTTGGGTAATATTTTCAATTTTTTAGATGCCAGGGACTACTTAGACCACAGTTATTATTTTTGAACTT
This sequence comes from Arcuatula senhousia, assembly GCA_963971305.1. Lineage (NCBI taxonomy): Eukaryota > Metazoa > Mollusca > Bivalvia > Mytilida > Mytilidae > Arcuatula > Arcuatula senhousia. Next base: position 61,174,097 of record OZ020310.1, on the reverse strand, counting down.
TAATATGCACTATAAAATGATATATCTGAATGGTTTTGAATCTATAGCGGGTGGTTAAATCCTTGTCCATGATTTAGGGGGGGGGGGTATGTCCAGATTTTTCAAAAATTAACATTTGAAATAATTCAATTGTCTAATTTGATTATCATGATTATTTTACCATCAAAGGATTTGGCCTAAATTATCAATAATGTCTTCAACCATGTCAACTGTTGATATACAAACATGACATATAAAATGTCAATTACATAGCGGGTCATTTATATGTGTGTATAAGAGATTGTTTACTGGTAATGGTGATTGCCCTATGATCTCTTACATAAAGATACAAGTACTTGTAATGATAAGTAAATTAGATTTCCTGAGGGAACGATGTCCTGTCGTATAATTATAAGAAAATCAATCTTCATTTCCTAGAATTAAGGCCACAACTAACAAAAAGGTGGATAATTGTAATAAGCTTCATTTGTGATCCAATTTTAGTTTGTTTAGAGAATTGTTCAGAGCTATTTTAAGAATTGACGTTTACATTTAGTTAATCTTTAATTAGAGGAATGAAGATATTAACCATTGTTTGTGGATACCAAATCATGTACACTTTGTAAGTTTGTCTTTACAATTTCTCCATTAAAACAATATTTAATCAGCTCATTAGACATGAAATTTGTTAGAGAAACTTCATTATTTTTGGACTGTGCTTTTCTTTGATAAAAATCCAAACTGTGTAAGTTTTGGTTTATGATCAAGTTCATGACTTGGAATAATCTTCTGTTTACATGTTCTCACCAGACCCTTTCAGCATCCCTGACATTTTGATGGGCACTATCTGGTTCAAATGTGATGCTATCTGAAATGCTCTTTGATATATTTCATTATAAATGTGATGCTACAATTTCAAACCAAAAAATGCTATGGTGACAACTGAATATACAAGGATGGGGTTTGTTTAGGGGGGTACCAATATCCAATATCCCCGTAAATTTTTCATCAAATATCCCATAATGGCCATATCCCAAAAAATGTTTTTCCAGTATCCCATATCCCTGTAAATAAAATGGACTTAAATATCGCATATCCCAATAAGTTTTGCCTCAAATATCCCGTATCCCATGAAAAAATTGCGTGAATATATCCCATATCCCAATATAACCTAAACAAGCCTCAAGGATGCTTTGAACAATTTCTGTGGAGAACATTTACTTCATGTTTTTGCTTGGTTTTATGTCCAAAAGAACATTAATACTTAAAAAAATATATCAGATAAACCTATGTCAGGCCTGTTATAACATTATACATGTAATTTTTTTTATTTGATGTTTGAATAAACATGTACATAAGAATCCCTTTAGCTATTTTTTTGTCTAAATCTTTTCATTACACATAATATTAACATGATTAACATTTTTAAAAAGAAAGCATTTTTGAAGTACTGTGGATTGATTTATTTTCAAGGGTACCAATTTTTGTGGTTTGATGAAAAGGGATCATTTTGTTGATTCTTTAATTCATGGTTTTGATACAGATCAATGTTGAATTTCCTTTTCAATGGGCATCAATTTTAATTCCACCCACAAAAACCACGAAAAGTGATACCCCACAAATAATAATGAAACCACAGGTTTGTTTTGGAATAAAACAAATTCAAAAACAACTTATTCATAACAATTCAACTCCTAAGGTATGGCGTTGTAGAAATCAGCTTTTAAGCAGCATTATTGAAGAATCCATTTGGCAATCTTAGTAACATGTACAAGTTAAGAACATCAGACCAGCCCTGGTTTACAAGGTTACCACTTTTGACAATCTACTCAACAGCCCAGCCCTGGTTTACAAGGTTACCACTTTTGACAATCTACTCAACAGCCCAGCCCTGGTTTACAAGGTTACCACTTTTGACAATCTACTCAACAGCTCCGACCACATGTTATGCTCTTCCAAGTTCTGGTTAATAACTTACTCTATAACCTAAGATTAATAGAAGTTGTAGCATTGATCCTGTAGACTTGAGCATGCTGATGTAAAGTGACATAAAACACAAAATAGGCTCCCAAATCCAGAGCACAAGACAAGCTCAAATGATACACTGTTTAAGTTTGAACACAATTTACTTTAGTCTAAAATTAAAAAGTTGCAGCATTGAATAACTGGTGCATGATGGTGTGTAGGCAGGTTTTAACAATCTAAAAAACAATGAATACCCTTCCCAATCCATTACACCAGACCAACCTCTATGTTACAAGTGGCCCCATTTCTGATTTGAGAGCAATTTAGTTGCCCATTAAATCAAGAACGTAAGCTGTGCAGCAATTATGCATCATGGTGGGGAAGGCAGGTTAAAACAAAAAAGACTCCAATTCATGACCCCAGACCAGTCCACACATTACACTGTCCTGTTCATACAATAAACCCATCTCCCAATCCCTTACATCAGACCAGTCCACACATTACACTGTCCTGTTCATACAATAAACCCATCTCCCAATCCATGACCCCAGACCAGTCCACACATTACACTGTCCTGTTCATACAATAAACCCATCTCCCAATCCCTTACATCAGACCAGTCCACACATTACACTGTCCTGTTCATACAATAAACCCATCTCCCAATCCATGACCCCAGACCAGTCCACACATTACACTGTCCTGTTCATACAATAAACCCATCTCCCAATCCCTTACATCAGACCAGTCCACACATTACACTGTCCTGTTCATACAATAAACCCATCTCCCAATCCATGACCCCAGACCAGTCCACACATTACACTGTCCTGTTCATACAATAAACCCATCTCCCAATCCCTTACATCAGACCAGTCCACACATTACACTGTCCTGTTCATACAATAAACCCATCTCCCAATCCATGACCCCAGACCAGTCCACACATTACACTGTCCTGTTCATACAATAAACCCATCTCCCAATCCCTTACATCAGACCAGTCCACACATTACACTGTCCTGTTCATACAATAAACCCATCTCCCAATCCCTTACATCAGACCAGCCCACACTTTACACTCTGCCCCGTTAAGGATGGAAAACAATTTACTCTATAATCAAAGATTAAAAGTTGCAGCATTTATGCATGCTGATAAAGAAGGCAAATTTTACATTCCTTTGTAACTATATCTTCTTGATTATCTCAGCTGTAATTGAAAGGGTTGATTAAAGTGTATTGTTTTGTTTCTATAATCATGATTATAGTTATAGAAGGCCAAAGAAAGTGAATATATGTTACATATGTGCATGTCATGGTGGTGGTTTTTGAAATGCTATGAGTTCCAGCAAACTTTCTTGTGCCTAATACATATTTATTATATATTTTCTATAAACATAAAATTAAAGATATACTAGAAGTTGCATATAATTTTTTGATATGATTAAAACATTTTAAAAATAAAAAAATGATAACAATTTTATTTTGTATATATGTCATGTATGTGTGTAGTTTACTTTGTAAACTTTAGTTTAGTTTGATAATTATTGGTCGACTTTAGCATAAAGCTTGGACACCTTGTACAAATGTTGTATTAAAAATTGCAAACAACGTGAGGAATGCTTGAGCACACCAATGCAAGCAACATTGTAAGGGTCTTTGGATCCTTATTTTGGAAATTTTCTTTCAGGGCAACCTTCTTTTTGAGAAGTTTCATACCCTGCTGGGGTACTATATAAACATAAACATCATTTTATTCCAGATCAGGAGCCCACGAGGAGCAATAAGAGATTACAACAATGAGAGAAAGAACATAATTGATAGTTTAACAAATACAATCAACTTACACATAAAACATAGAATAGTATCCAATTAATAACATCTATTTTCAAAAATCACTCCTTTTCTTCGATGTTACTGTCAATGATAATTCTAGCTACAACAGTTAAAACCTGAGTGTCTTCCAAACTATTAGTAAGTAAAAAAATGAATTTATTAAGGGTGTTTAGATTTGAAAAATTATGATATTTGTACATTTATTAGTGTTATTTACTTATGAGGGGGGTAGGATGGGGTCTGATCCCGGAATCTCGAACTAATTTTTACAAAATCCTGTCATCCCGACTTAAAAATGAGAAAATCCCGAAGCCCGGTAAAGTTGATATAATTTTTATCTCGGAACCCCGAACTTAAATTGTCCAAATCCCGAAATCCCGAGCTTAAATATGGCCTATCCCGGTGTCCCGAAAAAGGTCCTACCCCCCTCACTTATGGTACTCATGTTTTCTGTTCTCTTTTCCAGCTACATGTTCAGCAAAAGTTATGGGTACCAGTAATCTTAGAGGGACAACTCGGTCAGGTCCTGAAGGCACATCCACACAAGGGTAACTAGCAATGGCAGAGAGACCCAGGGATCTGAGTGAGGAATTAAACGTCCAGTTCATCACAGAGAATGTTAACACCCCAGGGTGTATCAGTGTGGGGCAGGAATCCTCCATTAGTGATTACTCCGTCAGCAGCCGAAGTCAGTTTGTCAAAGGAAAGACCGAAAAGGATGAATACATCAAGTCTTGTCTACAAGTAGAATATGTCACTGAAGTCCTAGACAACCCTCGGCCTTGTGGAATAGGGAAATGTCGTCCTCAGAGTCTGCAGTCATTGGCAAACGTCAAATCATTCGTCATATGTATGTGCCTTTTGATGGCCACCACTGGTACAATGTCCACCGGCTACTTCAACAGTGTCATAACCACAATCGAGAAACGATTTGAAATTGGAAGTTCAATATCTGGGTTGATAGCTGCATCGTATGAATTTGGATCATTAGTGACTGTCATCTTTATCAGTTATTTAGGTGGGCGTCGGCACATTCCACGATGGATCAGTTACGGTGTATTCCTCATGTCTCTGGGTGCGTTCCTGTTTGCCTTGCCACATATCTTAGCCGAGAAGTACACAGTTCACCGAGGCATCACGTCTAATGAAACTGACGGGAATATATGTAAACTGGTGGACGATGTTTCTAACGGGGGGTATAAGGAGAAGTGTATAGGCGAGACATCTGGTAATTGGGTCTACGTACTGATATTGATATCTGCCCAGATTTTGATCGGTACTGGAGGCACGCCCATTCTAACACTTGGGACAACATACGTAGACAATCATGTGACCACAGAAAAAGCCCCAGTGTACTTAGGTAAGAATTGGTTGGTTTTTTCATTCATGACATAATAGTAAATTCACATCAGAATTAAGATGTAAGAATAGGTCACGTTGCTTTAAAAGAGATGGATATGAACATGATGAAGTATACTATTTAAGCATGAGACAAAAATCACACAATTACAGCGTAAATATTGAAATAAAAGAAAGCAATTAAAAGTTTTTAAAAAAAAATTGATGTACTGTGGATTCATTTATTTTCCTGGGTACCAATTTTCATGGTTTGATGAAAAAGGAACAGTTTATGGATTCTTAAATTCATGGTTCATCACAGATGAATGTTAAATTCATTTTGTTTGGTATCAAATTTTGTGGGTTAAGGCCACCAACATGACCAACAAAAACCATGAAAATTTAAACCTCGGGAATAATAATTAAACCACAGTAATATATTTCAATTTTTTTTATCAATGCTCAGATACTAAATGTACAAGTACATATACTGTACATGTATGCATGTTGAGTACTTGTACATGTAGGTTATCTGTATAAGATTTGTAAAATGTACAATTGTATAATAACTATGTACATGGTGTATACATGTATATGCGGCTATTGGAAGAGTTGTTATTGGTCAAACTGTATTTGCTTTTCAGTGCTAGATTCACCAAGGTAAGATACATACATGTACATGAGGTGTTTTGCACAATCACCATTTTTCCATATACATTCTCACTTCACATTGATCTCTCTTGTCATGCTTGTACAGACTCTTCATGTTGTATTTTTATGAATAAGGTAATATGCCAATATTGAATAGCATACATGTACATGTACCGGTAATGTGTTTTGTTTTATCTGTTTCAGCTTTCATCTATGCCTCAGGAGTTTTGGGTCCAGTACTGAGTTATTTAATGTGTTTTATCTGTTTCAGCTTTCATCTATGCCTCAGGAGTTTTGGGTCCAGTGCTTGGTTATGCTTTAGGTGCTCTACTTTTACAATACTATGTTGATGTGTTCATATACAGTGTAAACATTCGACCTTCTGACCCCCAGTGGATTGGGGCGTGGTGGGGAGGATTCATTATCTGTGGAATTCTCCTGTTTGTGTTAGCATTCCCCTTCCTGTCGTTTCCACGGATACTGGTGGAGGAGAAAAGAAAGATTTTAGAGCAGAAGTCCAAAGAAGATTTATTGAATCAGGAAGACAAGTCCTCTCTAAACGGGGAGGAGTACGGCAAAGCTATAAAAGGTAAAACTCTTACATAATTCCTTGGGAGGAGTACGGCAAAGCTATAAAAGGTAAAACTCTTACATAATTCCTTGGGAGGAGTACAGAAAAGCTATAAAAGGTAAAACTCTTACATAATTCCTTGGGAGGAGTACAGAAAAGCTATAAAAGGTAAAACTCTTACATAATTCCTTCGGAGGAGTACGGAAAAGCTATAAAAGGTAAAACTCTTACATAATTCTACGACAAAGCTATAAAAGGTAAAACTCTTACATAATTCTACGACAAAGCTATAAAAGGTAAAACTCTTACATAATTCTACGACAAAGCTATAAAAGGTAAAACTCTTACATAATTCCTTGGGAGGATTAGGCAAAGCTATAAAAGGTAAAACTCTTACATAATTCCTTGGAAGGAGTAAGGCAAAGCTATAAAAGGTAAAACTCTGACATAATTCCTTGGGAGGAGTACGGCAAAGCTATAAAAGGTAAAACTCTTACATAATTCCTTCGGAGGAGTACGGAAAAGCTATAAAAGGTAAAACTCTTACATAATTCCTTGGGAGGATTAGGCAAAGCTATAAAAGGTAAAACTCTTACATAATTCCTTGGGAGCAGTACAGCAAAGCTATAAAAGGTAAAACTCTGACATAATTCCTTGGGAGGAGTACGGCAAAGCTATAAAAGGTAAAACTCTTACATAATTCCTTGGGAGGAGTACGGAAAAGCTATAAAAGGTAAAACTCTTACATAATTCCTTCGGAGGAGTACGGCAAAGCTATAAAAGGTAAAACTCTTACATAATTCCTTGGGAGGAGTACGGCAAAGCTATAAAAGGTAAAACTCTTACATAATTCCTTGGGAGGAGTATGGCAAAGCTATAAAAGGTAAAACTCTTACATAATTCCTTGTTGTATATATTTAAGATATTCATTAACCTTTTAAGGGGTACAGAACATCTAAATGAAAAACTCTTAAATATCACTGGAAAGTTGTAGTCTGGCACAATTATACAAAGAAATCAGGCTTCTCAATGAACAAAATATGAAATGTTGAAACTCCATTATGCTCAACATGTTCAATGAAAAATTTCCCAAGAAACCTTTGGTTCGATTTTCTCAAGATTTGACAATTAAATTTAAATGACTTAAGTGCATATTTATGCAAATTTTTATGAAAATTAAACGACACAATTTTATTTTAGCCAAAGTGTTGAGTACTCCCTCAAAGAATAAGATTTACCTTATAATTCACTCATAATTGCCCTCATACATAATCATGATAATATCTTCCTATATAGTTTTCAGATACTCCCATGTCTATTTTTAAATGCTCAAGAACAAGACAAATATGATATGTACATTTTTGCCGGATTGGGAATATGTTCTTAGAAAAGAGGGGGGGGGGCTTGGCAGAGGTTGCTTGAATCTGTTGTTCATAACCCTCATATATAATTACCTATTTTTTACTTTTCAGATATTCCTCGGTCCATTGTAAACCTACTGAAGAATAAGATCTACGTCCTTGCCAGCCTGGGGATTTGTTGTGAGATCGCTATTGTCAGTGGATTTGTTATATTCCTGCCAAAATACTTAGAGACTCAGTTTGGAACCTCCAAATCTATGGCCAATCTTTTCACAGGTACGTAGAATCTCCAAATCTATGGCCAATCTTTTCACAGGTATATAGAACCTCCAAATCTATGGCCAATCTTTTCACAGGTACATAGAACCTCCAAATCTATGGCCAATCTTTTCACAGGTACGTAGAATCTCCAAATCTATGGCCAATCTTTTCACAGGTACGTAGAACCTCCAAATCTGTGGCCAATCTTTTCACAGGTACGTAGAATCTCCAAATCTATGGCCAATCTTTTCACAGGTACGTAGAATCTCCAAATCTATGGCCAATCTTTTCACAGGTACGTAGAACCTCCAAATCTATGGCCAATCTTTTCACAGGTACGTAGAATCTCCAAATCTATGGCCAATCTTTTCACAGATACGTAGAATCTCCAAATCTATGGCCAATCTTTTCACAGGTACGTAGAACCTCCAAATCTATGGGCAATCTTTTCACAGGTACGTAGAACCTCCAAATCTATGGCCAATCTTTTCACAGGTACGTAGAACCTCCAAATCTGTGGCCAATCTTTTCACAGGTACGTATAATCTCCAAATCTATGGCCAATCTTTTCACAGGTACGTAGAATCTCCAAATCTATGGCCAATCTTTTCACAGGTACGTAGAACCTCCAAATCTATGGCCAATCTTTTCACAGGTACGTAGAATCTCCAAATCTATGGCCAATCTTTTCACAGGTACATAGAACCTCCAAATCTATGGCCAATCTTTTCACAGGTACATAGAACCTCCAAATCTATGGCCAATCTTTTCACAGGTACATAGAACCTCAAAATCTATGGCCAATCTTTTCACAGGTACATAGAACCTCAAAATCTATGGCCAATCTTTTCACAGGTATAACAGTGCTCCCTTGCTTATCGCCATAGAATCTCTGTGTCGCGATTTTCTCCATTAGGATTTCCGCACATAATGCCAAACTCGCACATCTTCATCAGCCAAAGTTTCCACTGTCCAAACGTCCCAATTTAAACCAAATTTCCCCCTTCCTTTGTGTATTGTGTTTTTCACTTTTAATCTACAGGTGAACTGCTTTGACAGCAGGTCCTTTGAACTTAGAAATTTGCTGAAAATCCTTTCTCATCTTGTCAGTGCAACTCCTCTGAAACTACTGAAGAGAATTCAATAAAACTTGGTATGTTTGAAGATCTTCATATGAAGTTGTACATATTACTAAAATATTTAGATCTTCAAATTTGTGTGGGTTTTCTGGACCTTTGAACTTAAAACATTTGGGAGAAGGAAGGTAACATCCTTTTCCCAGGCCGAAAAAAAACTTAGATTTATTTGTAATGTTTTAATTTACCATTCAAAATGCATGTTAAAATGGAGGCTATAATACATGAACATTTATATGTTTTAAAAAGCAATTGTGGCTGTTTGTCTTGTTTTTCTGTTGCAGTCATTTTACATGGTTAAACAATACATATATATAGATTAAAGTTTTCTAAAACACAAAAATATTTATTAAGGTACATTATGAAAATCTTAAAGTCTGTTTCACATGAGGTTGAGTAATGTTGGTTTAACAAATGTAATGACGTATATCATGTGCACATTTAGTCAATACCGTCCTGTATTTATTCTCTGCCAGTCTGTTCCGAGAGCTACAATTATTATTGATAGATCTTCAACCCAACCAGCAGGATGACGGAACGATTTTAGTTTCCTTATCCATCTACTAAGGCTAATGGCTAGAATCAGTTTAAATTGCATTATAATTCAAATCTTATTTTCGTGTAACAACACTTTTAGGGGTGGATCCAGAAATTTTCGAAAGGGGGAGTTCCACATAGAGGGTTCTGTGGGCAAAAGAGGGGAGGGTGGGGGGGGGTCCAGACCAATTTTGCAGAAAATCTACACAAATTTTAAAAATTTCAGAGGAAAGAGGGGGTTGCGACTCCCAGAACCCCCCCCCCCCCCCTGGATCAGCCACTGCACTTACAATGTAAGAAAAGCCTTTAAAGGCATGTCAAAGTTTTAATCATTCATTTAAGATACATGTAACAGTTTGTTAATCAAAACCAGGCTATTTGAAATAGCTTATAAATATATATACAAAATGTTAATGGAAACTTCACCTGAAATAACTAGATGCATTTAGAAAAGGAAAAAATGGCTTTTGTCATGTTAAATATTTTCTATTTGGGTATTTTTATATACATTTACATGTTGACATGCGTGATTTTTTTTTTTGTCAGTATTTTTTTTTATAATCACCATGGTCAGATAGTTCTGATGGGCTTTTACATAAAAGTTTGAAATTTGAAGGGGATTGTAAATGGTACAGTATGTATATTCCGGTCAGTATTTCAGTTTTTTTAGCTTACATGTAGTTGCATGCATGTACATGTTCATGTATACATGTACATCCAACCGGCGTAAAACTGGTCAAACTCTACAGACACTGTCATGACTGTAGCCTTGTCTTGGTTATGCTGTTTGTTATATAAACTAGATTTGTTTGTTTCAAAGAAGGGCTGTTTATGAGTCATACGATCCAGAATTAATATCCGTTTTGTCATCAATAGAAGTACATAAAACTAATTTCTGTTATTTATTGTGCCCTGTCAATCAATATTCTATATAACCTTACTCACTGCAGAAATCTTTATATCTTTGTCATATGATTGTCCTTGTAAAGTATTATCAAATATCTTCTATGGAATTGGTTTGTATTGAATGGAAGTGTCTGGCTGCTTAAAGCTTAATGTAAACAAGATTTGATTTAAAACACATGAAACATGTAGAACTTGTATCATTAAGCCTTTAAATTATGTCTTTTTTATGTTTTATTTATTAGGGCTGCAAACTTCTGGGAATTTTGGAAATCAGCTTTTGATTACTCCTTTTATGTTTTATATTATATTCATTATGAAATAAAGACCTGCATTGCAGCGAGCTCTCTAATGTAGAAAATCTTCTTAAATTCACAAGACTCAAGGTACTATGGAGGGAAAATCCTCTGCCACCAGAAACATTCAAAATTCTCTGAAGTTTTCTAAGTGTCTGTCATGTCTGTGTGTGCAGTAAAACAGCAGGAAATTAGTAACACCTCGTCCCAAATTATCTTGTCCCATTAATTCAAATTATTAATGGAATGAAATTTTTTGGGGTATCTTTGCGAGCTTTTAACATGTTTAAGGTAATGTCCTTCTCATATTATTCATTATAAAATAAATATATAACCCTAACAATATTCCACATCTCATTATTTTCTTCCTGAAATTCTGAAAACCTGTGAAAATCTGGGCGGTTGGCAGCCATTGCCATTGTCCAAGCAACGGTGTCGGAAGTATATACATGATTTAATAGTACAAAAAACTTAGCCAGTAAACAAACTTAGGAAATACACTCCTGAAAATAGAATGAACATGAAACATGTGTCTTGATTTTAGTTTTTAGAATAAACACCTTGAACATGTTGAAACTCAGAAAAATCATGTTCAACTTGCTGCCCTTTCTATCTGCCAATAGATGGGTTTCACATTGGCTAATTTGTGTCTGCCAAATACTTACCATCATGATCATGACTACGGGTACATGCATGACTGCACTTGTATATCACAAAAACTTCAGTTTGTTTGGTCAGACTTTAGAAATTAAACCGAGTAGAATGTATTTTATGTGTCATTGTACATGTATATGATTGTTTAGCATTAAATACTGTTCCATTTAAGGATCAGAGGAAGGGATTGGCACATCCATATCTCACAATTTCAAGATTTAAGGGTAAAGTTGAATTCATTTAAGGAATGACCACAATATTTTTTCAGTCTATGAAGAAATAGCATTTTAGAATGTGGCACACACTGTGTAAATAAAGGTAATAACAAAACTACTGAACTTGAATGATCAATCTCATAGTCCAGAGAAAATGACAAAAATGAATCAGTCATACCGGAGAATTGGTGGATCGCAATGGTCCTGACTTGGTACAGGCATTTCAAACGAAATGGTGGGTTAAACCAGGTTTTGTGGCGCCAAACCTCCCTCTTCCATTGCGATCTTCAAGTCCATAACATATATAGTGACATAGAATAGTGTGACATCGTTAAATTTGCTTGACCCATATTATACATAATTACGTAAAATAGTGTGACACTGTAAAATTTTCTTGGAATTAGGTTTTATAAGTCGAAAATAATAGGACTGTAGGATATGAAAATGATCATGAACAAAATGCAGAAGCTTTTGTCTGGAACTTTGTTGTAATATTTATTTGAGAGAAACACAAAACCAGAAGAATTAAAGGTAGCAATGGTCCTGACTGGGTACAGGCACTTCTAAAGAAGTGGTGGGTTTAACCAGGTTTTATGGCGCCAAACCTCCCTCTTCCATTGCGATCTTAGGATCAGGTAATGACCATAGAACACAACATAGTTGTGAGACACAACAGGGATATTGAGGTGATCATCTCAGTACAGAAGACCAGTCAAACACTAATTAAAACAATTAACTATCATATCTTTTAACTCAATGTTGAACTTTTCTACTAGTGGCTGATAACGAAGAAAGAATTTTTTTAGTGCTCGTATGAGACCTATTTTCTTATAGCCCTGCTCCAAAAGTCGGTCACGAAGAAATCGGTGTCTGATCAAAAAATCTGTGAAATGTGTGCAAGCTCTAGCATATCGAATAAGTTGTGAAATATAAACACCGTATGCAGGAGAAGTAGGTATATTGCTCTGTAGATTAGGAAAATTAATAATTTGAAAATTAAAATTGTCTCGTTTATCGTAAATTTTTGTACTGAGATGACCACCTGGGTCAAATTCGAGGTGCAAATCCAAGAAAGACGTGAAGCAATTTGATTCCGTGGTCTCTTTAATCTCCAATTCAGGAGGATATATTGAAGGAATCCATCTACCAAATGAAGTGTTATTGACAGAAAGGACATCATCAATATATCTGAATGTAAGATTAAATGACCTTGCCTCTTTCATCTTCTTGTTCTTTACGAGTCCCTGAAGAAATTCAGTCTCGTAAGATTATAAAAACAAATCGGCGAGAAAAGGAGCACAGTTTGTGCACATTGGAATGCCGATTTGTTGTTGAAAAATCTCTCCTCCGAAGGTGACAAATATGTTGTCAATGAGGAAATCAAGCATACTGCAAACTTGTTCCAGTGTGTAACAAATTTTATCTTTGAAAGATGTTTTTGAAAAGAAGGTAGAATTATAACCCAAAACAACAAAATTCCTAGAGTTTGAAAAGGCTTTTTGGAGAAGTTTTTTCAGGCGACATTTTAGTTTTTCGTGTGGCAAGACCTATATTTAAGCAGGTTACACAAAAGTGTGTGCCACTTTTAAAAATGTTATTTTGAATAGACAGAACAAATATTGTGGTCATTTCTTATAAATTGATTTCAATTACATGTTTTCTCAATTAAAAAATCGTATGATAGGAAAAAATAATTTTAAAACAATTTATAGATTAAAATCCCCATTTTGAACCCCACTTGTTCAAACACCTCATCCATTGAGAAATAACACAATTAGTTTTCTAATTGTAAACATATCAATTGAAAGTTTTATATCATGTTTCTATCTATAGCATGCATTAAGTGTGCAGATTGATCTTGATCTAAATTAATTTATTTAACAATAAAACAAACTGAATATGGTTTTATCTTTAAAAATATAGTGCCTTGATATTTTTTGACTGGTTATATTTTGAAACATTATCATGATAATGACGAGAAATGATCCCATACTTTTCATTTTACAATTCATTAAGATTTAACCCTGATTTAGAAATTCAGTGGTCAAAATAAACTTTATTTACTGCAGTTACTTTACATGATTTTATTGAATTTCTGTGTGTGTATTTGTTATCTATGTGCCACCTTATACATGGTACTAAGTGCTTTAAAAAAATATTATCTAGCTATATCTTTAATGATCTGATATTTATGGTCTGAATGGAAGTCCAAGCTTTCAACATGTTAAAGTTGACCAAGTCATATGAAATTGATATCAAGTAATATTATTAATATCTGCCCTATCTCAAGTTACATGCAATCATTGATATGTCATGTATGTGTTTGCCAATTACAGGCAATTCAATAGAACTAATATATTTACAGCAGGGAATACAAGGAATAAGTTCATTTAATGGTTGTTTTCAATAGTTGGTCAGAACATTGATATAGACACTATGGGTCAGTTATTCTGCTAGTCTATATCTAATAACAAACATTTAGCTATTGAAAAAAACCATTGTTTTGATATTCAAGAAAACATTTACAACCTGCTAATATCACCTGTATCAGCCCCAAAACAGTATTACACATATACCAGTAGACTTTAATCCTCACAATTTTGCCAACATGCTGCACATTGCAGGCCAAAACAAACTATGGTTTTTTAATTGCCGCTTGATTGTGGGCTGTGTCGGGTACACTTATTCCACATCTGATTATTTTCTATATTTAATGATGTAGATATTTCTCTTCACAGGTGGAATAGGTATCCCTGGTGCTGTGGTAGGGATATTGGTGGGAGGTTTTATACTGAAACGATATCAGCTTCGTCCTAAAGGTATGGTTATAACTTGGTGAACAGGTTAAATAAAAGCAACTTGTAAAGGAAGCGAAGGTACCACTGACAAAGGCATCCAAATGTCAAAAGTCCAAAGGGCAGAGACTAAACCAGTTAACACAAACAAGGACAGGACAAAAAAGCCCGGACAACATATAAAACATGGAAACACAATACTACTGAATATCAATTAACAACGCTTACTCTAGTGAACTTTTAAAGCACATGCTATTATTGATGCATACTCATTTTTAGCCTCATTGTATAATATTGCATGGTGTAAAGTAATCGTATGCCTGTAACTCATCCACTTCCTGTAAATTGAACACTATAAAACACAGACACATACTTCTCTCCGAGAAGATCATAGTTTTAGTTTGCTAGATTTCATAGAGTGAAAATCGATGGAATACATTCGTGAATGTTTGGCAGTGGGCAGGCAGGGATATAATTTTCCAAACAGTTTCCATAGCAACTACATTTTGTACTAATAACAGCTTAAGTTTTTATATACAGCATCAGCATGGTGTCCCAAATTATGAGTTTCCATTTCATGCTCACCTACTCCCTGTTTAACCATGTTAATGAAATCTAGCCATTTTTATAGGACCGCAAAATTTTGTGATCGTACAATGTTATGGCGAAGTCGTTGTCGTCGTCTGGGAACATTTGGTTTCCGTGCAATAACTTGAGTTAATATTGACCAATTGTTATGAAATTTTGATATGATGTTTGTAATCACTAAAGGAAGGTTGGTATTGTATTTTTGAAAGAAGCTGAAGTACTAATGGAGCATTCATATGTCAAAAGTGACAATTGCAGAGACCAAACCAGTAAAAACCAATGAGATGAGAACAGGACGAAAAATCAAACAACATAAAGCACAGAATTACAAAAACAACTGAA
This sequence comes from Arcuatula senhousia, assembly GCA_963971305.1. Lineage (NCBI taxonomy): Eukaryota > Metazoa > Mollusca > Bivalvia > Mytilida > Mytilidae > Arcuatula > Arcuatula senhousia. The sequence goes on along the minus strand of OZ020310.1, from coordinate 61,158,669 downwards.
TAGAAATCAACAGTGTGAAGTCATGACTTTGACCATGTTTTTTAGGTGCTATTAAGTTGGCTTTGATCCTAGACGGTCTGGCCCTCGTTGGATTTGTATGTTTTATGGTGCTTGGATGTGAGAATGTCAAAATGGCCGGGGCAACATTCCCATATCATGCTTATGTTAACAGGTAAGTACAAGATGGCAGGGGCAACATTCCCATATCATGCTTATGTTAACAGGTAAGTACAAGATGGCTGGGGCAACATTCCCATATCATGCTTATGTTAACAGGTAATTACAAGATGGCCAGGGCAACATTCCCATATCATGCTTATGTTAACAGGTAAGTACAAGATGGCTGGGGCAACATTCCCATATCATGCTTGTGTTAACAGGTAACTACAAGGTGGCTGGGGCAACATTCCCATATCATGCTTATGTTAACAGGTAATTACAAGATGGCTGTGGCAACATTCCCATATCATGCTTATGTTAACAGGTAACTACAAGATGGCCGGGGCAACATTCCCATATCATGCTTATGTTAACAGGTAACTACAAGATGGCTGGGGCAACATTCCCATATCATGCTTATGTTAACAGGTAACTACAAGATGGCTGGGGCAACATTCCCATATCATGCTTATGTTAACAGGTAAGTACAATATGGCTGAGGCAACATTCCCATATCATGCTTATGTTAACAGGTAAGTACAAGATGGCTGGGGCAACATTCCCATATCATGCTTATGTTAACAGGTAAGTACAAGATGGCTGGGGCAACATTCCCATATCATGCTTATGTTAACAGGTGAGTACAAGATGGCTGAGGCAACATTCCCATATCATGCTTATGTTAACAGGTAAATACAAGATGGCTGGGGCAACATTCCCATATCATGCTTATGTTAACAGGTAACTACAAGATGGCTGGGGCAACATTCCCATATCATGCTTATGTTAACAGGTAAGTACAAGATGGCTGAGGCAACATTCCCATATCATGCTTATGTTAACAGGTAAGTACACAATGGCTGGGGCAACATTCCCATATCATGCTTATGTTAACAGGTAAGTACAAGATGGCATGGGCAACATTCCCATATCATGCTTATGTTAACAGGTAAGTACAAGATGGCTGGGGCAACATTCCCATATCATGCTTATGTTAACAGGTGAGTACAAGATGGCTGGGGCAACATTCCCATATCATGCTTATGTTAACAGGTGAGTACAAGATGGCTGAGGCAACATTCCCATATCATGCTTATGTTAACAGGTAAGTACAAGATGGCTGAGGCAACATTCCCATATCATGCTTATGTTAACAGGTAAGTACAAGATGGCTGAGGCAACATTCCCATATCATGCTTATGTTAACAGGTAAGTACAAGATGGCTGGGGCAACATTCCCATATCATGCTTATGTTAACAGGTAAGTACAAGATGGCCGGGGCAACATTCCCATATCATGCTTATGTTAACAGGTAAGTACAAGATGGCTGAGGCAACATTCCCATATCATGCTTATGTTAACAGGTGAGTACAAGATGGCTGGGGCAACATTCCCATATCATGCTTATGTTAACAGGTAAGTACAAGATGGCCGGGCAACATTCCAATATCATGCTTATGTTAACAGGTAAGTACAAGATGGCCAGGGGCAACATTCCCATATCATGCTTATGTTAACAGGTAAGTACAAGATGGCCGGGGCTACATTCCCATATCATGCTTATGTTAACAGGTAAGTACAAGATGTCTGGGGCAACATTCCCATATCATGCTTATGTTAACAGGTAAGTACAAGATGGCATGGGCAACATCCCCATATCATGCTTATGTTAACAGGTAAGTACAAGATGGCATGGGCAACATTCCCATATCATGCTTATGTTAACAGGTAAGTACAAGATGGCTGGGGCAACATTACCATATCATGCTGATGTTAACAGGTAAGTACAAGATGGCATGGGCAACATCCCCATATCATGCTTATGTTAACAGGTAAGTACAAGATGGCTGGGGCAACATTCCCATATCATGCTTATGTTAACAGTTAAGTACAAGATGGCTGGGGCAACATTCCCATATCATGCTTATGTTAACAGGTAAGTACAAGATGGCCGGGGCAACATTCCCATATCATGCTTATGTTAACAGGTAAGTACAAGATGGCTGGGGCAACATTCCCATATCATACTTGTGTTAGCAGGTAAGTACAAGATAGCTTGGGCAACATTCCCATATCATGTTAATGTTAACAGGTAAGTACAAGATGGCTGGGGCAACATTCCCATATCATGCTTATGTTAACAGGTAAGTACAAGATGGCTGGGGCAACATTCCCATATCATGCTTATGTTAACAGGTGAGTACAAGATGGCTGGGGCAACATTCCCATATCATGCTTATGTTAACAGGTGAGTACAAGATGGCTGGGGCAACATTCCCATATCATGCTTATGTTAACAGGTGAGTACAAGATGGCTGGGGCAACATTCCCATATAATGCTTATGTTAACAGGTAAGTACAAGATGGCCGGGCAACATTCCAATATCATGCTTATGTTAACAGGTAAGTACAAGATGGCCAGGGGCAACATTCCCATATCATGCTTATGTTAACAGGTAAGTACAAGATGGCCGGGGCTACATTCCCATATCATGCTTATGTTAACAGGTAAGTACAAGATGGCTGGGGCAACATTCCCATATCATGCTTATGTTAACAGGTAAGTACAAGATGGCATGGGCAACATCCCCATATCATGCTTATGTTAACAGGTAAGTACAAGATGGCATGGGCAACATTCCCATATCATGCTTATGTTAACAGGTAAGTACAAGATGGCCGGGGCAACATTACCATATCATGCTTATGTTAACAGGTAAGTACAAGATGGCATGGGCAACATCCCCATATCATGCTTATGTTAACAGGTAAGTACAAGATGGCTGGGGCAACATTCCCATATCATGCTTATGTTAACAGTTAAGTACAAGATGGCTGGGGCAACATTCCCATATCATGCTTATGTTAACAGGTAATTACAAGATGGCCGGGGCAACATTCCCATATCATGCTTATGTTAACAGGTGAGTACAAGATGGCTGGGGCAACATTCCCATATCATGCTTATGTTAACAGGTAAGTACAAGATGGCTGGGGCAACATTCCCATATCATGCTTATGTTAACAGGTAAGTACAAGATGGCTGGGGCAACATTCCCATATCATGCTTATGTTAACAGGTGAGTACAAGATATCTGGGGCAACATTCCCATATCATGCTTATGTTAACAGGTGAGTACAAGATATCTGGGGCAACATTCCCATATCATGCTTATGTTAACAGGTGAGTACAAGATGGCTGGGGCAACATTCCCATATCATGCTTATGTTAACAGATAAGTACAAGATGGCTGGGGCAACATTCCCATATCATGCTTATGTTAACTGGTAAGTACAAGATGGCTGGGGCAACATTCCCATATCATGGTTATGTTAACAGGTGAGTACAAGATGGCTGGGGCAACATTCCCATATCATGCTTATGTTAACTGGTAAGTACAAGATGGCTGGGGCAACATTCCCATATCATGGTTATGTTAACAGGTAAGTACAAGATAGCAGGGATAACATTCCCATATCATGCTTATGTTAACAGGTGAGTACAAGATGACTGGGGCAACATTCCCATATCATGCTTATGTTAACAGGTAAATTCAGGCTTTGAACATCTACTTATTATACTTTCCAGGACTATTTTAGAATTACATGTTGATGTTGTATGTTAAAAAAAACTGACTTTGAAACACATTGCTAGTTGCAGATATACAACTGAAACCACAAAAATTACAATCAGTTTAGAAAAAAATCCACTGAAGAAAATAACCAAAATACCAAATAGAAAATAATGAGATGTGGAATAAGTGTATGTGACACAACCCACAATTAAGCGGCAATTTAGAAAAACCACAATGGACAACAGCCAGCAGCCTTCAACGAGTCCATTTGGCACTGCTTAGGCCATTTGGCACTGCTCGCAGTTCTGCAATTTGCCCATGGTCTAAATAAAATGCATATAATTCAAATCCAGTCCTGAAATAGTCACAGATAGACCGTCTTCTTAAACAAGGAACAGAAAACATCAAAAAGACAAGTACAAACAAAAGCTTTGTCAAAGATTCCTGGCTTAGGACAGGCACATATAAAATGTGGCGGGGTTAAACTAGTTTTTGGGCCCAACCTTCCCCCTATCAATATTCTAGACAAAGCACAAAAAACTTAACGCATCACGGGCCTTGAAAGTGAAGAGTTTGACCTTGGTAACCTAGAGACCAAAGCAGATATAAAAACAGTAAATTTTGATATGCTTAATATGCAACCTATCATTAGTAGCATTTGAATCGAAACATTGGAAAGTCAAGAACCTAAGTATTGAGAGAAAACTACTCACAAAGCATGAATGTTTTGAACCGGGAAGCCAAATCCAGCACCAATGATACTGCCATGTGTAGTAGAATGAAAGACACTTTTGCTGTTATATACAATTTTAAAAAGACAATCCGAAATGTAGATAATAAAAACATGAAAAAGATATAAAGAAAATTCGTGTCAGTCAAGTCTGACACCCAGGCATGTGATTACCCCGGGATGGTAACCCTCACATCTCCTCAGTGTCAGTCCATTGTATATAATAAGATCTGTATCTTTTGTAATATCTTAATTTATATAAATCCTTCTTTTACAGCACTGGCCTTGACAGTGAAGAGTTTGACCTTGGTAACCTAGAGACCAATCTGACCTCTACATGTAACATGAATTGCGATTGTTCCACGCGAGAGTCGCAACCGATCTGTGGTATCAATGGGATAACCTACTTCTCACCCTGTCACGCTGGATGTACACGATTCTACAGTTATATAACACCAGAGGAGAAACTAACTGTAAGTGTCACCCCTCTTTCCGCCATTCTATCCTGTGGCAAGAGTCTTGGCTAATGGAATAACATACTTCTGTTTATGTCATCCTGGATGTTCCAGGTTATATTACAACAGAAGAAAAGCTAACCCAGTCTTCATCCACAGCTATTCAAGATATAAAAGCTATTGGTATCCAAAATTAACTACAAAAATGCCGATCCATGAATGACATACATGTCATCCAAAATCTACTATTTGAACTATATAGATTTGTATGTGCAAAATTTAAGTTTGGCTGATTGTTATTATTTTCCAAGATGTATTGAACCTGTATTTTGTAATTGATTATTACATTTTACTAATCAAAAATATATTAACATGAATGATGTTTATTGTAGTCTTTTTTTGCCCCACCTGTGTGACATGAAAAGGGACATATAGTAATTGGTCTGTTTGTCTGCACACATGTTATTGTAAGGTTATAGTCTATTAAAAATGAAAGAATATGGAATATGTGCCAGAAAGACACGATCCACATATTGAAATGATTTTGATAAATGTACAACAGCAAAATTGTACTTCGTGTGAAGCGCTTTTCTGGATTAACCTTCATCAGACAAGCTAGGAGTAGAAAACGTGGAAAACGGTAGAATATTATATTTGATAAACAAAAACAGAAACCAAAAATATTACAACAATGACCAAAAAGATCAATATAGGGTTAGGAGATAAAATATCGTAATTAAGTATTAAGCAAATTTACATCAGGGTAGGACAAAATAAAATATAGTTATGATTTATCTATTTTCAGAACTTCAGTGGGTGTTCCTGCATCATGGATGATTCTAACATATCCCCCGAGGTGATCGTGTCACCGGTGGCAACCAATGGACCATGTAAATCAACATGCCACAATCTGTATCCATTCCTGTTCCTACTCGTGGTTGTGACCTTCACTGTGGCTGGTACACAGATGCCCCTCCTTATGGTGACCTTGAGGTAAGTGACTTTTGACCTTTATGCTGGCTGATGACCCTGAGGTAAGTCACCTTGACCTTTATCTTGTTGGTACATAGATACATATCATATAAAATCAATAATGCTGTCAAAGGAAGCAGGTTTACAAAATACCATACAATTAACACTTGTCCATAAAAATTTCACACTATAGTATAAGTGTTGAAAAAAAATCCTTAGATGTTCAAACTTGTAACATGTGTATTGTAAATTGGCATTCATATACAGACCTGTCAAAATTTTTCTTATATTTCTTAAGATGAAATAAAAAGAATTTTAATCAAATGATTTAAACATTATTCAAGACATGTAATTGTACAATTATTAGAGAATGTCCACTTTATGGACACAGAATAATTGCATAAAAAGAGAATCAGTATCATCAAAATGAACTTGAATTTTAACATTTATCTATTATAAATTTTTCATTTAAGGTCAGTTCATGAAGAGGAGAAGAGTTTTGCTTTAGGGCTTCAGTTTGTGATACTCAGACTGTTTGGTAAGCTGTAGTCAATACACATAAAAAACTTAAAATACCATTGAATGAGTCCATCAGTTATCTTGTTATTTACCGATTTTTATATGGTCATCTAAATAAATAATCTTTATTACCTAGATGTACTGTAGAAGCAGAAATATTCGTTTATTTCGTGGGTACGAGAAATCCACGAAATTCAATCCCCACGAATTTAGAATATTTAGTTGATGAGTGTATACCAAAATTAAATATCCACGAAAATTTGTCCCCTCCAATTCAGTTTTGTGCTCTGAACCACTAAATTGTATCTCCACAAAAATAAATGATTAAACAGTATATAAATACTGATTTTTCCCAGAGAAATAAAATCTGGTAAATTCACGGTGTGAAATATCCAAAATATTTTCATCATTTGGTCCTTTCCCGACAAACTCAATTATGATGTCATGATTTGTATTGTGTTGTCGGCATGACTACTGATGTCTAAATTCATACACCATTCAAATGAGTGCGGGAAGGTACTCAGATTTAACTTGTGTGCGGAACTTGTAAAATCAGATGCGTTTACCTACCTTTGATCATATCTTGGTTATTTACTCTACCCAATTTATTTTCTTGCTAATGGTTTAAAAAGTCATGTTTCCTGACAAGTGCTTATTGTCATGTTTTTTTTTTGTTTTTTTAACCTCTTTCACATTCCTCTTTTTAATGAAAACTAGGATAGGCATCCAATTTTAATATTAAACTAGATAAGATGAAGAGAAGATGATGAGATGTTGAAAAGTGTATGCGACATAACCTACCATATTTACAATAATTTTTAAAAATCCACAATGGAAAACACAGCCTTCAATGTGACCAGCGGTTGTTGCTTGCTGTTTTGCAATTGGCCCTGGATTGAAAATAAACTACATATGATTCAATCCCAATCCTCAAGTGTAAATGAAAGACTCTCTTTTTGACAAAAAACAACATAATTTGGATGAATACAAAAATCAGCTTTGATAAACATTCCTGGCTTAGGACAGGCACATTTAAAGTGTGGCAGGTCTATTTGAAGTTACTTAGTTTGTTGATCCTTTTATGAGAAAATCTGATTGTTTGGTTTGATTTTTTATAATATAATTTTGGCCAGGTTTCATGAAGCAGATAGCAGGCAGGGAACACTTTTTCATAACAGTTTTCTCACCAACTACTAATCTCAAGTTCTTGATATTTCATATGAAGCATCACATGTTTGTCTCTAATCTACTTCATGTTTTATGAAATCTGCCATTAATCAGTCTTCAACTTATATATTTCACATCACAAACCAGAAGGGCTTGTACATTTTTCAAACAAGAAAGCCCTCAGAAAATTTTACAAGCCCAACAAAATAGATATACTACTTTTTATACTTTTTTTAGAAATATCACAAGCCAGGCGGGCATTCAACAACACACATTTTAAAGCCTTTTATCAGCTAGGGCATAACGCTGGTGGCCAATTTCAAAGTCTGCTACTGAATGAAAAATCTATGTAATAAAACGGTGAATGTGGGGCAGGCAGGGCTGAGTGGGTGTTGAAGAAATCTTCGTAACAGTTTTCTCAGCACCTTCTACAGCCACTTGATACTTGGTTTACAGCATCAGGGTGGGGTCCCATAATGTGGGAGTCAATTTCAGATCTGTCGCTCACCTACTTCCTGTTAAACAAAATCCGGCCTTTTTCTACTTTGACAGATTTTAAATTAATCTTAAATAATGTTTTAAATTAATATTTTTGTTACTTTTTCAGCCTATATCCCAGGTCCTATAATGTTTGGTAATACTATAGACACGTCGTGCCTGGTCTGGAACGAGAAGTGTGGTCGACACGGGTCATGTGTTCTGTACGACATTGTACAGTTCAGATATAAATACGTGGGTAAGTCATGTCTAGTCACGAACGAGAAGTGTGGACGACACGGGTCATGTGTTCTGTATGATATTGTACAGTTCAGATATAAATACGTGGGTAAGTCATGTCTAGTCACGAACGAGAAGTGTGGTCGACACGGGTCATGTGTTCTGTATGATATTGTACAGTTCAGATATAAATACGTGGGTAAGTCATGTCTAGTCACGAACGAGAAGTGTGGACGACATGGGTCATGTGTTCTGTATGATATTGTACAGTTCAGATATAAATACGTGGGTAAGTCATGTCTAGTCACGAACGAGAAGTGTGGTCGACACGGGTCATGTGATCTGTATGATATTGTACAGTTCAGATATAAATATGTGGGTAAGTCATGTCTAGTCTGGAACGAGAAGTGTGGTCGACACGTGTCATGTGTTCTGTATGATATTGTACAGTTCAGATATAAATACGTGGGTAAGTCATGTCTAGTCACGAATGAGAAGTGTGGACGACACGGGTCATGTGTTCTGTATGATATTGTACAGTTCAGATATAAATACGTGGGTAAGTCATGTCTAGTCACGAACGAGAAGTGTGGTCGACACGGGTCATGTGTTCTGTATGATATTGTACAGTTCAGATATAAATATGTGGGTAAGTCATGTCTAGTCTGGAACGAGAAGTGTGGTCGACACGTGTCATGTGTTCTGTATGATATTGTACAGTTCAGATATAAATACGTGGGTAAGTCATGTCTAGTCACGAATGAGAAGTGTGGACGACACGGGTCATGTGTTCTGTACGACATTGTACAGTTCAGATATAAATACGTGGGTAAGTCATGTCTAGTCTGGAACAAGAAGTGTGGTCGACACGGGTCATGTGTTCTGTATGATATTGTACAGTTCAGATATAAATACGTGGGTAAGTCATGTCTAGCCTGGAACGAGAAGTGTGGTCGACACGGGTCATGTGTTCTGTATGATATTGTACAGTTCAGATATAAATACGTGGGTAAGTCATGTCTAGTCACGAATGAGAAGTGTGGACGACACGGGTCATGTGTTCTGTATGATATTGTACAGTTCAGATATAAATACGTGGGTAAGTCATGTCTAGTCACGAACGAGAAGTGTGGTCGACACGGGTCATGTGTTCTGTATGATATTGTACAGTTCAGATATAAATACGTGGGTAAGTCATGTCTAGTCACGAACGAGAAGTGTGGACGACACGGGTCATGTGTTCTGTATGATATTGTACAGTTCAGATATAAATACGTGGGTAAGTCATGTCTAGTCACGAATGAGAAGTGTGGACGACACGTGTCATGTGTTCTGTATGATATTGTACAGTTCAGATATAAATACGTGGGTAAGTCATGTCTAGTCACGAACGAGAAGTGTGGACGACACGGGTCATGTGTTCTGTATGATATTGTACAGTTCAGATATAAATACGTGGGTAAGTCATGTCTAGTCACGAATGAGAAGTGTGGTCGACACGTGTCATGTGTTCTGTATGATATTGTACAGTTCAGATATAAATACGTGGGTAAGTCATGTCTAGTCACGAACGAGAAGTGTGGTCGACACGGGTCATGTGTTCTGTATGATATTGTACAGTTCAGATATAAATACGTGGGTAAGTCATGTCTAGTCACGAACAAGAAGTGTGATCGACACGGGTCATGTGTTCTGTATGATATTGTACAGTTCAGATATAAATACGTGGGTAAGTCATGTCTAGTCACTAACGAGAAGTGTGGTCGACACGGGTCATGTGATCTGTATGATATTGTACAGTTCAGATATAAATACGTGGGTAAGTCATGTCTAGTCACGAACGAGAAGTGTGGTCGACACGGGTCATGTGTTCTGTATGATATTGTACAGTTCAGATATAAATACGTGGGTAAGTCATGCCTAGTCACGAACGAGAAGTGTGGTCGACACGGGTCATGTGTTCTGTATGATATTGTACAGTTCAGATATAAATACGTGGGTAAGTCATGTCTAGTCACGAACGAGAAGTGTTGTCGACACAGGTCATGTGTTCTGTATGATATTGTACAGTTCAGATATAAATACGTGGGTAAGTCATGTCTAGTCACGAACGAGAAGTGTGGTCGACACGTGTCATGTGTTCTGTATGATATTGTACAGTTCAGATATAAATACGTGGGTAAGTCATGTCTAGTCACGAACGAGAAGTATGGTCGACACGGGTCATGTGATCTGTATGATATTGTACAGTTCAGATATAAATACGTGGGTAAGTCATGTCTAGTCACGAACGAGAAGTGTGGTCGACACGGGTCATGTGATCTGTATGATATTGTACAGTTCAGATATAAATACGTGGGTAAGTCATGTCTAGTCACGAACGAGAAGTGTGGTCGACACGGGTCATGTGATCTGTATGATATTGTACAGTTCAGATATAAATACGTGGGTAAGTCATGTCTAGTCACGAACGAGAAGTGTGGTCGACACGTGTCATGTGTTCTGTATGATATTGTACAGTTCAGATATAAATACGTGGGTAAGTCATGCCTAGTCACGAACGAGAAGTGTGGACGACACGGGTCATGTGTTCTGTATGATATTGTACAGTTCAGATATAAATACGTGGGTAAGTCATGTCTAGTCACGAACGAGAAGTGTGGTCGACACGGGTCATGTGTTCTGTATGATATTGTACAGTTCAGATATAAATACGTGGGTAAGTCATGTCTAGTCTGGAACGAGAAGTGTGGACGACACGGGTCATGTGTTCTGTATGATATTGTACAGTTCAGATATAAATACGTGGATAAGTCATGTCTAGTCACGAACGAGAAGTGTGGTCGACACGGGTCATGTGATCTGTATGATATTGTACAGTTCAGATATAAATATGTGGGTAAGTCATGTCTAGTCTGGAACAAGAAGTGTGGTCGACACGGGTCATGTGTTCTGTATGATATTGTACAGTTCAGATATAAATACGTGGGTAAGTCATGTCTAGTCACGAACGAGAAGTGTGGACGACACGTGTCATGTGTTCTGTATGATATTGTACAGTTCAGATATAAATACGTGGGTAAGTCATGTCTAGTCTGGAACAAGAAGTGTGGTCGACACGGGTCATGTGTTCTGTATGATATTGTACAGTTCAGATATAAATACGTGGGTAAGTCATGTCTAGTCTGGAACGAGAAGTGTGGTCGACACGGGTCATGTGTTCTGTATGATATTGTACAGTTCAGATATAAATATGTGGGTAAGTCATGTCTAGTGCAGCCCTAAAATTTGTCTGTCTGTCTGTCATTAAGTTAATTTTGTATACATATAAGTATGGCTCTCAGGGACAAATATGTTTATTAAACCCCACGCAACAAAGCTCTAGAGGATGTAATGTTTTTGACTGGTCTGTCCGTCTGTCTGTGATCACAGTTTGTGAACACAACTCCTCAGAAACCACTCATCAGAATTTAATGAAACTTAAAATGCATGAAGTTCACCACATGTAGTTGAGCATGTTAGCAGGAATTTTTAATCCACAAGGTTTTATTGGAGTTATGGCCCTTTGTGTGGACATAACTCCTCTTAATTAAACTAATGAACAGAATTTAATGAAAGTTGGTGTGCAAGAATCACACACTATGTAAATGTGCGAATTACCAGGAATTAATAATCTGCATATATGTGTGGGAGTTATTGCCCTTTGGACTTAAATATTAGCTGAAAATCCTGATTCATCATCATTCATGCAACTCCTCTGGAACTTTTGAGCAGGATTTAATGAAAAATGGTATGCAAGAAGTACTAACTATGTCCTCATTACCAGGAATTTTTAATCTGCAAAATTTTGTGGAGTTATGGCCCTTTTGGACTTTTGAATTTGCCAACAATTCTGTTGTGGAGACAACTCCTCTGAAATTACTGAACAGATTTTAATGTAACTTGGTATGCAAGAAGTATGACATATGTACTTGTATTTCATTACTACAAAATCTAAATAAAAGTGTTTTATCATTTATAACAAAACTTAAAATTTAAACACTCTCTGTGGAGTGCTGGCAGGTAAAATATGGTGGGCTTAAACTAGTGTTAAATCTTACCTTCTACCTATTGATATACATGTATCATCTTCAACAAAGCACTAAAACAACTCAGAGTACCAACCTGTAAACACACCCTATAGCAGGTAATCTTATCAAGTTGCATTATTTTTATCCAAAAGGGGGAGTTAAATTTAAGCTGTCTCAATTATGCACCTGCTTCAAAGAAGGGGGGGAATACTGTTTTACCTGTTCCGTATTTGGTTCCCTCTCACTTTTCATCAAGGTGTTTAATTACTTACAATTCAGCTATCATTACTTGTAGGTTGCTGATATTTAGTAACAATAGAAAATAATGAGATGTGGAATAAGTGTACGCGACACAGCCCACAATCAAGCGACAATTCAGAAAAACCACAACTTTGTATACACAATGCATTGTGGGATATGTTAGAAGCGTCATCAGACATCTACTTCCTGATTACCAAAAACTTTAGAGATATTCATCCCACTCTCTGTCATACTTTTTATTTTAATATGGGTTCCCGGAAAGAACAATAGAAACCATGGCGATAAGCCATGTTTAAATTCCAATAAAACACAGGTGGACGTCACAGTTTATTTTGCGCTAGAAATGGCAACGTCATTATATGATTTTACGCTGAAATTGCCGACGTTATAACTGATCATTTGCACATAAAGGTAGCAAGAAACAACAAATTGGCTTCTGTAACATGTACTCTATAGGTCTTTGAAATCACTCATGTTCATTGTATCACCATTTTCATGTTCATCTCCCGGATATAGCCGAAATCGTGCTGCTTGGGAGTAAAGCAATAACTAACTAACTAACTAATCTTTGAAATCACAAAATTGTCATATTAGAATAGAAATAATTCATGTCCGGCCGTGGTTTATTTTCGATTTAACCATGGGTGCCCATTATCTTTGTGGATATTTTACCCAGAGCGTAGCGGAGCGAGGGGTAAAATACACGAAAATTATGTCATAATTTGTGTCTATTTTACCCCTCGCTACACTCTGGGTAAAATATCCACGAAAATAATGGGCACCCATGGTTAAATCTCCAATAAACCACGGGCGGCCATGAATTATTTCTTAATTTACTGATACCTCAGCTACCATTACTGCTAGGTTGGTTTAATTTGGTAACAAGCTTATTATAGGTATGATGCATTGTGGGATCCATTTGTAGGTCCATTAGACATTTACTTTCTGTTTTAAGAATTTTGTCACACTTTTTATTTCACAAAAACTCAGCAATTATAACTCCTGGGTTGCTGATAGTTGGAAAACGAGATTTATTTAGACATAATGCATTGTTAAGTACGGGGTAGGTCCATCGGACATCTACTTCCTGTTAACCAAACACTTTTTCTGTCCTGCTTTTTTGTGCTTTTTACTCAGCAGCTATAACTGCTAAGTTGCTGATATTTGGTTACAAGTTTGATTTGGTTATGATGTATTGTGGAATACACTTTTGGATCCATCAAATTGAATAAAACTTAAGATGGACACCATTGGATATAGATTTCAAAAACCTTTAATTTTATATTTAACACAAGACAGAGTTGTGAAAGCGAGGGTATCACTAGTGAGCATTGGCTCACAGATTTCTTGTTTTTCACGTTTTTGGTAAACTTTCAGCAGGGGATAACTGTGAAATATCGTACACAACTGACAATCTTGATCACTTTAATGCTTAAAATTGACACAATGATAAAACAAAAATGATGAATCCTATGCATTTATTGTAGGAGTTTCAGCTGGCCTGAAGCTGCTTGGTGCTATACTATTTTTGTGTGTGTGGATCATGATGTATCTCAGAGACAAGGAGGATACAGGCACTATAACAGTATGTATAAGATATGTTATGTCGGAACAAAATTACAAAGTGAACGAACCGTGTAAAGTGCTTGTTTTATCTTGAAGAATTTGTAAAGTCTAAAGATAAAGGACCAAATAGAAGAAAATGAGATGTGGAATAAGTGTACGCGACACAACCTACATTATAAACGTATATTTTAAATATCCACAATGGAAAACAGCCAGCAGCCTTCAATGTGACCAGCGGTCGCTGCTCGCTGTTTTTCAATTGGCCCCTGAATTGAAAATAAAATACATATGATTCAAGCCCAATCCAAATGTGCATTGAAAGACCCTCTTCTTGACAAAAAAACAATTAACATAAATAAGACTAAATACAAACATAAGCTTTGATAAAGATTCCTGGCTTAGGACAGGCACATTAAAATGTGGCGGGGTTAAATAGAAAATAAAGAGATGTGGAATAAGTGTACGCGACACAGCCCACAATTAAACGGCAATTTAGAAAAACCACAATGGACAGCCGCCAGCAGCCTTCAACGAAGCCATATGTCACTGCTCGCGGTTCTGCAATTGGCCCATGGTCTAAATAAGATGCATATAATTCAAATCCAGCCCTGTAATAGTCACAGATAGACCCCCTTCTTAAACAAGGAACAAAAAACATCAAAAAGACAAGGACAAACGAAAGCTTTGTCAAAGATTCCTGGCTTAGGACAGGCACATGTTATATGTGGCGAGGTTAAACTAGTTTTTTGGGCCCAACCTTCCCCCTATCAATATTCCTAGACAAAGCACAAAAACTAAAACTAGCTTTTTGGCGCCAACCTTCCCCCTAATGATAATCAATAACAAAGCACAAACTAACACACAGTAAAAATCAAATCGATAGAAGTTCAAAGTACACTACATTTAGATAAAGAATAGCTTCATTAAATAAAAGGTTGTTGATCAAGTGGCAGATCATTGTTTAAGATCAGAATAATAATTAAATAATGGTCTTCAGTTATGATATGCATACTCCAACAAATAACATCAAAATAGTTGGGGGCCTTGGGTGGCCTAGTGGTCTAAGGCGCTGGTTTTAATAGCACACTATTGATCTCTAGCGGATCACCTCTCAGCTGGTGTTCGAGTCTCGTTTGTATTTAACAAAAAAAGGCTTCCCCAACTGTATGTGATTAGGTTTGTCAGTTACCTGCCCAAGGTTATGGTTTCCTCCGGGTACTCCAGTTTCCTCCACCATTAAAACCGACTGCCTTTCTTTGCCCAGGTGCATCGATAAAGGGCGTTAAACACCAACAAACATACACACACACACTCTAAATAGTTGTCCCAATATGAAATTAATGTTCTTCAAATCTCAAACACATCATAATAAAATTACATGTCATACATGTGACAAATCCGTCATGATAAAATTGAAGATTTTGATTTTATAGCTGGAGATAGGACAAAAATGTGGGAGAT